>OZ024923.1:4738898-5338898 GCA_964017225.1 Netelia inedita
AACGAGAAACGAACATAACCTAAAACTCGATCGATTAGAATTACGATTAGAAGACCCAACAGGTCGTTCACATTGCGAATATACGCCAACACTGAGTCGGAATAAATTCCTCTGGCGGTCAATGAGAAGAGGATTTTTGCAAAGGATCTTCGAAGAGATCGAATCGCGTCGCGGACGAACGCCGGCAGGAGTTCGACTCGCCGGACTAGTTAATAAATTATTGTAGCCTGCGCGCACCAACGTTAGCGGCCATTTTGGAACGGCCAACAGAGAGAGAGTCGCACAGCCCGACGGGAATGCGGAATGTTATAGCTGATCGCACTCTCGCACTGGCATATATAAACGTGATATGTTCTTCTCGTAAACGCATGCGCACACAGGCACGGATTGAAAACTCGTTGTGAAAACTTGTCGCGTAGGTGGCAGAAGACTCGCTCTCTCTTTCTCGCTCGCGCTTTAATCTCTTTCTCTCTCCGTCTCTGTACTCGAGTATATCGAGTCTTGACTCGTATTGCCGGGCGAAGAGCCGAGCCTCTTTTCCCATCCTCGAAACGTGCTTGTTTACAGTGTTTCGCAAACTCTCCGCTCGGCAACGGTACAAGCTGATTAGAGGTTATCTATTCAAAAACCCCGCCCAACGGCCATTACTATTAATTCAAAAAACGACCACCAGGGGCGCTCGATTAGATTACTGAATACTGCTACGTGACGAAACATACCGTACAAACGTTATTTTTCGAACTAAAAATGTTCGAACGCTCTTTCGTAAAATCCCGAAGAAGTAATAATCGACAATAAAACAAAAGACAACACAATGTCGTAAATATAAAATCGCGATTTCACGAAAAATTTTTAAAACATGCAAATGACCCTCTCGACACATCGTTGACCGATTTATTTTTCGGGTTTCTCGTTTTAGAAACGCTATCGTGACCGCGATGGCCCTCCGCGCATTATAATGGTGTCATCGGTCGAGTTTCGCGAACGAAAAAAAAAGCGAAAAAAAGGACACGATTTCCAAGTGGGCGGAGACGCGAAAGCGACCACGCGCATGCGCGTGTGTATGTGCGTGCCCCTTTTTAATTCGTCTTTATTTTAGTTGTCGTTATCGTATCGACCTCGGCTAGTTTTAATAACGAGAAACGTCGAGACCGGCCCGAATAACAAACAAACAAAAATCCAGTTTTTTCTCCGGGACACGCCGCGCATGTGCACTGACACGGATTCCTAAGTTTCCGGAGCGACGTTAGGGGCCTGTTTTTTGTTTCGCCAATCTTTCGTTTGGCAATCTACGCGACTCGATGCTAATTTTCTTCCAGTCTGTGCGGAACGAGGAGGGTGTGGTAGGGCAAGAGGCGGGATGGCGGGGGGGGGGGGGGATCAAGGGATTCCGGGATTCCCGTTGTACGAGGAATGCGGATCGAGACGAGACGCGTTTTAGAGATAGCTAATGGGCCGGACCTTCGTATAAAATGCTCTGAAAGAGAATTATAACGATCGTGTATAATGATGTCATGCCTCGGTTAGGTCGGAGACAAATAATTAACCGTAAAAAAAAAAATCTTTGGCGTTTCGGATATTTCAAGAACGTAAAAATTTATCCTACTTCCGTTGTAACGATTGGGCACGAATTTGAATTTTGCGCGGTAACGCTCGAGCGCGGGGACACCCGGTATAAGAATACAAAAAATAAGAATAAGAAGATGGCGCGCGTGGGTCTTCAAGGCCGCTGCGTTCGCGAGAGGTGCGAAGCCACGGGTTTAAAAAAAAAGTGTCGACTGAGAATTCGAGACGGCGCCGCGAGAACGCGCCGGGGGCCCGTTTGTGACCCACCGAATTCGCGCGTAAACCGTTGCTTTTCGGGACGCGACGAACGACGCGTTCGATACGGCCGATGTACGAAGAAGTCCGATTAACGACTTTATTTCCCCCGTATCTCGTTAAATATGTATTTCACGAAAAAACTGTTATCTACGAAATTTGTAGATTGACGAAAGATACGTAAATTATGTAGAGAAAAATTTTCTCGTGGACGAACGATTAAACGAGTTACGATGAAAAATAGATTTAACAAATTTACGATCTTTATCGAAAAAAAGAAAATGACTTCTCTAAGAAGATGATCGATATTTCGTAATTTTTGCTTTTCGTATCGATAAATTGAACGGCGTACCGTGTACACGACCTCGGTGCCTTACCGATGAAGCGTCTACGAGCTTTTGCTCTCTACACGCTGTTATATATTTATATCTATATCGTGTGTATAGAACGTGGACACGATTCGCGTGGCTCTCGTGAATGGCGCAAGTCAGAGGCGAGCGTGCGCGCGCACCCACACCCACACATACAAGGTGCGCGCGCATACGCACGCAGGCGCGTCTCGCGGGCCTTAAGTAAGTGGGTAAGAGCCTCCTCTAGTCTAGTAGTTTGCCGTGTTCGCGACCACGGGCGACCTTCATAAAAACGGCGACGATCAAAGATTGCCGGAGGACTGGGCCGCGTGCGTGCGCGCCTGCGCTCCGACGTCGCTCGCCGTGTGTTTGCCGGAGTAGAGAGAGAGTCGGAGTTCGCGACGAGAGAAAAGTCCACGTATACACACGGGGTGGCGAATAAAAACGCGCATGCCTTTCCTCTTCTTTCTTTCCCTTTGCCCTCCTTCACCACGTTCACCTCCTCTACCCCTCGTCCTTTCAATTCTCACGATTCTATAAATAGCATTACGGTTCTCAGCGTTCTTATATTCCGCGATCCCACCCTTCTTTATCTTTTCATTTCTTTTTCTTTTCTTTTCTTTTTCTTACCTTCGGCCGAATCGACGCGTGCTCGTCTCGATAAAAGACGAAATGTAAAAATACGCGTAATACGTAGTCGCGGCTCTTTATTTTCTACCAAAAAATTCTTCTTCCATTAGAAATGTGAAATACGGATGTAAGTCCCAATTTCCGATTATAATACAATTCCCGAGTAACTAACTTACTTAATGAAACTATAGAAATGCTCAAGACTCTTACGAAAAACGAAACAGCGCATAGGGCCCAAAAATAGCGAGATAAGGCCCAACCGTCAAACGATGAGGCCCATTCCTCTGAAATTCATACTCTGGCAATGAAATCCAGGTCAGTAACGAAAAAAAAAGAAACGGTACATAAGGCTCGATCTAGCCCCTACCATAAGGCCCAATATTTCTTCTAACCTTCGAATAAAAATGTCGATACGTTGGAATTTGCGAAGTCAACTA
Source organism: Netelia inedita (assembly GCA_964017225.1). NCBI lineage: Eukaryota > Metazoa > Arthropoda > Insecta > Hymenoptera > Ichneumonidae > Netelia > Netelia inedita. The sequence goes on from OZ024923.1 coordinate 4,742,137, forward strand.
TATGCATATATAAGACCGATGTGTGTGTGTGTGCGTGTCTGTCTACGTGTGCATTTCAGCGGAGCGAAATGGCGCGCGATCGAGTTGGCGTGTGGGCCTTACGACGACTATAAAGCGAGAACGGGTCAGGCCTTTCGTCGTCCTCCCCCCCACCAACTATGATTTCGCTCGCCGGGCCCCCGCGGTGCGCGAGCTTGTGCTATCCCCTCTTTCTTCGACATCTCCCCCCCCCCCCCCTTTCCAACGCCATCCACACTACCATCGCCCCCCGCCCCCTCCTGCTCCTCCTCCATGGCTACGACCCCCTCCGCGAATATAGTCGTAGACCACAGGAAGATGCTGCCACGCTCTCACGTGGTTAATGCATGTAGATACATATATTATATCGTCGCGGTCTCGCGCGCGCAAATGCCGGTCGGGTAGAGCGAGCTTCTCTTCGTTCCTCGGTTAGTTAGTGGATGCCGGCACGGCGGATCGAATGGGGCTCAATGTGACTTCGAGAAGAAATTGTCAAGGGGGGCCCCGAGCCCGACACGAAACATTTTTCTACCGTTCGACGTTTGTATAAAAAAATTAAAAACAAAATATATATAAAAAAAAAAGCAATACGTGAATTATCACTACGTTCGAGGAAAAGAACGAGCGATAAAAAAAAGAAATATGGAAAATTCTTCGAGTGTAATTATGCGGTAAAGAGCGAGAATTTTAATTCAGTTTTGTGTGCAATTTATAATTGACGAGTGCGTCGGTGTGTCGTAAAGATAAAATTGCGGGGACGAGGAGTGCTAATTTTTGTTTTGATATTTTGACATTGTGAGAGATAGGGACATTTCTTATTTTTTTTTCGTTTCTTGCGAGAAACCGTGCTTCCTCGGTCGGGTACTGCGCGAGCGGCAACACTCGAGAGTGCTTCTGGGTCGTGACTGGATCGACGCGCCTCGCCAAGCAACGACGATGTTTGACCCTCGAACTCTCGCGGCGGAGCCAGTTAACTTTCCATCGCGTGGCACGTGATCCGGATCACAGATGCCACTATAGGAGCGCGGAGAAACTGAGAACTGAGGGAGGAAAGGAAACAAAAAAGAAACGGACGGTTACACAGGCTTGCTCGGTACGTGTTCGGCTCTTGCGATGCTCATTTTTTTTCTCTCTCTTCATTCTCTTCTTTTCTCCCTTTCTCTCGTTCGCTTCTTTATTGTTTCTCTCGCTTTCTCACTCGCTCTCTTCTCGTTTACAACTCGTTCCAAGCGGTGCGTGTCTGGAATTTCATTATAATTTTCTTTCCTTTTCTTTTTATTTTATTTTATTTTTTTCGTCAAGACCGAAATAAAAAAAAAATTGTATTACGACCGAGTGAATTGCCGCCGACGGGCACGATGGAGACTTCAACGAGGAGAGACTTCGACGATCGCACAAATGGTCTCAAATAATCCCGAGGGGATTTTCACGATTTATATCGAAGGTTAAAAAAAAAGAGGAGTTACGACGAGAAAGAAAGAGAGAGATAGAGGATGAATTTATTCCTCCCGAAATAATTTGAATACCAAATTGCTGTTTCGTGCACAATTCGTCATCGCGAATTGTTCGCCTCTTTTTTTTGTGTGTGTGTGTTTTATCTCTAGTCGGTTGGCGGAAGGAATCTTGCATCTGGGTGTTCCGTCTGGTCATATCACGTCCGTTCGATGACTGGACAAGCGACTGTTGCATTGCCGGAGTTTATTTTTAGACGTGACACTCGTTATCTTTGTCCCGTCTAGCAGGTTTCATGAAAAGAATTTATTAGTAAGCGCGAATACCGAACGAGGAAAGTCTCGAAGAGGGAATTAAAATTGTATAGTTTTCAATTTGAATTACGTTGTTTGTCGTTTTAATTCGGTTGGCGCGAGAGGTATCCTAGAATTTTTCTCTAGCAAACGTACATAATTTACAATCTTTACCGCGCGGCGCCACCATCGACGCGCCAATACCTGGCGCATGCGCACTTTAAGACATAACCTATACGAATTCTTTTAGACGAATAATTTAAGATTATATTAGTATTAGAAATGGCGATGAGTATTTTTCTTAATACTTCGAGAAACACGTGGATGAGTAACTTGGTTTAGCCTCTCCTAGGCTTTGTCTGTATGTAGAGGACGGAGACATAGCCTAGAATAGGTTAGGTCAGGGCTCGATTAATTTTCCCCATCTCAACGACGATCATAAACGCCATTGAAATATTTCCAAGACGAATTTCAAGGTTATGGTCAATTCTGGAAGGTCGTCAAACTCGAAACAAAGATGGCCGCTTTGAATGAAAATTCCCGCGCTGTTGGTACATGGCGGAAGTAAAGGAAAACGTAGGACCGTACGACGACAAAATCTATAGCTAGGTAAGGGATTAATAAATTTTATTCATTTTGTTCAAAGGTATAAGCCACTTCAACGGTAAAAATCCACTTTACATATTTATCAAATCATGAAGCGGACTCACGGATTCGGCGATAAGTAGAATAAAATGGCGGATCTACGAAGTCTCTCGCCCTACACAACACGTCTAAACAACAATGTATAACAAGCTGTAATAAATACTCATATTTTCCAACCTTATCACAAATAATACTCGACGTTACCTTCTTTCGTACCATGTGTTTGTAAATAGATCATTGTCTTTTAAAAAAATGTCTCTCGTATACCCGCACGTGTCCGTATAACATCGTCACGATTAATTGATAAGTTGATTATCGTTCGAGATTCGCATAAATAATATTTCTTGCAAATTCTCGATCGTACACGAATGAAAAATAATAATCTCGCTCTCTTAATTATTTAATAATACGAAAAGCTCGCCGTTCCTACCTGCCAACCAGTCGCAGGTCATAATTTCAACGTATTCTTGTTCGTTTTTGACGAAACGAAAATTTACCGTTTCCTCAAAAATGAGAAAATTATCCCCCCGAAAATCGACGTGAGGTACAAAACGTGATATAAAAATCGTAAAAGCGACGATAAACATTGTACGTTGGTATAACTTCATCGCCACGCGAAATATATTCCTCCAACTTACGTACTTTCTATTCGGACAGATACGATTTCTCTTTGTTTACTCCTCGGGAATCTGCGGACTCTTACGGAAAATTACTTGCGGCGATATTGCGAGTTTGGAAGTAAAGATGCGTGCGCGCGCATCTTCTCTGCGATTGGTGGTAAGATGTACCGTGCACGCTGATTCGTCGTGACCACAATGCTTACGACAAAATGGCGGCTCAACGATATTAAAGGCGCGAACGGCGCAGCTGATTGTCCAGAGCGGCGAGTTGACGAAGAAAACCATCGTTCGGATGAATTCGGCGGCTTCGACGGATCTTTTTTATCGCCTCGAAGGCCAACATGTGCTTCTTTATCATTAGATATGCGATCACGCAGGTGGCGCTACGGGATACTCCCATAACGCAATGAACGAATACCTTGCCTATGAATTATTTAAAAATAATACGTTATACCAATCGAATTTGTAATATAATTATTTAGGAATTTTTCTTTACTAACCCCTACTGTTTACCGCATCTTCGATAAACGCAGCTGCTATGTAAAAATATTTGCTTATGTCGGTACTGGGCATATCGATGAGTGGTAATCCAAGATACTTGATTCCGGTTCCTTTGTAATAATTTTCATTTGTCGGAATACAGCCAAAACGGTTACCCTCAGCGGCATTGAGAACGTGTGTTATTCCGATGCGTCTCAGATACTCCTTGTTCATCGCGGTATAACTGTAATTTTGTTGTTCTTTTGTCAATAAAAAAATAATATTCAAAATATTACTGACTTTTTTTTTTTTTTTTCGAACGCCTACGTACCCATCGCCGATGTAAATACCCGGATAAACTTCGTCGCAGCAGATGTTCTGTTGCATACGATAGTATTCCGCGCTATCGCAATTCATGTCGAATCCAGGCAAGGGCTTGAACTCCGTCTGTTGTTCGATGAGCGCCCTAGCCAAATGGTTTTGCGTCGTTTCCCCATCGACCAACAATTTTTTGAAGTCCTGAAAATTAAAAGAAATTAAATTCAAATTAGAATTTAAAAATGTACGACGATTTAGAAATGAAAAATGCCCAATTTTCTTTTTAACTCCATTTTTTATTGATAATTTTTGTTATGGTAAAAATAAAATCACAAGTCGAGAAATAAGCGAATGGGATTATAAATGCGAGAACCCGATCTCTGTCTCTCCACGTGGTCCACATAGTTGTGAGGCTGAAAAAGATGTGGAAAAGCAAGGAAAATCAATACAAAAAGAGGGGACAAGGCCATCGTCGAGTTATAAGTTTCGCGTAGGCGTTTGCGGCTTTATAATGATTTATTTTTAAATCTTCGCGACACGATTTCGGAAGTTGTGAAATGGCCTATGCGGCAGGTCGAGGCTTGTTTCTCGTCCGACTCTTCGTATTTTTTATATGTGTGTGTACAATATATGACTATATGTATATAATAATAATGTGGGAATTTATCGTATACACCCTCTTCGGGTTTTTACACACCGATATATATTCTACCATTTCATCCAACCTATCCTCCGACATTCTTATTCGCTCCCTGTATCGCATTTGCCACGGACGGACGGAAACTGCAGAAAACCTCCGCCGATACAGATCGACTATATGTATATATTTTTCTGTATTCTCCATTTATATATGATACGAATGAAAGTAACTTACGTCACTACGCAATCCCGAAAAGAACGCCATACTTTTATTTTTGTCTGCTTAGTGCTCGATGTTTACTTTTTTTTTATAGTTGCTCAGCTCCTCTCGTAGAGTTTCACGTCAATGTCACGGTTAATAAGTACTAGGGACGCTCGTAACAAAACGAACCAAACTGCGTGATTAACGAGACGAATATGGCGAATCACGTATGTTATATATATCCGTGTGTATCTCGTCCCGAAGAACTTGACGATTATTCTTAGAATCGTTACATAGCAATGTTTCCTATCATAAGTACGCTCCAATTTCGACTATCTATTACATCTCGAGGTTCATAGCTTGACATTGCCTTTGTTTACAGCGTAGTATTTGTCCTTAAAGGCAGATTTTCATTTCAATCTTGTTCGGGACGCTGAAGTATTTTACCCAGAAACTGTCGCTCGAGTCACTGTCCAATCGATGACTGTTCTATTAGCCACTCGACCAATCGGAAACAGCGCTTCGTAACTCGTCCGAAGTCAGTCGCGGTCGGCTAGGAAATCTTTTCTTCAAAACCAAGACCATTCAATCGATTAAGCAGTTTTCAACCGTACCATTAGTTGCTGCGATGTATTCGTACTTTATCAACTGTAGGTCTTACCGCCCGTCGGTAAATCAAATATTATGTTTGAAAATGTCATTGTACCCAACGGCGGGAAGATTCAAACGTGAAAGTTGTCACAATTGAATCAATTATAAAACTGATAAATAATTCGTATCCGTATCATCTCATAGATTAACTCTTATCATTTTGTTGTTATTTCTTCAATCTTGGAACGAGTTTCCATGGTTTTTAGCGTACGTAACGACTGATATCGAAGTTTTATTTCGTGCTATCCGCGTATCTTAAGGACTCCAGCTACGTCGCAGCATCAGGGCAACAGGTTTCTTTTTTCCCCTGACGATTATACATCCGAGCCTTCCACACTGTGAACTATTCCCGTTGGTTCGCCGCTCTTTCTCCACCTCGTCCGTTATACCGTATATTCTCTTCAACGAAGCGTCCACCAGTGTTGCGGGTGAAAGGCGTCCAGCACGTTGTCGACGCTGTACCCGTGGCGATATCCTACCTACATTAATTTTTGTTTCTTATCGTTTATATATAACAAAAACCGGTGAAGAAATTTCTAGCGTGGCCCGTTTTTTTTGTTCTTTTTTATTTCTTCTTTTCTTCATCGCTCGTTAACCGTGGAACAGCATGAGTCGCGAAGTATACTTCGCTATTTTCATATGTCTATCGGCCTATGTAATTTCCGGCAGTCAGGGCATTCTCGGTGAGTCTCATCGGCACGACAAATCGTATGATAAACAGTATTCTTTTTCTCCGTTCGTCCATTTCTTCCTCGCATTTTCTTCCTTGACTATTTCTTCCTCCATCTTTCGAGTGAAAAATCTCAACGAAATTTTACGCGTCGTATCGTTCGCAACGATAATTCTTCAATTTCCTAAATCGTTCGACAACAAGTTGTATTATTTTTTGTTTTCACACAATGCAAATCGTTCGCTGCTGGGAACAAACCGCGATGACCTTTTCCCAGCCTAACTCTTCTCATTTCACTTTCTATTCGCGCGTGACGACCTCCGCGATATTTCAAAGACGTAGCGGCGTATCCGATAACGAATGTACCGAGGGTTCTTTAAATTTTTAAACAAATGCATTTTTCTTTATGCAAATAATGTAATTGAAATGTTTCGAAATAAGTTTTATTTTTTTAAATTTATTTATTTTTATATTTTTTTCTTGAAATCGAATAATCGAAATTGCAGAATTTTATTTTTATTTCGTTTCTATTCGATTTCTAAAGAATCGGCGAGGCCACGCCACGACAAAGTGGTCGTTTGTTACGTTGCATCATGGGCCGCTTATCGTCCGGCGAAGGGACAATTTCAATTTGAAAATTTGCGACCGGAGCATTGCACCCATCTGATTTATTCATTCGCTGGTCTCAACGCAACGAGCTGGAGAATCAGGAGCCTCGATCCTTGGGCCGATCTCGAGGAAGATTATGGTAAAATAAATTTCGATACTAATTATCTAATTTTCATCGAATCAATTCAAATGAAAGTAATTTAAATGGAATTAATTAATAAAATAATAATAATTAAAAAAAATGGATTAACGAATAAATTAATTGGATCGATAAGGCAAAGGAACATATCGAAAAATGACCGGTCTTCGTCGCCAATATCCCGGTCTCAAAGTGAGCTTGGCTATCGGCGGATGGAACGAAGGAAGCTCCAATTACTCGGCCCTGGCATCCTCGTCGGCGAGAAGAAGCGTCTTCGTGGACAGCGTTCTCCAATTCATGAAGTAAAATTACCGATCGTAATTCTCTTTAAAATAAAATTATCGGTTTAGCCAAAGATCGAAGCTGTTATTTTCATATTTTTCTTCTTTTCGAAGAAATTACGATTTCGATGGACTAGATTTGGATTGGGAATTTCCGGGAAGACGCGGAGGTGCCCCGTACGACAAGGACAACTTCAGTAAACTCGTGGAGGTACGTTGAACGATCGAAATAAATATCGATCGATAACTCATAATCGACCATCGATCGTTGATTTAATAAACGATTCGATAATCGATAATCGATAATCGATAATCGATAATCGATAATCGATAATCGATAATCGATAATCGATCATTATGTCGATTAATTAATTTTCGATTTTTCGTAACGATTTTTTTGTCACCAGGAATTGAGCATCGCCCTGAAAAATCGAGGTCTGCTATTAACGGCGGCGATAAGCGCCGATAAATCAACTATCGACGGGGCTTACGATATTCCAAATATCTCGAAATATCTCGATTTTATTCATTTAATGGCGTACGATTATCACGGTGCCTGGGATCGTAAGGTCCTGCCGAACGCTCCATTAAAGTGCAACGATGGTCTCTGCGTGGTAAATTTCCATTATCTCATGCGATTCGTAGTATCGAGCTAACAATCGAGCTAAGATCGATTATCCGATTTTCGATACATTTCCGTTTGAACAGGAAGAGAGCGTGAATCATTTATTGAAACTCGGCGCGCCGGTCGATAAACTAGTTCTTGGCTTACCTATGTACGGAAGAACGTTCGTGATGACTTCTATACCGAGGAACGACTCGGAGGAAAGTCCAATCGGTGTTCCTGCCCTCGATCAAGGTTTCATGGGAAATTTTACGCGAGAATTAGGATTTCTCGGATACAACGAGGTGAGTCTACCGTAAAATTTTGTTATTCCTACTTTATTTATTCTATATCTTCGCTATTATTTACACATAAACGATTAGTATATCGATATATAATCGATAATCGATCGCTGGTAATGATTTTTTTTAACATTTTTTTTATAAACGAAAGAAAGTGATAAAACGAGATCGATCGAACATTTTTGTGATAGATTTGTCGCGAACTATTGGATTTTCCGAATAACTGGCGTACCGGCTGGCACGAGGATGGTTACAGCGCGTACGCGATAAACGAGGACAAAGTCGTTGTTTACGACAATGCAAAGAGTCTCGTTAACAAAGTTAACTACGTGCTGAAAATGAAGCTGGCGGGCGTCATGATATGGAGCATAGATACCGACGATTTTCGTGGCGACTGTTCCAAGCTTCACAGTGAATTTTTGAATCCGTTCACCAAGAGCGATTATCCGCTGATGAGAGCGATTAACACGGCCCTCGAGAAAGGATCTCACGAGACCGAGGATAATACCATCGACACGAATTCGTCAGTCTCGATTTCGCCGGGTCTCGGTGCACTGACGATTTTAATCGTATCTCTTATTCGCGCCTGATGGAAAAAATATATTATATTTCAAACGAGGGCCGAAGACATTTCATTCTCGAGAATTATCGAATCGATCGATTAAATCGATATAATCGATATATCAAATCGACCGATGTAATCGATATATCGAATTAACCTAATCGATCGATACAATCGATATGTCGAATTAATCGAATCGATCGATGCAATCGATATATCGCATCAATTGAATAAATCGAGCGATCAATTTATTGCCAAGATTTGTTCGTCCATCCTACCTAATACATTTATTGTATTGAATGAATTAAATATATATATATATATATATATATGTACACAATGTTCGATCTATGTACGATTATGCTCTCATGTTCCTATTTAACGTTTTTTTTTAATATCCCGCTCGTTTTTACCATTTCCAATGAGTGATAAATGTACCTATCGATTAAATAATAAAAAAATCCATTTAACAATATTGTTGAGTAGTCCAAAACAAAGTTTCAGCCAGTATAATCACGTTGAACCTATCTGGTACGAAAATGTATAAGGCGAACCGGCTCGGAACTGTGGGAGGTTTCGGTGGCGCCAGAAAAATTGCGCAAGCTAACGTTGAATTAAAATAAAAACGAGAGTACGTACTTTAAGGACGTTCGATCGCCTTCGGACGATAATAGAATGTATCGAAACTATAAATGTATCAACACAAATATATATATGTATGATATTTGCAAGGGATACAGAGTGTCTCTTTTTACGGATTTCGCCCAACGGAGCGAAAAATTGATGGAGTAAAAGGTTGACCTAAATTCCCTCGATCACCAAGTCCCAGGGACCAAAGTGTGTCGGCAATCGTGGATTTTCTGGCAAATCGAACCCGATTCGAATCCGTAGTTCGTTCAATGACGAAACGAAAATAAAATAAATCTTTCTTTTTTTTTAATTAAACCATTGACAAGAATTCGCGCTTTGTTCTTAGTTTATTGTAAAAAGTGTAAAAATGTTGCCGATTTAATTATCCCTTGTTCGTCATTGCGATCGGATCGCAGCCATCGCTGTTATATATTATCCGGAGTTTCGGGTGACCCGATTTATTTCGCCGGTGTAATACGTAATGTCGTGTTCGCGTATATATATAGAACGTATAGATAAGTGGGTGGAGTCCGGGAAGGTAGAATCTCTCCTGGCTCTCGTGTGGGCACTCCAGTTTTCGTTGCGCCGGATCGGTCCGGTGAATGTTTGTTATGAAATAAATTTTCAAGGGGGTCACCAGAGATGTCCTACTACCATCGGGAGAATTTTTTACAACCGATACCACATGAAAAAAAGGCAAAAATGTGACCTCGAAGAAACAGAAAAAAATGCTTAACACACAAGTGTTCGAGCACTCGATAAGCTTCGCAATATTGATATATCTGTTCGAGTGTCCTAGAGTAGATTGATTGTCCGAAAGGAATTCTATTGCGGTGAACCGCGCTTGACCTCTCATATTCATATCTGACCTCAGAGTCCTTAATCACACGTATCGAGTGTCCTTTCGATCTCTAAGAGCAATTAATAATAAAAAGCCGATGCGAGCTACATAATTTGATCAGATCCAGTTTTACTCCTCGATTGGCACAGTGGGAACGTGTGGGAACAGCGACAGTTCGAGCAAATTAAGGAGAAAAAAAACCTTCGCTTAACCCCCGAACGTTTTTTTGGAGCCGCTTGGGACCGAGCGAGTGCGGAATTCCGAAGTCAGTTTTCGTTCACACTTCGATTGGAAAGGTAGCATCGATAACTTACGTTATCGAATCGGCCTTAAGACCCATAAAATATTGATCGTTTCGTTTCGATTGACGATATTTTTCATATACCAAGATGCAGAGTTTGATTGTCTTTTGTGCGGGTGAATATATTTGATGTCCATTTTTACTCGCAGTCTACGGTAATCGTAGATCTTTCTTGGAATTTTGTATATCTTAATTATTTTTTTGCATGTGTCCGAAGTTGCTGTAAGTGTAGTTTATTGCGGTCATTTTTACAATGCTGATGGAACGCCCTACGACCCTTATCACGATTTGCACTTGCCGCACTACCCTCCGCTTTATCCAACATTTTATCGTGTACCTTACACTGGATTTTCCTGTTACGGACGCGCTGATCAGCTCTGGTCGGACGTCGCGACTGGATGTCAGGTATTAATTCGCATTACAATCGTAATGCCAAGAAGTATTCTTGATGAACATTACAAATTTTTAATAATAATTATCATTTGTTCTTACAGGGCTATCATTTGTGCCAGAAACAAAAATTGATTACGAGCAATCTGTGCGGTAACGGCACACTGTTCAATCAACAATTTCAAGTTTGCGATCAATTTTACAACGTGAGATGTGGCAGTCCGTACGAAGACCTGTAATAATAAAAAATAAATATTTGTAATAATTGATATTTCATCCCGGCAACGATTCAGTCATTCTCATATTTATTTTTAAAAATCACGATACTTCGACAAACTCTACACATGTACTTTAGACTTTATTCGCTTGTGCATTTTAAACTATAATTTCATCAAAATAAATACTCATGAAGAATAAATCGTTGATATTTTCAATTACCACCTTTTTAAATCTCCAATATGCTAATACTGCCAGAAGTATAGAAATTATAAGATAAATAAATATTTCTTTCACATAATAAACGTGAAATAGATAGTTTATTTATATATGATATCGAGAATACGTACTACGGTGTTTGTACATATTTGAATTCTATGTACAACAAAATCTCCGCTAGATGTCGCAGCGCAACTTCACAAGTTCCGGTTCCGGCCTTGGCTCTTTTACGTCGCTGACAGCTCGGCAACATGGTGAGTCTCGGCGCGTTTCGTCAAAAATCCTCGGATCACATATTAATCCCACAACGTACCGACGAGAAAAAGTCGCTAAAATACCGTGAACACAATTGTGCATCGAGTGTCGTGAATATTTCTGTGTTTCGAGAATGCAACTATCGTGAAAAATTCACTTCAGAATCTCATAAATTTTCACTCTCGGACGATTCATCATGGCTTCCATATTTACTCGCTACTTGTGAATACTTATGCACGAAGAATTCAGTCAACTCGTTACTCTCTTCATATCACAAAATCTTTCGTAAATCTTCAAAACACGACGCGACAAAGATTAGCCATAAAAAAATTGCAACAATTTCTGAAAACAAATCTTTTCGAGGTTACAATGCGCGCGGTACATAACCTCAAATATTTATCTTTTACGATTGTTTCTTTCAGTCGCTCGTCATTCCTGAGAAGTTTCAGCACATTCTTCGTGTCATGGGCACGAACATCGACGGTAACAGAAAAGTCATGTTCGCCATGACCGCTATCAAGGGTGTTGGTCGTCGTTACGCCAACATCGTTCTCAAGAAGGCCGACATCGATTTGGACAAACGTGCCGGAGAATGTTCGGAAGAAGAGGTAAAAAAATCCTTTCAAAATGCCTTTCGTTCCCATGAAATTTAATATTTTTACGTAGCTTTCGAACTAAACCGATGTTAAAATAATCTAAAACGTTCGTAGGTCGAGAAAATCGTCACAATCATGGCCAATCCGAGACAGTACAAAATCCCCGACTGGTTCCTCAACAGACAGAAGGACATTGTCGATGGAAAATACTCGCAGGTAGAGCTCGTCGAATCTTTTCAAACTTACTAGTCGTTTGAAGTAAAAAAAGAAAATAATCATTTCTCGATTTCACCGATTTTACGATAATTTTTAACTATAAATATATAATAATATGCACAAGTACACGGCCGGTCGTACGTGACCGGTGTAACGATCGGCTGGTAACTTGTGCGATATAAACTGCATTCGATCGCGCTCGACGATGTTAATCCAGCAGTTTCGAGCGTCTCGGCCTTATGGCAAAATGCAACATTTATATTTACAAAATTTCAAATTTTCCTCGCGATAATAATTATCCTATAATCGTCGCAACACGCGGAAATTAATATTATTTACTCTTTATTCCAGCTTACGAGTTCAAATTTGGACTCAAAGTTGCGCGAGGATCTCGAGCGCATGAAGAAGATTCGTGCTCACCGAGGTCTTCGTCATTACTGGGGCCTGCGTGTGCGCGGTCAACACACCAAGACAACCGGTCGTCGTGGACGTACCGTCGGTGTGTCCAAGAAGAAGTAATTCTTCATTCTTTGTATTATCAATAAAATTTGAATAAGCAACAAAGTAACGTGTCTTTACTTGATTTACCTGTAAAATATCCGAAAGAAACAATCCTCGAACTATGAATACCATAAAGATGATATAGCGGCGATAATTTTATCTGCGCCGATAATTCTAAATAACGCTAAAGTCGTTCGATTAGAATTTGTCGCTCGGAGGATTATCCAGGAATTGGAATAATAATTATAGACAGGATTTATTGAAAGAATTCTTGAATATATTCGAGGAGAGCGCACCTTGCGCCTAAATATATATATACACAGTCATAACAACAATCTCGTGAAACATAAACATTCGTTAATCAAAAACATTACTTTTCCATACCTTCCATTAAACCCTCGTGATTGCTCAAGCAACGTACACAATGACGAAAAGACTTATTTATTATATAAAATTGTCGACATATTGCAATGTATCTCACTCAACAAATTTTACCTCATACTCGCAAGAACGAACGCTTTAAATTGATATTTTTCAAGATTCATAGATTTGGCCTTAAATTTAATTAGGATTTAGCGAATTGCTCAATTTCGTTATTTTCGTACACGATCGTCGATCGAACGTTTTGAAATTCTTAACTCTGCGAACAGTCGCGGATGCAACGTCGAATTATATATATATATATGTATATATATATTTAAAGATACGACAAACGCGATAATTTAACGTTAATCCTAATATCGATTAATATCTGCGTATTGACTCGTTGAACAATGAAAAATATCGTCGCGACAAAATATTCTTTAGCCTTCGTATAGAACCTTTTTCCGTATTTTATATCGACCCAGAAAATAGCGTTAGGAAAAAGATGCGAATACATATATATGTATATATATATATGTGTGTTTTTTTTCTTTTTTAATTATTTCAATGATGAACGAGATTTTCCAGAAATGCTTTCGGTACTTTGCCTCGCTGACTGCCTCTGATACCCAACAGATAATCCTCGTCGCCGGGGATTTCGGTAACGCAAATTACCTGGAATGGTAATGATTCGTGTAAGTTCCAAAAGCACGTGGCTCTTTCAATAAAACAAAAAAAAAACAAAAAAACAAAAACAGATAAAAAAAACATGGCAAACAGAGGCAGAAAGCAGGCAGGATATATATTTTTCTATCATCTAATTTCTCGACGAACTCGCGATTATGATGCGAAAGAAAGAGATACCCGAAACGATTAAATGTAACCAGCGAGAAAGAAACGGTAATGAAAGAATATTGTTAAATAATATTGCAATGATTTATTCCTTATAGCTAGGAATATTATATAATAATAATAATAATAATAATAATAATAATAATAATAAAATAGAAATAGAAATATAACACATCAACGAGTTATACGAATATATATACAAGTAAATTAGTAGAAGGACAACAAAATATACAGACGTGTTAAACGTGCGAATTAATAGGGACAGATCGTGTTTACGATTAAATTTGAGAATTATAAAGAAATAAGTTCTAAGAATAATATAAAAAAAACCACGGAATCAAATTAACGAAATAATTGATCCATGCGTGAGACAATCGCCGTAAGTATGTAATCGCCCGATTCGTAATTTGACTCTCGTTCGTAAGCAATTTTTGTTCGTTCGTTTCCATTTTTGTTCTTGTTCTTTTGAGAGAAGAAAAAAATCTTCCCTCCTTTCGGCTCTAAATCTCGAACTTCGTTACCTCGTCCTGCATGAGGCTGAGCTCGGTCGGATCTCTCGCGTCGTAATCGCAAACGACGCGTGCTCTTTCCTGTCCGTTTTCCATCGTACCCTCGTGCTGCTGTTGCTGTTGCTGCTGATGCTGATTTCCACCCACGGAATTCGTCGTTGTCGACGCAGTTGGCTGACCAGCCGGATGAAACGAGGCCCCGGTCAAACTGGCAGGGATTTCGGATAAATCGTAAATCAGGATCTACAGTTTTTCTTTTTCTTTCTGTTCTCTCGTCTGTTTTAACTTCGTCCGTGAGCATTGGAGGTTTTTTTAGATGAAGTTTTTTTTTTAAATGATATATGTAAAAAACAAAAATAATAGTCAAATGTCTTATATTCCTTTTCTCGAGGAAAACCTCTTTTGTAAATAGGAGCAATATTGAAAGATATGAAAAGAAAATTAATCAATGATTTTTTTTATTTGTATTCGAATTAAAGATAAGTAGAATTATTAATGCTCGAGGAAGGAATCTGAAAAATATTGAAATCTCATCGATTTGTCGAATTATCGGATGAGAATAAAATTGTAACGTTAAATGGACAAAATTTGCAACCACTGTCTAAGACTTCTCGTTGACGCTAAATAAATTACACAGATAAAACAAAAAAAATTGAAATTAAGTATAATATATATATATATAGATATAGTACAATTGAACGAACGACACTCAGCATGCAGCCCCAAATATAGGTGAGTCATCCAACGCTACTGGACAGCAAATAAGGCCCGTAAAATATAATGAGTCAACGTCGAACAATCTTCGTCGTTACATCACCTGGACGTTATTTATTGATCGATATTCTTTTCGTTAATCTTTCATCGAATCATCCCGTTTATCCTCGATGGACTAACAATTTTAGTTTTACTATATATCGATATATATATATAGTTATAATTTGCAACAACATTATGTTTTTTTTCTCTCTTAATTAGCGTTACAATAACGATAACAGCGCGTTTATTTCGCAACTACGTGAGAATTTGTTCATTTCTTATTTCTTTCATCGACCGATTTATCGTTATATCGCATTTATTGTTTTTCGAGCGAAATAAGAGGAAATAAGAGAGTAATAAGTAGGAACGAGAAGAAAAAGAAAGAGTGAAGAAATTAGATTTTGGAGATATTGGTGTCGAAAGTGGCAGTGACGAAAGTGCCCATGAGGGGATTTTGATTAGGTGGCGAAGAAGTCGTATTATTGTTATTTTGAATTTGCGGACTCGACGAGGACGGAGTTAGCTCGATCACTTCCTCGCTGTTGACTCGAAGCAAGGGACTCGGCTGACGGGTCCTGCAAATCCCAATTCGTGCCGATAGCCCATACAGATAAAGAGATTTTGTGATTAGAACGAGAGAAATTTTTAAAAAGAGATCAAAGAGAAACGACAAAAAAACGATTTCTTTTTTTATTTATAAAATCAACGCTTTTGTTTTTCTTTTTCGGTTATTTTTTTAAATATAAATTCGTCCTATTACGAAAGTTTTTATTTAAAAACGTGAATATCCGGTTAATTTTTACAAAGCGAGAAAAGAAAAGCTCAAGCGGAAGCGACAACGAGGCGTTAAAGCTAAGAAGCCAAGAGCTGATTAATATATTTGCAAAGCGACAAGAAAGAAAAACATTTATCACCGAAAGAATTGATGACACGAATGAGTAACTCAAGTAGGGAAGTCACGTAGACGGTAATGCGACAATGAACGATTTTTGTCGTAAACTAATTAATTCCAATAAAATATTTACAGGAATCCATTTGCCGAAGCACGAGTTCATTAATTGGCTCATTAAATTTCGTTTTTTTTAAAATTCAATTGCTCACCCTACACATTAATTTCTTGGATTCTTGTTAAATTCTTTGTCTTCCAATCAACGAAGCAAAAAATATATCTTACTGCAACAATGCGACTCGGTTAAACATAATTTTTACTTTCTACCGTTAAACATTACTCACTCGGATCACCACAGAGTGGGATAGCTGCATACACAAAAGGGTGATACACACAGAGAGATATAAAAAATGATGAATAGAACATTTACGAAAATAAAGGAAAAAAAATAAAGGAAAAAGAAAATTTAACGACAAACAAATTGTAGCGAGACATACTCGGTGTGTTATATATGCACGAATAAACGTAAGGTTCTTTTTAAGATAATCGAAAGAAGAAAAAAATTAATCAATCGATTAAAGGATGAATTTCTTTGAATTTTGACTCACCCAGCGAGTTCACGTTGCAATTCCTGCATGGTGGCGTGACATTGGGCGTAATGTCGCGCCTGAGCCTCGGCAAATTCGTGAAGACATCTCAGATGTCCAGCCTGCGAGCTCGAAACACCCTCGAGCAACAATTTCGTTATTTCGGACTGTCTGTCGAACTCGGACTGTGCAACCCTCAGCTC
Organism: Netelia inedita; assembly: GCA_964017225.1. Classification (NCBI taxonomy): domain Eukaryota; kingdom Metazoa; phylum Arthropoda; class Insecta; order Hymenoptera; family Ichneumonidae; genus Netelia; species Netelia inedita. Next base: position 4,758,946 of record OZ024923.1, read on the forward strand.
GCGCTCTGCCTGAGTTCATCAGAAGATTCGAAATTAGATCTTTTTTCCATATTTTTCGTTTTTTTTTTTTTTCGTCGCTTTCGAATTAAGCTTTGCATAATTATTATGTAATAATAAAGATTTATATAGTATTCGTAATAATAATGATAATAATAATAATGTGGATAACTAATCGATAATTTACAATTAACGATTTAATTGCAATATAAATTAGTTATTGATTTATCACTATCGTAGGAATAATATATCGATCGTAAATATATTCTTATAATATCATCATCATCGTTAATTAAATGTTCATTAAGTTTGGCAAGAAAATTTGTGTAAAATTCATTCTCAAAATAATTGAATTTGTTTTTTTTTGTTTTCCCCTAAACTATCGATCTACAAGGGTCTCGTAGAAACGATCAGGCAGCATTCGAGATCTAAATGTTTATTGGTCAATACCTGATCGAGCAATACTTCGGGCGACACACCAGAGTCCTGTTTCACGCGGACGCACGCACGTTTTTTCGTTTGTTCGTTCGTGTGCGAAGGGGAGCAGCGATTTTTAACGAGACATTTTTGCATTTTATATACAACGTCATAATAATCAGAGCGATGAAAGAATTTTAACGACGATTAAAGAAGAATGAGGAAGAAAAATCATTTTTTTTTTTTTTCATAAATATTCATATTCGAGAATGTATCGAGGACTTACGCTCTGTTGGCCGAGCATGCTTCTCGCTTTTCTCACGCGATTCTTCGAGGCGTCCAAGTCCAATCTAAACATTTTTCCAATTACGATTATTATGTAATTTTCACAAAAATCAACAATTTTTTTAAGATTTATTTTAAGAACGACGAAAAAGCGACGAACCTTTTTGTTTCCAATATCGCCATTTCTTTGCTGATCGTTTTCATCTCACCGTCGAGAAACTTTCTCAACGGTTGTATGTAACAATTGGCCGCCGTGCCGATAAAATCTCGCTCTATCTGGCCAAGCTTTTGCTGACATTGGCCGACCTTAATGAGAGCGCTACCTGCAAATTTTTTTTTTTTTTTTTTTTTTTTTGGAGAAAATAAAAAAAATACGTCGTTAATTTCTGGTGGAGATAATTCTTTTTACGGAGAATAAAATTTAATAAGTCTTTGTCACCGTATGCGATTCCGGGTCCAAATTCATTTCCGGCCTCGATCATATCGATTCCGACGTATTCCAAATTGCTCAACCGGTTTGGCTTCTTCTTGTCAATCTTCTCGTAGAAAAAGTCTTCGATTCTATTGCCTGTTTGAGAAACGATGAATAAATTAGTTCGATAAATGATTTTATTACTTTAAACATGAGATACGAAAGTCTAACCGGGATTCGGAGTCAGAACGGCCTCCATATTTCTGAGAATCTTTTCCGTCCATGTTTTTGTCATGTTTGCCCTCTCGGCGAGATGCTCGAAGTGCGCATCGAGCTCGGTTTTTTCCGACGTTCCTAACGTTTCCTCGGTTAACTGAAATAAATATCGTCGCATTACGAACAATGTTCATTCGTGAGAAAAATGAACGTATCGCGAAAAATGATCGAAAGAAGAAAAAAAGAATCAGCGGCAAAGAGTTCGAGCTGAATAAAAATTGCAAATTCCGCACAATGAGAAAAAATGCTTGTAACGACGCTTATAGACAATTAAACGCTAATCTTTTAATAGACGATTATTAATGAAGATAATTTGACGAGTTTGCGAAACAAAGTAAAAGAAAAGATTCATGAATGACGAATTCCTCAATCATAAACAAAGGGAGCGGCGCTTAGGAGTGTCAGGAGAGAGGGGAGCGAGAGGAAGGGGAACAGGTTGAAGGAACGTTCGGTTGTTAAAAGTCATCGAACGTGGGTTTGCAACCTATTTTCATCGAGAAATAGACCGAGGACGATTATGAGAAAAAAATATAATGAGAAAAGAGATTTTCTTAATTTATTTATTTATTTATTCCGAAAATTATCGAGTATGACAGTAGAGATTTTTTTTTTACGACAGTTTCCCATGTAGATGACGAAACGTCAGAGGAAATATACAAAGGTACGGTTCTATTTTAATGTAACAAGTGATAATTATGGTTTGGAATCGAAATGCGTGACAAAATGTCAGTAATGACAACCTTCGCCAATATGCAGTCGTTTATATAGATATGTATATGCATATGTTATAAATATGTGCGTGTTTATATATATATATATGCATATATGAGAATAATCCCGAAGTTTTCCCATGAGAAAATTAATCCCGTTACATGTCTTCCCTCACCTGAACGACTCTGCTAAGCGCAGCTCCGGCATCTTTCACCAATTTTTTCACATTAAAATCCATTTTTTCCACACCCCCGTTTACCACGTTCACGATGTATACGTTTCTTTTTTCAAATTAATTCATACGGCGACGTCGAGGACAAAATAACATCAATCGCGATCGCAAGCGTCGAAGGAAATCCCGAGTTGCACGAGAAAAAATGCAGCTTTTGCCGTTTTGGAGGTCCTATCGATCATGCTACGTCTCGTTGCGTTCACGGAACGTATGCGGCTCGAAGGCTTGGTTCGTCGACTTGTCGCGGCGCGGCGCTTTAGCGTGCCTCGCGATTCGAATTTCGAACGGCTATGGTTTGAACATTTTTTTATTTATATCGATCGGATTTAGATGGCAAAAAAGAGATAAAAGCTCTAAAGCGAGGTAAATAACTCTCATTTAACTATTTCTGAATACTTCGATTCAGTATTTAATTTTCATTACTACAAGAGGGTTTTGAAAATGATGAAGATCGAACAATTTGCAAAGTTCGATAGCCCGACCTTGAAAAAATATAGCTCGATGAACAATTGTCATTTTAAAGTATGAAATATGTATTTTTGTCCACCGATCAAAATCCGTCAATCATTCTGTCGCATATTTATAACCTTCTAATGAAAATAAGATAAACATAATTTTTTTTCATGAAACTAAATTTTTCAATTTTGTAGTAAAATATATTTTTTTAATTATTCTTTGAATTGGAAATTCGAGAGCCCACTGCGCCTGATCACTTTTAACGATTGGCCCACATAGTAAAAAAGTATATATCTATAGATCGTGATATATGTAGACAAAAGCAGATACGTGGCTCTATGTCACGTTGAATGACACAATTGAATGAATTTGAAAATTGCGGATTGACGATGAAATCTACGATGACACTGCAAACGAAATATTCCCATACCTGCCTGACCCGATGAAGAGCAACCTCGGCACCTTTCACCAATTTTTTCATGTTAAAATCCATCTTTTAATCGCGATCACGTATTTTTTTAACTCTCCGGAAATGGTACGAACGTACTCAACGTCGCGTAAATCCTCTATCGATCTCGATAGTTTCGAGTTTCGTCGTAATGGCGCTCTCTCTACTTTCAGCAATTGCGCAGGCGCGAAACTGTATTAGAAAATCATTAAAAAAAATTATTTTGTCACAATGCGCCAATTCCCTTTTAATGCTTACCCCGAAGTGACTAGTCCCAACTAATCCCTTCGATAATTATGCCATAGAGTAGCTAAATGACTTAATAGCAATATGGTATAGGAAGTCCCAATTAACTCGTTACGACGTAGCGATAATCTTATTAATTCACCGAGGTTCCAAAAAGTCATTTTGTTCTTCAATCAAAAGAACTTTTTTTATTCATCCTCAAGTCTCATTCCCTCTTCTTTGCAAGATGAAAAAATATCATCGCCATATTGAAAAACTGCATAGGTTATGTAATAAAAATACAAGAGTAAATTTGCATAAGTTTTTAAATCCTCTTTCTTATATTTCATATCAATTTCAGAAAACAATTAGTCCTTTTTTTACGAGCACCTATGTTCCACTAATACTTATAACCTCGCGTTATTAATATTACGTATAACGAAAACTCGAAACGTGAAAACGTTACTTCGAGAATTTAACGTTTACGTGCTAATTTAGTTGATGAGATTTAAAGCAAAACTAATTTCGCATTCTAGGAATTACGATACCTAATATTTGCATACATACACACACACACACACACACATCGTATAAACAGTCCAGCCCTCTAGCGGTGGCGTCATCGTACTAAATATCATCACAAACGAGGTGACGTCTCGACAGGGTATTGTTGATCTATTAATGACTCCGTTTTGTGTATATTTACACGAAGTGCGGACAGCAATGTCGTCTAAGAATTTCCAGACGAATATCTCATTCAATCGGTCAAAATTTCTCTCTCTAATCTCTAGAGTAACTACTACACGGTATGACTCAACCGCTCCACTGCTCTTCTTTCTCAAACGCACCCCCTCCCTCGCTCGAAATTTTCTCGAAACTCAAATTATCGTTTAATGTCGTACGATCGAATTTTCATTTATTCCACAGTCGACGTCGAGCTCTCCCACGGTGTGTCACATGGAATAATGTCTTCGTCGAATTTCCTCGTCTCCTGATAATTCGTAAAAACCAGACAAAATTTGTAATTTTTTTTTTTTTTGGAGTGAACCTTAAATAAAATCGTTGGATAAAAAATGTTCAACTATTTGAAACAGTGGGTAAGTTATCACGAGTATAAAGCGATGTACAGTGATCGAAAATAATTATTTGGTTAAATTATTTTTAAAATTCGAAAAAGTGTTTACATTTATTTTTGACGATAAACAGAAACGTTTGTACGTTCTTAGATTCGAGAAACGATGATCCAGCAATTCGTGGGACGTAACGACGAGTCGCTAGCGAATGAAAGCAGAGAAATCTTGAACGATGAGAATTCAAGGACGAATCCTTCGACTTCCCACGAGCCAAATACTCGAGAATCGTCGAGAGATTTCTCAAATCGGATCGAACCTCGCGAATTACCAAGACCAACGAGAAACAACAAGGAATTATTTATTCGCACGAATTGTTCGAACAATTGCGAGAATGAGAAGAAGAAAAATATTTGCTCGAAACCACCGGGCTGCTGGGTACAACGAGCTGGTAGAGACGAGGTGACGAAAAATCGTCGCGAATCGTCGCTGGAGAAAGAGAGAAAGAAAAAATATGAGAAAAAATGTCTCGAGAAAGATGTTTGCCGTTGCGAGAATTGCTCGGTCGTTGCGACGATGGGAGAGTGTGCAATTTGTCTAGAACCATTGCAAAATCGTGGAATAAAAACTTGTCCGATTTGCGACAATCTCGTTTGCGCGACGTGTTCGGAAAAATTGAAGAATTGCGCCTTCTGCAGAAGTTCCATGCCGATGCAGAAAAATCGGGCGATCGAGAGATTGATCGATCGACTTTTCATGCCCTGTAGAAATGCCAGGTAATAATTATTAATTCAATTTTTGCAATCGGTCAGAATTTTGATAAATAAATTTTAAAAAAAATTTCTATAAAAACGAATTTCTGATAAAATATTATCGTTGCTCGAACAGGAATGGCTGTCGTAAAATGTTGAATTCCGAGACGAGATCGAGGCACGAGGCTTGCTGCGATCGTTCGTGGACTAGCTGTCCGGTTTTTAAAGATTGCCTTTGGCAAGGTGCGCCAGCCTCGATTCTCAAACATTTGCAAAAAGCTCACAATCTCAGACCTCTCGTGGACAACGGCGTGGCAGTGAAAATACCGAGTTTTCGTAAAAAAATTACGAGCAAACAGAGAGAATATACGGTAGGTCGATTAATAAATTTTACCGATCGTTTTGATAAATCGAATTTTGATAATCGCATTTTTTCACGAATTCTTTTTATTTCTTCGTTCAGATTTATCTCGCGTGTTACGGTCAATTGTTCGCCATCACGGTTGTCCTCAGTCGACAAAAATTGACTCTATCGTTTTCCCAACTGGGCTACGTGACTCGAATAACGGAGAAAATAGCGAACAAGAAATACGGAGTTTTCATGAAAATCGACGGTGCGAGCAAACGAATTCGGGGATTCTTGCCTTTCGGCAAAATCGATCGAGAGACTCGTGATCTTTCGATCAATTGCGAACAATTGTTTCTTAAACAAGATAATCTTTCGCGCGACCTTGACAACGTCAAAATCGAAATTTTCATCAAAGAAATTAATTCCACGAGCGACAAATAGTCGCGATATTATTTCTTACCGAGTGCTTTGCATCAAAGCTTTTGTAAAAAGAAAAAACAACAACAACAACAAGGAACAGAATTATGGAATACCAAGCAGTATTCTTGACGAAGAAGAAACAAAAGAAGTAATTAATCATTGTGTTATTCAACGACGATTGGTCTTGTGAAACCTTTTGTATATTTTAAACGCGTTAAATATCGTTCTTCTTTTTTTTAAATTGGAAGCAATTTTGTAATTATTATATCGTTTAAAAATTAATTCGATAGTTCGTTGATATTAAGAGAACGAGAACTAAAACACCAAATTAATTAATAATAGATAATTAAATCGATTGATCGAAAAAATCGATATTTTAATCCAAAGAAGAAAGACAATTGTGTGTGTTGATCCGTTTTGTAAGAATGTTTGTTAATTGTGCGATAAATAAGCACAAATGATTTTACCAACGTAAGAATTTATTCATAAGAAGTCGGTTCGTATCGAAAAATCTTGCTATTATTTTCCTGCGTAAGAATTCGATCCGTAGGTAATAAAAAAAAATTGTAAATAAATTTCGTCTCGGTGCACACGTGTCCGTTTAATCGAATTTCTCATTTTCTTTCATTCGTTTCTAACAAAGGCGATTAATCGTACGTTTACAACTTGGATTCTCAATCTCGCACACATCGTACATTGGGTTCGCTCGTACATTAACTTCGTGCGTATCGTAATAAGATTTTTAGACTGACAATGATTATTCTTCGGAGCTAATTGGAAACGAAAACGAACGAAAAGAAGAAGAAAAAAATATATATACTGTATATACAAATTTTTGTCTTTCATACCGATCGGTGCGATTGTGCGAATATTCTTTGTTCTATTTGTTATTATATTTTTGTTCAACTGTCGACTTTGAGTTTTTTCATGATTATGCGTGATTGTTATTTCTCGATATTATTTTAATCGTTTTGTTTTCTTTTTCTTTTTCATTCGTTATCTTAAGAGACAATACGTATTGATTAAACGTCTAGATCGGATAAACAATTAATATCAATGTATATCCTAATTAATGAGTAAAGACTTGTTTTCTTTTTTATTTCGTTATAATCGTACAATAATTATTATCGTACGTTCGTATCAAAGCAGAGGCCGATTATCGTCGATATGAACCCTTTCGTTCATACTTCTTACTAGCTCGTTCATTCGTCACTCTCGTTCTCGATTAAAAAAAAAAACGACGAGGAATCCGTCGGTAAATTATTTTTTTTTTTTTGTTTTTTTTTTACATCGTTGATATATCTCGTCGACGATGAAAATATTCCCTAGATAGAAAAATATGAATCGCGTTGCGTTGATGCATCGCCGCAGGAATTGTAATAGTCCTGGAGCGGAAGGACCTTCCGTTGCTAGCGAAGCTTAGCTTTCGTTTATAATTTTGTCGTCTAAGAAAACAAGAAACAAATTTCTTTTTCAAATAACTTTTTTTTTAAGTTTGAGACTTTTTGCGAAAAAGATGCCACGTAAATTTATCATTGGCGCGAGTTTTTTTTTTTTTTTTTTGATAAAATGAATAATTAATGTTTTTATTTAGACAGAAGGTCCATCGACTCCAGGATTAAAGCGACGTTTAATTATTAATATTAATTATTCACACTTACAGGACTAGGCGTCGTGAAATTTCTCACGACCTGTGATAAAAACAAAATTCAAACCACTCGATCACGGTGGGCCATTAACAATTTTCCTTTTCATACGTTTTCCATCATCATTCTCTATCTCGCGCATACTCGCTCCGACGTTTTATACCAACGTCTTTGAAAAATGCATAATTCACTAATAATTAATAAATCGTATCGGCAAATCTCGATTAATCTTCACCTTTTACGACGTTTAAGAAAAAAACAAAGAAATATCGATAATACAACTTTGTAATATCGCCGCGAAATGAATCTTTCGGCAGGGTTAAATCCGCGATCGCTTCGAAATATCGTAATGTCTTATTTTTATAAATTAATATCGTCATCTCCGTAATAAAATATTCAACGAAATATAATATACTCGTGGATCTAAAAGACGGATTATCTTCGTCCAAAAGTCTTCACGAAGCGAAAACTAGGCAAAAGGATCGAGATTTAAAAATATAAGTTCACGCTGGAATATGCGCGGCCATTTTGTGGAGGATCTTAGCCCGTCGCGCAAAATGGCGGATTTTCCAAATATTCCAATTCTAATGGGATTATTCGTACGAGAAATTGGACGAAGTTAGTACGATTGATGCTAAATTGTGCGTGGAAGAAGAAAAAACATTATTTCACCCCGTGTTTTTTCCATTTTCTACATCTCCTTTAATTATTTCTTGTCCGAGAGCCATTGGCCAACCATCAGACGTCATTGAGACTTCATGGAGACGAGCTTTCGCGATCTTGCTCTGGTCTCGGTGCGAATATTCGTATACTCGAACCACAAGATATTTGGTATCAGAGTCGTGTCTCGCAGTAATAAATATTCCGAGATACGCCTAAAAATTAAGGGAAAAAAAACACAATTCAAGATCGATTTTGAAGTTACGCGCAGATTCGTCAAGATTTAAGAATTTTTTTCGCGTCGTTGCTTACCACGATACGATCATCGGAAAGAAAGGAGTGAAGACTAGATGAGTTACGAAGAACCACGCGATTCCAAGCGCGATTCCTACGATATTGCCCCAAAAGACCTGGGAAAAGGTGTGATATTGAAGATAAATGCGACTGTGAGATACGAGAGCGGCGAGTGCGATACATCCGACGACTATGGTCGATCTCCAAAATCTTTCGGACATGCCGCTGTTGTTGTTCTGATGAAGTCTGAAATTCGTTCGAATACGCGAATTCGTTATTTAACGTATTTAACGCAAACGAACTATCGGATTTTTTTCTTTTCCTCCTGATTTATTGTTTCGGACGAGAGAAAATTTACGGTCGAACGAGCGTTTTTTCCTATTTACCTAATACCCACGAAAAGCGTCGTGTAGGCGGCGAAAAAGGCCATGAATTGCGAATGAGCCGACGGCATTCCATATTCGCCGTATATAACCTCGCGTCTCATAGGTCTCGCTTGTTTTATAACGTGTTTTAGGAAGACCCCGACTGCGTCATTGATAACTATACCGAGGAAGAAAGTAATCTGGAATAATATAAAAAATAGTATTTTTACGAAATAAATAACGAATAATTTGTTAAATAATTTTTTCGTTAAATATTTGCTCAGAAATATTGTTGCAACGTAGTTTCATCCGATTTTTCAATCTCACCGTGTGCAAGTCTCGTCTGAAGAGAATAAGAGTCAAGAAGCTGCCAACGACGATGAACGGTAAGAGGCTGATCAGCGCCAGGAATAAACCAAACACGTCGCCTATTTAACGTTTTAAATATTAATTAAACATTTTTATTATTTTTTTTTTTTTTTTTACGTGAAGATAATTTCTTTTAGATAAAAATTTGTTCTTCGATCGTGCATGCAAATTTGTATTTGTAATCGTGAGATTTAATGAATAATAAATTGAGCTGAAACTTTGATCGTGTGTGTCTTTTGATTGGTAAATGTTGGTAAGTACTTGTTTTCTGTTTCGATCGAATTTTTTTTTTTTTTCAAAACATGCGATTTGCTTTTTTTTTATTATTCGTTACGGGAAGCGGAGGGGAAGGGTGTATGGGGATGGGGAAGAAATATCGAGCAATTTACCTTGAGGATATTCGACAAGAGTCAGTGACAACGGCACCCATTTGGAATCGTCGATTTGATGAACAATATGAGAATTCACGTCGTGAAATGACTCGTCCTCGAGCGACGCCATATTGCTATAAAGGTTTGTATACTGCTAGCGGGCATATGTATGTATACGTGGGTTTCTCGCGTTCGCTTCTTCACCGTTCGAAATTCGTAACACACGTACACTCGACTCTCGCTTACGTACGGTATATGCCCGATCTCTCTACTCTCGTAAAACACAAACTACTCGGGCCGCGTGTCGACCGATACTGTCGCGACCCCCGGCGAGCAGTGCCGACGAAATCGTTACTTTCCTCAATAGCTCCCTCCAGATACTTTAGTCTTTCCCCGTTAACGCGAAGAACAAAATTTTCGAGAGTGAAAAATTCAGCTAATGTAATAAAAAGAATAAGCTATTTCCGGATAATTGTGGTGAATCCTACATACTTCCGGATAAAGATTGATGTTTGTGGGAAAAATATAAGGAAATCCATTGGTCTTTAGTTTCCACGAAAATCATGTTTTTCCGGGATTCGAACGTATCTCGGCGTCATCGTCGCTCGGTCATCTCCGCACGTCACGTGATCAGTTCTTCCAAGAACCGAACGCCATGTTTACACGGTGTGACTTGAAGTTAGTCGATGCACGGTGCACCGATACTTTCATCAGTGTCATCGAGGTTGAGTTCCTGGCTAAATGGTGAGGTTAAGAAGTGCGGGAAAGGAAATAGTGCATAAAGCAATCGCCATGTCTCATGAAGTAACGAAACTTTCAAAACCATTGACCTTCGAAGTGATAGCAGAGTGCAAAACTACGAAAGCGCGAACTGGAAAAATGGTTCTTGTACATCATCACGTGGACACGCCAGTCTTCATGCCAGTTGGCACACAGGTATATTGTCAGTTCTTTGTTTTTACTTCTGGTTGACAACGTATATTTTCAAAGATATCAACACTATTTTCAAATGGTCCGTAACAAAAAACGTCCATCCACTTTATTATACGATAAAAAAAATCATCGTCGTATCGAAACTCGAACTGTACGCGATATATCGAGATATACTTTTTAACCGCAAAGCGCGCCTATTTCAAACACATCTCGATTCGCGATCCGAAACAATTGCATGATATCTCTTTTAACCATGTATATATAAAAAGCAGGTTGTTATCATTCGTTCTATCGTCCTGTTTGCTTAGGGTACACTGAAAGGCTTATTACCCCAACAATTGGAACAATTAGGATGTCAAATAATGCTCAGTAACACTTATCACTTGGGCACGAGACCCGTGAGTTTTTTGAAAAAAAAATAACAAATCGAAATTAGGAATAATTTTATTCCGAAAAAAAGAAATTTAATATTTTTATATAAAAGGGCCCGGAGATCCTGAAGAAAGCCGGTGGTTTGCACAAATTTATGAATTGGCATCGCGCTCTCCTTACCGATTCCGGAGGATTTCAGATGGTATCGCTTCTTAAACTCGCTGAAATAACCGAGAAAGGAGTTAAATTTACATCGCCTTATGATGGTAAACTCCAATCTACAGGTTTTCTCCTTTTTTCCCCATTTTCCTCTCGATTGCAAATGAAATTCGAATTTGCGTCTAAATTCAGGATCGGAATGCATGCTGACGCCCGAACATTCGATAGAAATTCAAAATGCCATCGGTGCCGACATAGTCATGCAGTTGGACGATGTTATAAGTAGCCTGACCACAGGACCTCGCGTCATAGAGGCTATGGAGAGGTGTTCAGCAATTTTTCCGTCTGCTTTTCTCCAACATAAATCGACCGAATTACCGTTTTAATAATTTTTCGTGCCAGGACGACACGATGGCTCGATCGTTGTCTCGCGGCTCACACAAGACCGGACGACCAAAGTATATTTCCTATAGTCCAAGGTGCCTTGAACGCCGAGATAAGAACCGAAAGTGCCAAAAGACAATCCCAACGCAAAGTCAACGGTTTTGCGATCGGAGGACTAAGGTGAGAAAGAAACAAAGAAACCCCCCCCCCCCAAATAAACTTCCTCGATGCTATAATTATACTAATACTTAAAACAACATTTTGTCGATCCTTCGTCAGCGGCGGCGAGAGTAAAAATGATTTTTGGAAAATGGTTCATCTTTCAACGGACATATTACCAAAAAATAAACCTCGTTACTTGATGGGAGTCGGTTTCGCCGTTGATCTCGTTGTTTGCTGCGCTCTTGGTGTCGATATGTACGATTGCGTCTTTCCCACGAGAACCGCGGTGAGTTTTTCGTAATCAAACGATCGAAATTCATGTCAGATGGAAAGAAAAACGAAGAAATAACGTTTGTTGTAATTTTAGCGATTTGGTTGCGCTCTGGTACGCACGGGACAATTAAATTTGCGTCAGAAAATTTTTTCGAGTCAGATGATCCCGATCGACGAGTCCTGCGAATGCAGTACGTGCGAAACTTACACACGAGCTTATCTTCATCACGTCGTCACGGACGAGACCGTGGCTTGTCATCTATTGACCGTACACAACATCGCATTTCAAATGTCTCTCATGCGCGACATAAGGAAAAGCATATGCGAGCAAAGATTTCCAAAATTCGTGCGAGATTTCATGCACGAAATTTATCCGAACGATGATTATCCACGATGGATCGTTGACGCATTGAAAACGGTGAATATCGAGTTTTCTTAACATTTTTTGTAATTATTATGAGAATAAAGGGTCTGATAACTTAGTCTGTTTTTCTTTTTTCTTGTAAACTGCGAATTTACGAAATCATCCATTTGTCTAATGATAATAATGCGGGAGTTTAACGTGTACACCCTCTTCGGGTTTTTACAGACCTATTTTTACCATTCCAACAGTTATCCTCCGACATTCTTATTCACGACCACGGCTGCAGCCGCTTCGCATTTTTCCTAATCTTCCTGTATCGCATTTGCCACGGACGGAGGGAAACTGCAGAAAATCTTCGCCGATACGAGTCTCATCCATTTGTCTATTTTTTTCGGGATTTTATTCTTCTAATTTACTTGCGAGACAGTAATAGAGATTATCGATGCGTTATATTTCTATTTATTTAACAGACACTCGAGCATTCGACATATACAGTTAATTTTCCATACACACGCGCATCCACGAAATATTTAATTATTTAAAAAAAAGCCGCTGGATGGAAAAAAATTCATCACATAAATTCGTCCGAATCGTAGCCCGTGGTTTCGGAGTTCGTGGTCATGCTCGATTTGCTGAATAGAGAGGTGTAACTCCTGGAATGTAGGTATTAAAATTTTTAAACAAGGATTTAAGAAGGATTAAAATTAAACGGTTAGACGACGTTATAATTTTTCCTCACCTCATCTCGGCTTCGTCCTGTCGTCTCTTCTCTTCCGCTTTTTCTCGTTCTTTCTGTTCCCTGAGCAACTTCTTCTTATCGTCGCGTTCGGCGCGATCTCTTTGTTCGCGTTCGCCTCGTAAATCCGGCTCCGCGGAGCGTTTAGTTTTGTTGAGGCGATTTACTATCGAATTTATTCTTTTTGCGACGTGAAGCTTGCGTACTTCTTTCTCTTTGTAAAAGCCGACCTGACCGACCTCCATGCCCGGGGTTTTCTTCAAGTTCGACCACATTGTATAAACGACGTCGATATCGTTCGCTTTGTTACCTTCGATACTGTTGGCTTTGACGAGCTGCGCCGCATCCTCGAGAACGGTGCTAGGTATGTCGTCTATCGTTTGACCCTGTATAAATTCGAAAAAATTCTAACGTACACCGTTGGCACTGCGTTAATTAAACAAGTAAGTTGGTACGCTTACTAATCTTAATCGCAGATAAACATGAGCGGACGAAAATTTGTCCACGTGGAACCAAACGTCCTCCGGCCAACCCCATTTTATGAGATCCTCGTCTGATCAAAAATAAGTTGTGTATTTTGAAAAATAAATACATCGAGAATTGTGCGAAGGTGGGGTAAAGTTAGGTTAGGTTCGAGCGTAAAGAGTTAATATAATTGGAATGGGATCGAAGATAAAAATGTTTTGGAGACGAATTATATATGAAAAAGGACTTACTCTCGTTTTTATCGAGTCCCATGAAGAGAGTGACCGGTGGTTGCACGACTGGAACGCACAAAACGTATAATATAAGTATTTGTCGCACATAACCTCAAATTGTAAATATAAAGATTGATATAGTTTTGATAAAAATTGGATAGATCGTGGGAAATGGTTTGACGAAAAAGAAAATAGGATAGAATCGTTTGTACCATCGCTCTCGAAGAAAAAAACCATCTTTATAAATGATTATTTCTTCACTACAATCTCGGATCACGACTCGAAGTTTGCAACTGTCAAAAAAGTTTCTCGTAGCTTAGTCACAAATTCCGTCAGCGTGTCGCGCACGTGGCGCCAAATAATAATTCTTGGAAAAATTAGAATCCTGGATTTGCAAAAAAATCCTATTTCCTTCGAGAGCGAAGAAATAAAATGTCCGTGGAAAGAAAAAATTCATATTTTATTTCATAAAATATCGTTCTATTTCTTCGTTAATTGTCAAATTTCTAAAGATAAATTACATTTTTTGTTTCGAGTAATGTGTGCGTTTTCCGCACGTCCTGCGATAATAAATATAATATAATATATATATATCTTCAACAGTAAATTTTCTCTCCGCTCCACCGTTGTCCGTTGCGTTTTTCTTTTTCTTTCGGCATTATTCTTTTCACAAGTATCGCTAAACGAATATACGTAACCGAAGCGTTACAATTTTTCTACGTGATCATTTTTTTTACTTTTGTGAAATTGAATTTTTTTTTTTCTCATTGCTTAATACATACGTAACAATCGAGCGATCCATGGATTTTTCGTTGTTGCAAAGCTATATAAGTATACCGTAATGATACGAAGCAAATGAAATTTCATTTTTTTTTTAACACACGCGTCACGAATAACTCCGGGTTCGGCTCTAGCTTGTAAATTTTTACGAAAATATCGTCGTTGTTGCTAGAAGCTGAATTCCTTTTGCTAAATACATCGTGTCAAGCCGAGTCGTAAGATACGAGGACGCAAAATTGTTATTTTAATTGTATACGTAACTAGATAGATCGAAAGGTATAACAGTGGGATTCAGCGACGAAACGTTAGCTGATTGTATTATCGTAACGATTCATGTGAACCGCGTGTTTCTCAGCATGATAAGTCTTGAATATCTGGCTGAGCACCGGCGATATTTCCGGATCATTAATCCAAACGTTCGCGGTCGACGGAGTTTCTAATATTGACAAATAGGCTGAAAGAAGACAAACATAATAATAATAATAATAATAATAATAGAAAAAAAAGTATAAAGAGCAAATTGTCGATTTTTTTAAAAACTGAATTATATACGAAGCAATGAAATTGTTTCATTTATATTGGGACGAAAGGAAAAAATTGTGCGATTTAATTTACCAAGAAGCATTTTTGGATTGGTGAGGCTGAGCTGTATGTGAGGATTGTTCATAATCGCTTTGTAAATCGGGCCCTCGGGATCGAGACCATCGTCGAGATCCTCCAGGCTCGGTCTTCTAGCTCCAAGCAGCCATTCGCACTTGAAATTAGAAAAATCATTAAATATATTTTGTTTTTTTTTAAAAACAGAGTTAAGAAATTTACGTATGGTGAAATAATTTTTACAGCGTTCGATTGATCATTTCCAGTTATTTTCAGAGCTTCTAGAACTTTCTTCTCGTCGAAACCCATCTCGATGAGCGACTGTTTGACCCTCGAACTGGGCTTGAAATCGAGCTTTTTGTACTGGCGAAAGCTCTCGAGCAAAAGTGCAACGACATTAATCAAATTAGGCTCTTTCTTTCCGCTGGATTTTTGACCTGATGTTTAAAGCAATTAGGGCGATTAAATAATTATTATAAACAGTGAAGAATCGTCGTTCGTACGCGATAATAAATACCTGGTTTGAAGAAATCGACACAAGTATCCTTTAAGGATTTTTTTCTTGCACCTCCGGCAACTCCGGAAGTTGTGCTCGGACCAGGTATTTCATTCTCCTCGCTAATCGTCGTGGTAATTTCATCCAGTGGCGGAAGTTCCAAGTCCTCCTCGTCAGGATCGTCCTGATGCTCGATGAGCCACTCTAGAGCTTCCGCAGTATTCATCCTTGACAAATAAATTATAATAAAGAAAGGTGTAATAGTTAAAACATTCATTACGTATAAAATCGATAAAAATTCAATTTAAAAAAAACGTTAATTTTGCAAACGAACGAATCAATTCTTTCTCCAAGCATACTTTCGAAGATGCAGAGCTTTTAGAACTTTTTTCTCCGAGAATCCCATGTCGATTAGATTTTTAACGACTTTCGGATCGTTCGGCGGTTTGCAGCGCAATTCGAGCTTCTCTCTTATAACTTCGTAAACTTTGATAGCTTCCTCGCTGTTCGTTAGTATTTTTGCCGAGGCTTGCACGATCGTGATCAAAATTTTTCGGAATTCACTCTGAAACTAAAGACGGAAGATAAATTCGATAGAGGCAAATTTTTTGAAAAAATTTCTTTTTTCCACCTTTTTGTTTTTTTGTCAACGATCGTACGTACGTCAGCGGGACAATTATTGGAGGGCACTGGCCTTGGAGGATTTCTAATCGGTAGATCGGCCGTTACTCGATCGATCGCCTCTTGATTAGGACCTTTGAAAACTTCTTCCGTGATACTGTCCCGATTAACCGCCGGACGAATTTCAACGAGTATCAGTTCGTCTGAAAAATTTATTTTCACGCGATATTTACTTTGCGAATAATCACTATTTTTTTAAGAGAAATTTGTCGTTAAATCGTTGTTATTGTCCATTTTTTTGATCTTTTACCGGACGATTTGACCTCTTCGTCGCTGATAATACGTTCGTCCGATAATTGTCGTCGTTCCGCTACATGAACGAGACGATATCGCGAAGAAGGACTCGCTGACGATGCTGATTGCTTTGCGATCGTATCCTGATGCCCATAAAAATGCTTGGTGGCAATGTTTTTTATCCTCTCGACCGTAAAATTCGGTTTGACCGGGACACCGAGAACGCCACCTTCCAGACTTGAGCGAAAGACAAAAGATGAGACTTGGTTCGTAATAAGATTTTTTAAAGCGTACTTTCTTCTCTTTTTACCTTATAATGTTGACGGAAAATGTCTCGGACGAGGCGGCAGCCGGGAGAAACATGCCTGTTTCGTCTCTGCTGCCGCTTCCTTCCGAGTTTCCGCCGTTTGCCGATTTATCGGTATTATTGTTTCCTCTACCGGCGCTGCGTCTCTCGGCTGAACCCCTCGAGCTCTTCCTGCTATGCCAGGCTTCCGCGATCTGATCTCGCATCCATGGCAACATCAAACCGATCTGAATTTTTTTTAAAAATTCCAATTTTCATTTTTTTTTTAATCAACGAATTAATTAAATAGAAAATCTAATGATGATAATTTTTTCACGAAATTCAGTGACAAGCCTATGAGAACGTAATATTATAATAATTATTATATAAATTACACTTACGTTTGTAGGTAAAAATAATTTCATTAAATATCGATTAATTGGTGAACCAAAAATAAATAAATCGAAAATTACCTCTTTGGTAACGAGAAAGAGTCTGACGTGTACTGATGGCCATCGGCACGCAGGTTAAAGCCAATGTGAACCAGATCTTATTGCATTTTTATTTATCACTCGCGAATAAATCGATCGCATCGTTAGAATTACAAGAATTTGAAGAAAATTGTTGTGGCTTTTTTAAAAAGTTAAATAAAAAATATATCTGTACTGGATAGTTCGTGGAATTTAATTGGTGGGGGGAGAATAAATATTATTGAGTTCGAGAATTGGGATGTTAGGCTCTGTTGGGGCTGTTTCGTGACCGAGAAAAAAAAGCGACGGGGGTGAGATATACAAGGGTGCTCAAATCCACCCCTGGCAGTTTCTTGAAGCAACCACGTTCATTCAAAATACTCGGACTGTACCAGCTCGATGTGGGAACTTACGAATTCAAGTCGATAGTTTCAACGAAAATATATATTTTTCAATGAACATTAATTCGCTCTATTTATAATTGTTATTCAATTTAATTTTGTCAATTATTCCACTAGAAATTATAAAAATATAAATTTCTATCAAATTTTCAATCTCATTATGAAAACAAAAAATAAAAACAAAAGTATCGCCATGTTGATACTAGATTCGTCCGGATAAAAAAATGTCGAATTTCTGGTAAACCAACGCGTTAAACAAAATTTCCAAATAACTAAATTACTTGTATAATTTTATTGATAAAAAGGAAACAGAAATTATCAAATCACGACGCGTAATCGATTTTTCAAACGCAAATTAAAATGCGACGAGGAGGAATTGGTATCCCCGTGGAATCAAGAAATTTGTGATATGAGTGACGAAGGATCGGCAAATTTAATCGTTAAGGTGAGAAAAAAAGAAGTAAATTGTTAGTAAGCATGAATAATTAATAAAACGACTTTCGAAAATAATTTTTAATTCTTTTATCGATCAATTGTTGTTTTTATTGAATTTTGTGCTCAACGAAATTATTTCATTCAGATCGTTTATACACTGGGATGGCTGTTCGTGGCGAGTTATTACTTTACCTGGGGCGAGAACGAACGTACGGTGGACGAACCGGTGGACGAGACCGGCTGGGTACCCGATGGCGCTTACGCTAAACGCTTCGGCTTTCACAACCGATGATTTAACAAAAAACCATGAAAAATATCGATCTTTTATCTCTACGTAATCGAATGAAATAAATAAAATAAATAAAATTCATCTTTTCTCAAACGGGATTTATTTTTAATTCCTTTACATTCATCCATCGACTGGTAGAACATTTTTATCACTTTACCATCTCAGCCTATTCCTAAACAAGGATCCATGGTATCTATACGTAATTCATTTTCACGAAAAAAACGATAGAGAAAAAAATCGATCCTAAACACGATCGAATATAAATTCTTATACGTAACAAAAATTCAAGCTACCATTTCGAATTGGAAGAAAATTGTTCTAATTCGACAAAATGACGAAAAACAAACGAATCGCAAGGAACATTATTCAGAATTACAATTAAATTTGGTTAATCGATATAATTGAATTCTGAATTAAAAACGAGAAGATTCTTACGATTTTTGTATTCGAACCGATTTCCATCCTAAGAGTTCGTCGGCGTCTCGGAAGTGTTCGTCGCGTTGCCATTGGTCTTAACTTCCCCCGAATTCTCCAAATCGTTCTGCAATTGCGCTTGCCACATTTCATTGTACACGCCTCCGTTTGAAATTAAATCTTCGTGTTTGCCACGTTCGACGATTTCACCGTCCCGTAAAACTAAAATCTCGTCGGCGTGAATGATCGTCGATAACCTATGGGCTATTATGATCGTCGTGCGATTCGCGCAGACGCGATTCAGCGCCGCTTGAATATTTCTTTCCGTTTGCGTATCGAGCGCACTCGTCGCTTCGTCGAGGAGAATAATTTTCGGATCTTTTAGGATCGTTCTCGCGATCGCGACTCTTTGTTTCTCGCCTCCGCTCAGTCTCAAGCCGCGTTCGCCAACTTTGGTCTCGTAACCGTCCGGAAATGTTAAGATTTTGTCATGTATGTCGGCGTATCTCGCCGCTGCTATTATATCAGCTTCCGGCGCATCGGTGCGTCCGTACTGTATATTGAATTTTATGGTATTGTTGAAAAGTACCGTGTCCTGAGGAACGACTCCTGTAATCGCAGAAAAAGATGATTTTATTTTTTCGAATTTTAATCTAAAATCTTGCAATCGCGTGGAAATTTTCATAGCTATCCGTTTTCTTCCTTACCAATAGAATTTCGCAACGAGTCCTGCTTCACGGTCTTCACATTATGGCCATCGATAATTACAGCACCTTGTGTCACGTCGTAAAATCTGAATAACAGACGCATAATCGTAGATTTCCCACCTCCCGATGGTCCAACGAAAGCAATTGTCTTTCCAGCCGGAGCAACGAAGCTCACGTTCTTAAGTATCGTTTTTTCTCGGTTATAGCCAAACGTGACGTTGGTAAATTCGACCTGACCGCGTTTAACGTTGAGCGTAACGGCTCCTGGTGCGTCAAGTACCTCCTGTTCTTCCAGCAACAGTTCAAACATGTTCTCCATGTCTACGAAATTCTTCTGGATAGCTCTTGAAAAGCGAGAGTTAATGTAATTATTAAAAGGTAATTTTACGACGATATTTTCCTAATGCGATTTAAAAAAAAAACTGATATACAGTGCGACCTCTCAATAAGAAATCCGGAAATAAGAAACTTTCCCCAGTTTCTCACTCGAGCGCTTGCCTCACTTCGACACGAACTCCGAGCTCGAGAATTTCGAGCGGAAAAGAGTGAGAGAGACGGACGGAGGTAGTGAGCGCGAAACGCGCGTCTGGTGGGAGTATGCGATATATAGGAAAAACTCTTCCCCTCGGGGGGCTTTTGGTTTTTTATTGAGAGGTCGGACTATATGTCGACGCTGTTTACGAAAAGTAGCACGATTCAAATTTCTTACGAAAATTAACACGTTTCTAATTTCACCGCGAAAACCAACACGTTTCGATATTCGACGCGAAAACTAGAACGTTTCGGCTCTCACCGCGAAAATTAGCGTGATTCGGCGTCTGCCGCGATAACTGGCATGTCCGAAATATGCTAGTTTCCGTGGTAAAACCCGAAACATGCTAGTTTTCGCGGTAAATATCGAAATGTGTTAGTTTTCGTGGCAAAAGCCGAAACACGCTAGTTTTCGCGCTGATATCAAGCCTGCTTGTTTTCGTAAGTAATCTGAAACACGCTAGTTTTTGCGGTAAATATCGAAATGTGTTAGTTTTCGTGGCAAAAGCCGAAACACGCTAGTTTTCGCGCTGATATCAAGCCTGCTTGTTTTCGTAAGTAATCTGAAACACGCTAGTTTTCGCGATAAATATCGAAATGTGTTAGTTTTCGTGGCAAACGCCGAAACACGCTAGTTTTCGCGCTGATATCAAGCCTGCTTGTTTTCGTAAATAATCTGAAACACGCTAGTTTTCGCGGCAAAACCCGAAATGTGTTAGTTTTCGTGGCAAAAGCCGAAACACTCTAGTTTTCGCGCTGATATCAAGCCTGCTTGTTTTCGTAAATAATCTGAAACATGCTAGTTTTCGTAAGCAGAGTCGATATATATGTACCTGTAATAAGTTCCAAACCAGTTGAGCGGTACGTAAAGCTGAATAATATAACTGGCGAATAATACATAATCACCGATCGTCAGAGTATTTTCCTCGACTACCTGTGGCAAAGAAAAATAAATAATATCGTAAAAACTGTTGGATCGAAGTTCCGCAAATAGTCCATAGAGACAAAAATTTCGCTTACCATGCGAAGACACAGCAGCGAGCCAGCAAGGAGTCCACTGCACACGATTATATTTTGCATCGTGTTCAACATATTCAAAGTTATCATCGACTTCCATTCCTCCGTCTGATAATTCAATATAGCCTGACGATAACTTTCAACCTCGTATTTCTCAGCGCCGTAATACTTTACGGTTTCAAAATTAAGAAGAGAATCGACGCTGCGCGCGTTTCTCGCGTTATCCGCGAGATTCATTCGTCTTTGAAATTTAGTTCGCCACTCGGTAACGAAAATCGTCGCCGCTGAAACGCGAGAGATCTTCTTGTGAATATTGTTTTTTTTTTACTCGTGACATTTACGAATATTTGCGATATTTGTGAAAAATTATCTTACCGATGTAGAGAATCATCGTGCTGAAAACGATCAGCCCGAACCACTTGTTGAAAGCGGTAACGAAGAATATCACCGCGACTGCTATGTCGACGAGCGTTGGCGCGATCGAAAATAGGACGTCGCTCAATAATCTGTTTATCGAATCCGTGCCACGATCCATTATTCGCAAAACTTCGCCAGTTTTACGACCCAAATGCCATCGTAGACTCAAACCGTGCAAGTGTCTTTAGCGTCAAGGGACGAACGGAACAAAATTGATGAGATCGATTCCTCGATCGTAGCGAAAAAGGAAGTTATTAAGTTTTGTCTTTCAAACAATTTTAATCACCTGAACAACTCGACCTCCACTTCGCGCGTTGTATATTGCTGTATGGGAATCCACAGAAACGATCTGAGATTATTCAGCAAACCCATTCCTCCAGTCCCTCCACCCTGGAGAAACTTGAATGCCACGTAAATCAATACAAAGTCCCATCTGTGGAAAAAAAAATTGGCAAATATTTCGCTCAAAAAGTTTAATTAGAACGTTGGTTAATTAAAAAATATTACGAGGAAGCAAACCTGAAGAGAACGGGCTTGTCGTCGACGCTATTGACGATTTTCTTGCTGTAGATCGGTACGTAAAGATTTATCACTCTTCCCGCGGCGAGTAGGACGAAACAGAAGAGAACTCGTAATTGGAGCATAAAATCATTCTTGGGCCAGAGAAACGGCGCGAGGGTTTTAACTTTGTACCAGGCGTTTCTCCATATCGAAGCGTTATCGGCAGGTCGCTTGAATGATGAAAAAACAACAAAGATCGCATCCAATTTACGCATACATCGATCGGTCAAATTTATTTTTCGTGCGTTATCGATAGGAAAAAATAAAATTGGAGATCTTTCATAGATGCGAAAGACTTACACCTTGGTAATATCGTGGCCTGAAATTTGGACCATCGTCGAGCGTATGATAATCGGGATCGGTACTACCGATGATTCCTGGTGCTTTCAAGCCGAGCGCGAAGATCACGAGATTACTGACATAGCGCAGTACGAATAGTGACATTTCTATCTGGTCGGTGACTCTGTGAATAGAATCGTGTTATAAATAAACTACTCGTTGCGGGGTAGGGACTGGGTCAACGCTCTCAATTTTCTTTTTCTTGCTGTTTTCCCATTTCCCTCTTCCTTCGTGCTGCGATAGTTTCAAGCCTGCTACATCGATCCTCGATACTCACGTGTTCAAGTGAAACCACCAATCTTGCCGTCCGATGTTTATGAACGTTAAATTCTCCGCGATGAATGCAAGTGTCCAAAAACCCAAGAGAACGAGACCGTGACCTCTGGGCGGTTGACTCGGCAAAAGTTTGTGTCTTTCGATCTGAAGTATGTGCACCGAATATGGATAGATGATGATTGTGAGAATTGTGGTGACGATCTGTAATCGAAGAATGAAATTTCATGATTGTAAATAAGAGACGCACGAGGGAATAAGAGAATGTGTTTCCGGGCGTAGGAAGTTTGTTTAACTGAAAAATAATCTTACCATATATCCGTACACCGTTTCATTGTCGAGGACGGTAGCCTGAAGAATAATTCTCAAAATACTGAGAACGGGCACCAGGTAGAGGAAGAATTTTTGAATATTGTACCATGGACTAGGTGGCAAGAAATTTTCGTTCCTAGGCGTGCCATATTTTCGATAAATCCACAATTGTATCGAACCGAAGATTAGAATATAGGAAGCTATGACCAAAGTGCCCACGGTGTCCATTAAACATTTCGAAGCTCCGTGAATCACCGATATATCGCCAAATGTGATGTTCGGTGGGCAAAAGCTCATTGTATAGTTCGTCATTTTTATTGTCGAGTGTTTTGTATCTACGGTCGTCGATCGATTGGCTTCTTTTTAAGAGAAAATACTTTTTTTTTTTTAAGTTTCGTTAAACGTAATTCTGGTCTTTGTTCATTGCGCGAATCTCGCGTACGTCATAAGCATTTTGTTGTTTCGGCGTAACACCGATTACGATCTGAAAGAACATAAAGAATGAATATAACGCTAAATACTTAAATTTCTTTTCGTCTTTTTATAAAATACTAGGCTGTAAAACGCTGAAAACACGATTTTTTTTATTTCTATGGAATTTTTGGAATGTTATCGGAAATAATCGCGTATTCGTTCGACGTTGGATGATTTTATGAAATATAACTTCACGTAACGCCATTAACAGTGAATCGTCGAAATGTTGATTACGAAGGATATTTTTAGGCGGAGATGCATTAATTGTCGAGGTAAGAAATGTGCAAAATATGAAGATATAGGGTAAAACAGCCAGTAGTCGGCCAGGAACCGGTAGTCAGCCTCTGCCTATACTTTGTACGAGTGGGAAGAGTACAAAAGATACGCTTTGCTCTCTTCCCACTCGTACAAAGTATAGGCAGAGGCTGACTACTGGCTGTTTTACCCTACTTGTTTCGATCGGTTAACGTGTATTGCGCGATGAATATCTGGCATAATCAAAGGAGATACAATATAAATGAAGATTATATAAAATCACTGCGTTAACACCAGAGGAACGATAGATAAGAAAATATGGGTGATATGAATAATGCTGATAATGGGGCGTAAAAATGATAAAGACTTCCATCGGTAACACAATAGCTTTATTATTGTGCTTTCGAATACAAATCACGAATATTCAGTCATCGATACAAAAAATAAAATATTTTTTTATCAGATGATACGAACGATATTAATTCGAAACAACGTCAAAAATAACAATCGTATATGATAGACGAATTATTATTGTATATATAGCTATAGTTTATAAATAAAGAAATCACTGTCGAAAAATTTGCAACAGATCGTGAAAAAATTAAATTCGTTTAATTACCGGAAGTTTATAATGGAAAGGTTTATTTTTAAAATTATTTTAAGCGTCCTACCGTCGACGTATTTTCGCGCAGCAGAAGATACAATGCCGAGGCGTTCGAGTAGCATTCGAGAGACGCGATTTAGATCACTAAACTGTTTGGAATAAAATTTGAATTCGAAAATAATGCGTTGTCATTCGAAACTTGCGTAATTCCTATTTCAATCGTAAAACTCTTTAGTCGAGTTTCGAGTCGCAGTACTATTTTCAGGTTGTAGACGTTTGTCTCGGTTAACCTAAAATGTGTTTTGTCTAACCACGGAATATATGTTAAAGAGATTTCCGTGCAAAACGAAAAAATCGAACGGCGTGTCAACGGGAACACTCGCATGTTTATTTTCGAACCGCGCACGAAGTATGACATGTAAAAACGTTTGATTGTCAAAGATCACTCACCAAGTCTCAATTTTATGTTGAATTGAGAGATTTCGTAACTTTAAGCAATGATTCGACATCTAATGACAATGATTGACTGACAAATCGACCCTATGATTTCTGAATTGTCACCTTTCTGCGTTTTGTACAGCTGTGCAGCGCTCATGCGCAGAATGGTATTATCGGAGTTATTGTCAGGAGCAGAGATGCTCATCTCTACTTTCATAACCAATCATAACAGCAAGAGCCATCTTGCGAGCCAATAGTCTGAAAATAGCCTTTCGGGAATAACATTTCCGGCGTTTATTAACCTTAGGGGACTTCATTGTTTTTCGTCCTTATCATAAATTCTACGGTCGTTATTTAAAATCGTAAGTTTCGTGATTATTCGATAAGATGTAGAAACGAAATAAGAACAAAATAATTAAATTATTCCGCGCGCGAATCCTTACGGGCTTATTAGCACTGGAGCACATACAGCGGCATGTGTTTTGTCACTGCATAACCTCAAAATTGTGCTTCGGAGTAATATTGATATTACATTTATTA
Organism: Netelia inedita; assembly: GCA_964017225.1. Taxonomy (NCBI): domain Eukaryota; kingdom Metazoa; phylum Arthropoda; class Insecta; order Hymenoptera; family Ichneumonidae; genus Netelia; species Netelia inedita. Next base: position 4,784,333 of record OZ024923.1, read on the forward strand.
ATGATATGTGACAATCATGTATCTCGAATTTTTTAATAAATCCGTACATCTTTTAATATTTTTTCATATATCCCTGTTAACTTTTTTAACACGATGAGTAATGACCAATCAAAGAGCTATAACCCGAACGAACTGCCCTAACCAAAAAAAAAAAAAATCTTTCAACTTTCGAATATTCCAATTCGAGAATTGATCTCACGAATAGTCTCTTGAAACTTTAAAAACATTTATTCCCACAAAGAATATCGCACATTCTTAAATATTTCCAGTTTTCGTACGAAACAACAAAATGCATTGAATTCATTATTTTCAGTAATAAAAATGGGCAAAAACAATCGACACCAAAAGAACGTAAAGTCAGAAAAGGCGAAAGTTAAGCTCAAAGCGAAAAAAGCAACGAAAACATTGCCCAAAGGCTTGAACGTCACCGACACGACGTTTAAATTCAAAAAGATCGTCATCAGAGAACAATTGAAGCAACACGAAGAAACGGAAATATTGAGTCGCAGAAAGTTGAATATCAAGGTACGATTCGTTGTCTATACATTTTCTCACAATTTCCGCACGATATTGCTAATTATCATATTGATTTTAGGATCTCCTGACACGACTACAACATCACAATTCGACCGTTCGTCAAGAAGCGATTAGAGAACTCAAAGAAATTTTATCGCTTCATTCTACCGAAATTCTGAGTTCTCAATTACACTCCCTTCTTCAAGGCATTTCTAGCCTCGTACTCGACCGAGAAAAAGACATACGTCGAGATTCCTTGAAAGTCTTAAATTCCATTCTCGGACCAATATCCAACGATCAATTATCTCCTTTCTCGGACGTTCTCGTCTCGTATCTTCGTTGCGCCATGACCCACATAGATCCAAACATAAAGGAAGATTCTCTAATGTTTCTAGACGTCCTAGCACAAAATTGCGGCAATCTATTGGCTAAAAACGCTCGCAAAGTTTTGCCCAATTTTCTGGACATGATATCGAAACTTCGTACCGAATCTCAGCCCGGAAGACAACTCGTGACTAGTCTCGGTTCGAAGAACACGAGTGTCAAGTGGCGAACGAAAGTTCTCGATAGATTATCGAGTATTCTTTGTTCGCTGGTCGGCGAGAGAAAATCACGAAAGATCGACGATCATAATTGCAAAATAATCGTCGTTGATTCCGAAACGCTTCGTGTCCCGATCTATCGTACGAATAATTTGAATATATGTCGGATCAATTTTGACGACGATAATCCAAGTTACGTTGATCGGTCGAATTCCGATCTGGAGGAACTCAGGAAATATATCAAAGTTCTCATGCCTCTGATATTCGATAGTTGGCTCGAAGTTGCGCCTAAACACAGTTCGATCGTTGCTGCTTGCGATCGCGTCGTTAGTCAGGAAGCGGCGAGTCTTTTAAAATGCATTTCCGAAGTTACGCAACTTATCGTCGAGTATTACGAATTGTTGCAAGCCGAGGATATTTCGCGAGACGAAGATACTTGGCTGAGGGACAATTTTCTTAATTTATTTGGCAAAAGTTTACTCGATAAGTTTCCTTATAATCAAATGAGAAGCGTTCAAAAGACTCGCAAGCGTCAGGAGGATTTCGCGAGATTGGATCTCAATGACAAATGTCTGACGCAAAATCTCTCGCTGTCTTACGCATATATCTGGATTCTTACGGTTAATCGAAGCAACAGGATCGAGGAAAATGGGGGTAGAGACATTTGCGTGAGAATTTTGGATTACGTCAATGGTACGCGTATAATCTTCGGTAGATTAAATTTTTTCCATTGTTTTCGAGTTATCGGCTAATTTAAGAAAATAATTGTCGCAGAATGTACGAAGACCTGGTCGAACGGAGAAATCTCGGCGCTTCCTCATTTAATTAAATTGCTGAGGGTGATTTTTCTTCGGGCTAGTAAAATTTTCTACAAAAGCGGTATTAGCCTCGGCGAGACGCTTTCCTCGGTGATCGAAGCTCATTCGCGAGGGCCCAGACGCGAATTGCAATCGCAATTGTTCACGATTCTCAGTGAAATTGTTCTCCATCACGAGCTACGGGAGTTGCATAAGTAAGTTCGATGGAAATAATGAATAATTTATCGAAAGTTTCTAACTTTCTCGTACTTTCTCTTTTCCCAGTGAAAAAAGCTTCAAAAACTTTGTGACCTCGCTGCCGAGTTTATTGCTCAAGAATAGCATTTACGAGAGTACGATAGAAATGCTGAATCGAGTTGTTTTGCAATACGGCAGGTGGATACGCGAGGAACTCGCCAAGAATCAAGACGAAATAATTGGTAAGGTTAATTATCAAAAATCCTTCCGTTTTAATAATTTCCCATAATTTTTCGCGTTTTTTTTTCAGAAAATGCTAAAAAAATTGAAATTATCGGTAGCAAGGACGAAAAACGTTCCCGACTGATGATATGTAATCTGTTTTACTTCGTGGACGAACAAATTTACTATTGAAACTTCTTTTTTTATGGATTTTGTTGCTTTTCATGAATTTGTAAATAAACGACGTATTTTTTTTCTCGACCAGTGTTTTGTTAATAATATTGTGGGAGTTTTTACGTGTATACCCTTCTTCTGGGTTTGTACACACCTGTACCTTTACTACCTTTACACACTTGTATTTACTACTCATGTATCTCGACCATACCCTGTCATTTTGGTCAACCGGTTAAAAAAGACAGTTGAGTCAACGTAAAAGTTCAACGGTTGAATTTGGACAGCTTCTCAACTGTTCATCTTCGAAAGTCAACTACCCTACGTTTTCTGTGGATGTTTTGGGATTCGACAACCGTTGAATCAACCATTAGGATTCTTTTTTACGGTTGACTTTATAGTTGTAAAGCTGTCCAAATTTAACCGTTGATATTTTCGGTTGACTTTGCAGTTGCCAAAATTGCTAGGGTATTCCTTCGAAATCCTTATTAGCTGTCCCGGCTGCGGCCGGTTCGCTCATCCCCCCAATTCCTGTATCGCATTTGCCACGGACGAAGGGAAACTGCAGAAAATCTCCGTCGATATTGGTCGACGAGGGTTTGGTTCTTTTTTTTTCGAAATGGGAGGTTGGACGTGGGAAACAAGGGATATTTTTTAAATAAATAAACGTGTAATTTTAATTGATACGTCAACAATGCGAAAATTCCTTCCACTTAAGACTAACGCGTATAACTAATATTTAACATTTATCCGCCGAAAGATTTGTCTTTATCACATTTTTTTTTATAATTCTCTACGAAACTACGGAAGACGTTTCAATGCATCGTACGAACAAGTTGCTTCGTTAGAAAAATACTGTCCCTGATTATATTATATATTTCTCGTGCATAATTTACCTTATTTTTCTTTTAAACTTTTTGTATATGATACAAATTAGAAATTCACTCATGCTATAAACACACATAACCAAACTTTTCTGGTATCGTATGTATTCCCTGATTACACATATCGTTCGTGATTGTATCGTGTACTCAGGTCGCTTCATTGCCTCGATGCAATTATTTCGTTATTTTTGAGACGGATTTTAGTTTTAATTTGGTGAATTCAGTGTCCGTTACGTTTATTTCACCAATAAAAACGATTTTTACCTCCTGACACTTTGATCAAAACACCGTGTTTGTATCTCGTGGCGCTGATCTAGCGGAAGTATCATCAACTAAAATACCAAAGATGGTGATCGTTCACGAAGCGCAAGAACGCAAACGAAAAATCCCTAAAATTTCGTCGTTTCGTTCCGAACTTCCATTTTAATACTCTCCTCATCGAGAAAACCCAAGTTTTCCATACCACCTTGTTTCTCTTTATCCGAAATTACCACATCGTCACAATCGTCGTCGGCGCACGTTCGAATAATATTTTCGACACTCGGTGTTATAGGCAACGTTGGCAATTCCGTGTCGATTCTTGGCCATCCGGAATTATTTTTCAGATCATGCTCTACCCTTAGATACTGCTTTTTCGACTTTTCCGGCCGGTAAAGCATCGGCTTTAGTCTCCGTTCGATCACGTATTCGATAATAACCATTTCGATACCGAGGCAAACGAGAAAATTAATAAAACCCAAGAGTAAAATTAAAATAGGCCAATCGTATTTCGGTGGTACGATCAATTGGAGAGCACTCATGACCCAATGCGCCGGATACATCGTTATGTACGTGCATATAGCGATTAAAAGAAGAATCGATACGATAAATGCTTTGTTCGTGTAAATCGCTCTTCTGTACGGTTTGCCGCGAGAAAATATAACCGCTGTCGTTATATACTGAAACAACGAGACGCAAAATACCGAATAATTCTCGTAAGACGTGTAAGCCACCGATGTGGTCGGTACGAAAGGCTCGAACCACGAAAATGTCTGTACCGTGTAAAACGCAATTGCTTGAAAAATCGTCATGGTAAACATGTGGAGTACGAGCGAAAGCAAAGGTGTAATACTCAACAGACTCGTCATAGGTGGCTGTTTCGCCAATTTACCCTCGTATGCCTGTGTTTTGCCGAAGAAAAAGGCAAAATTCACTATCAGACATATATCGATGAAGAGAAACTCTAAATCCGTGAGATTCGAGTCTATCGAGTACAATATTATAACCGACAAGAATTCCGTCAATGAATACGTCACCATGAATTTAAATATTCCAAAGGACGTTACTAATGCAGCGCGACCTTGTCTGATAACCTTTGGCACGCAGGTAATGTCGGGTATCCTCGAGGTGAACGGACTCGCCACGCTGAGGAAACGAAAACGATTGGAAAATTAGAAAGATCGATTTACAGAATAAAATATTAGAAATAAACGCGGATAAAAAGTTCTAAATCAAAGGAAACTATCAACATTAATAATTTCAAAATTACGAAAAAATAATGGAAAATTCGTTTTTTCACCTCGATTCCGCTTCGGACAAGGACACGCCGGCATGAGCAGCTCTTAAGGCGCCGCAATCGTTCGCTCCGTCACCGCACATAGCTGAAAAAAGTATCGAGTGATCAGAAAAACGGTAAATCGATAAATACACAATTATGTAAATAGCTAATTATCATTGAAACTAAATTAAGAAAATAAATTTGTTATTAAAGTCTCGATAAAATTTAAAGGTATTACGACAATAATACAATTGTCATTTATGTTGAAAACACAATTGTTTTTTTGTTTTTGTTATTCGTTTTTTTCGGAACTTACCCACGTAATAGCCCAGCTGCATAAGCTCGAGAACAAGCTGTTGTTTCTGGTCGCTCGTCATTCTTGCGAAAACAGCGCCTCTCACGCATATACGAGGTACTAAATCGGCATAATATTCCCGAAGTAGCTGCCACGTTTGACCGGTCAAGGCGAATCGATAATTCTTGTACGCCATTCCTCTCTCGAGTGCATCCAAGGACGTTGTCATTAATTTGCCCTTTTTAGGCATCTGACGAAGATAATAATACAAAATTAATAAATTACATTTTATTTTCAAAAAGTCTGGGTATTTTTAAAACTACTGCCCTATCGAACGTCAAAATGGATATTTTTTGGTCCTACCGGTGTAATCGATCCACCCTGGGTGTTGAAATAAATTTTAGGCTCGGTCGTATGATCACCAGGAACAACGGTTACACCGATAACAGTCTCGTGATGAGACAAAATACCACAATCCTTGGCCACGCTCATCGCGGTTTGAATATTATCACCTGTAAGTATTAATATTTCTTATTAACTCAAATATTGATTAAATTCGATGAAATGACAATTTTTCTTATATTCCAAAATAAACAAAAATAGGACGTGACTTTATTAGATGTACCTGTTATCATGACAACGTGAATATTCGCCTCTCTCAGTTCCTCGATGACTTGGACAGTCGGTTCTTTAAGTCTGTTCTCCAGTACAACGAGACCGAGGAATTCCAAATCTCTTTCAACCGATTCCCGCGACATTTTTTGGATCTGCGATGTATCCAAATTTTCGCAATTAAAAAAATAAAATAATAATGACGTAAGAATATTCGTTCTCCGAATTACTCACTTTTGTGAAAGTATTTGAAATTGTAGAACGGCCGATCGCGATAACGCGATAGCCTTGCTCGGTGTAACGCTGAAGCGCGAAATGTATGTCTTGGGGTATCGTTTCCGGTTTGCTCAGGCTGAGAATCATCTCGGGGGAGCCTTTGGTGTAAGCACGAAAGTGATCCGAGCCGAGAACTCGTACGATCACGGACATACGTTGAAGCGAGCTAGAAAATTGATACTGTTGTACAATACCGATTTCCGATACTTCGTTCATATTTTCGGTAAACGTATTGTTGGTCGGTGGCTTGACTATCGTCGGTGTCTGGAGATCGTATTTACTCGTATCGCCGATTTCGGGTTCCTCGAGAATCCACCCGGTGCTCTCGAACATCTGCGATTATTTATTTTTACGATAATAATTTTCACAGTAATAATTGTCAATAAAATGAATTCTTACCTTTACGTCCAAAGGATCTCCGCAAAGCTCGTTATCGATAATCGTAAGACTATGACAGACGAGCATCCCTTCGAAAAGGGGATGATTTATTAATTTTGGAACATCTTTTTCAGAATCCTCGAGAGTTCCGTCACTACTTGGTACGACACCCCACATGTCCAAGCCATCTTCGGTCAGTGTTCCAGTCTAGAGAAGCAAATTTGAGTAATGTTGAATTTTGAATGCTTTTTGTTTCCTTTTTTTTTTTTTTTACTAAAATGGAGCACAGTATTTTCTTGGTCGTACGTTGAAGGACGTTACGAATGTGTTTCGAAGAATAATTTCAATATCTTCTATTTACCTTGTCGAAACAGACGCAATTCAAACTGCCGGATACGTTTATGACACGACTATTGATACAATAAATTTGTGCCTGTTTCAGTCTGGCCTGTGCGTATAATTTTCCTACTGTCATAGCAGCTGGTAGAGCCGGTGGTATAACGATCGTTATTATATCGAGAGCCTTTATCGCTATATCACCCGCGGTAATTCCTCTGGATGCCTGAACAACGATATAAAAATAATAAATTCAATAAATTAAAAATAATTAATAAAATAATTCTTACGAATTATTTTATTTTACGCTTTGAGTAATTATTCGGCGTACTTTGGTAATGATTGTGTAAATAAATCCTAGTAACGATATGAGAGCGAGTATCCCGATGAATTTGTAGGAATCCTGATCGAATTTGAAATCGGCGGGCGGTGGATAAAGTATGGCGGCTACGAGAGCCCCTCTGTTAGTTTGCAGGCCTGTACGGATCACTCTTGCCAATACCGGTGCATCACCGTGAATTCTGGTCTGAATTATGGTGGTACCACTGTAAAGAGTATGCTGCGAACATTCCTTCGGGTCGTATAGAACCTGACGTGGCGTTAATGGGGTTTTAGTCACCGGAACTGATTCGCCTGGAAAGAAAATTATTCAATTTTGTAAATTAAACACGTGTTCGTACGGAGATTTGGGATTTTAGAATTTTTCTGTCACGTTGAAATTTTGTTTACCAGTTAGCATGGATTCGTTGAGTATACAATGTCCCGCGAGTAATACTGCGTCGCAAATTACCGTTCCCTGATAACGAGGAAGTTCTATAACGTCGCCGGGCACTAGTTCGGCACTGGAAATACTCTCGAAGGTGCCGCAATCGCGACGCACGCGGACAGTTTCCGTGGAAGCTACCGTGCCATGAAGATTAATTTGGTTCTAAAATAAATTAATCTTCTATTAATTCGAATAGATCCTAGGGACATTTGTTTATCCGAGCTCTTTTTAATTCTAGGGACTTTCAACGTTAAATTACAAGGGTGACCTAGGGATGACAATATCTTGCGGGTTTGCCAACATATCTTTAGAGGAAAAAAAAATCCCTAGATCGGGGAAGTACCTACCCGTCGGGTCTGCATGATCGAGCTGGTGATACCGAAAAGTGACATTAGTATAATAGCGCCGGTGTAGTAGTAATAACCCTCGGCAAACCATACCGCCAACGTGAATACTTGAAATATGTAAAATGGATTGAGAACTTCCAGAAGAAGAAGAACGTGTATGCTCTGCACAGGGACTATAATTTCATTGTTTCCATAAACGATTCGCCTGTGAAAAAGTATAATCAACAATGGAATAAGTATAATTAAAAAAAAATCACTGGATACTTTTATCCATTGTTATGGATTGTTCTCTCTTCGTACCTCAGTAATTGTTCTTGTTTGCTCAGACCTTGATCGTGGCCAAGATGAAGATCCGAGCAAGCCACGAATTTATCCAATCCCACTAATCTCGCAAATTCCGTTTTAGTGTCGTCCCACACGTAACACTGCTTCTTGAACCAAAAGGCATTGTATTCCGGAACTTCGCGAAGTGTGCCGTTCTCCAATCTTATGCTTAGATCTTTTCCCTCGATATTCCTCAACGCTTCGTCATCTATCTTGCCAAGGATAGACGTAAAAGTCTTCGCTCTACAAAAATCCAAATAGGAATTGAAAATAAAGACATTTGATTTAGATATGTGATAGAGATTTAATTAAATTTGTTTCCAATGCACCTCAATCTGTTCGTCGTTACATTTTTGACGTCCTTGACATAGTAGGATTTGTACTTTCCCTGATAATCGTCGATTATCAGTAGCTTCGTAGCTCGATTCAGCTGACATCGTTTGTGTGTTGCGTATAAATAAAGCTGGGGATACCAATGAAAGAATAGCCTCACCCAGCCGATGGTTAGCAAATATGAGAGGTATGTGAAAAACGAACCGATAAAGCTTTTCTCGAAGCCATGAATTTGCTAGAAAAAAAAATTTGTACGGTATTCATAAACGAAATGTCAACAGTCAATTTCTCGCTGACAATCTAATGAATAATGTTATCGAGAATATCATTTTAGCGTACCAATTCTTCTCCATCCTGACCGGTATTAATTTTCTGCCACTGCACTTCCGACAGCTTGCCATTTTTTAGCCCTGACGAATTGTAACAGGAAAAACGCAAGTGCGATATTATTATCCTTATAAAGTACACTTCGCGAATTCTTTGTATCGTCTTTCGACGAAACAGATAATAGACGTTGTTTGATCTGCCAAGTTTAACGATCGAGATAAACGTGTTCATTGTTTTCGACCTTGCGAGATAGGATCATGGGACCTTGGCATATATGATATTTATACGAGTCGATTAACTCCAAGATACAAAAAACCTTCAATCTCGTGTAGATAATCCCAGTTTTTTGCAAGAAAATCCGCTCCGCGAGACGATTTTTGTAAAGCCTTTAGCTCGGTTTGGTGAAAAACGCTTTCGATCGTTGGAAAAACGAATCGAACGATGAACGCGGAATCCTGGCTCGGATCGTAATCGCTGTCGTAAAATATTATTCTACAAAGTCTGTTTGAGATAAGGATGGCTATATTTTTTAGCCCGATATTGTGAGAACGACCGATTCTTCACGTATATCTGAACATTTGTTTGCTCACTTCGCGAATCGATATCCTTGATGCGCGGCCGTATTTCGGCTCGCTCTTTGCGCTTTGCATCGGTGACGTATGAAGGAATTCCGATCGTACGTATTAACGATTTGATTAATCAACGGGAATGCATGTCGCGGTCTGGTTTTAACTGGATTTACGCTGTTGGATCGATAACACGCGAAAATTGCCACACTGGAAAGAATCGGTCGAATCTCTCCCTCGAGCAGTTGGCCTACCTTATCTCGATTGCGAACAAAAATGATTTTGCTCATCCTCGAACGAGCGATTCTCTCAATCTAGATCGATAAATATGCATCCCGAATCATTTAGATGGAACGATATGTGGATTGATCGAGCTGTCGTGAGCGCGACGAAGATAACTGACACTGGTTTTTTTTCTTCTAATTTTCTCCGCCACGAACCGGTGCTCTATTTTATCCTCGGCTCTTATCGATTTCGTCGCTTTAATAAACGTGTAAACACATATATCGATTTGGAATAAAGATCGTTTGTATTGATCGTGATTGATTTTTTTTTGCTCAATCGGCGAAATTTGTTCGTCGTTTATCAAACGGTGTCTTGATGTTTACGCAAGATCACGTTACAGTGTAATTCCTGGTCTAAGCTGATTAATATTTGATCGGATTATTGTCTCGTGACTGCAGATAAGAAAATTGTTATCAGTCAAGAAAAATATGTGATAGACGTGCATGCACAACGACACTAATATCGGTCATATATTTTTAAACTCGATATTCCATACAATGTATTATCAAGTGTCTCAAGTTCCTTCTTTATTCAAGTGGGTGTCGAAATGTTTGAATTAAAAAACATTTCGGCGCATTGGATTTCATCCTATACACGTCGTTCCAGTAATGAATGATAAATGATAAGGCAAAGGTGACGCGCGAGCACGCCTTTCGAATCTTTATCAAAATGGAATTTTTAGAATATCCTGATAAAAATTAGTCACGTGTCAAGACTTCTCAACGATATATAGAGGTTTCGTCCCATTAATGCCTTTTATTGTGACTTTATTATCACCGAAGTATTTTTTAACCGGAACGTCGTATTGTTTTCCTCCTTATCTTCGTCGACGTTACGCCCCGTTATTCCCGGGATTATTATTCGGCTTAAACAATTTGAAGAAATTCTACTATTGATAAACTTTACTCACCATGGGATTCGTTCATAACTCAAGGCTCCTTATATCGCGATTCCAGTCTTGTTCGTTCTTTTTTATTTATTATTATTTATCTTTCCGTCAACTTTTCCTCCGGCGCAGCTTCTTTCGCTAAATGTTGTTGACCCGCGAGAAGAGTCAGCACCACGAAAACTTTCACTACCGCAGACTTTGGCTCCGCTGAAGAGATAACAAAACATACCGTCAAAAAATTCTTCAAGAATATCGCCCCGGGGCAATACTTGGTTACCAACTCGAGATAATAACTCAAGAATCGAGAATGCGATTTTAACCTCGCGTCTGATTCGCGATAGGTACATACGCTTTTACGCAACGAGCCATTTGCCGATAATTCGTGAACATTCCATCGATAGAATTCATGAAAATCAATCGTTTCTAATATTTTACGGTACATCGGGGGTTTCCCCGTTCGCTAGCCAATCAGTGCTTCCTGAATATAGGGACTTTTTGTCCGACGCGGTCACGTGACCGTCCGCCGACCAACCGCGACGCTCGTCGCGGCCACACCTACTTTCCCGCTACAAATCACGCGTATTCGCTTGTTTTTCATGATCTACTTAATTTTAATTTCTCCGTCTCTGCTTATTACGTACTATAAGTAACATTTTCATACTGGTCACAAAACTGGTATGAGAAATTCTTGATAAAATACATTTGATTAATATTCTCCCCCCCCCCCTCTCTCTCTCTCTTTGTGGCGTTTTTGCTGGAGCGTGAATGCTGCGACGATAATTGCCGGAGCGGTAACGTTCACGAGCAAGCTGCGTGCGAGCAAAACTAACACGAACGAAAAGTAGAAAAAGAAGAAAAATATAAAACGACTTTTTTCGCATTGCACGGGCACCGGAGTGTGCTCGTACGTGAAAACCGCTCTCGCTCTGGCAAACGGGCGCTACATCGTCGTTGTATCGTCGGGTCGTATTTTACCGCTTTTCGCTTATCCGAGGACGTCTCGTTATTCTATAACGCTAATTCGCCTCCTCCGCCTGAGCCAATTTCAAAGAGAAACACGCGCTCTTCATATTTTGCGTCTCGCGTTATTAAATCTGACGTTCCTACTTTACGCCACCTTAACGACACGCGAGAGCCTACAGTCAATCTTCTTTCTTCATTTTTATTGTTTCGTTTTTTTTCTTTGTTCTTTTTCTTCCATTATTCTTTTGTCAATATTCTCATTTGATGTCGCGACTAACGAACGATCTCTCTGAAGACAACAGGTTAGACGCGCGTTTCGTTTTCCCGTATTTATCAATTAGTTTCTGTTTATTTTGTTTTTCTTTCTTCAGTTTCTGTTTTTTTTTCTTTTTTTTTAAATAGCTTTTGGGACGTTCAAAGATGTGGAATGTAAGTCGTGTTTTTTTTATCGTTTCGTACGTGCTATTCGGACATTCATTATGATAAACGATAGGTATAATTTCATTTCGTGCTTTGGAAATTATACTTCGAGATTTTTTTTCTCTCAATCCACGATGATTCATCGCTCGCCGTTCGTGATTCTTTCGAATAACTTCGACGCACGCGCAAAAACAAATTAACGAATTTGATAAATTCAAAATTCCATTTTATCGAACATTTTTTATTTTTATTCTTTTTTCAAATCTATTAAAAAATCAAGAATTTTAACGAGTCATTCGTCATTCTCGTTTTCAAATTGGGGATACATTTTGTTCAATTATTTGCCGTAATTACAACGCTAAACATTTCGAAATTGTGATCGATCGGTGACGCATTCCTCATGCGTAAATATGATGGCAATTTTCTCGTTCTCTTTCTCTCTCGCTCTCTACAACTCTAATCGTTCGATCAAAATACCTGCGGGACGTATAAACGTCGTCTAATGACTCTCGATTGTGATCGTACAATCGCTAGGGAGAAAAAAGAAATAAATGCTATCGATTTTTTTTAATTACCCGTCGTTTGTACATTTTTCTTTTTTTTTAGAAATCTTTTTATTATTATTATTTTATATATATATATTTTTTTCTAAGTCACGTCAAGGATAAAGTCCAACGAGACGAAACGGGGCAATCGTGTCACAGACCTCTGTGACGTAATCGTGCGGGTGTCCTTTAAAGGCGGCTATTTTGCTCCTTGCGCCTGCAACCCGTCGTTCACGCGTCACTCTCTCTCTCTCTCTCGCGCGCATACACACTTACCCCCCTACCCCCTTTCTCTCTCTCGCTCGCTCTCATGCTCTTTTTCTGTAAACACGCGACTATCGCAAACATTGTCCGTTCGGTACACGCGTTTCGATCGCGATTTCGTCTCTCCGGCGTAATATTTAAGAGAGCCGCGCGTAACGCCTCGCGAACTATCGTAACTGCATACGGTGTCTTTCGTATCAACGTGCATCGCGTACCCGTGTCACGCCGGTAGCGGCGATAAGTTGCGCAATATCGACGGGTTTGAGGTCTCGAATTGTGCAATTTAAAAAAAAATTCTTTTTCTTTTTTTTGCTTTCTTTCTTTCTTTTTTGCTTTTTTTACAGGAGATCGTCCAAAGACAGCTCGGGAATTTGAAAAATTAATATTTCGTAACGGCAAATAAAAAAAAACGATGTCGAGCGAGCAAAAACGTCGATTAATCGTGGGTTTGGTAAAAATTTCTTTTTTCGATCACGAAAATCGCGAGTACAGGATTAAAATGATCGATGAATTTTTAATTAATCGTCAATTCTGGGAGAATTAGGTCGATATTCTTTTTTTTCATCGATCAACGTTTTTTTTGTATTGTTATGAAACAATGAAGCAATACGTTAAAATTAAATATAAATTTTATGGCGAAAAAAAAGATATTTTTTGATATCATGTTTTTTTTCTAAGCGAAACGTTTTTTATTCTTTTTTTTTCTTTATACAAATTTTCGTCGACCGAAACGAGGGAGGTGCGAGACGATTATCGACGCAAAGAGGGACGGAACAGAGAAGCGGGAGTTTGCAATTGCGAACTATCGAGCGCAGTGTGAAAGCAAAGTGAAAAAATTCCGATTCTTTCGGTAAAGTTCCTTCGCGTCGTATGAGTTCGTTATAATTAAAAAACAAAAGAAAAACAAACAAAAATTGCTCGATATGAACCTCGTCGCGTACCTTTAATCGCATCGTTATCATAAAATTCGATAATTTTATGAAAATAAAATTAACAAAAAATAAATTAATTGTACATAAAAAAAGAATTTTTGCAAATAAAATAATTGTTTTTCTGTACTTACCGATAAATTTGAATCCGATGATAAACGCGTAATCAGCAGCGAGGATCGACAGATCCTCCGAGCCTTCGCATATTAATGATCGTACGTGATAAAAGTTGGATTCGAGAATTTTTTTTTCGATTTTCGACGGACGATGAGAAAAATCGTGAAATTTTTTTACCTCGTTTTCTTTTCTTTTTATTATCGAATATGTTTGTTGTTTTTTTTTTAATTTTAATTTTTAAACACCAACGGATAAAAAATATCGCGGCGAAATTATTATTCGTCTCGTATCTTATAAAAATACGGCACACTTCGTTGTATTTTTCTTTTTATTCGCTCTCTCTTTCTTTATTTCTCGTAGACACAAGCGACGCGTCGAATTTCTCTTTTGATTGAATTTTTTTCTTTATTTATTTTGTTTTTTTTTATATAATTTTAGTATCTTTGATCGAAAGTCGAAGACCCGTGAGACACCTGAGTGCCGCCAACTGCCGCGTGAAACTGACATTTCGTAGTCTCTCCGGTTCTTTGACTGTCATCACAAATTGCCCCCCCCCCCTTCCCCTCTTTCTCTCTCTCTCACCCCTACCATCAGTCGAACGTTTTCCGCACGTCTGGACAGAGGAGGCCACACGCTCATTCACATTTCCCTCTCCAAAGCTTACGCACTTTGGCTCGTGTTCCCTCGTACTCGTTCATTATCGATACGAATTAACGAATAATCCTTTCGATATTTCATTTTTGTTTTTCATTTTTATTTTGTACCTACTTTTTACGTCTGGTATAATGGAGATAAAAAAAAGGAACAAACAAAAAATAGAAAAAATGCATGGAACCTGGAATAAAAAGTAAAACTCTTAGATTTTTTCTGTTTTTTTTGTTTAAGTATATTTATTATTTTTTTTATTAGGAATAAATTGTTTTGATCGAATTGCTCGTGAATTTGCATCGTCGCTCGAACTCTCAATTATAATTTCAGTTTCAAAATACCACGAGGTCCGACAAGGCTGTGAGATTCGAATTTCTTTTTTCTCGTAGTCTCGAGGTCGGTGGGTCGATCGTTCTCGTCGATTTGATAATTTATTAATTTTTCAATGTTTTTTTTTTGTACGAATTCGCCTCTGCCATTTTTTTTCTTCAAGATCGTTGACTTGTTAATTATTTTCGAATGCGTGAATTTTAGCCAATGCAACAAAATCCTCTTTTATTTTTATGAAAAAAAAAACAATTTACTTTCGATTTTCAAAATTTTACAATTTAAAAATTTTTAAAAATCCTTTTTTTGTATTTAAAAAATTCTCGAGGTCATCGACACGAAAACGCGTGCCTAGGTTTCTTCGCGACGGGTTAAACGAAAAAATACGATGTTTCGTTGAATTTTATTTTGCCAAATAAT
The DNA here is from genome assembly GCA_964017225.1 of Netelia inedita. NCBI lineage: Eukaryota > Metazoa > Arthropoda > Insecta > Hymenoptera > Ichneumonidae > Netelia > Netelia inedita. The sequence goes on from OZ024923.1 coordinate 4,799,567, forward strand.
TATTGCTCGACGCTAAACGAATCACGCTGGGCCGTGATAATTTTCACTCCACGACAGAATGGACAACGTGTACCAACCGTCCTCGCGAACGTTTCACCAACGTGTGTAAAACGTCCCCCAAAATTCGTGCATGACCCCACTACGCTCGTTTCGCGTATACGCTAATCATTAGCCCGACAGCCTTGTCAACTAATCGTCGTTAAGATAAAACTCGAATTTGCAATTCCCACCGCATACACCCACGACAAGGACGATTCCGTTCGCAATGCCGTACTCGCTGTCGTACGAATAAATTTTCATTTCAATTTTAAATTTTTACAAATTTTCGTCCATTCTGATAAATATTATTCTTAAAAATAATAGAAGAAAAAAACAAAAAAACGATAAATCATATACGATTTAATTATCGATGAAATAATATAGGCAATAAATAAAATTATTTATTATCATTTGATTAATTCAATTATTTTATACAATTTAACTAACTTTATTTATCGGATCGATATTAAAAATAAGTAATTAGAGACCTAAAAATATTCTTCGACGAAGAATTTTTTTTGTTTTTTTTTTTTAATTTTTTTATTTCTTATAACAAAATGAAAATACGAAGCAGGGAAAAAAATTTGTCGTACACGTTCTAATCGTAAATGGCGTCTATCGGTGGTACGGCGAAGCCAAGATGAGCTTGGGATTATATGTTAAACGAGTTCGTGTGTCGCACCGTTAATCGACGATAATAAGTTGATTAAAAAAAGAAGCAAGAGGTCCGAGGGGCGAGAGGGGCAAAAAAATAGAGGACAGAATTGATAAGGGCTGAGAAAGACGCGCGGAATGCAACTTTCTCGCGATAAGACCGCAAACAGTCGTAGGTGCTCGTCTCTCTCGCACGCGTATCGAAACGTTCGCTCGCACAGACGTTTCAATATTTACGATAGTATGTTTGTTTCTTTTTCTTTTTTGCTTCTGTTTTTTATTCACACAATTTATTATCATCCGCGACTCGGCGTCTGCCGACGCGAAAACCGAGAAGTTTCGAAGAATACGTGAGAGAGAGAGAGAAAGAGAGCCAGAGAGAGAGAGAGAGAGAGAGAGAGAGAGAGAGAGCCTCATTCGTACTATCTAAGCGTCCAAGGAACCTTCGCTACGGGCTTAAACCTCTCGCAATTGCGAAGACGCGAGAGCGAACGAGACGTTAATCATTTTGCAAGATAAAACCAGATCGTCGAAACGACGATAAATATATTTATATACAGGGCGTATCGGGATTAATAGCTTTACGTGTGTTGTTTGAACGTGTTTTGAGTGGCTACGCGTGCCTTCGAGCAACCTTGAGTGCACTCGAGCGAATCCGAGATTTTTTGAGTGGGCTGAGGAGTGTCTTGTGTGTGATTTAAGTGCGTTCGAGTGATTGTAAGATTTATCGAGTGTCGAGAATTATCTTTGAGTGGTCTTGAGTTATTTTGAGTGTCATTGAGTGACTATGAGTGTTCTTGAGTGGCTTCGAGTGTTCTTGGGTGGCTTCGAGTGGGCTTGAGTGGCTTCGAGTGTTCTTGAGTCATTTTTAGCGTTCTTGAGTGATTGTGTCACGGACATTGAATGAATTTGGGTATGAATGACTCTGAGTGACTCTGAGTGATCCGAGAAGTCTTTCAATTTTTATTTTTTTTTATTTTTTGAGTGACGACGTCCGTTTTGTTCCGAGTAGGAAAAAGAAAGAAAACAACGTACCGCGCCGTGGCGTCTGAAATTCGTAGAAATGAAACAAAAGAAACTCCAGGCACCAACGACGACCAGCAGAAAAATATCACCAGAAAAAATATATAACATCGATCATCAACCCGTCAAATGAGGTGGTCTAAAAGTGCTAATGATCCTGCCGGCGGCGATACGGGTGACTTTCCGAGAAACGATTAACGAGGGTACAACGAGTACCACACAATGTCGCGATGCGCAAAAGCGCGCTGCGATACCCCGGCGAATAATGCAAAAATAAAAATGAGAAAAAGAAGAAAAAAAACGAGACTAATTACGTTTTGTGTTGCGTAGTTGTAAAGACGAATTAAAAACTTTGATGAACAATCGGGCATGAGTTGATGAGTCTGCGCAGAACAGGTAGTAACTACTGATAGGTAATAACGATAATTCTCGTCTGTATCGCGCGTCGAATCACGGCGCGTTTTATTGTGGCGTACCAACACAGCAAGAAGAAGTCCCTAGGTGAAAAAGTCACCAATCGAAAACGTCGGGAACATTAACAATTTCATAATCTCAAATTCAACGTGATCGAAATAAAAATTCAAGTCGGTGTCGCAAAAGTCCCTAGATAACAAAAAAATCCCTAGACAAAGAATCGTTTGAAAAACGTAAACCGACAAACGTGGTGACGCGCACTGCCAATCGCTAAGCTCGCCATAAAAGTTCCCTAGGAAAAAAGAAAGTCCCTATAACGCTCGCTGGCGAAACGGGGAATCCCCCGATCGAGCGGAACGTCCTAACCGGATTACACCGGTTCGATAAGTCGATGGTGTGAGTTCTTTGAGGGTATTAACGCAAACACGCTTAACGATGAAAGTGAAAACCCGATCGAGGGAAATAAATAAAGAAAAAATATATTTAAAAAAAAATACGAGAGAGAAGTGCGAACTATAAGTAGAAAGGTATAAGCGTGCGCCCGAGAGTTTTGCAAACGCGACGTGTGGCTGGAAGAGAACAACACTCGTTGAGTCGCCAATTGCTCGAACGCTAATGATCTTCACGGTGTTTGCATACGGTCATATTTTAATAATTAGACATATATATACACACATGTATATATATATAGCACGTATGTACACACAATACAAGTGGCGGACCGTCTTGTCGCCGTTTAGAAAGGCACGAACGAAACGTCATTGCCGTATTAATAAATAATTCAACCGTTAGTCCGGAGCACCTGGAAATGTCTTTATATAATCGACAGACACGACGCTTATCTCGACGCCAGTTGACTAAAAATAAATTTTTTACTCACCAACCGATTGTTCACAAATTCAATTGGAAAAAATAATTACAAATTTATTTATTTTAACGCTCGTATTACTACGATCGTAATTAACGGTAAAAGTATCAATGAGGTTTTGTTGAAACGAGTTGTCGGTGAAAGGCAACGTTGACGATCGACTTTGAAGGCAGTTGTACGTGTTTATTAAGATCGTCAAGTGTCCTCGTTACTAGAACTGATTTATTATTATTATTATTATTATTATTATTATTATTGTTATTGTTATTTATTTATCACTATTATTATTTAGATTAATAATATCCAAGCAAGGGCGTGAGAGTTCTCGTTAACTCGCGGAATTAACGGTTAGTATTTGCAATCGACCTCGAACGTTACCGATCGCGATACGAAGTGTTCTGCTTTACGCGGTATTTTTTTACCTACTTGTTCATCGTTTTAACAAGATAAGGCGATCGGTGAAAGGGAACTGTATGTAAATTGATCGATCGATTATCAAAAATTATTTATAGTTCGTTATAAAATAAAGATCTACAATGTTGAGGTAATTAATTAATTCGACTTTACAGTTAGAAAATTTTAATAACGAAAGAGAAACATAGTTAAAAAATGATAATTAATTACTTAATTGAATAAATCGCCGATTTCTGATCGGTGGTGAATATTTATAAGTTCGATCGCCGTTGATAAACGAAGAATCCTCAGAGTGGCAACCTCGTTTATATAACCGAAGGCAAATGATCATGTAATGATACGTAAATCGTTGGTAATGTATTATACGCACTGGCAAAAAGCTAGCTCAAATGTAAAGTCCAGTTGGACAAATCGTCAAGCGTAATTCACTATAATTCGTTCATTCGAGAATTTCCATTAAAATTCACGTCTATATCATATATATCTATATATATAGTCACATAAAAAGTCATATATGTATATGACTTTTTCATCAATTTTTACAATCACGTATCGAATACCCTTAGGTATGCAATGATAAAAATAATAATAGAAAAAACATCTCATTATCAACAAGTTTGTACCCAATGATTGAACCAGAGATTGATCACGCTTGTTTCTTCCAAGAATTAACCGACGGTACTATTTTCTTTGCACTTATAGGTACACGAAGAAAAAGACAAAATTTCGTGCGTTGAATTAATTTTTATAGCAATTAAATAAATAATTGACTTCGAAGAATAATTGATCTTTAATAATTAGTTTTTTTTATAAAACAATTATGAATCATGGGCAATAAAAATAAAACTATCGTTATAATCGTAGGTATGAAAATTGTTTTATTATTATTTTTCATAATCAAGAATAATTTTTTGATAAATTTCTAATTACGAATTAATTAACGAACATTATCGGGAATATTTACTAATAAATTTTACATGTAGGCCACGAAAGTCTGGCCGAGAACGAATAGCGAAAGAATGGTTGGGCCTTCGACGGGATAGAAATATTTTCGCGGCATCGCGTTTAGCCTTGACGGCGCGAAGGCGAAACGGAGAAATTCGATTTTTTTTCTTCTTAACGTACGTCAAATAATTTTATTTTCAATCCGGACTTCGCGTCGAACAAGTTTTTTTAAAACAATTTTTTTTCAATAAATCATGTTTATTTTCGTTGTAGCTATTGAAATATTACGAATGAAAAATTTCGTTCGTGTTTTTAACGAGAGAAATCAATGCACCGATTAACGAACGAATTAATTCCGATTGACTTTTTTTTATCGAATTTTGCGATCAGATAATTTTCGACGAACGACCATGACTTAATTGATTCTCGTGTCGAGGCGAGATGATAAAATCGATATTTACAATAAAATCAAAACGATAAAATACAAAAATTAAAAGTAAAAAAAACGCCTCGAAATAATATTTCAAGATTATTAACACGTTCTTGCAATCGTACCTTCTCGTGAAAAAAAACGAGAGAATGCCGGAGATAACGTCGATGGGTGAGTCGTTGATCGATTAAAACGACAAAAAAAAAGAAAAAAATAACGATCAACGATATCGTCGATAATTTTCTGCAAAAGTCCAATAAATAATGCAACGAATTCATTGTTTATCGTGTATCATCGTGACGAATCTCTAGAAAATGTTCACCTCGATAAAAGTATCGTGACGTGTCCGAAGTCTAAAGAAGAAAAAAAACGCTTCCTTTTATTTCTTCCCAAATTTGAGAAAATAATCGAGCGTCGAAATTACAAAAGGGGATAACTATCGCGTCTATTGATAAATTTCGTAATCAAAATTTTTCTGGACTCGAATGCTTGTTTCTGAAAATCAGCCGAAATAAAATAAGCGAAAAATTTCCAAAATACGTTAATACAAATTTTCAAAGCCTGTTGATATTAAAGAAAAAAGAACGGTTCGGCTTTCAAAGCCGAACGATATTGAAGAAAAAAGAAGAAAAAAAGTAAAAAAAAAACTAAAGTTCTTTAGGCCAAAATGCAATTTTTTTCCCAGCCCTCGGTCTCTGTGACGCTAGGACGTTAGTCACCCAATCAGCTGACATTTTAGCCCAAGGTTAAAACACGATTCATGAGAACGCCCGTAGAACCTGTTTTTTAAAGGACGCACGAATTTTCGCCCCTTTGCGCATCGAAAAGGCGCTCTGGTATTTTGGCCGGTCGTAAAAAAAACAGAAAAAAAGCGTTCGCGCGTCGTTACGAGGACGCACGTGGTTTCCCGGTAATCTTGAGCCGTCGGGCCGTGCGGAGAAGGGCGCGTAGGACGCGCGGTGGGGGAAGCAGGAAACGTATAACAGGAAAGGAGAAACTCGTTCGCGCAATCTCACGGGGAGTGGGTGGGGTGGCGAGAGAGGGGGGGGCGAACGACCGTCAGGGTCAAGGTCGACGCATGCGCGAAAGCGGACGCATGTCCGCAGCGTCACACGAATCGTTCTCGCGGCGTTCCCGTGCCGAGGGAAACGTCCGGGCGCTGGTGAGGTAGAGAGGGAACGGGGGAGAGAAATTCGCTACACCGCTCACACCAACTAATTAAACAATTATCGAACGGCTCTCGGATTTCTTAATCTACGGGTTAACGAGATGAGATTTTGCCAAGATGCCAGGGTCTCGTCGTTCGCCGTTGGTTATGTCCCTCGGCGCACTTTGTTTAACGCTACGTATAATTTTGCAATTTTTCTTTTTTTTCATACGCGTCCTTGGCTCGCTTCACGGAGCTTATACAATAATGTTGTTCATTCAGTCGTGTAGAACAGCGTTTTTTTTTCGATGCAGAAATAGTTCAATCTGCGAAGCGGTATGATAATACATATTCAGGATTTTTTTCAACAGAATTAGATACGAAGCTTTAAAATAGGTTGAATTGTATCAGAGCACTTATTTCCCGGTGATATAAACACATAGGAGTTGTAGATTAAGTTTTTACCCGGTCAGAATTGGAGAAAAAAGAACGGATTTAAGAATGCGCCACCTGGTGGCTGGATAGAGAAGTAAACAAGATGGCCGTTCACGTCCCGAGCGGCCATTTTGTTCACACTCCGTGCGCCTATGCCTCATCTTCTTAACCTTCAATTCTTCGATCCTTCAATCTGTACTCCTGCTATTTTCAAACGAAACGGGGAAGCCCCGTCGTTTGATCGGCTTGGTACAAAAAGTCCCTAGATAATTCGACGATCACGTCAATGATAGGATCTATTGGATCAACCTTGAGACTGTCATGTAACGCGTTTGTGCACATGGCGTATATACAAAAGCTGACAGGAATGCGTATGGACACGTTTGCAACGTACGCATGTATTAATTTCAGTCCGTATCACGACTATACCTCACTGTTCCGAGCTACGCTTCAATTGTTTCGAATCACCAGACGATTGAGCCGGTTGTTTGAATATTTTAATAGCTTGTGATCAGTTTTGCCCCTCGTCGACGATTCCGTTCCGACTGTTACGCGACAGTAGTGATTTTTCTGCTGAACGTTTAGTAACTGTGTTGGTAGTAATAATGGTCACATGACCGGTGGCCTAGACGGGCCAGACTGGAGACGCAAAAATCCCTAGTAATTTATCCAATCAACGAATCGCATCATGCGCCATTTTAAATAAGACCAATGATTTATCGTTAGATAAGTAACCAAAGGAAACAATTTTCGTGAAAATTGCGAAACAGTTGGTTATCAAGAAAATAAACCTTCGATAATTGGACGTTGTTTCTTGTCGGTGGTTTAATTAGACCCGACCACCGATAACTATCTACCTCGACACTGGACGTACTTTTCGTCGTAATGTAATAGCGCTGTAAAAACAGACACGATGATTATGCTTGAAAATAAAGATTATGTCACATCCGCCTAATCTTCGCTACTGTACTTCGGTATATTTTTGTACACATTATGGCCAGGTCGGAATTGCAATTACTTTTTTATCCTGGCTTGCATTCATGTTCGTTTTTCAATATTCTCGAACAGATTATAAAAAGTATTTGTAATGGACTTACGTCTGTTTATATTCATAAAAAAATAGCAAGTCACGGATCATAGTTGTAGAAAAAGAAAAGGTGCAAATGAGTCATAATCTTGAGACCTGCAAAAAAAGTCGTTTACCATAAAGCGTCTAGTACCTAAAATTTCAGACACTCTTATCGTTTTTTACATAATAAATCATACATCAAAACAAGAATCTTGAGAAGCGTCCGATTCGATAATGACTTGTCCAAAAGTATTTCTTTGGTCACGTTTCTTACTGGTTATGCCTTTTTTTTATCAAATATAAACGGCACACTCGGACGAGTTACAATCTGGACAACAGGAAAATTGTTCTTCAGTGACGCGGGAAAAACGTGACAATTGGCAATTTTCGACACTCGAGGTACGTCCCTAAGCCGCATAAATTGACGGACCTTCAATGTCGTTTCGCGTCTCTGGTAACGGCCGGAATTGGAATTTGTCGTCTGGACGTCTGAGACGATAACGAAATCCATCCCTCTCCCTCGGTCAAGTCCACTGGGTCACGTATCGCGTCGATTGCTAATCGAGCCCAGAGACACGTAAATTATTGCATAGTCGAGCAATCTCTCGTTTCGCGTTATGCAAATCGGGATCAAGAGTCAGGCAGTGAATCACGCACGACGACGAGACGAGAGTCGATGACTCGATCGTGCGAATTAATTTATCCAACATCCATCGCCGTCATAATCTCGCGGCAATTATCTCATATTTTCCTTCTTTTTTATCAATCAAACACGTATTATGTTTTTATTAACGATTTTATTTTTCTTCGTTTTATACGATTTTTCGACAGATTTATCTTTGTACTGTACAAAGGCACGAACGTGCGTTTATCCTACGTTGCAAAATATATTTATAATTATTTTAATGATCGATGAATACGCGATATATCGACATTGTCGATATCGATAGTAGAGAACGTTTTTTTTTTCCCCTAGTAGGGAAATTTTTATTACAAACATGACGATTGGAAATACGCCAGCTCTGCGAGGATTAAAAATTAGCTATACTCATTCTATGATTTATGCGACGATACGACTCTCCTTATATTATTTACAAACTATCCGAGAAGAATAAGAAACCGCTGATTTATGAAGATTTAATCAATTTCTCGAATTGTAACTCGTGACGATAGAATCCATGTCTAATTGCGAAAGAATCTCGTCCTCGGTGTCGTTGTCGCTGTCGAGTAAATCGTCGCCGAATCCTCTCTCATTCGCGTTCTTACTTTCTCGAGTTTTTTCGTTCGGCATATCGATATCTTCCGAAATCGAGGATGAATTTTCAACCTTCTCTTCCGGACCGATAGGTGGCGTTAAGACGTCGTTACTCTTGAACTGTAAAAGCTTCGATCTCGCAGGAACGATATTCGACCCTTTCGCGTCGATTTCCTTGCCAACTGCGTCAGTTATTTTCTCCTCTTTTTTTCGGTTTTTAAACTTGACGTTAGGAACGTTGGCTGCGATATTTATAAATTTCGTCTCTGTCTGAGAATCGTTGATTTCGTTGATGTTGAAGCAAGCGAACTCGATGTCGTTCTCGTCGTTCTCGAAATCATCGATCTCAACGTTATCGTCCGCCATCGCTGAGTTCCCTTCGCTTTTTTTCTCCGTACCATTTGCCTCGATCTTCGAGTTGTTTCTGGTTGATTTAGAGGTCAAAGCGTTCGACGAGCTTCCGGAGAACTTTTCCGGTCGATTCTCAATTCCTAGAAGCGTTTTCATCTTTGGATCGATGACGAGTCTCGATTTTTCCGTATAAACGGCCAGAACGTTTTTCGGTGCTATCATAACGTGAAAATGAGGACCTGGACATTTTTGGGATCCTTGAAGACCCAACAGACCCGCGTTACGCAGGAGGATCACGACGCCCGGTTCTAGTACGTCCGGATGAGCATTTGGAATATCGCTGTGCATCGTTCCCTCTATCGAATCGCTGAGATCTTTGAGCTCGAGACGAGGATTTTCTAGACTATGATCGATTCTCTGTATAACACCCGCTAGAAAAGGAACTCTCGTATTACTGCACGATAATTTATTTCTCGCGAGTCTCTTTATCGTCGCGATTTCGTGACCTTTGAGAAAATCCGTCGGTAGATCGTCCAGCATCGCTCGCCAAGCTCCATCGCTAAACAATCTCTCGGTATTCTGAGAATAATATTCCGAAAATTCGGAATTATCGCGTTCTTCGTTCTCGTTCTTATCGTCGAGACGATTTAAAAAATTCGCGGGATCGAGATCGGTGTCGGGATTGTCGGGAAGAAGACCAGCCGGTCCGGGAAACTTTCTGACGAGAGTCATACGCGGCGCGGCTAACGAACGATCTCTCGTTACGAATTTCGATGAAGTTTTTAGATCGATTTTCGTGGGAGATTTACAGTTTCTTACGGTTGGTTTTTTGAATATTTCCATTAGACTTTTTTTTCTTACCTCGACGTTCGAATCAACGATCGGAGCGTTTCTCTCGCCGTTTAATGATATTTGTCTCAAGGCGTTTGTTTTTGTTCGAGAGGAATCTTCCGTTTTCTCGGCGCTTCGAGTCTCGTCGAAAGAGTCGGAGCCTTTTCGCAAGATTTCAAGGGCCAACGTTTTCCTTGATATTTCGACATTGCTTTCGTATTTTGTTTTTGACGACGCTAGCGAATTCTTGGCGGTGTTTCGATCAGGACTGGAAATTTTCGCGATATTTTGCGAAGTTGCGCTATTGCGCGTTTTGAAGATATCTAGAATCTTTTGTTTTCGGGACGATAGACCGGAGCACGATTCCTTACTCGGCTCGATGGATTTAGCTGCGCTTCTCGCAAAATCAGGCTCGTCGTCGAAGGTTATGTCGTTCAAAAAATCCGATTGAACGAGTTCGACTTTACGACGTTTGATCGGATTATCGCTCGCGATATCGTCGTTATTCCTTTGAGAATAATATTCCTCCTCTTTTTCACCGATGTCTTTTAAAAAGTCCTGAAAGTATCGTTCTTCGTGAATTGTTTACAATAATGATGCGACTTAACCTAAAATTTGTACAATTTTCGAACTCCGAATGAAATAACTTTTCGAAAATTGTTCAATATTACAAATGAGTTACTAACCTCATCGAGATCGAAATCTTCGTTTTCGAACATGGTTTTTTCACTGTCATATAACTTTCACTTATTATTTACAAATATTTGATAATCGCGAAATCTGAACTCGTATGTCACTAGCCCTGTGGTAAACAAACGTAAACTGGGGCTTAAGGTTAGAGGTAATCATTAAGGCGAGACCACCTTGAGTAGCGCGGAGAGATTTAACCCGACTGAAGTGAGTTGCGGGTCATTTTTCCGCTATATGAATTGTCACAGCGATAGCTTCTTATGTTTAGTATCGTTATACTAGTAGATGTAATTATTCCAATCACTCAAAGGTTTATCGAGCGTGTTTTATATTTAATAAATATACAATATAAACTTATATAGATTTATACGAACATTACATTGAAAATACCGCTTTTCTATAGTGCCAGCAGGTGCTACTATCTTGCGGGAAAATGTAGAAAATCGCGATTTCTTACAGTAGGTACAAATCACCAAATGGGTTAACCATTGAATGCAGGAATTATAAATTCGACCTTATTTCGGTCGCACGCTAGTTCGATTCACATAGGCGACATTGTTTAAGGTCATACCCCTAATTTTTTACAAATTTTTATCTCGCAAGCGGCGATGTAACGGGACTCCTGATTTTGGAAAGCGCGCGTTTGAGCTTATTCTTACGTTCTCCAAATCGTCGCCAGGTGGGAATAGTCTCTGCCTCGGTAGAGGGGACTAATATTTATATATATATGTATACATATATATACACAGCGAGATGAGAACAGTGGAGGAGGAAGAAGAGCGATCGGTGGAATAGAAAGAAGGAACAAAAAGTGGAAAAAATAGAAGAAACCACTTTATTGTGTTTTTTTTTAACTCCAATGTCGTGAAAATTGCGCGAGTGATGGTGATTTGGTGGTTGGTGATTAATTCGACATTCAGGGTGAGTAAACGAGGAATCGATGGTTTTGTGTTCTAAGTGCATGTGTGTGCATAATTCTTGTGTGCGTGTGTGTATATAGAACTGATATTCGCACTAGAGTGTACGTGTGTATTGCATCGCTAACGAGTGAGACAGAGATCTATTGTTGATGCGAACCGGTGGCCAGTTCTGGAAGCACTTGCAGCGATAATCCAAGCGCGTACAAAATAGTCCCTCGATTATAAAATTGTAAGACCCTCGTCATTCTTTATTTATTATTGAAATTTCTAACAACTGTCCGTGTATCCTTAATGTTTATTATCTTTTGCTTCGTATGGGACGTCTTAACAAAATGTTTCAAACGCCTCTCAGGCCCTCGTTAGCCGAAATTATCTATGTTATGTCTCATAACCTCACTTTCGCATCTTTGTACACATAAGTTTTTCCTGGTTTACATCTTCGGGAATTTACAAGTACCGAATGTTTCATCATATTTCATGATTTCAGTAAAGTTTCAGCGTTCGTTTGACATCATTTTAAATATTTGCGAATAATTTGGTTATTTAATATTTCGCTAGTTTACCGCTATCCCAGAAAACTTTGTACATTTATTTATGAAAATTTGCAATTCAAACGCGTCTCCCAGAAACACTTTATCATTAACTTTTCATCATAAAAAATCGATTTTTAGGATGCAAAACAATGCAAAACTTTGTTCAATTTATAAAGATAAATTTGGAGTCGTTTGAACCGCGACGTGTACTCCTAGGGTCGTTAGACTCAGGAAATGGTAATCGAAATAAAAAATTGCATCTCCAAATGCCATCTACATCATCGTTAAACCAATATCGCCTATGAGGTCAGGCGCTTTCATCACGGTTGTTAAAATCACGACGATAAGAGCTTTACCCATTGCGCCGCAGAATATACGACCACTGCTTCTTATCGGCATTCTACACAGTTTGACTAGTTTGACTAGAGCTAATATTTTAGCCGTTTATTCCTTATTCGCGTATTTTCTCCCCGTTATTTATTTATTGTGTTTTATTCCTACACGTGTATCGTCCACTAGGTATTCATACTATTGTATTTATTTCCACCTGTATGCCCTTTCGAGCTTTTACATACTCCTCTCTTACTCTTTCCCATATTTACATTTTAACATTTCCTTATATTAATCTATTGCTATTTCTGCTTCTTACTTAACTATTTTCCTCGTTTGCTCTCCCCCTCTCTTCTATTGGCTATTTTTTCGAACTGTCTCATATTCATACTATTAAAAGCAGAAAAGAAGCGCAATGACCCGGATTATAATTTGCCAGATTTTTCGACAATGAATTTTTATTAAATTCGAGGCCGTCCGCGAATGAATTATTTTGGAAGTTTTTGATTTTGCAACATTGTTTATCAGGGAATATTTTTTTAAATACAAACGATATTATTCTTTACCATTTCCGTTCGTAAAATGTAAACGTAGTTTTTCATTGTCGTATAGCGACCGAAAACTGATATACTTCATGGCTCCTATGTATTTTCTTTGTCCTTGAGACGATGGACGGTCACAGTACTGAAGCGTTATTGATCTTGCGATTCGCTCGCATACGGTCCTTTGATTCGTAACGTATACCGTCTAGTCGACGATGAAGATGAAAATGCATCCTCGTCTTCTTCATTCGCTTCTCATTCATCGCAATTCCGATTAATTCGATGATCGTCGATGAATCTTATACTATTGTCCAACAAACTTGTTGCAAAGTGAAACTGAGCAATCGATAAAAAGCTTCATAAAACAAATTCCACCAGAACTTCGATGAATATAAATAAAAATAAAAAGAATCATACAAAAATGAATACAAACCAGAAATATCACGACAGTAAATTCAAGTCTTCATCGAACGCGCATATTTCAATTTACTTTCTTTTTTTCAGCATCTCAACCTTCTTCCTTAAAAAGAAAAGAAAAAAAAACAAATATAACATGATCTGAAAAGTAGCACAAGTGGAAGTTTAGCATCCTCGCGAACGTTCGGCACCAAAAGATCCGTACGAAATTCGATCGGCGTCGTTGGGACACGAATCAAGGACGCATGTGTGGAAATCCGAAGCCTATCCCAACCGTGGTTATCACCGGGTGGCCCTAAATGCATTCACGACCGCGAATTTCCTCTCGTGTGCTGTACGTGGACGAAGGCACATACCGAAAATCCATTTAGCAATGGCGTTTGGGTTGCTCTCGTTCGTACGTCACGAAAAAGCAATCCTCCCCCGAAAAACACCCTCTCGTACAACGTGGGACGAAAATCTCTCTGAAGCTTTGTGGCGATTCATGTATACGAAGTCCTCCCTGCCCCCACACCCCTACAATCGGGCGTCCCGACCTCTATTGATTGCTCTACCGCACTACTGCCCTACTTTTATAGTCAACCTCCTGGCGGACATCGGAGCCCCGCGATTCCCTGCCTCTCTCCATTCTCCATAAACCACTTTCGGCGAACTACCCTCGAGCAAAAGGACCATCAGGAGGACACGATCGATCTTCGACAATTCAAAATTGGATCCCTGATGACCCGGCGTTTATTTTTGCCTCTGGTTCACGATTCGAGCAAGAGTAAAATATTTCCAAGTTTTCTCAATCATCGTGAGAAGGAAAAAAGAAAAATTGGAATTACAATGGGTGACCTCGAGCTTGACTTCGATCCCCTGAAGAGAGGTCGCGCTGACTTTACCCCTCTATCTCGATCTCCGTTCTCCGGCAAATTGTCTCTCGGCTCGTCAGCGCGAATTGCCTTTGGTTGGACAATCACGCCGTACGTACAACGATCTTGATCGAAAAACTCAACCCGGCCGAAAGAGAGTCGATGTAATTACAGCGTCCAACCCGACGAACTTCTATAACGGTGAAACCGTTGAAGAAAAAAACGAAAATGCAAAAAATAGAGAAAAATCGCGAGTGAAATAAGAAAGTAAAATGTGGAATGATCGTATATGGGGGATGGCGTGATCGGGGGCAATTTGCGGCTGACTTATAGCCCGACTCGCTTGTCCCGGCTTTACAAAAGAGATGGACGCTTTGCCGCGTTGCGTTATCCCACCGTGTCCCGACGTCCTCGCGGTTGGTAATGGTCTCGCGGTTGGCGAGTCTCGTCGCACGCTCTAACGTCGAGTCACTCGCCGACGTTAACGCTGTCCATAATCACTGGTGGGATATTGCAGTGTCGTGACTCGATACGTACTCGGACGGTTGGTCGTACTCCACCGGGAGAGAGAAAGAGACAGAGAGAAAGAGAGAGAGAGAGAGAGAGCCGAAGAGCAATGGTAAAGTCGGGTTGGGTTAGTGGCTGCGTTCCTTAGGGTCGACGAGGGTTAGAAGAGCGAAGGGGTGTCGGGTTAGAGAGGGATGGAAGGTTGAAGAGGAGGTATAGAGAGGTTGAGGGCTGGTCGGGGTTGGTGGCTGGAATGGGTTGAGTGATACCGACTATCTGGAAGTTCGCTCGCCCCCAACCCACCCTTAGACAAAGCAGCCAGCTCACGTGAGGATCCACAGAAGCCACTTGAATGGTAACGAGTCTTGTGCTCGCTCGGGATCCACTTTGCTCTTTTGAAGTTTCATCGGCTTGGCGCCCTTGGACAAAAAAGATACCCTTTGTCCGTCTATTTTCCAAGCACATTCGACGGATTACTAAGCGTTCCGTTATCCGCTAATTCGATCACTCCTCTTTTCTCTATCGTAGCTTGTAATTAATTATGGGGAGGTTGGTGTAATTCGACGATGTGTATGTAAAATTGAGTCGCGATGAAATTTAGAAGAAGCAAAAAGGAGAAGGAAGAACTTAATTAAACAATTTTTCAATCGGTGGAATTCCATTAATCGTTCAATTGGAAACTTTGAACCTCGCGAACTTGAAATTCGTTTCAAGTTTACCGAGGCAAAAGCTTTGACCTCGTTTTATCGCCGAGGCAGCCGTCCTACCCGGTTAAACGCTCTCGTGAACGATGACTCAGTAGGCGAATTCGATGAAACTGAGAGGGGGATGGAGGAGGGTTAGAGAGCTCGAAGGTTTGCGGGTACCAGTCGGAGAATTCCGAATCGTAGGCTCGAATCCGAGAATCGATCAACCTTTCGCGCCCTTCAACTCCCCCAACCCTCTCGTCATCGTCGCGGAATTCTTGCAACGTTGGCCGAGCCACGATTTTGGATACACGCGAGGAAACGAGAAGGGTTGGGGGTAGTTTAGAGGATAGCTGACTGGAAGAAGGTTAAAGAACGTGGGGCGTTAGGGAATGTGAACTGAAAAAGAGTTAGAATGCAGAAGAGTGCCACCGTGTAATTCGTTACGCGGTATCGCTCGATGCCTGCCTAGGTGCAATCTGTTTCGGGGAATCCCTCTAGTCGTACGTATCGCTTGTCCTTTTCTCCCCGTTTTCCAACCATCCCTTGTCCGTGGCTCTCTCTCTCTCTTTAACTCCCTTCTCTATCGTCGAAGGTCGTCCGAAAGATCGCCTCGAGGTGAAGGTCACGTCTCGAGCGAATCTCGACCTTCTCCAAGTTCTGTTTGATCGGACGAAATGATTTTCCGTGCACTCCTCCATCGCTCCTCTATCTTTCCCGTCATCAATCGTACCGCGCGCTTGCCGTCGCACGTTTCGCTAAGTTTTACCTCGTGCAGTCAATCGTTTCGCATAATTTCACTCGTTACTTCCGTAAGGACGTTCGTATTTTTGAATTTCCGCCTCTCGCGGCCATCTTCCGTTCGCTCGGGCCGCGAAATGGCCGCCGCCGCCGCTGGCGCGCGCCATCTGTTGGCGTCTGACGGTAGCTAAACGCACTGTACCCGCCGCTCTCGCACGCTCTACCAATTAATTTGTCATTTCTCAACGTCTTTTTTCAACCCAACGAGCGCTTTTTAAAGGCGATGTTTATAAAAGTGTTACGACTCGTAGCTACGTCAGCTCTGGATGGAGTTAACACAGCGTAGGATAATGAGAAGACGCCGGAAAAAGGCGGGAACGCTTAATGCGCGAAGCGTATCCGGTGTCGCTAAAAGCTTTTCTCCATTTACACGTAGAAAAACCACCCTTTGAGAAGCCAAGGTCGTGAGAGGTTTATTTTTAATTTTCGAAAAATATTATGCTCGTCCCGCTACGCTCTTTTACAGTGATGTCACCAAGGATTTCTCTTCGTTCTTCGAAAAAAAGCGAAATGGCACGAGGAGAAAGAATATTTTATCGATCTTTTTCCTTGACTTCTGGCATTCCTGCTCTCGTGTTTTTCTTTCGCATTTTTTTTTCTCTTTTTCGTTACGACGAAAGCATGAGTCGTCGTACGGTGACGACTAATTGCCGTCGAATCTCGCGCATTCGAGCGCCACGACGACGATCGTTCGGTTACACGTGACCCAGAGACGAGTAATGCGCTGGAAGGACGGCGCGTGTCCGCCTTTATAAACTCTGAGTCACGACGGGGTGGCGAGAGGGTGAATTACATCAGCGACCGTTAGCGCGCTGCTATTCACCCCCTCCCCACTCCTCTCACCACGCTCGCTCTCTCTCACGCACACACACACACACACACTTAGCGTTCAAGCTCTCCCGCAGTGGCGCTAGCGGCGCATTCGGCTCGCGCAGGGGGAATCCCCGAATGCGAAAACAACCGTTGACATTTACCTGGCGAACCTTTCGGGTCACGAATACCAACCACGCTTGAGAAAAATGAGTCAATGGTCTCTCTCGAACTAAATCACGAACAATTTTTATTCCAATTAAAAACTCGAATTCTTTCGTAATAGAAAAATTCTAAACATCTTTTCGAAAAACTTGTGAAACAAATCTGGATTAAAAAAACGATAGTAACGGCGTTTTTATAAAAGAAGAACAAAATATACGTCGATACATATTTCCCTCGTACCTTGCCTAGGAAGGAAAACATTGGACGTACTCTAGGGTCAACGACAGGTGGTATAGCCGATGCTTTAAATATTTAAATCGTGAAACGGAAGATGAAAAGGAAAAAAAGAAAAGAGGCATAGAAAAAAAAAGCTAGAAGGGATAAACCGACCATAATTATCGGAAAAGCTGGCTCTCTTTCGATATCGCAACCCCCATATCGCGTCTCCCAGTCGGCAGACTTCTTTTTTCCCGGTAGTAACCGTTACAACAGCTTATAGATCCGAAGATCCGTTTCCCGGTTAAATGGCACTTCTATAGGCTAGAAAAACTCAACCCCCACTCCTCTCACACACTCGCTTGCTTCGCTCTCTCACGTGCGTTGTATAGCCATTTGGTCTATAACGTCGGTGAATTTCCGGCCAATCCGATATTCAATATTCACTGAATAATCCAACATAAAAGTGCAATGCCGCGAGAAAGAGAGAATGATAGCGAGAGCGTAAAATGACATGAACTGGTCGTTTCGTCGAGTGGTTTGTTGTCTCTTCCCTATATAAGCAAGGTGCCATTGTCTCGATTCCGACGAGTCACAATTCAACCCTAACACCGAGTGTTAGCGAGGTATAACGACAAATACATATTTTGCATATTCATCCCCTTTTTGATGCAATCGAGTGCATCGCAACGTTACGAAATTGGTGCAACAAGCAATCCCCTTAATTCTGACGTAAAATTCGTCTTTCGAATCTACCGATTCGTCGGACCCATTCGTCGTCGTCGTCGTCGTCGTCGTCGTCTTTATTACGTTTGGTAGCGCCCACGTTATTTTTGGTCGGTGCTAGCCGGTTGTCTTGCGCGCCGAGGCCTAAAGGCAAACCGCGAGAGACGCGCTCCTATCGCCGTCGTACGTGTTCTTTTCATTGATGCTGGCGTCAGAATTCGTCTTGACGTAGGTCTGGAACGTTGCCAAGAATGAGACGGCCGATGGGGTGGGCAGAGGGTAGACGGAGAGGGATTGGGAGGGATTGCCGTGGGATAGAACGATGCGAGATGCGATGCGAGAAGCAAGATCTCTGAACGAGACTACACGTTGAACGTATTTCTAGTAGCCGTGACTGCGAAAGATACACCGGCGATGAACTTAGCATCGTCGCCTAGAACGTATTCGACACCTCTCCTATCCCTCAACCCCTTCTTCTTCTTCATCATCATCTTCTTCTTTTTCTTCTTCTTCTTTTACGTCGTCAGGCAGTTGCATCGAAATTTATATATGTTGGGTGATGTGCGATTGCAGGCTGAGGTATTGATCGTGGAACACCACGTAGAACCGAAAATGACCGACCAACCGATTAATTAAGCCCTCGCTAACTCTATCATCTGGAATTCAATGTTTTCCCTCTGTAGCGGCACGATAACAATCATGTTGGATTTACTGTGACTATACCTCTTCCCCCTGGTGGCGGAATTGTGAAACACGAGTGCTACACTCTCTCTCTTTCTTTTTTTTCTGGATTTCCCTCTCCGTCTCTCTATCTACGTGCTGAATCGTATCTAAAACCCAACCCACCTGACATCCAATATAACGTTCATCACGGAGAGTTCCCAACCTGCACCTAACACACACATAATACTGCAACGGTTATATCGATCCAGGGGGTTTCGGTGCAGGGTTGGGGTGAATTCTTGTTCCCACGGTCGAGTTCAATGCGACACTTTAATACCGATTAGATTGTGGAAGAGCCATTGCGCCTTTGCGTATGTTTTTTCTGGGAAATTTCGACGCGACGGGACTGGTCGCCATTTTGTGATTCGAGATTATTATTGGCACACAAAATGGCGGGTGATTTTTATCGAATGGTATTGTCGTTAAATGATGATAACTCGCCAGTGTGATAATGAAAGTTAGGTTAGAAGTTAAGATGGTGGCGTTTCAAACATCCAAAATGGCGTCGATCCATCTCAAAATGTCCGCTATCCGCAGATCCCAAGATGGTGTCTACTTTTTCGAAATTAATTCGTTGTAGATTGAAAAGTTCTGGTATGTTGATGAAGGTTGGAAACAATCTGCATTCCGAAATAGGAACAATTTCGAAGTTGGAACTAACCCGTACTTCTTGTTTCCACGATTGGATGAAACTAGGTCAGTGACAAAAGTTAGCAACACCATGGGTCGTTTTGCTTTGAAAAATATCTCTCTTCGACGAATCATACAACTTTATAAACAAAATGGCGTCTCGTGGGATGTTAACGATACAAACAAATAATCCTAACTATAAATTCAAAAGTAGAAAGGTCAAGAAACCGTGGTCCCAGAATAAAACGATACAGAGTCCATGCAACGAGCAAAAGAAACGAAAATTCGATTTTTATCTCTGCCGCAGCCCTAAAGGAATCTCTAGCGGATACGTGGCGAATAGTGAATTGTGAAACGATCATGGCGGATGCAACGGTATCGGAGCAACAGTGGTGCTACAGATACGAGAGGCCGACTGTTAATACACCAACTGTGTATTGATCTGGCCATGGACCGCGCACCTCGCTCACAGCCTCTCTCTCTCACTCTCTCTTCCTCTATCTTTCTTTCCCACTCAATCTGTTCCTCGTTGTACGCATTTCCTCCTCTCGGAATTTCACAATACGAGAAAGTAATAAAGCGTGATCAAGTTGGAGAACGGAAGAAAGGAGATTTCGTGAAATCGTTGCTTCCGTATTGAATTCCGGGGATGTGCATTGAACCTCTATTGTTTACTTTTGATTTCGAACGTACGTTCGAGCCAGGGAGCGAGATATTTTTTGTCATAACAAATGCTTCGTAATTTTTTATCTTCACCCACTGTTCCACGCTTTATCGCTTCCTGAAGCACGACGGTCGTGATAACGCAAAGAGCCGGGAAACGAAATTTCCGACGCTGTAAAAAAAGAAAAATTATTATTTTTCTCAGTGTTAAAAAAAAGTTACGAGCGTCGCGAGTCCAGCGTATAATGGCGAGAAAATGTATTCATGCGAGTAAGACAGGCTGAGGAAGCCGCGAGGAAGTTGAAGAAACGCTGCACACCGGTGAAGGGGTGAGAGGGGCGTGGGGAAGGGGCTCAGGGTAGAGGGGTGGGGGGGGGGGGGGGGGTTGAGGATATCGGTGCCGATAGACGAAGCGGACGCGGACCAGCGCGTCGTCGCGAAAATATTTTCATTATAAATAGCACTCGACCGCCTGCCTGTTTATTTTTATGAAGCCTCGTACGTGTTCTCTCGTGCGTGCGTGTTAGGGAGGTTTTAGAGCCCGAGCGCCAATCGACGCGCTAACGGAAAAGCTCGTAAGCATCGCCGGCTCGACGTGTCGAGCTCGAGAGATCCCTAGGTGCCTTTTTGCCTTTAACGACGAGGAACACATTGCTCGGGCGTGTAAATAAGATTGTGGAGGAGACAGCTGATCGATTCGAGCGGGGAATAAGAGGTACCGGTAAATATTTCCTTATTTTTGTCGTATTATGGACGGAACGCGAGATCGATCGATGAAAGTTGGTAACTCGTTAGATCATTGTCCTAGCTGTAATATTTTAGGGGTATCGTTCGAATTATATTGGACGATTGGCCGATGCAGAGCGATGCGATTTGGGTGCGTATTTACGGACGAGGCATTTCTCGCGCGGTTCTTCCCGCTAAAAATCAACGGTTTCTTGGGTTAGTGAAGGGGGATTCCCGCGCGCGGCGCATGTCCGACTTTGGGACAGTCGGCCCGCCTTCGATCTCCGAACACTCTCCTCCGCGGACGTTTATTCACTGACCTATTTGCGGATATATAGGTCACCGAGTTCAGCAACCCTCGAGAAGCGTGATTCTACCTGGCCGCGGCGTACCGGGTGTCCCCCTTCCCCGGCCCGTTTGTAATCCGCGGTTATCTCGCGTCGCGAGTATTCTCCTTGTCCTCGGTATTATTATATCCCTCGCAGACTAATTAAAAACTCCGATATCGAAAAACCTGACCTACCTTTGAAAAAACCAGGATTCTTTAAAAAAAAAAAAATAATTACTTTGCTGCTAAAGACATTTTTTGTGACGAGCGCGAGATGCACCATCTGTTGACAGCGGAGGATGACCCACGTGATCAACCCCGCGTTACTTTCACCGCGACGTCATTACCAGAAATTAAGGGGGAGATCAGCAACGCTCGACAAAAATTGAAATCTCGAGAGTTGGTTCTGCGACATCTGAGCGGTCAAAGGGTGAACTATTTTGTACTCACATTAAGTTGGCCGCAAGGCCAATGAGGGGAACGATATATATAATCTGGCGGTTCAGATTAAAGTCTTAATCACGAGATTGAACCAACGATAATTGTTTCAACGAATTTACGATAATGTTATTATTTTCTAATTAATCAATTCTGTTTTCATCGTACAACGCGTTGAATCAGCGAGTGGCGCTTTTCCCGCTTTGTCGGACGTAGCAAGATCCGCGACGACGGAGTCGGTTGTGCGGTCCGTGTCTGTCCAGGGAGAGTAGGTCGTTTCCATGGAGATCGGGGTGCATCGGACCCCCTAGCAGTGACTTGGCGCGCGTATCGTTAAATTGTACAAGCGTCCCTCCTCTCCGACCCCTCCCCTTCCCACCCCTCTCGTCGCGTTGCTCGCACCTCGTTGCGTCCCAGTACTCCCGTCGTATTCTCCGGCTCATCCGTTCCTCCTGCACTTTCCTCGCATGTAGGCTATGCTCTTTCGAGCTCTCTTATCCCTTTTTCCCACGCCCCCACTCTAACGAAAAGCCCAACTTCCGGAGAACATTTACTCGTGTGGACCCGTGGTTTGGCAAATGGGAACGAGAAGCGGAGAAAGTATAAGTACCTCGGTTAATGCCACGTTTACCTTTTCGTATAATTACTTTACTTCGTTCCTTTCACCCTCCGGCGCTTCGAGTTAGTGATTTTTTGTTCTTGCGGGGGAAAAAAACAACAACAACAGAAACATTAATTAATTCCTCTCCCGGGCTGAATAAATATATATATTTTGTTTGTTTGGACGAAACGAAGAACAAACGGTACGAGGAAAATGAACAATTCCGATGCGATTTCCTTCCGGCATCGTTTTACGCATCGAAATTATCTGATTTCGCGCGAATTTGCATTTGTATTTTGCGAATTAACCTTCGCGACACGATCCAATTCTCTTTTCTGTCCGTCACGATCAATCTTGATTTCCCTAGCTGGAAATAATGATTGGATTCTGATCGCGAATCTCCTAGGATCAAAGTACTACCTGAAATAGCCGATAACGATTACGGGGAACGATATTATTTGCTGATTTTTTCATATAAAAAAGTGTGCGAAATCCTGTTTACGTTGCTACTAGAAAACATCATACCAACATATTTCGCCTTGTTCGCTCGGTCGCATCAACCTTGTATCAACCTTTGACTCATTCGTTTTTACGACGTGTGTAGGAATGAAATAATAATAAAAGAAAATACATACAACGAATGCTAAAATAAAATTGCCCCACGGTAACTATAAAAAAAACGTGTAAAAAAATTAGATTACCCGTTCTGACTCAGCGATCGCCTCGAAGTGCCCCTCGTACCTGCATAAATCTTCGACTTTCGTTGATCACCATTCGCATATTCGGTCTATCTCGTGACCTTACGTGGCGCCATTTTGTCGTCATCAGTTTCGCACTCGTGCCATGGCGCGCTAAACGAAGGGAAAAAGAACACCCTATATTATCCCAGGGATACGGGGGTACACGACCTAGTTACGCTCGGGCGTGTTATATGGGTCATAGACACTATTCGCCCTGGCGGGAGAGACAGAGAGAACGAGAGAAAGAGTGCGACCGAAAGAGGGGGGTGGGGGTTGGGGGTGAGGAGAGGGTAGAGGGTAGCCACACTCCGTGTCGCTCCGGGATCCCAGTGACTCACCCTTTGGTGAACCCGCGCGCTCGGATAGTGGAAAAGCTGTCGAGACGAGGAGTTCGAGGGAAAGGGTGCCGAGGATGGTTGGTGAGAGCAGAAAAGAGGCACGTATAGAGGCAAACTATATAGAGGTAAGGTGGGTGAAAGAGGGAATGAGGGATGAAAATCAAGAACTTCGAGCCAACGTCGAGGCGAGAGAGGAGCTTTTGCGATACCCTCGTATCGGTATTCGCGAGAACGTGTCGCACGTACTCGTCGGCTGACGGTGGAATATCGTAGAATTGGCTGATGGTTTACCGGAGGGGTACGGTAGGTACGACAGGGCAAGGGGAGAAGAAGAAGGAGGAGGGGGAGGAGGTCGAAGGCATTGCATCTGTGGCGATCGTAATCTGCTATGGCGCGTGTTTGAACTTGAGCGGATGGATGCCCCGTGCAAACGTCAGCGCAACGCCAGCGTTGAGGGAGGAGAGGGGCAGAGGGAAGGGGGCGGATGGCTAAAAACCTCACGTGACCGATATCGAATGCCGTATATATTTTTGTTCATCGACCAATATTCGTGTTCGAACGTTCGACACGAGTTATTTAAGCGAAAACGTGATCAAATTTATCGACAAACATTCGAGGTGGACGGCTTTTCATCGTCGGCCATTTTGTCATTATCGTGTTTTCGCGGCGTTTTTGTTTTGTCGTTTGTATTTTTTTTAAACGTATTCGTCAATATTGACGATCGACTGAAACATTCAGCGTCGAGTAGAGCGTTCGATCACTCGCGAATATTCGTATTCCCTTTTTGTACATCGATTTTTCTCGATTGATGTGCTCAAAATTAACGTTTGAAAATTCGAGGTGGACGCGCGTGCATCGACGTCCGCCATTCCGCGATGTTCCCAATCCCCGAAGTTTTCGAGGTTAACTTTACGAAAACGTTGACTCGTGGTGATGACACGATTGCGCCAGGTTATACACGTGCGACTTAGTATACGAGTCCTTGAAATACGAAAGACTCGCGATCCTATACGTAAGGCGCCGATTTAAACGAGCCACGCGCCACGAAATCGCCGGTACGTCGATACAGCGTTTTACGTAGAATTCCCGCGCCCGTTTACCTTTGACGATGTACGATATTACAGCTATATATCGGATTTCACAGCGAGCTCTTGGACACGTGTACACGCTGGTAACGTACGAAGAGCGATTGTATTCGTGAAGGGTGTACGTTAAATTCCTATCTATGCCACGTAAAACGTCGTCACCGCGTTAATACCTATGTTATCCATGTTTTTCTGCTGTTTTCTTTTTAAAACTTTCTTTTCCTGCCAAAAAATACGCGTTACGGATCGACGATCGTCCTTGTGACGAGGTGCGATATTTCATCTCGCGAATTCGACGTTAAAATTCCTCGAATCGATAGTCCAGCTTTAATCAACCCACCCGGTATGTGGCGTCGAAACTACGGGAGGGGTAGAGTAGTGGGGTGGAGGGGGTGGACGAGGGGAGGGTCGGATCGCAGATTGAAGACGGAGTGGTAAGGGTGAAAGCGGGAGAGGGGGCTTGGGGGTGGGAGAGGCGAAAGCTCTGGTTCGTCGGGGCGTAAAGCGCACGCGTGTGCTCGCTCCGCGGCTGCCCGGCACACAAACTCGCGGAGCTTGCGATTAGAAGACTCCTCGGCTCCGTTATAGCTCGGTAGTGAGAGAGCTTTTCAGTCTTACGAGCAGGCGAATTCGGTACGGTTCGCGCGACCGGGGCCTCCGACCGCTTTTTTTTGTTCCCCCACCCCCCCGTTGTTACCCCGTCTCGAAGACCTTGAAAAAAAGAAAATAAATAACGAAAAACAACAAAAAATAAATATACATTAAAATTAAGAATAAATAATAATCGTCGTGTAACAACGTGCGAGACAGTGCATTATTATTATTATTATTTATATTGTTATTATTGTTATTATTATTATTCACCATGCGGACCACATCCTTCGGCAACGAAATTTCACACTTTTTAAACATCTTTTCCTATCGACGTCGAGAAGACGCGCGCTAGAGAAAATAAATATTGAATTTTGTGAAAAAAAATAAATGAAAAGGAGCGATTATGTCGAGGACTTCTGTTTTGTACTTTACCGGTAAATAAATTCTCTCCCGCGGTGCGATTGAACAATGTAAATCGTCCGGAATCATGAGAGATCAGGGTACTTGAGGACGATCGGGTCAGTTTCTTCTTCAAAAACCTTCGAAAAACCCTTCGCGTTCCTCTCTTCGGTGAATTTGATACTCGAATGCTTTTGTTTTTTGTTTTTTTCTCTGGTCATTTAAATACACTCGCTCGTCGTCGTTTCTCGCGGCTGTGCGATGTTCGAACAGCCTGCCAACGGTTGTTTCTCGTTTCTTTTTTATAAACACGAGCGATAAATAACCACCGGGATTCGACATGAATTCACGGACTGCCACTACGTTCTCGATCAGGAGGTAAAATATTTTTTAAAAAATCAACAAAAACAGCGCCACTATACACGTAAATTACAATTTTCATGAATTCGGCACTCAAATTACTTTTCTCTCGTCGATACGTTTCGCGGAACTTTTACGATAAAGAGAGAGAGAAAGTGTTGATTATTTCTTGGTGATCGAATGATCCGCGATAAAAACAAAATAATTATTGTTAAAAAATGATAATTATTATTTTAAAAGACACGAATCTCCATGAGACATTACCTTTGTAATTGTCGAAGTGATGCTGGAAGTCTCGGGTCAAGAAAACATTTATTCGTCGATTGGCGAGAGCCGAGTGTGGCTAAAGCGATCGAGATCCCCACAACGAAGATCGTTGCCGCGGTGCAACTCTACTAATAAACATCCCCACGGAGCTTCGTGCGAAACAATAAAGCTTTCAATCTCGTCTCGAGACACCCCGCTCGTCCGATAACCCAATGACACGCGATTATTCCCAATGGCACGTCTCGAGAGTAAGTAAAATCACTTACGAACCCTTACGAACCGTCTCTAACAAGTTCACAGTTGTCCGGGGTCGTTCATTGTCTTAGGGTCTTTTTCACCATTTATCGTCTCGCACCGCACCGTTCAAAGGATTACCGTATTCATCGACAATTTTTTCCCGCACGTACGCACACTCCTTTGCCGCAACTCGTTCGATGTCGATCCTCGTGTCTAGTTGTCTAGATTTTAATTCGTCGTACTTGTTCGGCACGCCGAATGGTGACGTTACGAACTGTCCGAGAAATTCTAGAGAGAGAGAGAGGAGGGAGCGAGCATCGGATTGTGAAAGCGTTTTTTCGGGATTGATTGTTACAGTACCGAGTATAGTGGTGCATAAGGGTAGCTCGCAGAGCCGGCCGGAGAGTCCAGCGTCGTCGTCCGGTGGAATGCCAGCGCTTCCCTCGTCAAGGCACGCTCTACTGGCCGGCGGCAACGTTGGCTCTTATACCGACGCTACGGAAAATACGGAGATGATAGACGCTGGTAATGTCAACGTTGGGAGTAATATACGAGCAACATCACCGAACAATCTATCCCATCGCAACACAGGTCAGGCTGTTCCATTGCCAACTTGTCCACCGGACAAGTCATCCACCGAGAGCGACACCAAGAACTTTCGTAATCGGGTAAGTGGTGGATCCGATCCGCGAAACGAGCCCTTAGGACAATCAATTTTACAATATTCGAGCGTCGTTTGAACCGTCGAAAGACGTTCGCGATCTTTATTTCTAAGTTTCCGTCAAGTTTTGAATCGATTCGAACCGTTTCGGACCAGTTCGAATCGGTTAGAACCGATCCGGATCGGTTTGAACCAGTCGGAATCGGTTCGAACTAGTCCGAAACGATTCGATCTCTCGGAAAATGGAATCAGCGCGACCATTCGTAAATTACTTAATCGTCCCGATTCGACACAAAAATAAGCAATAAAATGGTACCGCTAAAAAAACAGGGCAACGAATTTCTTGTTGCCGAACAGGCTAACACGAAAGTTAAGTTGTTGGTGAGAAGTCATGCGATGAGGGAATCAACGTCACCACCCCGAGAGCCACACAACAACAACAATGGTGGTGGTGGCTCGCCCGTCTCACCCAACAGTCCACAATCGTTGGATGGTGGTGAGAAAAAATTCGCCAATACTGGCTCGGGTGGTCTCTCGCCGAATCTCGCTGCGGCGACCAGTCCGAAGAACAACAACAACGAGTCAATTTACAACAGCAATCTTGGGAACGGTCAACCGACTAAACAGATGCGCAACACCGCAACGTCACCGACCTGTCGGACTCCCTCGCGAAACGGTGAGTCCAATGGTACGAATAGTAACCGTTCGAGGATCGCAACTTTAACGAGTTGTAGGAAGAACTTTGGAAGTTAGTAACGAAAAAACACGAAAAATTCCATTATCTCGCGATATTCCAGGGCAATCTAGTCCCTGCCAGGCCCTGTCACCAAAGAACGTCAATTCTTCGAACACGAACTCAGCGACCAACAATAAAAACGAGAGTAGCGGTGTCAATAATCGTGGAAAGTTGACAACCGGCTCGACGACCATCAATACAAACAATGCGACACAGTCTACCAACGTGATGTCATCCAAGTGCAATAATTGCGTCAAAAACAATCATAACGAGCGTCCGGGCTTGCTACAGACACCACCCTCGCCTGCTAAATTGGGTCAGCCATTGCAGCATTCGCCAAAGAGCACCAATCTCTCGCAGAGCGGTCAGAATTGTCAACAGAATCGATTGTCCGAGTCGAGGAGGCCCAATACCTTGAATGTGTGCAACAATCAGTGCTCGGCTCAATGCGGAAATACTCTGTCGGTAAGCCGTCCCGGCTCGAGACACAAGCTCAGGCATCAGAATTCTTCTCAGGGTAGCCTGGACAGTGGTGCTTCGCCATGCCTGTCACGAGGTCAGTTGCCCTAGCTGAGTTTCAATTAGATTGTACAGCGTGACCTCCCACGAGTCAATGCTTCCGCGTCTCACCCGTTAGAGTCCCCTCCCTTACTCTCTACTCGGCAGCGTTCCGATTGGTTGACGCACCGCGCGTGCGCACTTGGACCCAGAGTCATTGATACGCGGGAGGTTCGAATTGTACTTTCTTCATAGGAGATAGGGATTCGCAATCGATAGTTTTAAAATGAGTATGAAACACAAAATTAATTTTATGGTACTTGAAACCATAAATTGCAGACAGCAGCATGGAACTCTACACGGACAGTACGGGAATCGATCTCGAGCAATTCATAGCCGTCACGATTAATCGCAATCAAAAGGATCGCACGGTACTACTACGGATCGAGAAGGATCTCATCGATTTTGCTAAAGATCGTCAAAAGATATGCCACAAATTTCCGAACATGTCGAGCTACAATCGTATGCTCGTGCATCGTGTAGCGGCTTACTTTGGTATGGAGCATAACGTCGATCAATCCGGTCTGAGCGTTATAGTGACGAGAACGAAGAACATGAGAATACCGGATATCCGTTTCAAGGAACACATTAGGGACGATCTGATATTGACCGAGGAACCGCGACGTAGCATACTCAAGCGCGATTCTAGCTCCTTCGAGGATAGCTTTAATTTCAAATCACCCGATCGTCTCTCGGGCGATTATTGCAGACGAAGTAAGAGCTTCGAGGAACGCGAGGAAGAGTACGAAAGAGCCAGACGCAGGATATTCAAGGATAGCAGCGGCGAGAGCGGCGATGTCACCTCGTGGCCCTACTGGTCATCGTCCGAATCGTCGGACACGTCGGCAAGATATCGACTCTTACACCCTACCGATCATTCGATTAGGTAGGAATCCTGTACAACGTCTTTACGCTTCTTGTTGTTCCATCTCAATTTTTAAAATAACGCTTCTCGACACTTTTCAAAATCCCTTTACTTCCCAATATCAGGCCAATGAGGCTGGCTAAGGGCGAGTCGTTCGACGGCAGGGACTCTTATCGCACCGGAGTTCTACGTCCATCGGTCTCGAAATCCTTCAGCTTTGGCGGTTACACGAGAGGCATGCTGTCACGTGGTGACAGCGTCATGTCGACTCACAGTGCCGGTGCACGGCTCACAAAGCAAGGTCAGCTTTTCTTTCCAAAAATGCCAAAAAATCCAACATGACGTCCTGATCAGCAAGACAGCCATGAATTCCTTTGATTTTAGATTCAGGAGCGAGTATGTGTTCTCGTTTGAGTCCATCCAGCAGCGGTTACAAGTCACAGAGTCAGCGGAGCGACGCAACGATATCTCCATCGCCATCGCCATCACCGATACCAACTTTACCGTGTGCGATACACGCTCAGTCTAGTCAGAACTCGGGTGGCTCACCCGAGCCCCGTTCCAGTCAAACGGTCATGTGGGCAGTTACGTCCATCTCAAGCGTGCCACCAGGTAGCATAATAATGAACCCGCGAACTAATCAGCCATACACGAATACGGACGGT
Organism: Netelia inedita; assembly: GCA_964017225.1. Taxonomy (NCBI): domain Eukaryota; kingdom Metazoa; phylum Arthropoda; class Insecta; order Hymenoptera; family Ichneumonidae; genus Netelia; species Netelia inedita. The sequence goes on from OZ024923.1 coordinate 4,829,253, forward strand.
ACGATCTATCGTTTTGATCCGGACAATCCACCAAAGATCTTCGCCGAGCTTCACGAGGACATTGTCGAGAGCATAGCCGAGGTCGAGGTCGAGACGGATATAATCGCAAGTCCTCAGAACCACAGTCAGAATAATACCAAACGCGAGGACAACGGACACAATCAAGAACACTCGCGGAATAGTTCTAAATGCGAAAACAAAAGACAAAAGTGTCCGGCGAAGAGTAACAATAATGTCGGAACGAACGGGGTCAATAATGTTGGTACTCCGGTACAGAGTAGAGTCACGAATTCGGCGACCTCACCGACTATGCCTTTCGCCCCGAGTCCACCGGTTCAGCATCAGCAGCAAACGCAACAATCGTGTCAACAACCGATCCAACAGCAGGCCCATAGTCAGCAACACACATCGCAGGAATGTGGACAGTCTTTGTTAAAGACTGTTGCAACGAGTCAAACTAGTTCCGTGCCTTCCTGTCCCCACGCAACTTCCGGGCAAACGTCTTATGTCGGCTACGGACATCCTGGTGGCGAAACGGTCTACGGACAACCATTGGTTTATGGACCAGCAGGCGGTGTACAGCAGGGTGGTTTATTGGTTGCACGACATCCCGGAGATGTCGCTGGTACACAGCAACAGAACAATCCACCGCCCGACATGGTGTTCGGTCAGGGTCCGGTTTATGGAAATTATTCGATGGCGATGCAGCAGAATGCCATGCCACAGCCTAATGTAAGTTCGTTAAAATTTCTTCAATCTATCTTTCGAGGATATGCCTTATGATCAAGATTGACTATTACAACAGGATGTCTCGGATCTCTCCGGTTACTTCATGGGCATGAACGTTTACGAGCAACCGCGCAATAACAGTGTCGATGGTCAAACGACACCGACTCATCACGCTTATCCGCAGCCCCCGCCATCAGCCGGAACGATGGTGACCGCGGGTCAACAACCACCATCAGTTGCCGGTAGCCAAGGTCTGCAAAGCGTGCAAGGAGTCCAGGCGAATTACTGGCAACCACCGCCGAATCACCAAATGCCGGTAGGATTCAATTCTCATCGATTATTGCTCGTAACTCATTTCTAAAGCGAAATAACGAGATTTATTAGTTGCCCTTGAACGCTTATCAGCCGCAGCAAGCAATGTACTTCGTACCACCATCCGGTGCTGCTCTGGCCATGGGACAGAGTCCTAGCGAACGACAACAAATTCAACAGCAGCAGCAACAGCAACAACAGCAGCAACAACAACAACAGCAACAACAACAGCAACATCAACAACAACAGCAACAACAGCAGCAACAAAGATTCGCCTCCAGTTACTCGTTCAATGCTCAATCTATGACGCCTCCTAGCCAAAGCACTTGTGAGTTATTCATGAGCTTATCCGCGTATCGTAAACAAATTTGTATGACAAATTAGTGACCGTTATTTTCTCGTCCCATTTCTCGTAGCGAATTACGTAAATGGTTATCCAGTACCCTATAATTCGGTCGCAACAGCTGCTGGTACCGAGTATGCTTACCAACCCCCCGTTCACATGATACCAACTTACTATCCACCCGCCCAGACGGGAATTCAACCGCCACCAGTCATGTGGCGGGTACCAACCCCACCAAACACTCCGACCTCGCATCAAGTTGGTCTGCAAATGCCAGCCGGTGTTCCATTGATGTACGTCAATTCAGGCAGCTACACAACGCCCCCTGCAATGGTGACGAACGGTACTTTCGGACACCATCATCACCATCACCATCAGGTGGCAGCACCAGGGGGAAGCGGTGTCTCACCGGGTCCACCCGGTGCTTACATGACATCCGCTCTCGTTCCGAATATTGTTTTTCGGCAAAACGTTCCCGTAAGAATTTTTCTACTCAAAATCTTTTTACTATAAACTTTGCTTTGATCTGTAAAATTTTACCGATTATTCGCGTTTCATATTAATCGTAATTTTCAGGTGGTTGCTGCTGGTATTCGATCAACTACGCCAGCTGGTTCTCAGAGAGCGAGCAGATCACCCACGCCTGGACACGAGATTTACAGTCCCGCCGGTGGCGTAGCTGCGTCTGGCAATGGCAGCTGCGTCTCTGGCAGCGGTGATAACAGAAACGCACAAGTCCAACAACGTTATCCACTGCCAATGTATCAGGGTCTCCACATCGTGCAAGGTGAGACACGAGTCTCAACTAAAATCGAAATGGACGGATTTTTTAATACTGAACCGAGTGATTTTGTTTTACCATTTGTTTTAGGAGATATGCGATTGATGCATCCTGGCGTATCGGGGAATCCCCGTCTTCAGTACGCCCCAGTATCATCACCACCTGTCGTTCAGGGATGTCCGCGTCCCTTTCGGCCGCCATCTTATTCATCGAACACATCGGGCTGTCCAACTCCCAACTCGTTCGACGGTAGGAATCCAAAGATTCGAAAACAAAGGTAATTGAAGATTGACGTACGTCATAAATACATTTCGGCACATCAATGTTATCCTGACGGGAAGATCGTTTTCTTTCGTGGACACTCCATTTCTTCTCATCAATTCAAAAAAAAAAACAAAAAACAAAAACAAGCGTGTCTCTTTTTCCGACCGATCCGTGATTCGAGTGAAAAAGAATTATATTACCTCACTCACGCAGACGGGACGAATTGTACTTGCAGGTCCAAAGTAACAACTCTGCCGCCGAGTGGGCCGCGTCCCAATGTCTATCAAGTCCCTTCCATGCCCTCGATCTCGTCCAACACACCTAAAGATATCAGAGAAGGTAGGAACGAACGTATAGATATTACAGTAAAAATTATTTCAAAAGGAAAATTGTCCCACGGTAGATCTCATTGAGATTCGTTTCAATCCCCAGAAAATACCCCGATACATTGTTATTCGCCCCCTCTCGCGAGCCTATAGTTCATGAGATATATTTATTTACGGTATCTTCTCCCTTGAACGAAAGCAAAACCAGCGGAAGACAATATGTCATAAAAGGTACAGAGATAAGAAAAAGTGTAGAAGAACAGTGTGTAATTTCAATAGTTAAAGAAACGCCTTTCTCTCTTCTTTCTCTTTTTATTTTTCTTTACCATCCTTCGACACTCGTTTTTCGATCACGCTTAATACGTACTCTTGCACACGTAATTCTTTATTTGCAGTCTGCGAAGCACTTTTCCCTTACAGTTTTTAAACTTGTGCTGAAATATTTCCGGCTCTTTTTACCGTTATAGATGGCCGGGATGGTAAAAACTGCGTTTATTAACATCTAGGGAATTATAGAGACTAGATTCGACATGGAGCCATGTTGTTTTCGTCGATATCGATTTTTTTATATCTTTTCGCTAAACGCTTCTCTAGCTTGTCTCGAGTAGATTAAGTGCCAAGAGAAAACGTACTTTCACGTCTGGAACGATTAAATTAAATGTTCGTTTTTATCCGTGTTTCTAGTGACCTTGAACATTGACTATAATAAATAAATCGAAAAATTTGTATACTTTCAGGGACCGTGAAGGTGACAATCACCCGACGAAGCCAGTTGGTACAATATTAGGTAACAAATCAGTCGTGGCAAAGGGAACTTGATGTAAAAAAAACATTATAAGGCAAAATACACGTACACACATACACACATAATCACGAGAAAAAAAATCACACGCCACCGCCGGTACAAAGAAACAAAAAACTGAGTAATAAGAGATTGAACGTGGGTGGGAAAGAGAGGGGATCGAGGAGAGTATAAAGCGTAATTAACGGAGTATGTGAGCGATATAAAGAACGTGGATGTAAAAAGGAACGAAAAATAACTATTATACATGTGATTCGTAACGCTATGAAACAGGATACTCTTTATTATTGAAAAAAAAACGATACCAAACGAAACCGGTTCGAGATTGAATAAACGTTGCTTCGTAGTCGATTCTAAAGTACTTGGAAGAAGAAAAAAAAACAAATTGAATCATCTCTCGCAACTTTTCTTTCCGCAATTGATTTTTTTTTCTTTTTTCTTTTTTCAAACCATTCTTTCTCTTCTTATTTCCATGGGTAACTTTTCTCTTGGCACAATCTCTTAATGCAACTAGGGACGGAGTATAAAACAAACAAAAAAAACATATTACTAGTGATATATGGACGGGTCCGGGCGGGGAGGAGGGTCAAACTCGAGATAACGAATTGAATTATAATGCATAATAATAGGTCGAAAAGGAACAAAACGGCGGATCACCAAGGAAAAAAAAAGTTACTGTGAACAGAATTTTAAACTAAAATATGTAAACATTTATATATACATATATATCTTCTTATATACATATACGTATATATGTATATATGGATGGATTATAAGTGAAGATATTTTAATCGCGCGATTTTACAAACAAGATATTGATTATTGCGTATATATAAATACACACACATACACATACACACCCCCACATACACACCCACACACTCACACCCACATATATATATTAAAATAAATGTGAGATTTAATTTTTAAGACCGTTGGGGAAATGATTAAAGACGGATGATTACCTAAAAGTGAGAGAAATAAAAGGGAAAAATAAACAAGGGGTCTCGAAAGTTCCAAAGGCAGGGGACAAATCTCGAGTTCTTACGGTATATACAATGATAAATATTACGAAGTCTTAACGATATACTTTACTGAATACGCTTACGTGAATGAAAAGTAATTTTTTGACTATTCGATTCATTGAACTTATAAGCTCGCTCGCTACTTTTCGCGCACTACTTAGATATTTTTTCAAATAATCATCTTTCGAAAGTCTCTCGTCCGTAACTGAACGCTTCTCAGCAGTATTTTTTCCGATCTTCGTTTTTCTCCTTGCTTGTTTTCTACTCGATTCCCATTTCGTAAGCGTATTCAGTAAATATCTAGTCTGTATGTGTAGTTGACGCTGTTACTCGACGAGAAAAAACAAAACGAAACAAGAAAAGAAACAACAATAAAAATAAACACTTTCCGTCTGGTGGTTTGGCGGGGAGAGAGCTCGAATCACGAATAAAGAGCGAGAAACAAAAACTAAAAAAAAGATAATGAAACACACAGAAAACATAATCTCAACGAATTTCTCGCGAACGTCTCTCGTTTTCTTTTTTATCTCGCTGCGATTTGCGTATTTTTGTAAAATATAAAAAAAAAACAAAGAAATAGGAGAAAAAAAACACGATCCGAAGAGAGAATAACAAAAAGAGAAACAGGTTTCACACCTCTCCGGTATCGCGCTATTTTAAATTAGTTAAAAAAGCGAAATAAACAAAAAAATACAAAACGTCGTTGACAGAAATTTCCCGGATAGGAAAGTGATCGAGGCGACGCGACGAAAAACTCTCTCAGTCGTTAATAAAAACCGTAAATCATTTTTTTTTCGTAACAAACAGATTTCCTAAAAAATTACTGCTATTCTGGAAAAGAATTTTATTTCGCGTCGTTGCGTTAATGACCAAGAGGGTGTCTCGCATTGTCTTGAAGACGATCGAAAATGAAAAATTCCACTACGACTGCGGGCTGTGATTTTGGATCGACATCGTGGCAGACGAAAAAATGCACACACACACACACACACAAATAAAAAAGAGTACTCGCTCTCCGCGTCATTCTGCATAAACGTGACGACGACCACGACGACAGTATCAGCCAAAAAAAAGAGAGAAAACACACACACACACACACAAAATGAAATTAAAAAAGAAGAACATTGAAAACCACGATAATAAAACGACAGCGAGAAGAATATTATACAACCATGTGGAAATATGAATCCATCCAAGAAGCTTTGCTTACACGGTGATTGTACTTAAGGTTAAAAATTGCATGCCTGTCTTTTTATCACGTTGCTCGTTCGCGATTATAGAAACGAAACAACAGAAAGAAGAAGAAATAAAAAATAATTATTTTCATCCATCGGTTCAGCTTCAACGAATAGCACGAATAATCGAAACAAAAGAATAAATAATGGAAAATAAAACAATAAGCAGAAACTGTAAACAAGAGACACATCACGAATTATAAAAAGACGGGCATCCAAAGTAGTCTTTAACGTACGTTAACAAGTCGTAGCTATACATGTACCTAATCGACGGGTTCCCGGATCGCTGGATAAAGAAAACAAACAAAAAAATAACAAAAACAAAAAAAAATAGTAAGCAAACGAAAAAAGAGAAGAATCTCAATGATTTTAGTCACTTTTCGCTGTTACGAGGAATGTAAGGATAACGAGGTGTGCATAGGCGAGGTGGGATAGCGTGGGACATGGAAAACTAAAGAAAAAACCGGGAGAAAGAAAAAAATAACCGACAAAAAAAGGTGACGAAAATTACTTCGACGAAAGGATCGTCGGTGATTCCGCAAAACGATTATCTATTTTTTTAGGTAACGCGACGAATGTGATTTTATTGTTTAATACGTGCGTGGAGTCGTCGAGAGAAAGAAAATGTGTAGAAAAAAAACGAAAAAGAGGAAAAAAAACAAATGGAAAAATAATAATAATAATAATAATAATAACACAAAATCCAGACTCGCCGGCAATTCGCTTCTTCTTGCGTGCTCAAAACTCGAGTTCGCGGCTCTGCCCGGTGCTGACTTTAGTTTAAGTCTTTATCAAAGATGAAAGAAATTCGGATTTTTCGTTTTTTTTTGTTTGATTTTGTTTTTGCGTTTCGTTCGTTTACCCTCGGTAAAAGAAAATAAGAATAAACGTACACGCGAATAGCAATAAGTTGTCGTAAAATAAATTTAGATCGGGAGTGAACGAGCTCGTAAAATTTGTCTTTACATTTCTCTTTCACAGAGATAATTCGATTCGGACAATCGTGATCGACGCGATTCTTCTGTTGTTCATTTTTCGTTCGACGTAATCCAAATTACCATTTTTTCGATGTTTGAGAAATACGAACAGAAAAAGTAGAAAAAAAGAAAAAAAACAAAAGAAAAAGACGATTCGTTTATCTTGAGATATTTCGTTTTTTACAATCGGATACGTTCGATTCGCTCGGACGTCTCGCGCGACGACCTCATCCCCGTTCCTTCAATAAATCGTCCATCAGAAAAAAAACTTATTCACTGTACGGTTTATGGTAGAATTTAGATAAGAAATAATAACAAAAAACCATGAAAAAACAAAACGAAAACCAGAGATGTACACACACACACACACGCACACACACACACACACACTTAACTACGCGCGCGCGCGTAATTAAATGTAAAGAGAGCAGAAAAAAATCGTGTCTGGATGAAAAAGGAAAAAAAATCACCAATGAGTGAACGTTCCAGATTTCGAGAAAAAAAATTACATTAAAATAATAAAAATAAAAAAAACACGATCAAATACACATATACACAGTCACAGACAAAAAAAACAAAAAAACAAAAAAACAAAAGCGATTTAGTCCCGTAAATTAAACTAATAGTGGTGTGATACCAAGTTACAATTGTTACAAAGTATTTCGCCGTTAAACAATTTTTTCATAATGTATGTTAGGCAATTACGGGAACGCCAGGCAGGGAGGGGGCAGGGGCTGAGGGTCGAGGATGGTCGAAGTAAAAATTAGTGAACGTTGTTCGTACGTGGACAAACAAAAAATTGGTCGAGTCGATTTTCGAATTGGAAACTTAAAAAAAGAAAAAGGGGAGAGAGAATTTAAAAAAATCGAACGTTCGAAAACGCCTCCGCCATTTTTTTCCAACGTCCGTCCGGGAGTGATCTTTTTTGTTTTCGTTGAAACGCGAAAGAAAAAAAAACACGAATCCCGAGGGTGAGAGAGAGAAAGAGAGAGAGAGAGAGAGAGGGAGTAAACGAAATCTGGGAAAAAATTCATAAAGCTATGTACTCGAGAAACGCGATGGCTCGAACGAAACGAGGTGGAGAAGAGCAAAGAAGTATATAAAATTCCGAAGCAATGAAGGGACAACAATCGAAATGGGCCGGGAGGGTGACGTGTGGCAAAAAAAAAGAAAAAAATCTGAAGATTCTGCGATGAAAAAAAAGGCAACAGAAAAAAAGGGTGAAAGAATTCATAGAACTCATGTCAGTCTAATTATATCTCTTGTTATATTATATACATAAATATTATCATATTTTCCAAAAGCGAATTATATATAATACGATATGAAAAATCAACGTGCGTTGTTACTTTACCCGAGAGTCCTCGAAGCGCTGTGTGATCAAAATTCACCTGAAATTACCGCTTCGATGGTAAAACATATTCACTGATATTATTTCAGTGATAATTTATATATTTTTCAAGTGTCTCGATGATCGAGACGGTAAGGTCAGGACGATGAAAAAAAATCAATGAAATTTCTAAAATATGCAAACGTAGTTTTTTTTCTTTTTTTTTATTATTAATAATTCATTATTATATACACAATGTCGTAGTGGATAATGCTGACAAGGGTCCAGAGCATCGTTGCGGGATCTTAACGTCGATCGCGATAAACGAGATAAAGGATAATAAAAAATAATAAAAAAAACGACGTGTATACAGATATCTCGGTTAACGATCCCCAATGTCACTGTGAACCAATGCCAGCGCGCCATTGATACCGATTCGAACGTCCAACTTTTTGTCATTGCAACGTTCGAGTCGTTCGACGACGCTCTTCTTTTCTTCCAGTCAACGACGACACCCCAAATTTATTCGAGCATTTTACGAGGGAATAAAACATTCATCCGTTTTCCTTTGAGTATTCCACTGTGGAGGAGTAAAAAAAAGAAATGAAACAAACCATCAATTAAACCCAAACATGACTTGGTCGTTTGTGGATTGATCTTCGACGACACGTAGTTCGTGGGGGTGCCGTCGTTTGACCCAAGCGCTTATTTCGCTTTGAAAATCATCGCTCCCTCTACATTATTAGCGTTATTAGGCGCTTGTCATAAGTTATTATAACGGTTACGTTGATTTCACTTTTTTCTTTTCCTCGTGTAAAAAAAACAAACACAAATTAATTCGTATCCTCTCGATTATACCCACCACCAAGTCGCGAGAGCCCCGTTTAATATGGCCGCCTACGCTCGTGTGTATCACTGCGAGCGGCCATTTTGTTCATCCACTTTGCCTCCATTTTCCCCACAGTGTTTTACACTTAGATAAACCTAATCTTTCCGATGCTATCACGGCTGATGGGATGACCGTGGACTCTTGTCAAACTGTTTCTTTGATCCCTTCCCTCGTTGAGTATAACGAGATGGAAATATAAAAAAAAATGAAATTAATTGACAGTGAGGTTATGTCGAGGAGATAACGTCGGAGAGAAGCGAAGGTCGTTCAACAAGAGTACCGGACATCTGGGCAGCACCAGTTACACACTTTTCTTTCTTCGTTTTCTATTTTTCATTATCCTCGTTATATTAAACAAATCGCGATTGGATAGTTTTTTAAGCGTTATCGGATTATCGCCTGTGAGCAGACTCGAGTGAGGTTGATCTTCGTTCGTAGCAAAGAAAAATACTTATGTGCGAGAAAGTATTAGATTTGATTTCATTGAGTCGATTTTTTCCAAAGTCACGTATCTCTTCGCTAAAAGCTTGCGACACGCAATTTAACAAAAATCTTATCGCACGCAAGAAATTGGAAGCACAAAATATGTTAATCGAGATAAAAACACCAATTTTAACCAGCGCAATATTGTTTTGCAAACAATAAACTTTTCTATCTCATGGGCCTTCAGAAGGCGAACGTGTCGAGCGAAAACCTGGAGTAATCGTCGAGACTCGAAAGGAAAAAGTATGTTTCTAGCGAAATTTGTTGACTTTTAAAGTCGTACCAAAACATCGCCTCGTGTAATTATTAAATTAGATCTCTTAAAAACTGACATTAAGACGTGAGGAAGTACGAAGTATGTTTTTTTTCTTCTTTTCGGTCCCTGTAGAAGGAACGTTTGATTCGTTATGAAGAGTCGTTGACTTAAGACTTAAGGACTAAAAGTGAGTTTGCGAATCGATTATGAGAGTTCGTTTGTTTGACGTTATTTTGCTGAATCGTTTGTTTTTTGTTATATGGGGTATAAAAAAGTGGCTCGAAGAGCGCACGGCAGGTAAGTGTTAGGTTAGGACAGCGTATACCGGACTAGTATACAGTTACACACACATATATATATATAAATATATATATATATACTTGGGTGATCCAGTCGTTAATATGATATTCGATAATCGATCGATAAATTGAATCTGAGAAAAATCTTGCCCCCGTAAGTTGGGTCTCACCCAGTAAGCATTGTTCTATAAACGGTCGTGTCATCATGTACCACGTGACATCACGATTTTTTAAATTTTATGACCCGTTTCCAATTGATATCCGAGAATTTTCACGGAAGGCTCATTTTCCTACGTACCTTATTGGATATACTATGCGGTGTACACTAGCGACGTCGGGAATTATTGGCAACTCAAGTGGCACGAAGCCGCCATTTTATCAAGTCTTGAGTTCCCAACAATGCGTTATGATTTTTTGGCTCCCACGCGCTGTAGACGAAGCGCTGGGCACGGTATTTTTGCAAATTATGTTTTCTTCCCCGTCAAACGAAGTGACAATGAGTTTTTTTTCGAGGATTTGTATCGTCTCGCATCCTCGTGTCGCGAAGAAGCAACGGAAAAAATGAAACTAGAGGACGTTCTCGAAGTCTTTCAACGACTCGGACGAGAACTTAGTTTAGAGCGTTTACTTTTTCGTTTTTTTCTCTTTTTTTTTAAATATTCTCATTCTTCCTCGGCGGGATTGTGAGGCTCGTCTAGATCGCGGGCCACTACTAACGGCAGTTGAGCAAAAATGAATATCGAACATAACCTCGAAAAAGTCTAAAATCGTTTGATCGGATCTTAGGCCTTCTCGAGGCGAATGTTTCGTCGATTCCCACGATGGAACGAACCCTCGAAGCACTCTTTACTTCGATCCTATCACGATCCTCGTGGAGGAGAAAGAGAATTGATCGAAAAAAAATAATGTAGTTTGAAATTATGCGCTCAAACTCATTATCTTTTTTGTTTGTTTTTCGTTATGATTCCTTAACTACTGTGACTGTAGGCAGTATTCGTATATGGACCGCTGTAGATCGATGATCCCGTCGTTGAGATGCTCTTGTGTCTTCTCTTGGCGAGCAGCACCAAAATGGCGGCTACTACCGCGAGCATCAAAATGAGACCGGCTATCGCTATACCTATGGCGAAGCTTCTCTGCGATATGCAGATACTATCGGCGTCGTCGATAGTCTGAAAAAAAAGAACAAAAATCGAGGGGAATAAAATATGAGTTCGAACATCATAACAAAAAAAACGGATGTTCTAATTAAATAACTATGCAAAAAGTGAAGGGGGATGGAAAGCGAACCGGCTCTAAGATTATCCCGGTAATAATAGCGCGTTAAAAATAAAAACGAAGTGTGCGTAAATCGTAATGAGAATGAAGCACGCGCGAGAAATGCATAAAAATAAATAATACTTTCTAGACAGCACGCGATGATTAAACTCGCGGTCCTGGTTCGTATCGAGGCGGGAGAAAACGATACATTCCTTTTATACACGCGAGAGCAAACGTGTCTTTTCACTTATTAAATCATCGGTTTTTCTCGACGTTCGATCAACAGCGCCACGGCGCGGCGGCGATTTGTACCAATTCTCGCGCGGGATTATTTAAGGAAATGAATTACCCTTTCTCTGAAGACATCGTCGGAGAAGTCCGATTTGCTAGCTGCATCGGACGCTTCGTTGACGTAAAGTCCACTGTAAACTTCTATCGTCGCTGGTGTTCCACCGTCGAGCGTCGCGACTTCTTTATTGTCGAGGGCACGACCAGTCGCGTCTCTTTTGCGTCTCGCTACGTCGTTACACAATGGTGGCTGTTGAACAAGATAGAATACAATTTTTTTAAACAAGTTTTTTCTACAGCGAACGAATAACAACTCTTAAAGGCAAATCTACAACAAAATATCTTTATTCTTTTTCATCACCCATTTTGCATAATGCTTAATAAAAATATTCGCAACGCAAAAAAAATCATCACGAGGCCATTCTATTGAACGAAAGAGTCGAGAAGCGCCTTGGTCTGTCATCAAAAGTTGCGAATCGGTGGGGAAAGCAAAGTGAATGAGTGGGAAAAAATGCGAAATATCTACGGGAAAGATGATTCTTTATATTTATGAGCAGAAAAAAGAAAATATTGTTTACCGTGTTGGCACATCCTCCACCGTGCTTGACGCATAATCTGACGTTGCACTGGTAGTAGACACTTGCCGTGTATGGAAACTTGTGCGCCTGAAAGTTTACTTGGGCCTTCGTTTTGTCCTCGCTATAGTCGAACTGGCCCATTATTTCACCATCGACTGGACAACTGGTATTTGTTTGAAGAAAAATTACGTTAAATCGGTCGATTAATTTTACGTAGGAAGTTTAATTAAGAACGAATAATAAATAATTGTTGCGAATTAAATTCATTAATGATATTTTCGAAGCTTACCCGTCGTCGTTAATGAGGCGTTGCTCGCCCCAGCCAAGACCATCCCTGACTATGCAGTCCGAAATCATCAGGCCAAACATTTCTTGCTTGTCGATACTGATGACCAGACTCAATGGATCTCCTATCTTTACGTTCTCGGCAACGTGACGTCTCGTCGGATCACCGCTGAAGATTTTCATCGTACAGCCTGGCATCGGTGCGGTCGCCTGTAAACGATCGATTATGACTTACAAAATCAACAAAAAATAATAATAAATAGAATTTAAAAAAAAAATCATAATTATCAATAGTCACCTGAAGTGGCAAAGATTGCAGCATAGCGACTCGCGTCTGATCGTTCGTTACAACTTTGTCCCGAGTCTGATAACGACACCTAACGTGAAAACCTCTGCCCTGATTCGTCACCAACTTCAAATGTGGCTGGACCACTATCGTGTTGAAGTATTCGATGCCCCCGTCATCCTACAACACAAAAAACAAACGCAAAAAAATGTTTAAACCATGATTTCTCAACTTAAGATGCGCATAAATGAATGAAATTTATTTCGAATACGATTCTAAAATTATCGAGCGTGGTAAGACGCGAGGAGATCGCATCGCTTTTAGCTCGAAGCTTCTGTCCTTGCACCTCGGCGACAGCCTCGCAAAGAAAAGAAAAAAGCAAAAGGGCGAATCGACAAAAAGACGTCGGTGACCAGTCGTCGAGTTACTCGAAGCATTTTATCGCGAGGACTCCCGAGAAAAGGGAGGTCTCCAAGGAACGCGTCTCGATGCTGAAGCGGTCGAGATATTTCTTTTCCAACGTAGTGTGCCTTTTCAAGTCGGCTATCGGCTACGAGCGTACGAGACTTTTTTTTCTTCCCTTTTCCTCAGTTTTTTACGACGACCGCTTTTCAACCCTGATTCTATGCCCACATGCCACATTCCACACGTGGGTCCCCTATACCCCACATACTCGAGCATTATTATTTTTTTCTTTCGGTACAATTACACACGCGAACAAATTGCCGAAGTAAATGAATTACAAAAAATGCAAACGTGATTTTTCTAAAGGAAATAATTTCTCTGCGCATTTATTTGTGAAAAAAAAATAAAGAAAAAGAAATCCAACGAGATAAAACAAAACAAAATGGAGCAACGACGAAGGAAAATTAAAATCCTGTTTCCATCGTGGCCTCTTCTACACTTGGTCCGTACCAATCGTTGTCACGATTTATCATAAAATATTGTACCTTTAAGAAAGAAATTATCGCGTGATCGTATTTATTAAAGTCCCGTTATGAGCGTCGAACGATCGTTAGCTTCTTTTAACAAATTGTTCATATTTCCATCGTTACCACCCTCTCATTGATATTCATGATATTTCAATCAAGTATCGCCAATTTTTCATTTATTTATTCGTTTTTAATCACGCCCGAGCCACGGTCTATTAAAATCGCGTGATAAAAGTCTTGCCGGTAACCGGTAATTATAAGCTATCGGGTGGCGAACTGCTGTCGACAGTGTTTAAAATGATTGACGAGTGATGTTATCGACCCGGGTCGATCAAAGGGCGCATGGAAAGATCCTGAAGACGATTGGATTTAAACGACTGTTATCCAGTAAATATCCCCTAGTGAAAAGAGATCTTCATTTTCTATTCGAATCAGCATTTTTTCGTATCATATTTTGAAAAACTAATTATTTATTCGTTCAATTAATTCGATCGTCAAACTCGTGATATTTTCCTTCTCTATGAAAACAGCTGCAAACGACTGAAACATCTGGCACGAGCTTTACGTGCAAATTCTTTGGGCCCTTAAGTTCCCATAAAGTTCTACGAATAGAGTTCTGCGGTGGTCAGCCATAGGTGGTGGGTGTGCTTGTGAGAGGGAAGAAGGGCAGAAAATACGTAAGGAGTCGTAGGCATTCGACGAGAGGCCGCAGGCCGATGCACCGAAGATTGTCGGTATCCTTGCTGAGGTCGGACGGGACTCGTTGAAGGTCGTTGGCAGCCTCGCCATGTACTTCGGTGTCCGGAGAATACTTCTTCTTCTCCCCCCACCCCCTCAACCGATCCCCTTCCCCTAGTACTTCTTTTCTCTGACGTGTTACTTTTCCATCCCCACCACGAACAATATAATTTCCTATCTTTCTCCGATCTCGTCTTTCTTTGCTCTCGCGCCCAACCAGTTATGTTGTTATATACACATATAGTGGTTCCGCAACAGTGCAGTTCAACCTAGGATTGAATTACTTCGATGAATTTTCTCAGTGGGTGATTGCGAAACGCATGAGAATCTATTCGTAAGAAAAAGCAGATGATTTATCAAGGATACGCAAACTATCGCTTGCAATTCGAAACTTTATCTTTATGTATTTCGTTTAAGATAATTATTTATCGACATTTTTACGTCGTTATAAACATTCGTACGTAATATGTAGTCGGCGAAATATCGTTCTTGAGGTAAGAACGGATTAGTTCCGCGGGAGGCCGCTAGATGGCGAACGTTTCTCACGATCGAAAGCACGTACCGGATATTGATAAAGGGTATTTTTCCATCGCGAAACGTTTCGATCGGTTTTTTTTATTGCGGTGGTCGAGGGCAAGCCTATCGGATGGTTTTCTCGCTTATCTCGGACTCTCTCGACGTCTTTATGTAGTGGATGATTTGTATTATATCGGTTGTTAATAAAATGATGATTTACATGGAAAGCAACGATCGAGGGATATATAATTACAAGCTCTCGATACATTGTAAGAAATCGATTACTTTGTTATTATTCGAAGCTCGTATGCAAGTCGACTACACTTCGTAAACGACTATGCTAAATGCGAAGGTAGCTAAATGTATGTATATGCATTGCAACATCGTCGATATTGCCACGAAGGTCTAGGCCCACGCGAAGATTGAATCACTCGTATAACATATACGTATTTATTCCATACTGTTACTGCAGCGGTTCAGCCTCGATCCTCGGAAGCTCATGCATAGTTGGATTACGTGCATTAGCGTAATGTCGTCCCGGTCTTCGAACGATCCAATGCTTGGGGTTGCATAATCGACGAGGATAGAGTCGACCCACGTCTCGAGCATTTAATCACTCCGAGGACTCATCGGATCTAAGGTCAAAGCGTTAACCATGCATACACATTTCAATTCGAACGGTGCGACTGTTCGAAACCCGCACCCTCGTTATTGACTCGTATATTTTACGATCACGCGAACCTTCCACTCGAAAAAGTCAACAAGATTGTTCGAGGACTTTTGTGGTTAATTAAAAAAAAAATACGAAGATATCTGGTTTGGTCCGACGAGACTTCTCTTGAAATTCAACTCTTCGATACCACGTGGCACATCCTGGATCGGCATCCAGGATGTGCCCTGGAGGTCGTGTCCGAAACAAGAATCCAACCACCTACGCAAACAAGTATAACGTGTAACAGGCTGGCGTGTTGATCGAGCAACGGCTAAAAGAGCGAGGAGGAAAATCACACGGTTGTAGAGGTGCGATACATGCAAAGATGCAAACGTGAGCATGACGTCGTTGGCTATTCTTGGGACGTTGCTGATCAGTTCCGCAAACAGCGTCGAGGGGAAATTTTACACGACGCTTTTTTCCTCTCCCATTCCGTGACTAGGATTCACGGTGGGTATCTTTGGATATCAATATTTCTTGTCGTATATAAAAGTTAATCGTCGATAATTTAAATTGGTGAATGCCGACAGTAAACACAGGAGAGAACGAAGAGGATCTGTCGAGGTAAAGGCCGGGGCAATCATTCAACGTTTCGCGATACAAGCACCGTCATCAATTTGTCTCAAGTCGGTGACGTAGTCGCTGAGATTAAACGTACGAGGAATCGAGGAATGATGGAACGCAAATCCCGAGGGCAGGATGATTCTACAGCGGTACTGTTTCGAGTGTGTCTATGTTAAGCCTACGTGGTACTTTGTCTAACGGTGTATTATAACCCTCCCGTTCAATCGCATCGACAATCGTCGTCACTGGACAAACCACCAACCGTTTTCACGTGTGCTTTATCCTCGGTCGAATTCTATTGAAATAAGGGACAACTAAACGCGGCTGTGGAGACACAATGCAGTAGTTCGTGACGTGCACACTCAAAGAGATCAACGACAATGAGAATACCTTGGTTGCATGCCACCACCGTTGAACTATGAAGAAGTCGCGTCATTAGGCTTCCAATGGCATACCGAGGCGTTCGAGCGACTCGTTTCCAGCGTCGCCCGAAGGATAAGGGAGCTGGATGATTTTAACGATTTTCACGATCTGCGCCTCTCTCGGCGAAACCTCTTCGTCATAATAATCTCTCTCGTTAATCTTGCCGCGACCTTCGATCTATCGTCGATAAAAAAAAGAAGGATCAAAAGTGAAATCGATCCGTTTCGCTTTGATGATCATCACTTTCGTCGGTAGTTCGCTGTTGGATCGACGACCGTGCGGAATCTCTCGGTGGACAGTTTGTCAAGATCGTCCATCACGATGTTATTGCCCTTCGGTTACTATGTAACGTCCCTTGGAAGGATCGTGCGGTGGCCTCTCTCTCTCGGTACGATCGGTACCTAGATCATTTGCCGATTGTGTGCGGTCGCGGTGGCGCATGCGCGTTTCCCTTTGGGTCCATGTGCCACCTCGCATCTCGCCTGCCTCGGCGAGCACGGCGTACCCGTGTTACGCGCATGCTCGCCCCACCGGTCCTAAATCATTCCGGACCCGGCGCTGATCGTGACACGGATGGCGCACAGCTCTCATGCAGATCGTGTCCATACATCTGTAACTACTTGACCGTATATGTGCCCGGTGAAAACATACTGTAACGTCATGTGTTTTACGTATGTACGCCGTGGCGCATGCGAAGCCGAGAATGATTTGAAAGCACTGAGAAATCCAATTGGCCGTGCGGAGCTAATCTCGCTTGGCTACCGGCGGATTTCTCGTGAGCATAAGGTCCGAGATTTACGAGTTTTCCTAGTAGAAAAAGATGGGAGCGAGAGGGAGAAGACAGGAGGTCTGTACCAAGAGTCGTCGTTCTTAGGTAGCAGACCTCGGTAACTGACGATCGTAAAACTGATGACGCTACCTAGAGCCCTAACAAAACAACAGCTGCTCGACCATACCTTCCTCACATGTGCTTCTCTCGAACCCCAGATTTTCTGTTTTTCATTAATATCGATACCTTCGCAACTATGTTTCTAAAGTACCTTTTTTTATCACTTTGCTACCGTACTTACCATCCTATTTTGTGGCATCCATTTGTTCACGTCTACCGGGCGTTAGGGATACTTTGTGGATACAGTCTTGGGCGAAAGTTACGTTCTATTACAATTTCAATAGTTAGCGAGGCGATAAAATTCTGAAAATTTTCAACCGACCTGGACATACTGAGAACACTGGTTTTATTTTAACCGATAAAGATATTCGTCGAGTAGTTGAACGAACATTTGTCGCGCAAACTATAGACGTCCTCCTTTTCTTCCTTCCTTGGAAGGAAGTGCACAGGTTGATTTGGATCAAAATTTGTGATACTTAACCGTTTATTCTCCAATTAAACTTTTGCCTGAGAATGTATAAGTAACGGTCGGTAAATTACTCCGAAGAACAAAACATTGTACTCTTCCCGTAGACATTGACGGGTTGCTCTTTTATCCTTAATCCTTTTTTTCGAGAACGATGATTTCACGGTTGTTATGCTTTTAAAGTGTAAAGCGATGTTTTCCAATTAGGTCCGCGTATGTGTGTGCGCATGTTCGCGGTTTAGCGTAGAGGACACATACACACAGAAGAACGCACGGAGGAGAGTGGGATCGGTAGGAATTTCCGGCAACGGGATGTTCAAGATCGAACCCCCATGAAAGTAGCAATTCCGTGGCTACGAGACGGTAGGATAGGAGGAAGAAGACAACATACGGTCGGGTATATGCAAATGGATCGTGAACCTCTCCTCGCGTCGTAACCAGCTGACTGCCAGGTCTTCCAGCCTGTTCCTCTTCTTACTTCTTGAAGAGACACGCAGAAAGAGCCCTCCGCATAGTGGCCATCCACCTTTCCACTCGCGGGACTTTCCTGGTGGTGGCTGGTTGGGAGAGCACGTTGTGCTGTCCATGGGCCCCCGAGGGCAGTTTGTATACTTATTACGATACATCTCCTACGGGTTGGCCATGGCAGCCGCGCATTTCTCGGGTTCGACGCCCGGTCAGTTGGAGGCTCCGGTAGAGTGAAAGAGAGAAAAGAGAATGAGAGAGAGAGAGAGAGGGGCTTGAAGCAAGTATAGGAATAGCACAACGGCCAATGCTGCAGAAGCGTCTCACTCTTCGTCCATCCAGCCGCGATGAAAAGAGATCACGATATAGCTTCGAGAGCTGCTCGCCCTCTTCTCTTCTACGTTGGCGAAGAGATCGCACGTTGGATGAAGACGAAAGGAAGAGAGACCTCTCTATCCTTCGTGGTCACGATAAGTAGACTTTTCCTGACGCTCTCTCGCTCTGTCCTGTGCCTTCTCTTCTGCTACTGCCGCGCTGTCTCCAACGATCGTCGACCAACGGCGAGTCGCGAAGAGCGATGGTTCGATGATCGTCACTGACCTTGCTCTTGTAACTCGATATATCGCCGGGTACACACGACGAGGCAACTCGCGAGATGAGGAAGAAGGAGAAAGAAAAGCGAGAAAAGAAAAGAAGCGAAAAAAAGAAATGAGTGAAGACCGGCAAAGCCACGCGGAGAGTTTATCAAAGGATGATCATTCGACGATAGTCTAATTGACTCGTGACGGAAGCTCCTCGGCCGTACCGAATCGGTCATCCTCTTGTCCGCATCCTGGATAAGAACTAATTCAGATCAACGACAAGATCTACCGGCTATACTTTGAGGTTAGGTACAATTTTTTCATCTCGACATTCCTGTTCTCGTTTCTCGACTTTAAAGCGCTTTAAGCAAATTTATTAAGTGTGCCGGGATGAATAAATGGTAAGGATAAGTATTGGATTGAACAAAAAACGGATAACACGACCGTTCGAAGATTGAAACTCGAGGTGACGTGCTCGAATTCGCTAAGATGGCGGCTCTAGCTCGTCGATCAGCGCCCCCGGCGTGCGTGACAAAAAGCTTCCGGGAAGACGCGAGACGCGTTGAGGCGCTCTTGGTTTTTTCTCTCTCTCGACACGCGAACAAGAAACTCTTCGCGAGTAAAAAAATAACCATATTATATAATGCTCCCGTTCCGGGCGATAATTCTTCGGAAGCGTATATATCTCCATGCTTCGATGAAGACTGCCGTTACTCTCGATTTGCAAGGGACGAAGAGAACGACCGAGAGGATCGTAAAAATTTCACATTTCCATTTTACTGATGAGTTTGAATACCCATAATATAAGCGAATATACTTGATATCGGTAAACACGAGGTATATCTTTGTGGAAATTGCGACATGTTCGCGTTTAGGGGATGAACAATGCAGCCGTTAAAATAAGATAAAATGGCGGAACCGCATTCGTTACTGAAATTCAAAGTGACTTCAATGTACGTGACTAACGCACAGTCCAACCGGAGAATCTCAACACCGGCGAATAATTATGTTCCGCTCGACAATGTTTACGAGCAACTTCGTAGATTTACCTCTGTTTCGCGTGGTTTTCTCTTCTCTTTCTCCGTTCTTCAAACGTAAAACGGGTATGCACAACGCCCCGTCGGACTTTCCGTTGCATAAACAAGACTATGCGTAACGTCTGTTTCGCGAAAGATTGCCCGGGGATATCGAAGCAACGCGCCCGAAACGCGAACGCAACGAACATGGCGAATTGCGCAAAATGTCGGTGTGCCCGTTGGTAGTCGCGTGTATAAGATAGTCCCGGGCTAATCGTGATAAGTCCTGGCGTTGTAGCGTCGCGAGATGCGTTGAAGAGACACTATGAAACGGTTGTAAATTCTCCTGGTGATTGAAAAAAATCTTGTCGAAAGAACGAACGCGTTTTTTTCCTTCGTATCGCATATTTCGGATAAAGTCTGCCTGAAAGTCGAAAAATCGCGTGGGCGAGGAACACGCCATCTCGCCAAATAAGGACGATCGCACGGGCGGTAAATTCGGCGAGGTTCACGGACGACGAGGCGGGCGTAAAAGTCTCTCGCCGAACCGAGTCCTTGGTTTCCTGTGTGGTGCAAGCGTGTTGTACGGGGGAAGAGGGTAAGATGGAGAGATATGCATATATATGTATATAGATTCGGAGAAGTCCCAGTGGCATGCGCGCATACTTAAGTGGCCATCGCGACTTTGGTTTTCCCCCCTTTCTTTCGTCCGAGTTATGCCTGCCTTCGTGGCTAACGAAAAGGCAAAATGTCTCTCTCTCTTCCAAGGCAGAGAGAAGAGGTTCTTTGTTCATCTTCGAGAGCCTTTTATCCCGGGTCCTGACTATATCTTAAGGCTATTATTTCAAAGTCCGTTCGTGGAACGAAGATTCAAGGATAACTCCGATTCCCATTTGGCTGCCATCTTTGACGTATACGAGCGACGAGAGACCTCCATTTTGTGATGGAAAGGGATCAAGGGAATCGTTGCTGGATTCATGTAATTTAGATGAGAATATCACAAGATTCATGGACAGCATTGTGCGTCCAGTGTCCTTCGATCATTGATTTTAATTGCCTGGTATTATGGAGCGTAACGTCGATCATCGTTCGGACATGTGGGAAGCGTACCTACGACGTCGCTTGATTATTGAGAAACGAACGAATTGGAACGCACACTGGTGGAATCTAAATTTAGAACAAGACTCGTGGTATCGTGGCTTGTTCCACTAGGGCGTCGGGTGCTGCAAACGTAGACGGTAGCGACGACATCGTAGACGAAAGGCTCGGTGTGCGACGGTTGGTACAGGAGACGAGGAGGATAATAAATTTGCCGTTGAGGGCGAAAAAACCAAACGTAGGCGCCCCAAGGCTGCTGAATCCGGTCTCAAGGTCTCGGTCCCGCCGAGAATGCGACCTTGGCATCGAGTTTAGAAGAGGAGGCCGCAGGCTCGCGGACTCTCCGTCGAAGAATGCCGCGAGTATAATATGGCGTCTGGGTGAGGGGATACACAACTCTCTCGGCGAGCTCCCTTGTCCTAACCTCAAATTTCTTATTATCTTATTTTACGGTAAATTATAAGCCACGAATGGAGAATCTTGATTGGGCCAGAGTTCATAAAAAATGTAAATACTTAAAGTTCGTACTGCAACCTTACTAGAAACATTTTCAATGAATTTACAAAAATAATTCGTGGATCAAAGAACTAACCTCACTTTTTCATGGATTCACGACGTCATTTTATGCCCACGTCGTTCGAACGCCAAAATGGCGTCGCAAGACCATGAAAAAGTGAGGATATGGATACTTTGATACAACTACGTAACTTTTTACGAACATGAAACGACGATAATAAGAAGTGCTTATAGAAGTGAGCTTTGCGCAAATGGCGGATATTGAAAATCTGAATCACCTTGAAGCGGACGTATCATCGATCGACAAGAAGTCTTTGTCCTTCGTGTCGAGCGATCCTGAAGAGGGTGGGGATCACGCAGCATGTTTATAGCGTACGTAGATGAATACACACGAAGTACGTATATACAAGGTGTATTTGTTTTTATGATGCCCATAGGCGGTCCTGAAGAACGCGAAAGAACCGATGGACGATCATCGGGATGCGATTATTCCTCGTGCCTTGTGCCTTGTGGGAATGCCAAAAGACGCCATATTGGGTGCTTTCAACCTCGTGCTATGCTCAAACGCGCCTCTCTTTAGCTCCTATTAAACGATTATAGCTCACGCTCCCGAGCTCGTACGCTCAGAACCACACATCGTGTCCGAATACGTGTGTGCGTACGCAATTTGATGCCTCCGGCGTGTTATTGGATTTGAATCTCGGTTTGCATTTATTATCGACTCAATTAGACGAGCGAACGAAGCGCATAACGTAATTAAGTAGTTATGCACACGCGAACTCACCGTTCAAGCACACCGAAAAATGATGGAATTTCAATCATAACACCAGATTCCATTTCCCCCGTGTATATCGGCAGAGAAAAAAAACTACCCTCAAGGTTCCTCGATTAATCGTATATTCTCGTTTCTTCTGCTAACTCCATTATTCGTGTACAGTTCCTGGACAACGTACTTCGGCTATTATTTCATATCCGTGTACATTTAACCGTTCGCGTCTGGTAGAACAGTTTCTGGCATGACGTTCCTGGTACGCAGAGGGAGAGAGCATGGTAGGAACTTCTTCGTCGTCTCGGACAAGACGCGGAGAGGTTGTTCTTGGGTGCCACAGCATTGTCCCTCTTTCAGTGGATCTCGGCAAAAGCGACGATGCTGCGCGGCTCTCCTCCGCCCTCGTGAGTGAACAAAGAGTCGTCCTCCTCCTTTTCCTTAGTTGGTGGAGAGGAAGAGGAGGGGAGTGCTGGACAAGAGTCGCAGGAAGGGAAGGAGAAGCGCAGAAACCGAAGAAGGGAAACGAGGGACCGGGCGCGAAGATATCTTCGATGCAGAAGGGCCGTTGTGCGTCGAGCGCTCACGACGAAGGGGAAGGAGGATGGGTCTTAAGGGGGAACGAAGAGGAAGGGGTGGACCGGTCTTGCCGCGAAGCGGGAGAGAGTTATGGGGTATCCTCTCGCGCCTCGGGGCGTCCGAAGCTCCCTCATCCTGAAAACCATTCCGCAAGCCACCACATGAAGTGCGCTACACACACATAGATATGGACACACCACGATCTAACCCGCAGCGAAAAGAGAGAGAGAAAAGTCAATGCCAAGGTTCCATGCGCGCAGAGCTCGCACGGTGCAAAGGTCAATCGGGATGAAGGTGCCTCTCCACGTTTGCCTACGTTGATCTGCCCCGATCTACGGACTCGGGTTCCACACGACGCTCATTCTTTTTTCGTTTCATTTTTTTTTTCATTTTTCTAGCTCCACGGGTTCTCAATTCTCGGGAACGTGACTGTGAGGTTATGTTCGCGTATTGAATTTCACAGTTGATCGAGTTTGTCTACGTTTAATACGATACAAGGGGAATTTATTTCGATCTTCGAATAGAAAGTTGTGGTTTGTTTTCGTCGATCAGTTTCGAGATCGAGACTAGGATGGAAATTATTGTACAAAATGGCTGCGAGTGACAAAATGGCCGACAATGGAATGGTGAAGTTTTAGTTGGTGTTCAGTATTGAAGACGTATTATCTGTTCGTTCTTGCATGCCTCACCATCCTCTGCACGTGCAAGTTGAGAGGTGCTCAATTCACGCGAGGGCTTCAGACTTTATCGCGTCCTAGGTGAACATAACCTTGGCAATACCATGGCTGTCCTATGTGTTACCCGGAAACTTGAGTTCCAGAGTGTGGAAGACGGAGATAGAAACAAAGTGGGAGTAATGTACTCGCGAGAGCTTCGCTTCAGATTAGCCAGTATATAGTTATAGTATGAAAATATAACGGATGGAGGTGTATAACGGTTTTATTCTCTCGCCCATTTGCTAGTTACATAGGAAATGTAATTTGCCATATCTCGGTACTGTAGCGTGTAGTGGATTATAATTTGCTCGTTTCTCGGTCGAGGAACTCGAAACTTTACGATGTAATGCGTTAACTAACGAGAACGCTCATTTTTCTCCTATTTTATTTAACGAATAATTGTATCTCGTTCGACGACAAGATGGCGGTTCGTGATGCACGAAATGGCGGCGCGAATTACTCGAGGCGAGACGGGCAGGCGTAACGCGCGTCGACTCTCTCAAACTCTCGTTCTTCCGAAGATCTGTGACTCGAAGAGGAGAGAGCCATCGAGTCAGAAGCTTCGAGAGGAAACTAAAGAGGAGAAAGTCAGCCATTAATGGTGAAGAGCGGTCTGCAGTACCGTCTTTAAGAACGTATAGAGTGAAATTGCGTGTGTACCCGTATGATTGTGTGTGGGTAAACAGCAGCGCGGTGTTCGTGGATGCGGAGGTGACCACGTTGGTCAACACCGTTGAGTCCTCCTCTTCTCACGACACTCGCTCACGCGAGCGAGGCTTCGCGTCGTTTTTCTTTTTCTTTTGTCTCTCGTCTTTCTCTTTTGTCTCCACTTCCTCTTTGGGAACGATCTCTCTTTCTCTATTGATCTTTTACTTTCATTGTGAAACATCGGAAACTCGGTGTTATCGGATAACAGTCTTGTTTCAAAATAACGTTTAATTTGATAAAATATATATACATATATATACGAAGCTTCCTGAGAGATAGGATCTTGGATGATTTACAGATGTCTTGAATTCGTGTCGAGACTATAATGTATGGAGTATAATCGCTGAGATCGTAGCCCCGATAAAGCTATCTCGAGTTACGAGAGAAATTACGATAGCTTAGCCCTCGGGGTGATCAAAGAAGGCTCGATTACTGTTATGATCACGGATCACGGATTATCTTAGACCCTAAGTATATAGCCTCTTCGATGAAACGAGAAATTTACGAAAATACCATGTTTGCTTTATTTAGGCTCAACGCCCAAACGCCTCGAGTGCCTCTAACGTAATTTTGCATATCGATGTATTTTCAGAGTCAACTTCGGTTATTTTGTTTTCTTTCCGGGTTTTTCAGACATTTTTTATACTTGCGACGAATCTCCGGAGTCGTTGGCTCGCGATGAGCAGACGGTAAAAAGAAGTGAATAAAAAAGAAACGAATCTTTTGTCGCAAGAGATCTGGGAAATATCGCCGTATAATTTGTCCGCCGGCGGCTTCCCCGATTTTACGATGTAATTGGCGAATGCTGCGAAGGGAGAGAGGATTGGTGAAGTGAAGGTTCCGACGGCGAAAGAAAAAGAGAGAGAGAGAGAAGGTAGGGGGGATATAGGAGGGACTTGGTGCACGTGATGAAAAAATGCTCTATAGAATGAGCCCGGGATATTGTAACCGGTGCTTAGTTATATTACTAGGAAGACATTATCCGGTGTATATACCATCCTTCACAGTGGTTAAGGGTGCGCGCACCGTCTACAAGCTAATGGCCGTATGAGCGAAGCCACCTGCCGCGACGAATGAATATGCGCGAGCACAGCGCATGAGCGAATCTACAATCACGGCGAAACACCACCGGTCGAGGATCGGTCCACGTACAGTGCCATCCATAATCAAAGGCGGATGATTTCGATAAAATATTGAAGCAGCAACATCAAGGATGAATTCTGGTGAATATTTCGGGGATCGGATTACGAGAAAGATCGGTACCTGAACATTTGTTACGACGAAACATTGCACGACGGGAAAATGTGTAATATTGAAGAAAAATCTTCACCGTCGCGTGAGAATGCGTAACTTTTGTGAATCGGTCTGTACGTTGTGCCGTTTATTCCCCTGGGTATGCATTAATTTACGAAACTATGCTGCATTCCGCATTATTATTAAGCGAGGGTATTCTCTGTAGGTACTCTTGGTAACTCTCATCATGTGGACTCGATCTCGTTTGAAATTAAAAGTGCAGGATTGCAGAAGCATTTAACGTTTAGTATGCACGATAAACGATAGCTTACGCATAAATAGAGTCTAAAAAAGAGGCGGCCATTTTAATCTTCCAAGGGTTAATGATAAAATGGCCGCCAATCTTGAAACGTATTCCCGACGGCCTTTTTCTCGAAAGAAAAGAGGTCACGTGACCCCCTTTTGTTACGGCTTTCCGCGGCTCGATGAGCACTAACCAGCCTCTTCCGCGTGTCGAAGCGTCGATCATTCGTTCGTTGCCCCTCGACGCTTTTTCCGCAGTGAAGTCCGTCGAAGTTCAATGGCGTTTCCACAGCTCTTTGTTGTTGAATTGCTGGTAAAAAAGTGTTTGACGCTTGATTAGTAAAAGAAACTAATCAAACGTCAAAAACTTTTTAAATGTTACTTAAAGAGCAAAGAGTAAAAAAAAAATTCGCGAGTAACTGTGAAGTAACACGGAGCGAACGAAATAAAAAAATCTGAGAAAACTGGGAAAAGACACAGGAGACACATACGCCACTAAGAAACGAGAGTTATGCGACTTTCCACTGAACCGCTCTCGTCTCTTTATCAGATCGTACCGCACTATGAGTGGAATGAAAAGAAAGATGAAGATGATAGTGCGGCACGCATAGCGTGACGAGTGAATCAAATGCCTGAGAAGAGAGCATTTTTTTCTTGAGCCTGAGAACAGAAATTGATAAGCCTATGACATCACCCCGCGTTGTTGAGAATAATGGACGAAGGGACGTTTCGAGTATTTGCATTTCGAAAGAAGGTCGTTCAATAGCCCATACAAGGGGTATCATTTAGGTAGGTATACGATCAATTGTGGATCGTTAGATGTAAGTAATGGCGAAGAAACGAAGAGCCTAGTGCAAAATAGCGTGTAATGGAAATGCGTGCGTGCGTGCGTGCATATTATACTTGTGCAAGGTCGAATCAAGGACGCAGACGCTTGCCGTTAGCGGCGTGGCTGTAGCGTCGGGTGCCGTGCGAGCTTCGAGGTAATTGAGATCCACCCGGGACTTGTTAACAAGTTTATTTATTCGAATGCTTCGACGATAAACATATCCTTTGGCGTCCATTATGATTTTTTGCTGTCTGGATCGAGCGCGAGAAAGATGCCCGTGAAAAAAGTCGCAGCTCCGTCGATGCCTCATTATCTCATCTTCCAAAGTCGAAAAATATTGATTGTACGTGTCCGAACTACGATATTTTAACGTAAAATATGTCGATATCGCCCGATGCGAGAAGGATCTTGAACAAACGTGCGTCGAGTCGCGCGATCTTGCGCATATACGTACGCGGGAGGCAAATCGACTTTGCATCGCGAATAGACTTTTACTTTTATGATTCAGGCGTGGGCAAAGCTCACGTCACTGCCCACCAGGATTGGCGCCCACTCGAGCATGGTCAGCTAGCTCTCGCGTTCGCGTTCCCAATGCCTTTTTCGCGACTTGCCAACTATCTACAATCTCCTTAGGCGTTCGATACTTTCATTAAAATGAAAGAAAATAAAGACACAAACCGGAGAATAAAAAATTTTATATATACGTTATATTGACGCATACGTATGAGAAAACACGTGGCGAACCATGTACATACATTTATGGAAACCCACAGAATTGGTAGTTGGTCGAAGTTGCTACATAACAAAATTGAACAACTGTATATCGGGCAGTAAAAAAGAGCTATAGAATTTCATTGTTCGCTCGTAGCGAAAATTTCTTCTTCTTTAACCAGAAACGTTATCTATCCGGGGAAAAGATTCAAGATCCTTCTTCACGGTACAATAACGGGGGTCGCGAACTGGTAGTGCGTCGATGAGAGGCAAAGACTGCGACTCCCTCCTCCCTCCCCACTCCTCTTTCTCTTCCGGGCAACTTTGCTTTATAATGAGCGAATTGACTGTCTAACAGAACCGAAGTACGCATAAGAGATGGCGAGAATGTCGAGAAAGACCGGAGGACGGTGAACTGTGTCTCGTCACGCGATGATGTGATTGCATGTTTTCCTGTATTATCCGTGGCTTCTCTCGTCTATCGTTTCTTTCGTGATACGGAAGCAATGTAACGTCAATTTTCTATTATTTTAAGGTCATTACATAGGACTGGTGTCATTGGCACTCCTGACCTTCGTTTACAGTAATTATATATGTTTTTACTCTTGAAAGAATGATAAAGCTTTAAGACATTGTTGTATAATTTAGAAAACAGATGACGCTGTGCAAATCACCGTTCGCAATTTCAATTTCATCAAGAGCCAAGAAAGATTCTCATGCTCGTTTAAACTCATCGTCTTCCATGACACATCACGGTATCATCATCATTCCGTCTTCTTATAATTGATCGCGTATACCCCAAGAGCTTGGCAAACACTCGACGCGACCTTGGCTGAATCATACACAACAGGCTAATAGTTTGTTCCATGAATTTATCCGAGTGTAGCGAGTGTATCCAGGCATACCTGGTCGTGTGGTCCGATAGTATTACTGTGCCACCAGGGAAACATGCGTGTACACCATTATTATTTCATAATTATTATCATTACAATCGCTCGTTTGACTGGAAACTATAGCGCGTTCGCGAGGCGAACGTTTTATCGTAGAACGAGACGATGGCATCGCCATTACGGACAACATAAGTATTAATAATTTGTATCTCTGGTAATTGTTTTCCCCGAAAGCTTTTCGTGGGAAAATCCTCATTCGTCTGGAAGCTTAGCACGAACATTTGCGAATGCTGGAACTCTCGACATAACCTCAAAAGGTGCG
Organism: Netelia inedita; assembly: GCA_964017225.1. NCBI lineage: Eukaryota > Metazoa > Arthropoda > Insecta > Hymenoptera > Ichneumonidae > Netelia > Netelia inedita. The sequence goes on from OZ024923.1 coordinate 4,857,974, forward strand.
AGGGCTATGATCGAACCTAACCTCGCTTTCGCAGATACTACGAAGTTTCGAAGAAACCCCGGGGTATTCTTGGCCAGACTTTAGAACTCGTTGGTGTCCTTGGACCCTAACTTTTGCAGCATTGTTACCTTGCAAGGAAAATAAATAGCAAGATGAACTTTCCCCGAGCAGGAAGTTGCCGGCGGCTTCTTTTGATGCGATTCCCGCGCGGTAGTCTCGCAGTAGTCTTTGGGAGCATCTCTACCGTGGTCGTGAAATTCCACAGTTGGCTGAGCTCAAATCACGTTTAGTCTTTGGACTCTCGATTATCGTGATGGCCTCGTAATCAGCGAGACGTGAAACATTTGAAATTGCCGCCTATTTCGTCGAATCTGCGAACGACCTTAACCTTCAAATGTGATGAAGGACGTGTATGTGAATCTTGACTATAATAACCTTACTTTCTAATTGCTTCCGAGGCGTTATCGAGTCTATAGACGCGAATATTAATTGTCTCTAAGAATTAATAATTACAATCTTAGAAGAAGAAAAAAATCAACCGATCTTTAATTTCGTGACGTAACGTAATCCTCGTTACAGCATCGTACACTTCTCAGTCTGTAGCTGACTTTCAATTCGATGGAAGACAAGCCTAAAGTCCGGTCACATAACGGTCCAGTTATGGTATAGCGAGAGGAGCAAGGAAACGAGAGGGGTTATCTACGACGTGCGCGCCACAGACACAAGCGGGCGCCCCCGATAACACTATACATACATATTCACACTTGCACCATGATACACGAGCCATGTTATAGTCGCTCGTAGAAGTGGTCGTAAACTGGGAAACTGGCGAGTGCGAGGAGAAGGTAGACTTTATTATGCGCCTCATTATTCACTGGTTCCTCTCGTCGACCAGAAGAACTTTGGCTAGTCTATCTATCCTCTGTCACCTTTATACGCAAATCCGAACGTTCTCGATTTTAACCAAACGTACAGTTTGAATACACTTGAAGAGCTCGATGTAAAAAACGCATATCAATAAAATACATTTAGCTCTAATGCATTACGAGTTCTCGCAGTGATACGATTACGTCGATCGCTCGAGATCGTTCTTACGAAGTCAATGCACGAGCGTAACGTTTGAGAATCTAGTAAAAACCAGTCTCATTACTACGACTCTGTTCACTCAATAATACGAAGCTATAAATTATTTTCTTCTCAGTACGAATTATATCTTATCGACAATTATTCGCGTTCGGCCGCGGCCATTTTGTTTCACATTACCATCACAACATGGCGTCGTGATTCGTTGAGAAAAATCCTCAGTTCGAATTTTTGATCGGTCATTACAATCGGCCTGGCACTAATTTTCATATAAATGAGTCTTAGATTGAATTTACAGGATGGCAAGAGTGTATTACGCGTAAATATTCATTATTCAAAGGCTTACCAGCTCGGTGGGCATGGTGTTGCATGATCTCAGTGGCAGATGATAGGTTATGGGCGCTGCCTGGCTTCTGTATTCCTGCAAGCACGAACTATTCTTCGAAAGTCCGCGAGGATAGACAAGACCGTGAAAATCGGTATTTCCCTCGGTGGATATGTGAACGATTATCGACTCGCTAGCACACTCGATTTGCACTGTACTCGCTATAGCTACGGTGGCTGTAACAGAACAAATACAAAGAAATTGTTAAAATTCGTATTATCGCACGGTCCTTTGCGAACAGTCGAACAATATTTCTCATTATTTTGAAATTTTCGTTTCGATTCGAGTCCACGATGGTCGTAAACGATGGTTATTTCACTCCGCGTTCCGATGATGCGCCCTAGACCGTTCGCGGTCTCATGCAAATTATAGACTCGGGTATATCTAACGGGTTCCGTTTCTCGGAGCTAAGGTGGATTATTGTAAAACGTTCGCTTCTCTACTCACGGACAAACATACGGAATTTTTTCTAAGGCCGTATGTAACGTACGAAGTTTTTCTCTTATTAACGAGTCACTCATAACCAAACGGAAACTGCTACACGGACGCCATTTTGTTGAACTCGATTGACCTCGTCTAGAGACTCGCGCGAACCTTTTTTTGGGGGCGCTTTAGTTCCAGTCTGGTCAAAACATGCACGTGTATGAATATAACGATTGCGCAAGTCACAACTCGTGCTCTCGAGAGTTAACGGTTTATTACGAATTTAATATGCGAAACAACGAGCGAAGAATTATGAAACATTGCGGTTAGTTTTGGCGAGAGACGGGTACGACATGCGGCCATTTTTAGAAGCTCGTACGAGACGTAGCATACGCTATCGTGTAACCTTTGCGGTCTTTCGGCCGACTGAAATCGTATTATGTTTAATCGAATTCTTAGCACACACACACCCACACACACATACGCGCACACTCATACAAAGAAAAAAAAACAAACACGCATCCACACACAGAAATCAAAGTCATCGAGTATGATCGCTATCGAACGGTAATTCTTACTCAAGTTTTATTCCCTCCGTGTCCTCGCGCCGGTCACAATCACCGGTTATGATATTACGAAGCATAACAGTAATCGTAATTACGTCTTCGTGAAACTCCCAGTGTTCGAGCCAGGAAATTAGGAACTCGGCGTAACTTCTAACTTGGTTTAAAACGACGTAACAACAATAATCTAGAAATTGTCATTGAAGCGGACACAATGATGAGAGCGACGTGAACTTGACTCGCGTTTTACGACCGCGTGGAGTCGCGTCACCTGGGACATGAGCGTTTCCTCAATCTCGACAAAATTATTCTTCATTTTCTCGTCTTCGACATCGATAATAATCGTATCGACGAAACGATTAGAAAATATGAAGATCGTTTCATTCGATCATCTTTATTCGTTATAAAGGCTCCCCCCCGAGTAGTTTCCTTTTCTTCTCGTGGGCCACTAATTTTTACGAGATTTCGAGTGAGATTTCTCGCCATCGATTAGACTCGCCTTTTAGATACGCAATCAACAGTCCGGTAGTGAAGGTTTACAGCGAACGAGTGATTAAACTCTCGTTGCTTCTTGCGAGAGCGCGTGGTAGCAATTTTCTGACTTTTTATTGCCCGTTCCCAATCTCTTCTCCTTGTCTCGTGCGGGAGATCCCTTCTCTCTCTCTCTCTCTTTCGTTCTCTTATGACCAATTAACGCCACGCGAAATACCGCAAGATGCGCTCTCACACACTTGGTGCTGAGAGCAATCGGTCTATGTGGCGCTTATACTGTGTTAGTGTGTGTGTGTGTGCCGATCGAGCCTCGAGAAGGTCTCGGGAGCGGAATGATAGAGGTGAACAGAGGGAACCCCCGTTGCTCGGGAATCGAGGGTCGATGACCGCTGCCACCTCACATCGTCGCCTCCTACTACATTTTCATATTTTCGACGCCACTGGAAATCCTTTTTATTCATACGTACGAACTCCCATAGCGAAATATCAAAGTATTTCATTAATCTCGAGGCTCGCCTTCTTTTTACATTTTATTTACGGTCTTTCGGTACATAAAATTTCCGTTATGTAAATTAAGAAACGAATAGAGATTAGGAAATGTACTTTTGAGTTATAGCGTCGACAAGATGGCGCCGGACGGCGGAAGTCAAGAGGTACATGACCCAAAGTTCCGCCGGAGACTTTCAGCACACCTAGAATGTCGTCTCGTTGCCAAGTCTCTGAGTCATTTGGCAGAAAGAGACACTCGTGTTAGTGAACGATCCCCTCGATGTGGACTTTAACGCGATATGTTCGTGTGTCTAAGAGGAACCATAAAAATGCTGATGAGATATGCAAGACGACTACGAAGTGTCGGGCTGACATGCGTGGAAGTACTCAACGCGTGTCGCTGACAACGCGGTTCCGCTCGCTTCCTATTCCCTCGTGTATCTATTTTTTCTCATTTTTATTCAAGATACGTCCGTGAGTCATCGAGCAGACGATAGAGATCCAGAAAGAAAAGGATAAAGGGTTGTCGTAGTTCCTTTTGTTGGCCGTAACAAGGAAACAAAATAGCTTCAAAGCCGTTATCAACATGGTTAGAGTAGCGCCTCTAGCGGGCGTTTTCGGCAACTTTCGAAATCCTAACCCTACGAAAAAGGGATAATTTGTACATCGTAACTTACGAATTGGCTCAAGGCTACACATTGTTTAATATGTAAAGCGTAATCGTGGAATAAACGAATCAGTTAGGTCACAAAGGAAAAAAGTTGATGGCGTCATTTCAGCAACATCGGATGAGATATTTATAAGCGATTGCATGTCCCGATGAGCCGAGAGGGAGGTGAGAGACGCACAGTTATGCAAGTGTACATCGCTGCAGTTGCACTCGTCGTGAAGTCGCTGTCTTCCGTGCGTGAGATTTTAATGCGTCGCGACCACGCACACTGCTGTTTTCCTCCTTGCTCCTCGACGACGGGACAGACCATTCCATCCGAGAGTTGCATACACGGCGACTCGATACATACGCACCATACGCCGCTTGAATAACAAAAGAGCAACACCGGGCATAACTGATCGTCACCATAGAAGACTCGTTTCCTGCCGACACACGTGAACCAAACGTACGCGCGATTTTACGCTTCCCTTCGATGATTCGTCCCATCCCCCGTACGAGTCCTTTTCATTCACGATTTTTCATCCACGATGAACGAAAATTCTCATTCCAGGCAGACGATTCTCTACTTTACATTTTCTTTTCAATCTTTGTTCTTTGCGGAGCCCTTGTCGGGATGAAAAGGGGTCAAGCGACGCACCGGCGGTCCGAAAGGGTCACGTTATGCTTGTGCGGTCCCAAAGGGTCACGCGACGTGTCGGAGGTCTGACAGGGTCGAGTGATTTGACTCGAGACAGACTCGTTTCTGGCCATTCTTGTTTCAAGCGTCCTGGATTGTCGACACTCGGATTTCAGGCATCTCGTCTGGTTCTAGGGCACCTTTGCTGTCTTTAGCACACGTTCCACCAACGATTATCTCCGCGTACGATCCGGGAAATTCTAACGATTGCGCAAACCTGGTACGAATCTTTTGGAGAGTCCAAGGGGCGATATATCGCGCAACGAGGATTTATGGATTTGAGCATAGTGGGGGGGCTGTTGAGCATCGAGGCGATGCATCACGGTCGTCACGCCGAGATTTTTTCGGCAATTTCTCATTCTCCCGGTCAGTAATACTTTCGAAACTCATTCAAATGTCTCCCGCGACTAATCTTCGCCTCGAATCTTCGCCCAGGAGCTTCGTCTCGCATTTTTTGTTCCACCCTACTGTTTCTTTTTTGTTCTTTTCCTCTCGTTAGCTAATCTTATTCCAGCGTGGTTTAACGTTGCGCAATTGGCACGGTAGCGCGCGGTATAGACGACTGGATACACCGTTTGGCGGTTTTCCCCTAGGTCTCGAGTCTCGGACAAATCTCGAGGCTGAAGTAAGCAAGGTGATTGTGATAAAAGAATGAGCCGAACGACCGCTAGGCTTAGGTACGTCACGCGGTCTAGCCTGGCGAAGGATAAAAAATTGCGGCGGACGGTAACAGTCGTCGCTTCCTTTTTTTTCTCTTTTACTCCGTTCCTCCTGTCGGATTCCCCGTTACACCTCTGCAGCGTCCGGTGTGGTTTCATTGACCTGCGAGGGCCCACCATGTTTGCTCATGACCGGAATTACCGATGGAGCAAATTGTATCCAACGCCACTTCAGTTAAGTATCACTTCAGTTAAGTAAAATGTTTCTTCGATTAATTTGCGATAAGATACAATGTTTTACCGCGAGAATAAAGTGACGAGAAGTATTAGTTCGAAAAATGACCGCTAGGTGGCTCCCCGCGCATATAACTCGCAAGCGAAGACTTGTGGACATGGCGTTAAAGCACATTAGGGAGGTTCGAGACGGGTCAGAACATTGTCTCGTTATTCGAAGCAGACCATATGTATAAATACAATTTTACGTCGACCGAGGTCGTTCCTTCTTGCGTGAATTCCGTTACGCGTTTTACACGAGGCGCTTCCCCGTACCGAGAGAGGGAGAGAGAGAGAAAGATAGAGATGAAAAGCCCCATAATTATTATAACTGTCGCAGAGTGGCGCTGGAAGAGATTCCGCCATGCGACATCACGCGATGTGCTCTGGCACCTCTCGGTCGTGCACGACTCTCGTGCTCCCCGCACACGTATACACAAATGATAAACATGCATCAAAGCCGATGTACACAAGTGTCTTAAGATGCGCATGCATCGAAGTCCCGCTAATTACAACATTGGTCGCACCTACGTACCGAGTTAATGAGGATAACACACGAGAATTAACGACACTGACGGGAATAAAACGGTCGCGAGATAGATGCGGGATTAATTACGGTGTCGCGTCAAAAGACGGTTAATTCTTTTTTCTATGCATCTACGTTCTTATCCTAATTTCGAATCGCGATTCTCGCTTCAGCGGTGCGAACAAAGAAAATACTATCGCAGGTGTCGTACAACGGCAATCCTAATTACGTTTGTGTAACTTGCCCCTCGCCTCACTTCCACCCCTAGCTAAACGAATGTTCGGTCTCTTCTATCCCTTATCTGTTTACTTGGCACGACGCCAAGTCTCACCGTACACGATCGTTCCCACTGTTCGGCTTGCCCTCTACAAAGTCGATCGGTGCGACAGACAAAGACGAGCAAAACTTGATATTTCGCGAAAAAGCGAGGGAGCGAGAGCGAAGAAGGATGTGAGCGAAGGATACGCTTTTCACGTTGGTTGATTCTCGCAGCCTTGGCTCGACTCGCTTCGCCGCTCGCACTTCCACCCAGGCCACCGTCGTGTAACCTGGTCTCTCATACACGCGTATGCACTTTATCCTTTATTCCTTCTGTAGCCATGAGCTCACCGGCCACTTCGTAAGTTACCCTACCACGATTTTTGTTCTATGCACGACCGTTCGTTATTCGTATTGTTGAATCGAATACTTGGAACATCGAGTGGACACTGACTCTTTGGCAATGAGACGCGCGGAACTCGATCACAGCGAGTCGTTACGGTTGATAAATGGACATAGTACAAAGCGCTCACGACAGATGGCGCTCACCGCGTGATGAATCGGCGGGAATTATTCAAACGCCTGAAAACCCATCTTTTGCCCAAGGGACAAAACATCTTGTTCGTTCGGAAGCGAAGAACGCTGGCGAACGAGTCGAAAGCTTCGAGAAGCCTCGAGACCAACGTTGTACGTCCAGCTTTCAAAGCGAAACACCGCTATCGCAGCCGTCAAAGTTTTACCGTGGCAAATTGTTGGCCATTGTACACGGTGTTCCCCTCGGTGCTTCGAACGGACATTCGCTCTCGCAGTGAATTTACAGCAATGCGCGATACATGATCCAAATCCTTCAATCGTTCCAACGGAACTTTAATACACGGGTGTTATCCTTTGGATTTTGTTCCCAGAGGCCACGTCGGTCGTCCTCGTGCGCGTCACGTCCCGCACCTCCCTCCCACGGTCGCTCATCCGCCAGTCATACTGACATGCCCATTTTCTATAACGTTCTACTACGTGAATGCACATAACGCGTCTAAAACCTGCCGTCTTCACCGTCAGTCTTCTGCCATTTTTGACGTACGTTAGCTACGAAGCAACATTCTTAACGGACCTCTTCGCCGATCAATTCTTACGCAAAACGTAGAGGACGCTACCCGATTGCGTTCCCACATTCGAGCCTGTGTATAAGAATCCTGATCGGTACCTCGGCCCGCGGCCCACCACCCGTCGTTCGAACCGAGGCCCGTAATAATATATAAGCGCACGAAACGAGCGCCCAGTAGTGAAGTGTGTCCCGAAGGCCTTCTGGACTTGCCCACCGAGCCAACGCACTCGGAAATATAACAGAACACACGAGATTTACCGTTATCGGTGGTTCGGACACGATTCTCCCGATGCTCCCGTGTGCCTAGGCCTCCGTTCGGCGCATGCTTCGCACCGCGCACGCGCGGTCTATGCGATAATTTTAGGCGATTCTCGAGGAGGGAAATTCGAATATCGATATTATTCTTCCTTCGCGTAACGGGCATATCCCGTTGTTTCTCGCTTACTCGTATTCTTTTATTGTCTTTACCACGGCACTCGATCGCTCGCTCGTAATCATAATTTACTTTCCCGGTACCGTTTATTTTTATCTCCTCGAGCACAAAATCCAGCGACTGGATTGCAATAAAAAAGATAATTATAACGAGAGAGAGAGAGAGAGAGAACGAGAGGTGGGGGGAGGAAGAGAGGATGAGCGATCGAACCACATAGCGGAGCTGACTTGTCTCGTGTTGTTATAGTTTTATTTGAAGCTACGTGGGTAGGCTTGTATTCGCGATAGGCCAACTCCACCAACGTAGCGGGGGCCGCATGAAGGAATTGCAAACTCGTGCAGGAGGATCACTTGCCACGTTAGAAAAGTGCATTCAGGCTTAATTAACGTCTTTTCCTATCTCTCTTTGGTTCTTTCAGTCTCTCTCTCTCTCTCTCTCTCTCTCTCTCTCTCTCTTTATCTATCCATCTCTCTTTCTCTCTCTCGTTTCTTGATAACGGAACTCTTCGATGTGTAAAGCATGTGTACGGGGCGGGATATACGGGAGCAACACCATGCTGCCTCGTCTTTAACGAGATATCTTTCTCCCCTCTTTCGTCCCACGTGCCTCGATGGTCATTAAAGCAGGTACATTTATAATCCACCGCAAGGTTTCCTGTTTACGATCTTTCTCCTTCTTACAAGAGCAACCGTGGTACGTATCTTCTATCTTAGCCGCTGTATTCGTATTCGTATACGGACACGACTAACCCGAGCGCGTACGATAGCAAACTCAAATACGAGCTATGTATCACCGATACACACAACCGGACACCAATTTGTTACGAAACACATTGTTCCAACGTTATCTTTTTTTTATTACCTCAGGGTGTTCGAAACGGATAATTGAGGATAATTGGCCGTATTCCGCAACGTTATTTAGTGAAGGGTGACCAATAAGCGTCTCGTTTCATGAAAATATTTTAAGGGTCGATCGTTAATTAAATTTAGCCACGGAATCGAATCAAGGAAGATAACGCCTTCTGTGCAAAATTGTTTAAAAACGTCGTAACATCTTACTGACGCGATTTTTACTTTTAACCCGAGTCATCGAGGGTTGGTAGGAAGGTCAACCGAATAACGAAGCTACCACATTGAGAGTTGCACGACCCTTATCAAGGTTACGCGTAGCGTGAGAAAATTCATCAACGTCATTTTACCAGAATTAATCCCGCGTTGTCGACAAGCTTTTTTGTCTTATCGTAGACAAGCGATTGACTCGATGCACGCACGCTAATATCCCTCGGAACAAATCGAAATACAACGAAATAAAACAAAGGAAAAAGAAAATGGAGGAAAAAGAAGACAACGGTCGCTTGACACGAAACGTAAACACCCTGCAGCGTCGTTGAGCGTGCCAGGAGGACGAGCGACAAGAAAATACGTGTCGTCCAATCATCGAGCTGTCGCTTAGCATGATGGGCAATTTGTAACTACATCGTCGCTGCCGCGAGATAATAATAAAAAGGCGATAAAGAAGGTACACAGGAGGGACAGTCGATCGAAGCTAAACCTGGATGAAAAATATACCGAGTCACCGACGCGTCGTTGAAACTTTGATAAAATAGAGCCATCGAGCATGCCCAAGAGTACACGAAGTCATCCTAACTTCCCATTGAGAGACGTGAGAACCGAAAGTCTCGAAAAAAAATGGTACAAAAAAACGACAAAAAAAATAATAAAAAAAGAATGAAAAAAAATCACGTAACATCGATCGACGAATTATCTCGAGGTTTTGTCAAGATGGGACACAAACGGACGACCTTATAGCGTCGCGATAAACGACTCGAGAAACTTTCACCGTTACCAAACTCCGATGGAAATTTGGACGAAGATGTTTTTTTTTTTACTAAGATCGATCATCTCGCCCCCGGTGGCGAATTGAAAAATTGTAGACTAGCTTTGTTTCTTTTTTTTAATATTTTTTTTTCTCGATCATTTTGCTCAGGATTAATTCCAGAGGTGAAATTCGTACGACGTATACGACGACGCGGAAAGTGTTTTTGCGGTCGTGCGAGTTTGTGTTATATGTGAGCGAGGAGAAGTGCGTCGGCGGAGACTTTCGATTCGATGATCATCGTGGAAAGAGAAATAAGGTATGGGGAGCGAGGCGCGGGCCAGAGTGCAAGCGAGAGCGAAATCTCTTCTCAGCTTCTCTCAGCTGAGCTTCGACTATCCCTGTACAGAGTGGCGAACGACAACGAGTGTCTCGGTCGTCTCGTTTCCACGTGAGAATCTAGGTCGCACGATTCTCTCTCTCTCTATCTATCTTTCTTTCTTTCTCCGTGCTGTTCACCTTCCAGACGGAACCGCGAAGCCGTCTTTGGAGAACTCTCGGCAATGTCTTCGCGGACCGGGAAGGTCGTCGAGCGTCTGCTAAATCGAAGGTCCCTTTCGCTCCCTTTTTTCCACTTTTTGTTTTTCCTGTTTCACATTTATCCTTGACAATGTCATTCGGATTTTCATTGTATTATTGTTATTTTTTATTTATAAATTGTTTATGAGTTTATGTGTTTGTTACGATTATTTTTATTATTGAAAGGGAGGATTTCAAGATGGACGATTCGTTCAAAAATTGAATTTCTTTCGAGAAATCTTCGAAATAAACAAAATAGGCAAAAGTTTAGAAACAAATCGATACTTACACGTGGGAAGAATAGGTATTTGAGCAGCGTGAGCAGTCCCGTGCCTGGCTATCGTCACCTGCGAGACAAAATAAAAACAATGAAATCTCGATAACCAAAAAAAAAATCGACATAATAGGAAATTTGCATTTTTCAGATCGCTAGATAAGCAAAACTGGTGGCGTAAGAGAATAAAAGCAATCGGTCGCTTCGAAAACGGGGGGCTATGTGTGTCGCGTCGCGAAGAAAAAAGAGTCAGTTGCCCCGTTTGGTCATATGACTTCATAGCAGCGAGACGAGACGAGTGAAATCGATGACGAAATGGAGGGAAAAAAAAGAAACAAATAAAAATCCGACGCTTTAACGATCCTCGATTCGTCGACGAGAGGAAAAGAAAAATTAATTTTTTATCCCTCCTAACTAATACGTCGTTTTAGCTTCGATAGGAGATCGCCTGTATAAGAAATAAATTATAGGGTGCAACGTAATTTTTTTTTTTTCAAAATTTATTTCTTTACGCTCGAGATTGACCGTTTGCTTTTACGTTTCGTAATTTATCGCTCATCGAGCAAATTGCCGTACGAAAATGGGTCTCCGTACTGCGGTAGACGACGATTCTGGTTAAACGGGCGTGGACTGGGCGGTTTAATAGAAGCATAGGCAACGACGCGGTATGACCTGACCCAGTTTTCGGGCGTCACCTGCGCCGAAGGAACCGCACTGGCGCGTAAGGCCCAACCAGTCGAGTAAACGCGTAAAAAAAATATAAAAAAAGTTACGCAACAAGACCGACCATAAACGCGAGACATTTCGTAACGTCTTATAGACTCTTCTTCGAACTTCGCCCTCCCTTCTCCACCAATTCTCGTAAAATAACCCGCATACATTTTCTGACATGATTTTTCGACATACTGATTTACGAGCATCGATTTGGACGTATTAGCGTCGACGTCGATTTCATTTTTTTCTATTTATACTTCAGAAAATGTTTAAAAATATTCGAATGAAAATATATAAATTTACAAAAAAAATGGGTTTCGAAAAAAATCTTTTTTTCGAAAATCTTTATTTTTTAAAATTATTTTTGTCAGCAATAAATGAAATTTTTCTTAAATGGCTTGAAGTTTTGCTCGCAGATGGAATTGTGAGTGGATTCTTCGAGATTGTCTCGTTCGCGATCGTTTCAGCTTTGGAGTGCAAATACAACTGTTGTAATAGTTTGTAATAACCGTATCGTCGGACAAAGTTTTTTTTCTTCATTTTTTTTTTTCGAACGCACAAAACGGAGTCGTAACGATCGCAGTCGTGACTACGTACGCAAGTATATTTCTGCGGCCGCGCGAGTATATAGCATGGTATTAGAGGTTTACAAGCCGTATATCGACTTTCAACTCTCGGCTCATGAGAAATAATGGCGAGTGTGAAACTGAAGTATGAGGCGGTCGAGTGGGCCGATTGCCCTTGACTCGATTACCAAGCACGTCTATTACTCGTACACGCACGTACACGTACACGATTTATCCTAAGGATCTTCTCGAGACTCTAGTGTGTACAAAGGCCAAAAGATGGCACCACGCGCGAGCCCTTCGACCCGAGCGTCTCGCGTCCGCAACGGGCGCCATCTTATGTCTCACGCTCGTAAGCTTCTAACCTCAAAAAGAAAAAGAAATTGTTTTCATAAATTTCTTTTCGATCATTTCGATCGTGAGGCGACGATCATTTTATAGAAGAGCCATTAAAAACCTACGCACAAACTTGGACGAGAGTTTCGTGAGCGAATTATCTCGAATACCGGAATTAATTTGACTTTCTAATGTAAAAATTGGGATGTTTTATAATACGGGCCGTAGAGTGAATCTTAATGTTTACGATAATAAAATTATCGTACGATCTCACTTAATCATCGAGCGAGCCGTTGACATATTTTCAACGATCCGGGAATACGGGAAGTGAGGTTATAGTATTGGTAATGGTGGCGCTGCTGTCGAAGGCCTTGTGGCGATTCGATCGAGCTTGGCATTTCGCGAAGGTGCTGCCTCGGGGTGTCTCGACGAATTGCCATTCGAACTTTCTCGTCTTTCCATCACGCTATTGGACGCGTCGTAACGATGATTAATCATCGATATTATCGACGTTGCGATAACTCGTCGATCGATGAATCGATAAAAAAAATGCATGAATCGGCAGAAATCTAGGCAAATCTTACTCGTGTATCATAAAACATCTAAAATTATTATCGAAAGTACGTTGATCCATAAAATTCAAACGGTGGTAAATATCCCTAACCTTTCCATCGATACAACAAAAAAAAGAGTGTATCGATACGATATACTTTGGATCAACGAAATAAGAGAACGCTTTCACTGGATGAGCCTGAGGTCAGTTTCGGATAATCTGTCCCAAATGACATCAGATTGAGAGTGTCGTGTGTCACGTGCGACAAGGGCACGACGGCCCACGCTTCAAAGGGCCCAAAAATGGTCACAATTATTCATGCCCCGTCGGCAAGCTTACTTTCACCGATCTCCTCGGCGACGGTGCTTGGAGAGACGCACGGAATCGTATATACCGGTCTCCCATGAGCCATCGTTTCTCACGTGTACACGAACTAATTGCCGGGTTAGTGACGCTCGACTAGGTTTTTCTATCCCATAGATCGAAGAACCGGGTGGTGATCGGTTACGGCGTAGCCAGCGGGATCGATTTTTTCCTGGAAGTGGATCAACCGGCACGGATCACGAAGATATGTTGGGGACGATCCGTAACAAACCAGAATAACTGCTCGAAGAAGCCAGAGGTAACACACCGGAGCCAAGAGACAAGAGCATTAACAGCTATCGTTTCACTCTTCTTCCTCTCTTATCCAACGCTACAGGGCCTATCCACTTTTATTTTCATTCGGGTTCCCCGATTTAGGTAGCAAGAAAGTACCGGTTAACGGTGGACGACTCGGACACTCGTTCATTCGTTGTAATACAAATAAAAGCGTTCCTCGTTTCCGATCTCGGTTTTATTACCGATTTCATTACATAATTGGCTTGACGCAACGAATAACAAACAGCCCGAGACGCCACCGTGCGCGAATGAAATTGGCACAAAATGGCGGCGTGCCGCTGTGTCGATAAAATGGCCGCTCGTAACCTAAAACGTCGCGCCGTTTCGCATAATTTGCGATCTACGGTTAAAAATATAGAAACGTGCAAATCGGAGTGACTACGCGAGTTCCAAGATCGAGAATGATCGAAGTCTGTAGTTATAATGAAATGCCATTAGACGCGATGCGAAACGCTCTTCGCCTTGTAAGGCCAAGCACATCTACGGAGAGGAGACTCTACAAGCCGAGAGACCTTCATTTCATATCGGTGTCTATCATACCCGCTGCTTTTCCCGACAACTCGCGATGCCTTTAAGAGTAAACCCTAAGATCCTCGTCTTTAAATTACGACACATAACCTCAAATTCATTTATTCCGTCGGCCATTACTTAGAAAGAGCTTGAATTTTTCCAAGACGCGTGGGCCTGAAATCTCACCTCGGGTTGGATTTATGAATCGGGACCGCCCGCAGCGAGGTACCTATACCAGGGAAAAGGTTTAATTCCTATCGCAAATTCACCATTTCTCTGCGAATGTGTGGGCACGCTTTAAATGACATCATTCCACGTAGTCACGCTCGGACGTAGCCATATGTCTTGGGGAAAACGCGTGGGTTATCTCTCCCCTTCTCTACCAATTCTTTCGCATGTGTAATATACTCCTCGAGTAGGATACACGTGCCGAGAGCTGTTTGGCGTGAAAATTTACGAGTATGCACGATTTCATGTGTACCCGCGCCAGTTCGAAGACATATCACGTGGTTAAGCCTAAGCGTTTGCACATTTGTAACGGACAAGAGGCAACCTCCGGAAGTTTATCAGTCCTGAATGGCGATTATACAATTTCCACGTGCTGTTAACCCATCGCCATTTTGTTTCTGGCATGGTCATGCACAAGATGGCTACCGCGCGGCGGCCATTTCGCGCTCTAGCGCCGCCATTTTGTTAACCCTCAATCTTTCGATCCATTGCTACACGAGAATCGTGTTTTCGTCGCGCAGTTTTCACTGAAACTTTTATTACCCGGGGGAAAACGTTGTCTGAATTAGGCACGCCGTATGTACGGCGAAGCCGTCGACAGCACGAAGTGAATTTGCCAGGTTAGAAAGTCGCCCACACTCGTTAACCGTACCCGCGAATCTTTTCCACCCATTGTTAGTAATACACCGTGGTGTCTCGGCTGATAGTTCGCTGCTCCGGCACCGTAGGGAGGGGCCTCACCGCACATCCAGCGTGTTAGCGTCCTCTGAATTTTCTCAGCAGTTTTCCACCGCCACCGGTCTATTGTCCCTACTTGCCGGTGCATCAATACGTGAACGAGTCTCATGATCGTTCTTACCCGACGAGAAATCAAATCGGCGACTCTGACGTACGTGCGCATTCAATCTTTTGCGCTTAAGCGAAGAAAAGAGAAAAGGAGTTGAAATAACGCTGTCTCACGATCGTAAATCTACGAAATTTTGATGAGAGCACGTTGCCTTGAAAACAGTAATTTCCTCGTGCGAATTATAACGAGCGAGGCATTGTTAACCGATGACGATTGGTAAAACGTATTTCTCAACATGTTTTACAGGTGTTCCGTGTTTATTTACAGAGGACATCCTTAAAAGAATTTTTGTTTTTTTCGTTTATCAAATTTCAAGTATAATTCACAGCTATAATATGGGAATAATAGAACGAGGGGAAGACTCGAGTATTTTATACTTGAGGGGGCCCCTTGCGAGAGCTACGAGAGTGAAACGTTTGTGAAACGAGCGTGGAGGTAGAAAGACAGAGAGAGAGAGAGAGAGAGAGAGAGAGAGAGAGAGAGAGGATACGAGCTCGACTCGAAGTTGCCTGCTGGTGTTCAGATCATGCCGATATATTTGAAAGAATACGAAGTAAAAGTGGGCGTGGCTTTGCAACGGGCAACGTAACGGCTGTACAAACAGATTGTCCTTTTTTTTTCTATTCCTTGTTCTCGTAGCTCTCACTGTCGCGGTTTCGTCCCTCGTCGCGAGAGAAAAAAGAAAAAGAAAAAGCTCGCCGCCGAAAAATCCACCGCGATTAAGAACCGCTAGGTTCAAACAAAACCGTTGAACGACCGATAAGGCCCAAAAAAAGATTCCGAGATTTTCCTTCTTCCCATCCGTTTTTTTTTCTCGAATAGGAATGATTTTTCTTTGGGGCCTGACGAGCCGTTACATTACTGTATTTAACTTGCCGGTGTGCGATCCTCGATCCAAGCTGCCCCCCCGCCCGCCATTCTCTCTTTCTGCTCCTCTCAAGTTTAAACGCAATTGACGTTTATTAAACGTTGCACAATTTAAAATTGCTACTTTTCGAGTGGCGTCATTAGACACCGGCTCGGTAACGCTGAATGGAGCGCGGTGTATACCCCACCCAGGTGCACGTGCTGCGCTTCGAACGAGTAGCGTGTCAAGGTAGCGAGAAAAAAATTGCGACAAGATAAATTACGGTTCGCCATTTTGGATAAGTCCCAAGTAAAAAAAAATCGAGTATCGATACTTTCGTGATCTCGGAACGGAATCATACATAACGTGTTTAAGGTCGATAGGAGAGTGAAGTCGTGAAAATAAAAAATAAAATTTAAGGCCCAAAAAAATTGGCATTGAGGCCCAAAAACATGTTTACCGGGTCATTTGAAATATCGAAATTTACAGTCTTGTCGCCACGATCGCGGTTATCAAAGAGACGAAAATTTCATACGAGCTTTGGGCCTGACAGAAGATGGGCCTGATCTAGTTATCTTCCATGTTGTACAGTGCTCAACGCCATGACCTCGCACGAATGTACGAGATTTGAATAAAGTTCTCTCGTGGCGAGGGGTTAGTCGTGGAATATCTGCTCGTTATATGCCAACAAAGAATTGCATAAGGCCCCAGGGGACTCCCCCGTGCTCGGAATTCCTGACCATCGTGCGCACACACAGACATATCAACGGGTGTATTACGAGGGCCTAACGACTCTATGTGTACACCGAAACGCGTGTTGACTTGGCAGCTGCTAGAGCGTGTGTTATCGAATGAAATCGAGAGCGCGTGTTAGAAAGTGGGCCTCGTGTTTCTTGTGCCGCCATTCCTTCTGCTGCACTCTCGAATATAAATTGAAAACGCATTAATAACAACGTTCCTCATCCTACCGAATTCCCTCAATTCCGCTTTTCATCGAATTCGTCTCGTCAAGGTGACGGTTCGGGTAAGGCCCAAATATTTTTTTTTCATAAAAATTTATTCGTTTGTTATCACGAATTCCAGCCCGAGGTACGATCGTCTAATTTCTCGTCAGAAATGGGCCACCACGCCGTGAGGCCCACGATCGTTCAATAAGGCCCACATAATATTTTCATCGCAATTTACTCGTTTGTCGTCACGAATTCCTCCTCGGGGTTCGATTGTCTAATTTATCGTTCGAAATAAGGTCTTATGGAAATTTCGACTCAAATTTACATAAGGCCCCGTTCATTCCGATACCAAGCCATCGATGAAAAGCCGGAGGGTTGATTTCACAGCCGATCCAAGGTCACAAAAGGTGTCAGCCGGTCTGAGTGGAAACTAAATATTGGGCCCGACAATAGAACACGAGAGAGTGAGAGCGTACGTTGAAGAAAACGAGAAGGGGGGCTTTTCGATGCGAGAGTAGTCGGAGGGAAGACCCCGTGTAGTGCGCCTCGAGCGGCGCACAGAAGCATCCATTCATGAATTTGTCCGGGACGTCATCGGGCAATTAATAAAGCAGGTAGCAGATGGATATAATGAGGTCGTAGTAACTTTGTAGTAGTAACACAATAGTAAAAGAGCAATATAATAGGAGCACTGTTCGGTTATAAGGCCCACACAACGAGCCACGAAAATATACTCACCAGAAGTAACGTCAGCGTGGCACCCCGCCAGTCCATGGCTAAAATAAAAGAGAAAGTCTTTATTAATAACTGGGTCGAATCTCTCGGAAAGTTTGTTTCTGCATTATCAATATAATAAACGTAGAACAAAATAAAACAACAACAACTTAATTTCACTTTCTATTAAGCAATTTTTCACGCGAATAAAATATTATCCAAAATTCGAAAGTCCTTTAAAGGACGAAGAAGAAATAAAGAGGAAAAAAACGATAGATCGCATCTTCCGGTACTTTCACGTAATTAAATTGCTCGAATGTTGCAAGCGACAATTAGAGGCGACGATGAGTTAGAACGAGGCGTGAATTTAGGGCCCTCGAGGGGTCACGTGCTCACCGGGAACGCTTCCGGTGCTGAGGGCGCCACGTTTTCAGTCAAGATAGTAGCGCCAAGCCACACGAGAAAGTGATACGTTTTGCCGTACGGCGCTGAATACACAGAGACGTTCACTTTTTTTTCTTATTCCTCGGTATTATTAATACACGCTTATCACTCCCCCCCACAGTTTTGAAGGACCCAAAAATACCACGTATAACTTTGTGACGATTAAACACAGGATTTGGATAATTGATTTACATTTACGTGTATTGGGGGATAATTGAACGTCTCAGGGACGGATAAATTTGAAAAATAATCGCGAATAGAGAGAGGCCCGAGTCCCAAGCGTGGGACCAGGATACTGCGCGGGGACCGACATCCCGCGAGGTTCTGTTCTCTCACCGTGTACCGAGAACCTCGAGGCTCTCTCGTCTGCTGCGCCGAACCGAGAGATCGCGTGCTAAGAAAACAACCGTCGCTCAGGGACGTAGACGATTTTACCCGGGCACCCTCGTCGTCGCTTTCGAAACCTTGTTTACCTTTTGGCTTGAAAGTTCTTCTTCTCGTTCCATAAATTCGAGAGAAACAAAAATACAAAATTTTTGAAATTTTCAAGTTTTTTACGGATTTTCAAGAATTAAAGAGAGAAAATAAACGAGTAAACATTTTTACAAAAACGAGAATTATTACTTTTTAAAGATTTAATTTAAATATGCAAAAAAAATACAAATTTTCAAGCGTTATCGCAATGTCGAGTGAGTCGTAATAATGTACGGGTCGCTTGGACTTTTTCGGCAATAGGAAGCAGGTGCCGGGGACCTAATATCGGTCATTACATCCGGTTTGGTAGATAAATTTCCGTACGGGGTAGAAGCAAAGTGTTTTATCATTTTCTTTTCCTCGATAGGCAACCGAATGCCACCTGTAATTTCAAGGTCGGAGACCGAGCGCGTTGATGCGCTAAGCGCGCGGGAATCGAGGCGGTCCGGGAAACGGAAGTCGAGAGCTTGTAATTCAATTCTTTTTTACCCGCGGCAAGTTCAAGGCCAGTGGTTCATAATAATCTTCACGACGTAAATTATACGATTGCTGATTCTAGTTATGATAAATTATACGTCCTATTGTCTATCGTTGCTTTAATCGTCCGTCCGCGTCGATCGCGAGTTGTTATAAAAAAAAATTTTTTAAATAAAAAAGAAACCAATTGCTCAATAGATTCACTTTTATATGTCTGTGGTCAAAATGACGCCACGAGGCAAAATGGCAGCGACGCTTTCCGACTTCTTGGTCGAGGAAGAAAGTGACCGGTCGAAAGGTCACTCTCGGGGACTTCAATGCGGGAATGGGAGAGCGGAGATCGCCCGATCGCCTGTCGAAATCACTCGGTGATATCGACGAGGGAACAGAAAGTCACACTCTCGCTGTTCGTTGATTATAATTAATCGGCCGGTGGCGAATATTTCAAATAATCTCGTATTAAAACTACGCCATTAATTATTTATTATCAATTTTCAAATAAATAATTTTTTTTGTATAAACATTAATTGTTTATTTATTATTTATGAATTTTTTTGTAAATGGTTTGTCTTGTTTAAAAAATTGTACGATATTCGATAAAAAACTCTACATTCTACGTCGAAATATACGCGAGTTAGTCATGCGACTCTCAGCGGCGAAAATGTGCACTACAATTAGTACAAACTTTCGCCACCGTAAATCACTAATGAAAATCTTCACTCACTAGCCAATTTTTATGAAAGCTTTTCGTCCACGAGGTCGATTTCGGCGCACTAATCGATTGAAAATTGCATTTTAGTATAATTATGAAGAAAAAAACGTGACTAGTTTATATATTCGTCCTTGTCTTTTACATATTTGGCGAGAGATACGCCAACGCGACGGCGCCACGAGCTTCAGGCTTGGCCTCACAGCGAAATACTGAAAATCAATCGCATCTCTCGATTTTATTCGAGCGACTGTGACAACACAGGTGAAATGAAATGTTCAATGAGTGTAGGTGGGTGAGTACACGCAGCTGCGTCCATATAACTCAACGACTATTAGATTCGACCTGATCGGTCGAGCCTTGGGCTCGTTTTTTTCCAATTGCATAACGCGAACATCATCCAACGAGAGGACTATTACAAGTTCGTATTAAAACCATCCGGTCTCTCTCCCAGTTTTTTCTATGCCGGAGGGATCAGCACCCACGTGCCTAAGCCCATCCTCGAGCGTCTAATCGCCAATCGCGCGTCTATTTTCCTATCATATACCATCTGACAAAGATATACCATCGTCCCAACTAGTTTGCAAGCTTAATATTTCTCATGCCAATTCTCTAATCCCGAGAGATTATAACAAGTTTTTTTTTTTTAAATACTTCCTCGTAATCTTGGAAAATGATCGATGTCTTTGCTTCGACATAACCTCAAAAAAAAACTTGAATTTTTTCATAACAGGTTTTCCTTACTAAATTATCGTGCAATTATTATTATTATTAATAAATATTACGACTTATGTATTCTTACCTGAGCCTCGTACTAGTCCAAAACCCATTGGGAAGGTATAACGTGATTACTTTCGTGTAAATATCGAACAACAAAATGGCGGCGTGGACCCACCGAAACGTACGAACGACTATTCGTCGATTCGCGATTTCAAGGATCTGAGTTTAAATTTTGGTGGGAATTTCAACTCTCGATTATCGATAGCCCGTGGCTAGGACATTGAACGATGTTTCTCGTGACTCGTGGAAAATTATCTTTTTTCAAGGGTGGCAATGGCGTCATCGCGAAATCGTGGCCCTCGACTGCAAGTTTCTCTCTCTCTCTCTCTCTCTCACTCACTCTTCTTACTTCGTTTTTTCTCTTTCTCTCTCTCTCTCTCTCTCCCTCTCGGACTTTTCGCTTTTCTCGTGATCGGACTCGCCAGACGCTCGAGTCCTTTTCGTTTCGGTTCTTTTTTCCTCTCACTCGGCTCGCCAGCCGAACGAGAAACTGGTCCCCGCACACGTATAAATAAATTATATCGTACCAACACGCTACGCACGCCGGTTCACCGACGTGCCGAGCCCGTTATGGCGTTCCCAGTTCTCAATTTGCCGAAAGGCGATCGCGTTTCGTACCCGTTGCACATTGTGCAACCTTGAGGAATTTCGCTTCTCGAGCCAATTTTGGATTTATTTCCCTATTCGTTTATTCCCTCTTACGTTTTTTTTTCCTTCGTACGTAAACGTTTCAACCTTGAAACATCGTTTAGAAAAAATATATCCGTTATTATTCGAATATATGAATTCAAATTTCCCGCTCGTTAATTTCCCGCTATTTTCTTTTGTTTTTTCTTCTTTTTAGGTACTTAGTCGAACTAAACGTTGAAGCAAAACTTTTATGTTTGAAAACGACACTTTGCAATCTCTCGACGTGCTTAGATCGTAAAATCGTAAAATATCCATCGAATTTTCATGTCCTAGAATGGGCCTATCGAATCGTCCCGAAGTTTTTTGATTTTTGTTTCATTGATATCCAATTTTGTTTTCCATCACTAATTCGGTCACATTGAAATCTCTTGTTTTTGTTTACGTTACGTTAGTAAAATTGCCTCTCGATATAATCCTCGTTGCACTGTACACCCGCTGTCGATTCGTCGTATTTCGTTTAACGAACAAAAGTAATCGTAGTTTGTTTTTTGTTTCGTTATTTTTCGTTCGAATTTGTGTTTCTTTCTTTTATTTTTTTTTCGCCGGGACCCGCGCACCTGTTAATGTCCGCAACGTTCGGCGCGAGGCTCGAGACTGTTTCTTCTTGGGTAATGGGGGTCCTTACGCGGAGGCCTTGCTCGACTGTACGAGGATGGTTCGTAAATATACCTGAAGATGGAGCCACTCGGGCGGTATCGAACGAGAGGCCTTGAGACCCTTTCCTACATGCGGTCGAGGGGAGAGAAAGAGAGAGAGAGCGTGAGAAGGTGTGAGCAAGCGCAAGAGAAATGGAAGGGAGGTGGACGAAGATGGAGGCAACACGTTGGGAGTCGATCGACGCTAGGTGTCGCCCCAGGCGCACCGTACCGCGCGCAGCCCCATAAGTCCCTCCCCTCTCTTTCTTCCAGGTGGTCGTGCGACATAAAGAGATGGAAAGTGCACGTGCGATCGAGACGGAACGATCGATCGCGTCATCGCCAGAATTGGCGAGCACATCATCCCGCCGGGAGAGATGCGATCGCGTTCTGCCTCGAAATGGCAAGACGTGAAACGATTACGTGGAATTTCAGGCAACGCTCGAACCCGCGCGATTTTTCTTTCGTCACTTTTTTTTTCCTTCACTCGGGCATACAAATTTTATTCCTGCGCTTCCGGTTTGTCGAAGAATTTGAATTACAAATTTTCGCTATAAGATTTAATTGATTATAACGGTTCTGAGACTGCGGGGCTAAGGTTTTATGTATTTGTGCTCGAAGCGTTGTTTTTTGTACGAGGATTTTTAACGTTGATTTGAAAAAAAAAAAAAAAAAAAGAAAAAAACAATGAAGACCGGTTTTAGAAGGGCGATTTCGATTTTTCAAAATTGTCGTTTTTAAAATATTCGCTCGTACGAGGAAGTGTCTAGATGTTAGAAAAAAAAAGACCAATCGTTGCGGCGATTTTTACACGAGAAAGTTAAAAATGCTAATTTTTATGAAATGGGGAATTAACGGTTTCTAAGATTTCTTTATTTCCTCAATTTTTTACGTATACATATGTCCAAGAAAAAAGAATAGCCGTTTGACTTATCGACAGTCGATATACGCGTTTTAACTGCAAAGACGTTTATCGTACGAGGATGAAGTTGTGCAAATATCTCGCTACCAACAGTCGGTAAGAGAGATTACTTTATTACCATTGGCAATTCGATCTATGTAATAACAATTGAAAACAATAAATTGCGAAAATGTAAACGAAATAGAAGAAAATTAAAGACAAAACACGTAGGAATTTGGTAATTTTTCATTTGCCCTTTATTATTACTGTTTCGATCCTTTTATCTGTATAACTGTACAATGTTGAATTTTCCATGTCCTTCGCGACGAGAAAAATTGTCGATCTATGAAATTACACTAATATAGACGCATATAAACGTAAATTCATCGCTAGATCCATAATTTCATGGGTAAAGATAATGAACTATTCGTGCTCCGCGCTGTTAAAATCGTCTTGAACGTGAGTTTCGTTAACGGATTTAAGGTCCCCTTGCTTGCTCCACAACTTCGTGTTCGTACTGTTGAACCCTTCTTATGTACTTGCCACCGTGGTATGGCTGATAGAAATAGGCCGCATAATCGTTACGTTTTGCGATAAGATCATCGACCTTGGCCTCGAGCCTTCGTATTTTTTGTATCTCCGATTCGGCCCACAGGAAATGAAGATATTTCTCGTAATGCATTTGACCATTAGCGCTTATATTACGACATATCCAACGTGTTATAGGATCCTTGAAAGAACGTGAAAGAAAAAAGAATCATCGATTATCCGACGTATGGGTGACCTGAAACTTGGTATTATTTTATTTACGAGCGTATTTATTCTAGCGTACCCGGTAGTATTCCCACTCTTTTGGTTCGTAGCCTTCCGGTATCGGGGAAAGTTGAGCGGGACCAACGTATATCGAAGTCAGAAGGACTATCGCGACGCACGGTATTGCACCGATCAAGGTGTACATGTGCAAATAATCTTTGGTCTTTTCCCATTGCCATGTGGTAGGCTTGATGAGCATCTTACGATCATGGCCAGACATGAAGCGCTTTTGAATCGCTCCTTCGACTATGAAATACACGATTATTTCTAGATTCGTTCGATACGTTGTCGTATCATTAGAGTAGGATCATGATTACTTTTTCGATGGAATAAAAAATTCGTGCTATTGTAAATTCTGCAATACCGACATTTTATTTTTAACAGTATTTATTAAGTTCGTTTGTCAATGATCGCTAACGTTATTGGCACGTTTAAGAGGATATTGGTATTAAGGAGGAATGATTGATTATTAATTTATTTGGTCGTAATTATGAAACGGAATAAGTTTTGTTTTGATCGTGTATGAAACGTCGCATGCTCAATTCGAACGCCAAATGTGTACATCGGGCAGGTCACTAACACAGAACCGCGGTCGCAAGTTGCGTAACGAAACAAAAGACGATATGGACATGTATTGGGAATGACATTGAAAAAGAATTGAGAACGGAAAAATCTTTGTATCGCGTGGATTCTTACTAACCATTTTGTTTGAGGGTTTGTGGCAGAAATCGGCTTCCTCGAAGCAATATTTGTCCCGTGGAACGAAGCAGACCACTCCACGCCACCATGTTTGTGAGATTTCAGGAACGACTGCGGCGCTGAGCGTGCGGCTACTGTACGAAGCTCGACGTTCGAAATACATCGGCTAAGTTCAAGCAGTAACAGTGCTGTATTCACTGTAAAGTGCTGCCATCTGGCGGAATTATCGAGCGCCGGTATAGCTGGGATTTTTTTCACTAAACGAATACTTTATCTGTTTATAAAAATAAGTGCAAATGCGAACTTTATCTAAAATTGTACATTATTTGTTGCAAAGATGCCTTGAGATATAAAAAAAAATTATTCAAACCTTATACACATATTTAATTGAAATATTATGCAGTAAATATCTCAAACGTAGTAAAAAACAGTCACCTATTGGAACAAAATAAAATAAAATTAACATAGCAGCTAATCGTTGTTAAAAAATCAACACGTACACGCGTATCATCAAAATGGCGACGAGTTAGGCCGCCATTCCGTGACATTCCGCACAATGTCCATGGAAAAAGAATCGAGACATTTTCTACCGTCACGTAGGAGTGTCACGTCGAATTTAAATTGCTCTCCATGCGTTAAAGTATTCATTAGGTGAACTTTTACGAAGGTATAATCATGCCTCGGGATCTCTTGACAATTGTTGGGTTGATCACAATTGTCGACGCTCCCGCCAGTCGGCGCCACTTGTCCAGAAATACCTCAGGATAGACAGTGATTGCTTCCTTCGGGCTGTAAGACGGACATTACACTCGAGAGAAGCAAAAAAGCGTACATCACATACTCGCGACGCTCTTCGCGTTAATGCTCATTTACTATTCAACGAACGATCGACGCACGGAGGATACGTCCATTCACGGAACTAACTATTCGGTACGAGAAGAGGCGAGTTTCTCTACTGTCTTTTATTCCCATTTTTTTTTCGCTGGTGTCTCAGTCACCCCGAACGTTTATCCTTCTCCAACTGTCGTACGTGATGCAAATAAAGTATTCGCGACTCGAGGCCCGTACTTGCCGTCGCCGGAAAAATGAAAATCCCGGTCGAGGATAGACGTGACGCTTTTTGAGGTTAGGTCGTACCGCCGAGGTAAAAATTTATAGGTTAGAATCGCAAACCGCTTTTACATTTAACTTTACAGTACGAATCTGAGACACGCTTACGGTATAAAACCTTTTTCTTTGCATACGTTCACTTTTTTAGATACCGTTGAACATTTTCTTTGACGGGTTGACTCGCGTATTAGTGGATTAATCTTAATGCATATTTACGAGGTGAGTAAACACCGCGCGGCGACCATTGCGCGTTTATCGCTCCGAGTCTTTGTCGCGTCGCCCTCTCTGGCGTTTCTTTCGAACGATCCCACGCGTTCCGACACGAATCAAGAACGATTTATCCACGAGAATACATGAATAAATAAATTCATTAATACATTAAACACACGGAGCACGATGTTTTTTTTTAATTCCCAGCTGCACCTTCGATCCAGGAAAATGTCGCGTATGAAATAAAATCCGTGGCTTACGTAACAAAATGGCCGTATGAAAAACGCTCCGAATTCAAACACGAAACAAAAAATTGATGTTTTCACGGTGTTCGAGAGTCGAAACACGCGGATTATTACGAACTATACAAACGATTTGTAACTCGAGTATTATCAGCGGAAGTGAACCCCAGGGTTATCGTTCTATTCCCTCTCTCTCTCGCTCTCGGGACTCTCAATCTCGCGGAACGTGACTCCATCCAATATACTTAAGCCGATAAGGCGTCTGAGCCGAATAATTTGTATCGAGTTCAAGTGGATTTAGGTTCTGGTTCAAGATCAAACGTGACCGATCGTAACGTTTACCGTTACGAAAATTGTCAAACAAACCGACTATAAATTTCCTTTCTCCCCTATTTACCTATCGTTCCAACCGCAATATTCGATCGAATAACGATCTTAAAAAAAACCTCACGTATATTAAATATTTAAAAAATTTCCCAAAGTTATAATATTAATTACATAATTATCTATTTTTTAATCCTTAATTTATAATCATCGTAGTTCTTTATAGACTTAATATTTTTATTCCAATTTAGCAAATCGAATAAAAGTAAAATTATCGAACGAAAAAAGGAAGAAATGAAGAGATCGAGGGTGAGGGGTGGGGACTCGGCGTGCAGGTAGGGGTCGTGTCATAATAGTGGTTTTCGACGAATGACAACGAGCACGCGTCTCCTGCTGACCGCCCACATGAATTTTTCTTACCGATCGCTCCTTTCCAGTCCCCATACGTCTCTCTCACAATATTATCTTCCTCTGTCTTTTGCCTCTCTCTCTCTTTTTCTTCTCCCGTTCCCACTCTTCGGCTCACGAGCTTTCACGACTCCTCTTCGAGATCGTATGAAAAGCTCAGTCAGTCGCGGTTTGCCGCTCACGTATAACGCAGGCTCGCACGATTTTCTTTCGTCGACGTACGGACACGAATAACAATTATTAATTAACGACGTCTCGAACGAAAATATTTAACGAGAAATGTTGCAAAGCAATAATTTATTAGTGACTCGCGACTGAAAAATATGAAAAAAGTGATCGAACGATTTTTCGCTGTGGAAAATTATTTATCGCCATTAGTGAAATATCGTTGAAAATGTTTATCGTTATTTTCGCTACCTTGGCACTTGGGATTTTCGGGATCGAGGGCACGAATCCATTTCGTGGAACTGTTCGAGGTATTTTTTACATTTTTCAATAAAATTGTTTTCATTCAATTTTTCATCTTGATAAAAATATATATTTACGTTTAATATCACAGCAATTTTTATAATTCGTGCATTCAGGACGAAGATAAATACAATCTCGATCGTGTAATTTGTTTTTTATAATTAATAATTTCTTACGAATTTAACGATATGATTAATCCTCTTGCACAAAAATATATTTTATACGATTAAAATTAAATTATTCGTTAATCGATTACTTACAATATACAAATTATATTAATTAATCAATTTAATTAATTTTTCGAATAAGTTAAAATTAAATTTTTTTGAAGTGATATATCGATATTATAATTTTTTAATTACGTATCGAAGGTCGTATGAAAAATCGTATCGAACGGTTTCATTGAACCCAATTTTTCGCGGACACGTCGTCGCGTCATTCACGTTCGTAATAATTCAGGCATACGAGAAGAAGTTACATGTGTAATATCGGCGACAGCTTCCCGCCACATGTGCTTCGAGCCCGATGCCACTATTACTCCTCTCACAACAACACTCTCGCTTTCAACTCGTTCTTTTTATTTCTACTTTTTTTCTCTTTTTTTTTTAGTCAATTTTTTTTTTCATCATCACCGCCCTCTCATCTCACTCGTGCAAACTTATCGCATCCGCGTGAGAGATAAACACAACGGGTGGAGAGATATATACCCGTTACTGTTGCAATTACGATTGTGAAAAATCGTCGGTATCCGTTTTAGACAAATAACTTGGAGCGTTCAAAAGTGCCGACTTATAAATAAAGGCTTATAAATTATAAACCCTCATAAACGATGTATAAACAAATTTTCATAAAATAAATTTAAAAAAAATACAGAGAAAAAAAATAGAAACGAATAAATAATATAATTTATTTGTTGCAATTACCATTGTGAAAAATCGTCGGTATCCGTTTTAGACAAATAACTTGGAGCGTTCAAAAGTGCCGACTTATAAATAAAGGCTTATAAATTATAAACCCTCATAAACAATGTATAAACAAATTTTCATAAAATAAATTTTAAAAAAATACAGAGAAAAAAAATAGAAACGAATAAATAATATAATTTATTTGTTGCAATTACGATTGTGGAAAATCGTCGGTATCCGTTTTAGACAAATAACTTGGAGCGTTCAAAAGTGCCGACTTATAAATAAAGGCTTATAAATTATAAACCCTCATAAACGATGTATAAACAAATTTTCATAAAATACATTTAAAAAAAGAACAGACAAAAAAATAGAAACGAATAAATAATATAATTTATGTGCGATACAACGATAAAAAATCATCGATAAATTTAACGAATTTTAATGCAAATTTTTGACGAAAATTTCGAGGCTAATGGAGTTTGAAACAAAATAATATAATTCATATTTATACCGTTACGATTTCGCGAAGGGGGGGGCGTCCGATAAACGAGAATGTTCCATTTTTTTCGTCTCGAATGAAAATAGGAGAAAACTAGTAATTTTCAACACCTAGAGCGAGGCAATCGCAATTTTGTTGTTCTTGTTGTTTTTTTCGTTACCGGTTGGCCGATAGAAAACCGGGTTTTCTATACGTGTCTAATATTAATTATAGTTATTACACGATCGTATAACAGGCGTCAACCCACCGATCCAACGTCTTTTAACTCACTTTCTATAACCGGCAATCCGCCTCCTTACGTACGTCCCTAGTACTTATTTTATCCGCCAGGAGCGCTGACTCTCAGTTTCGTCAACGAAAAGAAACAAAATTACCAAAAAAAAAAAAAAAAAAAAACTATAATATTCCCCATTTTTTCAAGGTGCAAAGGTTCGAATTAGAGCTCGGATTTTTCGTCGCTTCCACCGCTAATTAGAGCAATTAAATTATTTTTATTTTTACGCGTATATTTTATTACTCGTAGGAAAAACGAAAAAAATAAATTGTATCGAGAATTTCCTACGTACCCCTATTCGACCAACGGAAAATGCTTATTATCCCTCGACAATATTCTTTGTTTTTTCTTATTCTTTTTTTTTTTTTTTTTACAAATATACTCGGGGTTAACTGGAACGGATTTGCGTAACTTCATAATAAGCTTCGCTTTGTGCTGATCGCACATTCTGCGCCTCTCGTGTGTACACGAGCTTATATGTTTCCATCCTAATGACAAGGCATTCATTACGACCCTCGTCACGTGGGCATCCTGAACGGTTACTCATTAATTATTCGATACAATTTTTGTTTAATTTATAAGAAAAAAAAGAAAAAAAAAGAAAATAAAATCATTCTACTCCCACAATATTTATCGCTATGATCGATTTATTAATTCATCGAGATATATCCATCTTACAGAATTTTTAAATTTATTATTAAATTAAATGATCAATTAAATCGTCAAATTTGAACAATTTCGAAAATTTATATATATAACTTTGTTATATATTTTGATAATTTAAATGATTTTATCGATTTTAATCGATCGATCGATGTATCGATTATTGTTTCAATTGTTAATTTATTAACGAATCGAATGATTAATTAATCGAACGAATAACTTGATCGAACGTTGATAAGAAAATGAATTTAAGGGATTTCATTTTTTTCCCTCGACACACACACGCACACACACACATGTTCACGATCCACGTTTATATCGCGAGAGGAAAAAGAAGAACAAGCAGACATTGGAATAGTATACGATGAGAGGAAAGTCCGAGAGGGAGATAAATATACATATAAAACGACGTGACAGCTTCACGCCGGATAAAAAACACGAGTAGAGTCGACGATGCTCGGGTGAGTCAGACACACACGCATAATTCACGTACCTACACATGCGAGTCTTAAAATGATGTACGAATAACCATAAGCCCCATCTACAAGAAAGTCGTTCCAGTAATAGCGAATTTTCATTTCGCAGCTTTTTTTTCTCTTCAATTTATAAATTTTCAAATTAAAAACAAAAAAAAATTCACGTCCCAGTTTTATTTTGAAATTTCAAAAATTCATAAATTCTCGATAAAAGCTTACGATTACGCGTAATTGGATAAATTTCATGAAATTGGTAAATTCGTTAAAAGTAATTTTCAAATTTTATTGCCATTTTGAAAAATGTAAAAAAAAAATGTTAATTTTGAATAATTATCAATTTGGTCCAGATCCATGAATTTATCGTCTGTCGTTGGTGATCAATTAATTTTTAATCAAGAAATTTGCAAATTTTGTTGCCACTTTGAAAAATGTAAAAAAGAAATGTTAATTTTGAATAATTATCAATTTGGTCCAGATCGATGAATTTATCGTCTGTCGTTGGTGATCAATTAATTTTTAATCAAGAAATTTGCAAATTTTGTTGCCACTTTGAAAAATGTAAAAAAAAATGTTAATTTTGAATAATTATCAATTTGGTCCAGATCCATGAATCTATCGTCTGTCGTTGGTGATCAATTAATTTTTAATATGGTGAGAGAATTTTTTTTTTAATTATAAAAATCTCAAAATTATTGAGTTATAAATTTAAATGAATTACGATATTGAAAAAAAAATTAAAATAAAATTATCGTCGAAAAAGTTTTTCATTAGTGTGAATGTAAAAAGGAGCAGGACGAAAAAAAGATCGAGAATACGATGATAAATTGCGACGTGCGCATGCGCTATAGCTACTGTTCTCGACACTCGAGCATCCGCCTTATTCTCTTGTCGCGTTGCTCAACGATTCCCACACTTGCGTTCTGCGCATCTCGCTGTACGAAGCTTAGAAGCAATGAGAGAGCGAGAGAGCGAGAGAGAGAGAGAGGTAGAGAGAAGATCTGTTAAAGTCATAACCGAGATGACAATGACTCTTTGCGTTTTGCCCTCGAATAAGCTTCTCCCGGTTTTATCCAGTCAAGGACTCTAAATTCCTGAAGATTTGCGTCACATAAAATATACCGCTTGATCATTTCGTGGAAATTAATCGAGACGAGATTGCCACAAAATAATAAAAACAATCAAACATTAGGAACGATCGAAACCGATTCCACAACGTTGACGATCTTAACGCTCGACGATATTTCCATTTTAACGTGTCCAACGAAATAATCGATAATTACAAATTATTATTTAATAAAATTCCAATTAAAAAAAAGACATAGCCCAATAAAATTTAAAAATATTACGATATTTCAACATTTCAACATTAAAAAATATTCATATTTTTATATTTAAAAATTTCGACGTTAAACGAACATTTTATTATTAAACAAATTGTAAATAAATAAATAATAAATTAATCAAAAATAAACGATAAATATTTATTAATTATCGTAAGACTTCGATGTTTAAAGTTAGCTACGTTCGTAAATATCGCTCGCAGAACGAAGACACTTTTTATCCCAAGTCCCATTTGACCTTTTTTGGGCCATCAAAAAGTGCTCAGTTAATTGGGCCCAATGATCGAAATGATTTACGGGTTCGCACGCCTTCGCCATTCAAGGGTGACGCGGCCTAGGCGTTCCGAACTATACGTTCATATTCCGACAGATTTCTTCGACTTAAACGTATATATATATACTTCTATACATTTAAGTATACATATATATATAGGTATACAGAAACACTTTCCTCACTCTCGTTATTTAGATCGGGTTAAAAGCCCGGATGGTCGACGCTCTCTGGTGTGTCCCGTGGTGTCTCGGTGGATCTATTTTGGTTTATATATCCCCACAGAGGCCGCACCGTGCCACAAAAACCGCACGAGTTTGCCCGAGACCGCGAAAAACGATGAGCAAAAAAAAAATGGCGAACAGAAAAAAAAAAAAAAACAAAGACCGGGATAAAAATCGCACAGACACAGTTGCAATTTCGAGTACGCTCCGTGCCGAGACTCTCGGTCGCGCTGCGTTAATTGACAAATCTCGCCCCTTTGCCGCGTATTCGACTTATTCTCGTTTCTTTCCACCGTGAAACGCGCGCACACACTCCGCGAGGAAAATTTATCGGGTTCACGTGTGTTCCCCTTCTGTATCGACGAGGGAAAAAAATCCTTGAAATAAGATTTTTGAATTAAAATCGTTCCGAGAAGCGCAATTTCGATGAGAAATCATTTTTTTTTTTTTTTTTTTGAAAGTTTTGATTTAAACGAAAATCTTTTTTTTTTTTGTAAATAATTGAAAATAATATTTCGAAAATTACGAGAGAAAAAGATTCGATTAAAAATTAATTATTCTCGATAATTTTGATTAATTAAAATTTGTTTGCCTTGACGCGTTTCTTGATAAACGAGGTATAAGAGTGTAATGGATGCAGGAGAATATCGAAACGAAAAGTCGCCATCGTAGCGTCTGGGTACTTGAGCTCTCTCTTTCTCTCTCGGGCCTTAATTCCCCGGGGGCTAATTGGTATCTATTAACTCAATTGTGCGCCGTCAGGAAGTCTCTCCGTAGCCCTCGCTCGCGCGGGGACCTGCATACTGCAATCAGTCAGAGTTCCTAGCATCGTTTCTTCTCTCTCGCTCTCTCTCTCTTCGTTTGACTTTTGGTCCATTCCAGACCCTCGTTGCATATTCTCAGACACGTTTCGCATATCTCGTACAATTTACTTCGCCTCTTGACGAAAAAGAAAAAAAAACGAAACAAATGTTGAGAATTTATTACAATTGAAAACAAAAAAGATTATATTATTGTTTTTATTATCATTTTTATTCAAGAATGTTTATTAAATCGTATTTAATATTTTTTCTTCTTTAATTATCATACTTGACGTAATAAAAATTCTTATGATAGACCGAATAAATAATAATAATAATAATAATAAAATATTGTGACAATAGAGAAGAGAATTGTAGGAAGAAGAATGAAACGATATTAAAAGTGTCTCTCGATATCCGACGTGACTAAAAATTTTCTCTTTTCACCAAAAATCCCCCGATTCTTAAGTGTTCGGTGGGACCTTTCTTCTCTGTCGCTTCGCTTCGTTTCGTTTGCTTTTTTTCTTCTCATCTTTTTTCCTCATTGTTATCTCGTTTCCCCCGAGCACTTGGACTTATAAAAGTTCCCGCATGTGCGGTCGTTCTGAGTCTGTGTCATCCCCCAGAGTTATGACACATTGGGCGTGCCGAGTATGAGAGAGCGAGAGAGAGAGAGAAAGAGAAAGAGCGAGAGTGGGGGAGAGACCCTTGACGCGCCGCACGGGGGCCTTATGTGGAACTCACGGTTGACAGGCCCTTCTGGCCATTCCCGACACGATCCAGAAGGTTCACGTGGTTACTGTTACGTTCTCGAACTTCCATTCGGAAAAAAATACGTGAAAGAAGAGACGTTAAGAGAGAGAGAGAGAGAGAGAGAGAGAGAGAGAGAGAGAGAGAGAGAGAGAGAGAGAAAGAGAGAAATGTTAAAATTCTGAATGAATGCGTAAGGCCCAATGGCGTTTCTTGCAAATTGCTCGGACAATCGGGCACACTTTTCCGTTCTACGAAATTTCTCTCGAGCGTCTCAAGTACTTTCATCTTGGTGTTCTGTTTTGTTTCAGAAATTTCCTGTTGCTCGCTGGCCACCGGATCTTGTCGGAACGTTTGCTCTCAGGTACGGTCCCCAAAATTATCAATTTTTCGCAATATTCGCGATCGTTTATCGTCGATCCCTGATCGATAACAATTTTTTTCCAGTTGAAATATTTTTGGGCCTTTTTTTTAAACGTTGGGCCTTATATTTTGGGCCTTGTTTATTTTTTCGTTTATCTGCACGCCCAGGAAGATTTGTGTTTGGTTATTTTACGGTTCGCGCGTTTTATTCGTGGGGTGGCTTCTTGGGACTGACGCGAGGAAAAGAGTGAAAGGAACGACGGAGAAAGAAGGATAGAGAGAGAGAGAGAAAGAGAGAGAGAGGGGAGAGGGTGGAGGAAGAAAAAGCGATAGAAGGGGGCGAGAAGAGCGGTCCCCGGGGACCGGAGATAATATCGAGAAGACATTGGGCCCGCTGGGAGATTTACGCATCGGCCACGGGGGGGCCACGCGCCCTCGACACTACACACAGACGCACGCGCGCACACACGCGCGTACACTTTCGTATTATTCCACGCCATTCATACGCAAATATTACGAGGAGAATCGACGACGACGAAAAAGCAAAAGCAAACGAAAAAAAGAAGAAAAAAAATATCGAAACTCCCGCCATTGCTCGTAAGACGATATTGTACCGTATTTATATACGATGTGTTCGAGTTCTTCGTCAGACCTTCTCGCTTTCCCACGTTTCAAACAAAAAGAAAATAAACACGATGAATTTTTTTTTGTTCGAAATTTTTGTTTATCTTCGTTTTTGGATAAATTTTGAAATCTTTCGGAAATTCGATTCACGAAAAAATAATGGGATAGAAATTTTATGGCGACGGGGGTAGAGGCGGGGGGCTCATTGAAGGAAAGAGAAGAGATCCGTCTGTCGACTTGACTACTGATGAGAACTTCCTGCACCCTCCTCGCTCTCTCTTTCTCTAAGAGTATAAAATAGCCGGAAGTCCCAAGATATAGCCCGGGTGTGCGCGTAGGTAGAGAACTTTGGCCGAGTCATACTGCAAGACGTACCGGAATCGTTCGAATAAATTAAAATAAATCATAAATTAAACAACATTAATAAATATATCGTAATTAAAATATCTTGAAATTAATTTGATTTAATTATCGAATCAATTTATTGCGATAACGATTTCGATTCCGACGTATATTCTTTTTTACTTCGTTGCACTTTTATTTCGCTAAGTGTGCAAATTTCTGTATTTAGCCGCGACATGCCGGAGGGGTTTTTCCTTACATTGTTCTATTTTGCCGGTAGAGGGCCCCGGGGTAAAAAGAGGACGCGAGGTGTGGAACGCAAAAGAAAACAAAAATTTTTTCACGTCCGCTCTATTTTCGGATCTTTTGATCCCAAAGCGACGTCGAGTTCACGTTGGATATGGTCTCTCTCCGTCTCGCTCCCACCCTACCACGTCGGCTTCTCTGTTTTTGTTTCTTCATTTCTCACCGCTACGCACCGCTTGAGAGTTACGACAGTGGTGACGATGGAAATGGCGATATCGCCTTGTGGCAGCTACCACTTCAAAAGATTCCTCTACGTGCGCGCAAAAGTATGACAAAGTTGACGTAGCGCGCACGCCATTGGAAAAAAAACATGTGAAAAAAAGCAGCTTCGTAAAAGGAGAATGATACTGCTGATGGAAGTAATCAGCCTTTTCGTTGCGTTCATCATTTTTATTTTTATTTTTAACGCAGGGATCCTCCCACGATTATTTTTTTAAATTTATTCCGCCATGTTAGAAACTCTTACATCACTACGCGTTTTATAGGTTATAGCCAACCGTAGAGCGCGATTGGCGAAACGCGATTTGTAATTTCTCCTTCATGGTCCAACCGATCGGAACGAAATCTAGGGTATTTACGCTTGCCATAATTCTTCGTTGGCCAAACTCGATTTCGTACAAATCCGTTCGTCCAAACTGGAGAAATTACGAATCGCGTTTTCGAAGTGGACGCGGTAACGCGGTTTCCTAGTACTACACGGTAAACGTTTCTTTTGTCTCGTGCAGCGAACGTTTGGAAAACTTTCGCTCGGAAATAAATATTCTCCTTTACCTATTCCTCTTGATTTATCTCTTCTTTTCATTCGAGAAAAACGAGCGAGGCTCAATACGGCCCCAAAAACAATGGTCCCGAAAGTACGTTATACCCTCGAGCCGTACTATAAAACTTCGCCGGGACGGCACATACGTTAGTGTTTTTAACATACGAAAACGATAGAGCACGTAGCTTGTGGCGCCCGAGACACTCATTGAATCCGTGATGAGACAGGCCGTCGAGCTAACGAAAATATGCTGGGTGTCCTCACATGCTAATCCAAGTCGATTCTTCTCGACCGTTGTTGTCTTCTTTTTTTTATCTTCTTCTTGCTCTTTCCCACCGAGTCAACCCCGAGAGAGACGTCTCGATTGGCATTCAGACCAAACAACAGGATATTGCTCCAACCGCGTTGCAAACCGTGACTAAATTGTTTAATACCCCTTTCGTCGATTAATTTGGAATTCGAGCGTATTTTTTTCCCCTCCGAATCAACGTTCGTTACAATTTTTTAAACATTTTTTTGTCAATGTAAACTTTTCTTTACAGATTTCTATCGTGGCACTGGGAGCTGAGGCGGAGGCGCGGGAAAATGCCACGAAAAGCCTTCACGAGTTTTGTTCACCCGAATTGGTAAGAAAAAAAAAATGACGAAAAGAAGAAAGAAATTTTAAACGCACTTTTGTCACGAACGCAATAAAATCTAGTGAATAAGAAACCCTTGGAACGATCGACAGGCTATCGAGGACACGATCCTTTTTTTTTCATACACCATTTTTTTCAATAATTTTTAAAGAAATCTCGATACGCTTCGAGTTCAAAGAGCTTCCGATTTCCCGAGTCGTTTACTTTTTTTCTCCTTTTTCTTTTTTATTTCAGACGGCATTTTGGACCTGCGCGAGTTCAACTCTGAGTGGTAATTATATCGTTTATTATTTATTCTCGCTTTTGTTTTGGTTTGAGGGGTGAAAACGAGGCTTGGCTTACCCAGTGTCTCGCGCCAAGTTCTCCTGTCTGCTGTCCTTTATCAATAAACATGATGTATAACACAACTGTGTAAGAAACTCCTCGTTGGGATTGATGCAGCGTAGGCTTGTCTCTGCCTCTCGATTTCTCAGTTCAATAATTCATTCTCGTCGCAATTTCACATTGACTATACACACGTATGCACACAACGCGTTCTCTTGGTCGCCGTGACACTCGATACGCGTTTTCGTTCTTTCCAACGTGGTACGAACACAAACGCACATCATTGTCTTTCCTATAGAGCCCCGGTGTAGCGCGACTACTGACCGTTATATTGAAATATCACCGCTGACACGAATACACATATTTTTACGTCGTAACGGCGCGTACCAACGATTTCTTATCTCGCGCATTATTAATTCTCGACCGATGACTATTTTCTTTCTTGGTTATGTATATTTTTAGAAGCGACGAGAAACGAACATTGGGTCGGAAGGGGCTGCTGTCACTTGGCACAATATCCGATATGTCGATCGACCTGCGCTTTGGCGGGTTCGCAAGAAAGCTTGACCGGCTCATGTCGGCCGAGCGACGAGCCAGAATTTTTTGCTTGTCTCGAGAGACGCGAAGAAGGCGAAAATTGTTGCAGCAACGTTTCCAATTCCACCTGTCGTGCCGTTTGCAGAGAACTTTTTCACAAACCGGGTAAACAGTCGAGCCTTAAATTGTACAGCAGCAAAGGATGCTTTCATCAAGTGCCGAAGTGCCTTAAGAACGTAGCGGAGTCGAGCAGTGCGGAGAATCCTCGACAATGTAACTAAATCACACGTATTTCAAATTTAAAAAAAAGATGTATCCAGTTTCCTCAAATTTCCTAAATTAAAGCAAAAATTCATGTTTTTCTTTTCTTGTTTTATCCAGATTTGCATTGTTGCGAAAAAGCCACGACCCGTGGTTGTCTGGAAGCTTGCAGAAAGACTTTTTACACGGCAACGACCGTACGTGACATTCTCGACGCTCTTGATGAAAAATGTCAGCCAATTCTCCCCCAATCGCCGCTCTGGAGTTGTTTGCTTCAGTCATCGCGAGACATACCACCTCGTTTACCTCTGGACATAGGAAAATTGACCTGTTGCTCAAAGGCGTCCAATTCAACCTGCCGAGATTTTTGCTGGAGAGCCTTTCAAGCTGATTGGGGCCAAGCCTGGACTTTATTGGAAACCAGCTGTCTGTCCTCGGGTGGCGAAGACGAATTGCGTCGATGTCTCGAAGATACCGACGATCCGTGCGAAATGGGTTGTTCGGGACTCGATTATTGCGCTCGTTACAACTACAGACCGACGAATCTATTCCGGTAATTGTTATTTCACCCTAACGCACGATAATATCTAGTTTATGCTTCCTTTTGGTCGATACTCGTTAGTTCTCTATTCGACCACCAGGCGCTGCATGTCGACAGTGTCCACGACCTCTACAATTATTTTTCAGAACATGTTCGGCGCATTCGGACGACGCTGCCGAAAGAGAATACGGTTATTGGTCTCGCGGTGGAATAATTCGCGGTCTTAGCGTACCCGTTCGTGCCGATCCCTCGTGTCCGGTCGAATCGTTACGAGCTGCTTCCTGTCTTCTCCAATTACGACCGTGCGAATCCCGAATTCACGAGACTCGTCTTTGTCGCGACGATTGTCTCGAACTGATGGCGAGCTGCGTCGATTGGTCGACCGTTACAGGACCTCACACGGCATCCACTCTTTGCGCTAAATTATCCCCGAGTCATCAGGGAATGCCTTGCGTCTCCTTAAAACCCTTTCTCGAAGATCCCGGCGACTTCGAGAGGGCGCTGTTGCCTAAAGAAGATATTTCCACACCCTGCCGAAACAATCCTTGCCCAGCCAGTAAATTATGCACCGTTGATCCTCGCGGAAGCGGTTCTTACACCTGCGAAGCTGCGTGTAGTCTTGGCGAAATGTCCCGCCAGATGGTGCCACTGTCCACTTGGATCCAAATACCCCGCGAGGACGAGCAACGTCTCGGAAGTCTCGCGGGTTGTCACAGAATCTGCCAATGTACCTCACGGGGTCTCGACAAATGTCGCGACCTCAATTGTTTCAATTCCGACTCTTGCTGGGTACAGGATCGTTTCGTAGCACACAGAACGGCTTTTTATCTTGGCTGCAATCCGTGTCACTGTTTCGAGGGTGAAGTCACCTGTTCCCGTAAAACCTGCGGCGAGATAAGACCACCTTCCTTGCCGTGCGACTGTCCGCTCCATTACGTACCAGTTTGCGGACGTTTGGGAGTCACATTCGCTTCGGCTTGTCTCGCAAAATGCGCCGGTATGTCATCCAACGAGGTGGAATTCGGTAGCTGTTCGACCAAAGATCCCTGCGGCTCGAATCCTTGCCCGAAAGCGGAAAAGTGTCTCGGGAGAGCGCGACTTTGTCTTTCACCGGTTCAAAAACCCTGCAAACAGTATCAGTGTGTTCCGCTGGACTGCGATTCGGCTCAAGATAGCTCAGGGCCTGTTTGCGATCGCGATAACAGAGAACATCGCAATATATGCGCTCTGGTTCATTCGGGAGCGACTCTTTCGTACAGAGGACCGTGTCTTAGAAGCTGCAGCCTTCGCGGACCCGTTTGTGGCATCAATGGCGAAATTTATTCGCACGAATGTGCCGCTTGGGCCGACAAGACCGTGGTCGATTATCAAGGAGCTTGCGTCGCGGTTGGACTCATCAGTGACGAGGCTGCGCCTCGTTGCGGCGATGCCGTTCAATGTTCGCCGCTGGAAATTCCAAATTGCATCGGCGTTACTCCACCCGGAGCTTGCTGTCCCGTTTGCGGTGGCGCTGCGCGGCTGTTCTATTCGCGAAAACAGGTAAAAATCCCACAGAGTCCGAATGAACAAAGTAGTTAGAAAAAAAAATGGGAATTGAAACGTATTGTTGTCTTTTTTTCATTCAAGCTCGATCGGATATTCTACGTGATGACCGAAGAGATTGACAAGGATGCGGTCACCCTGGAAACCCTGTTAAACGCTCTGGCGAGGCATATACAAGTTACGGAATGTTCGCTACGCGGGGCTGTAACGCCCGAGGGTGATATCTTCGTCATAGTTCAGCCAAACGTGAAGAAACCTTCGACCTTGCAGCTCAGAGCTTGCGTCGCCGAAACGGAGAAGTTAGTGACGAGAATAACCGAAAGAAGTCCGAGAATCGTTGCTGAAATACCGCTTGGTTCTCTGACTAGAGCGGAAATCGCTCATGGACATATTTCCAGAGCGAGTATAGAGGGAATTAGTTCGACTTTGTTATGTGCAATGACTCTCGTCTATTTTGCCATTCTAACGTGATTTAGCAGCTGGAAGAGACAACGGACGAATCATAATCCCCCAAAAAAGAGAAGTAAGGTCGCTCAGTTTTATCGAAAGCGACGGCTCGACCAAAAATCGTAACGTGTTCATTGTTTTTTTCGCTTTCGTATTGTACCTAAGCGCCACGCTCAAGACTGTGATTATCCTAGTAAGTACGTTCAAATAGAATACACCAAAGATACGATGCGAAGAAAAATAATAGAAGTAAGATTAGGTTTTTTTATAATTAGATGTAGATTGTACATAAAATTAATAAAGTTTTAATTTAAGTTTTACGTGCTATATCTTAAATAGAAATGGACGTTAAGATCAGAGGGATGTGACCGAAGAAATTAAGAATTTTATCGTCGTTGTGATTTTAGCAAATTGACCGTCAAGATATGGAAAAGTTGAAGACTTTCTCATTTCGTTCAGGGATGTGTTGGCAGAGCCGT
The DNA here is from genome assembly GCA_964017225.1 of Netelia inedita. NCBI lineage: Eukaryota > Metazoa > Arthropoda > Insecta > Hymenoptera > Ichneumonidae > Netelia > Netelia inedita. The sequence continues at coordinate 4,898,352 of OZ024923.1, forward strand.
GACCCTCGCGAAATTGTTGAAACGTCGAGAGTTTACCCGTGGGAGAAACATTTTAGTGGCTAGAGAGCAAACTAAATACAAAGATTAGGGGGAGATAGAAATAACGATTTAACCACTTAAGGTAGTAGTCTCGCTTAATCGTTTTCTTAGGATTTCGTTGAAAAATTGCACAAGCCTTCTTTGATGCGATCTACATACGTGTGCCGAATTTGAAAAGGTTTCACCTTCTAGTTATCGAGATATTTATTGTTAAAAATCACAGTTTTTGGCACTGTTCCATAAGAGTACGTGTTAAATATTGCAATTTTCAATTCAAAATATCTCAATTTCTAGATGGTGAAGCTTGTTGAAATTTCGCATGTCACTTTATAATACTTCAAAGAAGCCTCCCGTAGTTTTTTAAAAAAATCCTAAGAAACTATTTTTCATGATTTACAAACGCACGTAGCGAGTATAGGTCACCTTGGATGACCTTGAATTTATAGTATGTTGTTCTTGAATGAATTTTCAACAACTTTTCTTAATGAACTTAAGCTTAAAAATCATATGGTACGGAGATAAACTAAGAAAACAACTTTTGATTTGACTGTACGATGTGAAAAATCGAAAACGGAACCAGGGTTTTCTTGTTATACGGGTAATTTACGATCGACGTAGGCCCTTGGAGCTTGATAAACAATTAAAATTCACCAGGATTCAATGTTACCGATTTCCATGGATATCGCGAAACCTCGAAAAATCGATTTTTCGCAAGGCTGTATCTCCGTTCGCGCTCATCCTACAGAAAATTATCTTACCTTTTACGTCACTTCGATGCGACATTCCTGCGTTATAAAAACACCAACAACGCCCAACGTCGATATAGGAGAAAAAAATCAAATATTTCTTCAATCCGTTTCAATTCGTCCTTTTTTTTGTCTCGCGTCGCGTATAAGAAATACAACGACGAAGTGTGGTCCACGTGTTCGCAATACGACATGGAATTGAATCGAATAATTATAAAATATAATAATTAAGAATGTTACGTAGAAAAAAAAAACGAACATCCCTCGTTTTCTTTCCGTCTTTGTCACCGCCAAGATTTACAAAACTTTGTAGCGTGCTCGAGAGCCAGCGTGCGTACCGGATGCCTGCAACTTGATCAGTTCCTCTTTAATTAGCCTCGAGACTTCGGCCTTGGCTTTGCTGACGGCCAATTCGCTCGTCGATTCGATAGCGAGATATAATTTTCTTTCACCCTCCGGTGGAGTTTTGCCAGTAGCTATGTAAGTTCCACGAACGGTCAAGCCAGCCTCCGAATATTCCGAAATCTGAGCCAAAGCCTCTTTGCTAGTGACTCGCCATCTCGCCTGTTGCGGAAAATCATTAATCTCCAATTCCTCTTCGTACTTTCGGAAAGTTTGTTCACCAGCCTCGCCCTCGCCCTCGACAAGATCCTCTTCTCTTGGCTGATAATTCAGCTTCGTATTCAATTTAGCAGCGAGCTGTTCAGCGACCGTCTTCGCCTGCAAGATAAACATTAAATTATTCGTCCGTTCAAAAATTTCTCCACTTTTCCTCTCTCCGCAAAGATATTGGAAGAGAGCAAAAAATAGGGACGGGCAATACGTTGAAATAAAAAAAAAATATACATATACATATATATCGATTTAGCAGCAAATGAGTACCGAATGTGAAAATTCCATTGGCATCTTTTCGTAATTTGTGGAGAATAATGATGAGGCTATTACCGTTATGAGGTTAGTGGGGCCAGCGCCCTTGAGAATAGCCTCGGCAGCCTGTTGTGTAGCCCCTTTAGCCTCGGCACCCAAATTTTTCGCTATATTTATTTTCGACGCTAATCTACGTGCCAATTCGAGCTTGTCCGTGGCACTAGCGACCGGTTGACCCGGCACACTCGTTGCCGTGGTCGCGGTCGCGCTAGTCGCCGTCATATTACCAGTCGCCGAAGGTCTCGCGATTTCGCGTACCGTTCTCTTGGGCGCTAGCATACTCTCGATCTGTTGGTCAATATCGTTCTCGATATCCTCGTCGTCCGAGTCTTGAAGACCGAGAGCGGCTTTTTGGAATTTCTTTTTCTCATTAGCCAGCGCAGCCTCGGATTCGTCAAATTTAAATCCTTTACCGGAAAAACCACCTCCGGTATGGACTTTCTTGCCATCGGCGGCTTGTCGCGCCTTGTAACCTTCCCAGAGTTGTTTGAGAGCGTCGGGAACAACGACACCGGCTAATTCGTGAGCTCGCAATATATCCCCGGAATAACGTTCTTGATCGTGAGTTATAAAAGTATAGGCGTAGCCTTTGTTACCGGCGCGACCGGTTCTGCCGCAACGATGAACGTAATCTTCGTAATGATTAGGACAATCGTAATTAACGACTAGTACGAGCTGTTTAACGTCCAGACCTCTAGCGGCGACCGAGGTAGCGACGAGAATTTTCGTACGACCCGCTTTGAAGTCTATCATCGTAGAGTCGCGATCGCACTGGTCGATACCACCGTGAAGCGACATACACGAGTAAGAAGCCTTCATTAAATTTTTCAAAAGCGTATCCGCATTCTCTTGTTTATCGACGAATATTATCGTCGATCCTTTGTCCTGATAGTGTCCCAATATTTCGAGCAATTTGTAAAATTTCTGATCCTCCTCGAGCACGACAACGTGCTGCTCGACGTCTTTGCAAACGACCGAACGACCGCCGACTTGTACCTCGACCGGTCGCGTCAATATCCGGCGCGCCAGTGCTTCCATCTGCCGGGGAAATGTCGCACTGAAGAGAACGGTCTGACGATCGGGACGAACGTTTTCCATTATTCTCATTACCTGAGGCTCGAAACCCATATCGAACATACGATCTGCCTCGTCGAGTACGACGTAAGTCACGCGACGAAGATTCGTCACTCTTCCGCTATTCGCGGCTAACATGTCGATCATACGACCGGGGGTACAAACTATTATCTCCGCGCCACGTTTGAGCTCGGCGATTTGCTCGGATATTCCGGTACCGCCGTATACGCAAACGTGCGAAAGTCCTAATGATTTTGTAAACTTTTTCGAATCGCGACCTATCTGCATGCAAAGCTCGCGGGTCGGGGTCATTATGAGAGCTATCGGACCGTCACCGTCTATCAACGGTGGTTGATCGAGTATGTGACGAAACATCGGCAATAGAAAAGCAAGCGTTTTGCCACTTCCGGTTTTTGCTATACCGATCAAATCTCTGCCGGACATTATGGCAGGTATTGCTTGACACTGTATAGGCGTGGGTTTCTCGTAACCCAATTTTTTTAATACTTCGAGCTCTTTTTTCGTAACGCCACACTGAGCCCATGATTTTATAGGTTTTGGACAACCTTTTCCTTTGACTCTTATGCCCTCGAGCTCCTCTTTGTAGAGATCGACTTCCTCCGGTGTCATTCGAGCTGAAATATGTTTGAAAAGTTGTAAATTTGAGAAAAAAAAAACAAAAAAAAACGTATACAGCATTTTGGTGAAGAAGAAGAAGAAATAATAACTTACCAATTTCGGGCACTTCGACGTAAAATGATTTTCTGAACGGTTGATACTCGGTCGTTGCGTGATCGACTTTGGCTAATTCGCGTTTTTGCTTGTTCGCTATGCCGGCAGCAGTCTCGTGAAGATTTTCTCCCTCTTCCTCGCTCGAATACTCGAGACCGTCTTGATTTTGTTCTATCAATTCGCCTTTTTGCTTTTGGATTTTTTTCTTCGCGACACCGGTGACGAAAACGACGCCACCGGTTTGACCGCTGCCCGACAAACTCGTACCGTTATTCGTTGATTTTGTACCTTTGTTGTCTACTTTGTTTACTTTTCGTACTTCTTCTTGAACCTAGTTTTTTTTTTTGTTTTTGTCACGGAATGAAGAAAATGGAAAAGTTAGAAAAAATTTGTATATTTGAAATTATGATAATTTTTTCGTAATTATGATCGAGAGTCGTGTTATCGTGCGTAACCTACCTCAGCCATGAAAGCGTCCAAAGGATCAACTTCGTCCTCTACCTCCACAATTTTAACTTCCTCTATTTCGTCCTTGACTTCTTCGATCTCGTCCTTGACGGCGCTCTCTTCTTCCTTGATTTCCTTGACAACTCCTATTGTCGTTATCAACGGCGTCTCCTCGTCGCTGTCGTCCTCCAACGACCATTTTTTCATTGGTAATTGTAAATTTGCTAAAATCGACGCTTTACCATCCTTCTTCGTAGCTTCGAGCTCTTTTTTCTTTCTTTCGGCTCGCCATCGCTCGATTCTCTCTCGGCGCTTTTGAGTTTCGAGCTCGAGCCTCTTTTGCTCCGCTTCTTTGTCCAATTTTGTATGATCGAAGGGTAATTCTTCGTCGCCTTTTTCCTTGGTTTCTTTGCGCTCTCTAGATCTCGATCTATTCGCTCTTTCTTTGTTCGAACGAGAGGATTTTGAACCGGGTACTCGTTTTTCTTTGCTATCCGCCCTGAATCGATCGAATGTTCATAGATTATTTAAATTTATTAATTTATCCCTCGGAAATTCGAAACTTTGTTCGTCAATATCGATCAACCTTGGATCCGGCGTTAAAAAATATCGCGACGTTTGAATACCAGTGTTTTCGAATATTTTACAACTTTTTACAGCGTACGCTGAGACAACTTAAAGTCTATTATAGGAATTGGGAAATAATATCGTTTATTTTGAAAAATAATATTGTCCTAACCTTTTTCTCTCGCGTTCTGCGTGTCTCTCGGCCCTTTCTCTTCTCTCGGGACGTTCTCTTTCTCTGGATCTACTCCTTCGTTCTCTGTGACGAGGTTTTTCTCTTTCACGCTCGCGTTCTCTGCTACGCGAACGTCTGCGCTTTTTCTCGGGAGTTCCCGAGCGCGATCGCGATCTCGATCTGGATCTTCTCCTGTGATGTCTTTCCCCGAAAAAATAGATATTTGTTTTTATGCGAATGGGTAAAATCGATATACTGGATGTAAAAATAATTAAAACGATAAGGTTTCTGCACGATTATTCTTGGTGACTTTAACCTCAAAATGAAAATAACCTAAAAATTCAACGAAACAATATTTCACTCACTTTTCACCACTCCGTACCATTTTTCACGACACTGTCAGTCAATTATATTCTTTATAGACCTTCTAATATATATTTTATAATAGATTGACTCTGTTTTTCATTAAATTATAATGTACACTTTAAGGTTAACGCTGCAAGTATAACATTTAGGACGACGTAGCATCGTAGGTGGTCCTACGACTACGAACAGTCGCCCCCTTTTTCTTACTCCAATGTAATTTTACAGGCTGCTAAAGGTACGAGGTTGCAAATGCAGTTGAAAGATGGCGGTAAGCGAAGTTCATAAATATTATTTTTTATTTCGAAAAAAAATGTCGATATATTTTATAAAAACAATTATTATTAGAAGATGTCGAATAGGTCGAAGAATGTGGTTTTAATTTGCTTTTTGAAGAAATACGAATGCACCTTTGAAAATAATGGTTTACAGTTCTTGTTACCGACCGATACAGAATATTGGAATTGCCACCAGAAAATAACTTAGCTGCTCTTTGGGCTATTTTACCCTAAGCTGATGTGAAAGAATTTCGAGGATAATACAAGTGATTATGAAATATACCATATTTACTACTACTTCTAGCGCTGAAAATTTGAATTATAGGCTGCTCTATTGCAATATCAGAAGACCATTGACTCTCCGATTAACGATTAATAATCGTTTATAGATAGCAATGCGTATTTTGCAAACAGTATGAGACACTCATAATAACACTAAGATTTATATCTAACTATTCAATGATATAATTATGCGGTTAAAAAGAATGCATAATATTTTGTTAGTAATTTTATTCACAGCCAAAATATATAATAATTTATGCATATTTACTGAAAAATTGTCAATGTTATTGTTGTATGCTAGTTAATTCAAAATTGTCCACTAGGCGTCGCATGGTAAAAACCGTATCTCGATAGTGGCGTCCCTGGCTAGCTAGAAGTGTCGGAATTCCGACAGGGACAGGTAGAATTAAGAAAGGAAGAGAGGGACAAACCAATGCAATGCGATCGTCGGGTAAAAGTACTGAACAAAGACAACAAGTACGATTTTGCCAGAGCATTTGCAGAGAAAGCTCGGGCCACGAAAGAGTCAGACAGATTTTTCAGGGCTGTATACGAGCCAAGTAACAACCTCATGCAGCGACAGAGTGAGGGAGACCGAGAAAGCGAGAGGGAGAGGGCCGTTGTAAAAACGTATGCGCCGAGTAAAAAATTCTGTGCAGGACGGCGTAATGGGAAGAACCGTTCGTAGCGTCAGCGCCGCCTCTGCGCCTCCACTCTTCCTCGTCCCTGACTTCCCTCGACATGCCAGTATTTCCAGAGCCGCGAGGCCTGATGGATCCTCCCATTAATGCGAGCATCGTTCGTTCTGCTCGCCGCCGTACAGGAATGTAAAATCATACCAATAGAAAAAAAGAAACATTTTTTTTAATTAAAAATCTCCAACAAGTGTGATTGACATTCGTCCGCGGCAATAACGGTTCTGGAATATTCAAAACGAGTAGTGCTAGAATAATGTTTCGGTGAAGTTTTATTTCGCTGTTCCGATGCATACGGTGGAGAAACAAATAATTATTTAGTATTTTCATTATTTACTGGGAAAGTGTGCAAGCAGGTGAGAAATCGGAAAAGTGAATAAAGAGAGATGGATTTCCATAGATATGTGTGGTTGTGCGTATGTGAATCTGCGTCTGTGTAGAATGAGGGAGAGAGAGAGAGAGAGAAAGAAAGAGAGAGAAAGAAGTAAGGCATGCACTACATGCACAGAACGTCGCGAGCGCGCGCATCCAGAACTCGGTGCAACCGTGCTGTCCTATCCCCCCTCTCGGCCCTCGCTCACCATCTCCCACTCCTTCGACGAATCATGTACTTACTCCGCGACGTCCGCCAATCACTCTTTACGTCTTGGAGCGTGCGCCGTAACTTCGATATTCCGTGTTCGCGAAAGCACTCCTCGTACTACTTCTCCCTCCCTAACTCTCTCTCTCTCTCTCTCTCTCGCTCGTCTTAAATTCACGAACTTCTTCAATCATCTCGTTTCCGAACGTTCGCTGAATCGTCCGGATCGTAAATCCTTCATACGGCTCATATTATTATTTATTCTTTCATGGAGAATAAAATCATTCTCCATCAATCGTTCCTCAATCGCTGATAATTCAGTGGCAAAGCAATCTATCGACTTTCGATAATAAAAAAAAACAAAAAACAATATTTCATCGCCCGGAGAGTTTAAAGTCCTTTCGTAACAGAACTTCCTGGTAGATTTTCTTTCCTGTCAGTGTCAGTCCGCAGATGGGGCACAATGGCGCATATTAGATTAGTATATCGTTCGGTACAATAAATCTTATCAAGGAAAATTAAATTCTTCGATGGATTTACTCAACACCTCGAGAACAGAGAATTTGATTTAGTATCGTTTTATTCTCCATCCTCTGAATTATTATATTAATGCAATTAAGGAAGCCTGAACTTTCTTGACGCATATCACAAATCTTAGAATCACAGTTGAACCTCTCAATATTGAAATTTTTATCATCGTTCTTTGTTTATCATTTTATAAAATCTCTCACGTTTTTCTTTTGACTCTATCTCTCTCTCTCTCTCTCTTTCTCTTTGTTGAATCGTTTACGTACGAGTGTGCTCAGACTTACAGCCCAGACTCTTTGAGAATACATATATAGATATATACGTGTATAAACGCCAAGACATATATATCTATATATCTATACATAATGCATACTCACTGTTCGTGTATTCACAGATATTTTGTATTTCGTGTATCGAGGGAACTGGTCGGCACGAGACTCGTGAGTTAGTGAGTGATCCGTCGCGTAAAGTGTTGCCGGGTGTTCGCGGTAAATTATTATTTTTTTGTTTCTTCGAGTGAATCACATAGACTCGTAGTGACTAAGTGAATCGCCGATAGAGGGGAGACGTGGTGATATTTGGACGACCCACGCACACCGGAATCATCATGAGGGACACCGGCGATATGATGGAGGACGCATTCTCCGAGGTAAGCAAACCAATTATTATCGTTACCGTTTTCTCGCCATTCTTATCGAACTTTTTATACGACCTAACGTAAAAAAAGATTTTTTATATTTTTATACGAATCAATGAAATTCAAAAATTGACAGTTTTTTTCTTCGGTTTATTTTAATTAAAAATTTTTTTAAATATAAAAAAAATGGAAATTAAGCAAATCTTTTTTAGAAGCTCTCTCGAGTCACTGAAAATGGTGTCTATCGGATTCCTATCGGTATCGATCGGGGCAGTGAGCTCGAAAATATTTTTTTAACCATTTTCTTTTCTGTCGAAAATAAAAATAATTTCTCAAGCATTTTTCGATCGTGACAATAAAAAAAATGTGGAAAAATAGGGAATTTTCACGTTTCGATAAATTGATAGCGAATTTACAACATGGAAAGAAATTAATTAATAATTAATTTACGACCCCACGTTTTCGTCTTTGTTTTTTCTCCGGTAAACTCAAAAAAACTTCCTTCCCCCTAAAAAACGAGAAAATGCAAAACAAAAAAAACAAAGACGTTTACAAATATATGTATAAATCGGGATATCCAGCGTTCTCCGTGCCTCGTCGAGATATTTTTATCGGTAACATGTGCACCTGCCCTATACGTTTCATGCACCAGTAAAAGCCAGCTGTTCTTTCGCAGCTTTTTCTTTCATGAAATCGCTTCTTTTTTTTCCTCTCTCTCTCTCTCTCTCTCTCTTCCTCCCTTCCTTCGTCTCTCCTTCATTGCCATCGGCAATCTCGAATATTTCTCAAAAATCTCACGAACGAAAAAACAAAACAAAAAATTAATCAATTTCTTAATTTATTTTATTCATTCGATTACAATTAAATTCAATATTATTCCTTCCAAAATACGAAACAAAACAAAAATAGTTCGATAACGAACTTACGCAATATTCTCGAATTTCGTAATTCGAAATGAAAACGAGGAACAGAGAAAAAAAGCAACAACAACAACAACAACAACGAAAGAAAGAAAAATTCTTCGTTCCGCCTGACCTACTAAAATTTCCTTCGACACTTTCGTTAACCCCCTCTCCCCCGCCCCTGGAGTGTGAACACTTTCACCAAAAGACACTTTCATCTTTGTATGGGGTCTCTCAAGGAGCGTTCTCGCGTAAGGCCCTCTTACAAAATTTTGGGACTGTAATTGCGGTAACCGGAGGGGTTGGTGAAGGGGGTGGTTGGGGAAGAGAGAAAGAGAGATGGTTAGTCAACGGTTTAGTGATTCGAGGTAGACGAAAAACCGTTGCGAGTAAGAAACATCAATTTTTACATGGTAGCCATTTTTATTGCCTCGCGAAGGTCGAGGAAATGACCGGTAGAAGAATCGTAAAGTTACTTTTAATTTATACGAGACAATTTGGGGGGACCTATGGGCTACCGTGGGCCTTGGTGAAAATTGTCAAAAATTTTCACCAATTTTCAGAGTCTTGAGAATTTTTGACATCGTATATACTTATATATATATAAAAGGAAGTTTATAACTCGTCGAATAATGCAGTCGAAAATTGGGCCTCACCGGGGCCTTATGACCAAGTCGGAGTTAAACCGACGATTCGCTTCTGGGACGATTTTATGGCAAGGGGTGGGGGGCGTCACTGGGTCACTGGGGAAAAATTCTCGAGGCTACCACTAAAAATGAAAATACAAATTTCATAAAATTGCCACGAAACGAGGGACCCTAATAAATTTTACGAATTTTCGACGTCGCCATCGTCGACAGTTCGGTATTGTCGCTCAACGACGAGAAATCGTAACGATTTTTCTAGTACGTGGGGGATACGAGAGAGTACATAATGTTTTGCGTGAAAATAACTCTGAAAAATGGGAAAATTTTTTTTTTTTGGAAAATTTGATTTTTAATCATTTTTTTGATTTTTTAATTGTTTTAGGACACGATGATGGAGTGCAGTGGCGACGACGCTGGTCTCGATGATCTCGTCGATTTGTCCGACGACGTTTCGCACTCGGGACCAACGATAAGGGGTGAGGAGAAAAAAAAAATTGTTTTATATTTTTTTTATTTTTTTTTATTTTAAACATACGAAAATTTTGGGTTTATTGGAAAGATCGTTTCGGTGGTGGGAACTCTTCGAAATTCCCACAATCGAGACACGCTTCCCCCTTTTTATCTCGGAACTTTAATGTTTTCACCCCAAAAAAAAATTGGATATGTTCTATATCGCCTTTTGGGTCCGAAGGGTTTTTCCAAAAAAGCTTGGGAAAATGAGCCGGATACGATTCACGTGAAAAATTTCTTCATGTTTATATCGCGATACCTGTGTCACCCTTCGATTCTAATATAAAAATGGGACCCCTCGGTTCGTCAAGGGGACATGAATTCACCCCATGGGTTTGGAAAGGTCAGTTTGGTTTGTCATGGAACGTCCGGTGAAATATCCAAACGATACACTTTTTCTCAATTTTTCTTGTCGGATATCTTTCGCACTGGGTAAACGTGGGAATATCCAGGCCCGAGAATTCTCAAGCATAAGATCAAAATAATAAATAATTTTAACGAGTAATTTTCAAAATACTATTTTTTTTGAATAATTTTTTTATTTTTAATATTTACGTCGCGTTAGAAATAATTAAAAATCGATGCGATTAATTTTATTAAGTTACTCGGTGCTGAAGTAGTTCCAAGTTTGTCCGCTGGAGGGCTCGAACCGAGCGGCCATTTTGTAAAGAGGAAGAGCACTCCATTACATGTTCGAACTTAACCTAGCCTAATTCGACTCCGAGTCAACTTTCCCCAGACGCTATTTTTCATAACCGTTCCCCTTTATCTCTCCGCTTCTCTTTAATCTACATTATTTTTAATTCTCGTCTCGCACTCGATCGAAGGAGACATTAAAATTTAAAATTATACCTGTGGGAACGTCCAGTCGGTCATACTGAAAACCTGAACGCGTCCATTTGAAATTTGAGAAGCCGGAGATTAAACAACAATGCCAATTCGATATGCAAATTTTGGCCAGTTCTCAAAACGCGTTGATCAGGAATAATTGTGATATGAAAATAGCTGATAATATTTCATGAAATTGATATTTCGAAAATCTTTCATATTCGTTCATTAGTCTCTATGTTAATAAAAATAAAAATCTCACCTCCCTTAGCCACAGGGTACAAAGTCATCCCTTGCTCTCTATTGAATCGGTCAGGGTAATTTGAGAGTTCCCAGCAACAGGTAACCGTAAGAGTATCACCCCTCGTGTCGAGTCTTGCGGCAGGAGAGTTATTCGTGCTCTCACCTGATTTCCCGTTCTAGAGTAAGGTTAGGTACGACCGTTGGCACCATCAAGATCATGCACCATTTGTGCCTCGTGACTATAGGGGCTACTATAGTGGGAATAAAAGAGAAAGAGTGTGTGTGTGAGAGAGAGAGAGAGGGGATGAAAGAATCGTGCGAAATTAAGGGCGTTCTGTAGATACGTAGATAGATGTGGTGGTAACAGGTAGTTCTCATGGGACGTTACTGGAGCAGAATTCCCATGGGCAGAGTTCGAAGACAAGCCTTCCCTTTTTTACATTCTCGCTCCGTCCAGATCCCGAAAGCAGAAAATAAAGATCGATCCATCTAAATCCCTGATAAGCAGGTCATCTTCCCAACCAACGTTTGATCAAACGAATGAACAATACCGGTATCTAACTCTTGAATCGAGAGACAGACAAAATGGCCGACATTAGTGAAACATAACCTCACTTAGAGGCGCATCGCCATTTTGATTCTACACCTGAGGCCGCCATTTTGTTCAAGTCCTAACCTCACAATCACATCCCAATTAAACCGAGTAGAACCGATTAGAAACAATCCAAGGATCGAGTTCCGTCAATATTAATGTTTAATAACGCGAATGAACTTTTAATTGCAGATGCAGCTGAACGATTGCTGACTCTTTTAGGAATGGAGGGCGAAGGAGACGACGGTTTATCCTCGTCGGAGGACGAGGGCGTCGAGTTGGACGAGGACAGCGACGACAACGACGACGACGAAGACAACGACGTTGAAAACGAACCACAGAACACGAGACTTTTGCACAAATTGGCAGCGTCGCTTGCCCAGGAATTGAAATATTCACAAAAACAAGCGAGTAACGCGAGTACGAGACTGAGTTCGACTCAACGTGGAACGAAGACTAATCACGATACGATCAGAGGACACAAGGATGATCAAGTCCAGTGTATGGAGGTCGGACACGATAATTCCTATCAGGATGAAACGAAACCTTCAAAATTCGTACATCACGTTGATCAAACGTTGCAATACAAGTCGTCTGGTAACCGAGGCTTTTACGTTACCTCCAATTTCGAAACGAACGCATCCCTTTCACCGAGTAAATATCGTTCGGAGACACGTTTGAGAATGTCGAAACATGAACACGACGAAGGAAAAACGGTTTTGACCCAAAACGCGAGTATTTCGGACTCCTGGAGCGCTGGATGGGACGCCTGCGCTGCCGAAGCCGTTAGATATCTCGTCGAGGACGAAGGACTCTCCCATCATCATCCCACCGTTATCGCTATGAAAAATCACTTAGAAATTCAGAGGGAAAGAGCTTTGGCCCAATACGCCGTGTAAAAATAAAGCGAAGGAGCGACGATTTTTTTTTTCGAGGGGAAATTTGAGCTAGAAAGTTCGATCGAGGTATTTGTATCGAGTTAACGTTGATGAAATAATCGCTGCCAAGTTGGTTGTCCGGTCGACGAGTCAAATTGAAAAAATCGCCGAGATCGATCGAGATGAAACCTCCAGTGGAAAACTCGAGCTGAATAAATCCATCGAAGGTTCGATTTGCAAAACGAACGGTGGCTTTATTTGAATTTAAAACAAAAAAGAAGAAAGATCGATCGAAGTATCGATTGGAAAAGCTCGATCGACGAGTCGATTTACGAATATCGGTTGAGGAATTCATTTTCTCTTGCGCAGCACGTTTATTATACGCTTACGTCGAGAAAGGAGATAAATTCTTAGATTTACGTTATTTAATGTCGATTCGAGGGATCGTAAGTTCCGGTGTAGGAGGAATTTTCGAATAAACATGGACAATTAGTGAAATTTTTGTAAACGAAGAGAACAAAAAAAAAAGAAACTGTTCGAGCATCGTGCGACGTTCGAACGACCTTGATTGCTCGCTCGAACGTCGTTCGATCGACTCCGTAAGCTTTCTTTTTTTTCTCTACTTTTAGATAGCACGAGAATTCGACGTGTTCAAAGCTTGTCACGTTGGTACGCACGACATAGGTAAATTCGTTAAACGAGATTATCGAAGGGTGCACCCTTGTAAACGAAGACGTTCGTAGCGCGAACCTTTCGCCATTTTATAGTCGAAAAGTTCGATCTTTTAATCGAGACAAAAAAAAACAAAAAAAAAATAATGAAGAAAAAATTGTCCCTAATAATCGGAAAATTTCGTTTATCCATAAATTGAATATAATATTTTCCAGTGACGACGACTAGATTCTCGTAAGAACGAAATAACGAGTTTACTTTTATTTTATTTCCAACGAGCCCGAAACAAACGAATGCTTTTAAATTAGTTTCGAGACTCACACCCATGAGAGACTCCGGCTCGTTTCGCATCGAACTTGGCTCTTTGTAAATATGTAAAATATATATATATACATACATATATATATAACACAGGTCCTTAACTTATACCAGCCCTATTGTTACTTTTATTACGATAAAATCATTGTAGATAATTATGACGACCATTAATAAACGACCACCTAAATTAATTGAAAAGAAAAAAAGATAAGAAAAAAAGGTATTTTTAAATTGTTGTGTTTTGTAATGTTTGTGCATGAACGGTGAGACAAAAAAGCGCGGGAAAATATGAATTTCGAAGAAAATGGCCGGTTCGGGGTTAATTAAATGGCGCGGAAAATTGCCAGCTGCGTCGTTTCGTTTCTTGGCACGCGACTGTATTATTTTTCCTTTTTTTTTACAACGAGACAGAGAGAGGGTATCGAGAGAAACGATTCTTTATCGCCGTATGGCGATGTGCCGAATGCGTAGGCTACGCCAATGGGGCATCTGCCGTGTCGGAGAGCCGTAGCTCTCTTCGTAGCACATGCCATGCATCTGCTCTCCGACCCCGTCTCAAACCTATACACACTTTTGTGTGTTGTCTTCGACGTCTCGCGAGAGCCGGCGCATCCGGCAACGAATTTTTCTGTTGCCATGCGAAGCCGAGGTCGTGCAAAAAAATTGCCGAAAGATGATGAAAAAATGAACCTAACCTCGAAAATTGGATCATCTTGGGGGACGATTAGTACGCCATTGGTGCATTGGGAGCGAATGTTAGAGAGGAAAGAACTTTCGACGATTAAGTTTTTCGATCGACGTTGAAAGATATTTAACGAATTGGATAATTTAAAAAAAAATTTTTTTATTTACGTCGATTCACGTTTTATCTCGCATCCGGCGCGGATGCAAAAGAAACCCTCGTTCCTCGAGGGTCGTCGTCCGCTCGGGACGGAGAGGCCCTCGTTTTTTATTCGAAATCTTTTTGGTTTTTTGGCGCCGGTTTGGGACCAGTCGGGACTGTAAGAAGGGTCTGAAAAAAAGAGGGGCAAGGGCATGGGTCTGAACCAGCTGTCCGGTCAACCGTCAGATGGTGCGAGCATCTTCTCGACGTCAGCTGTGCGGGTGGGAATTCGAAAGGGTTGTCGGGTCTACGAAACGACGAGTAGGAATTTTCGTCGAGGCTCGTGAATAAATAATAAAATGATCGAATTAATTTTATTCATTTATCATAGTAAATATTGTTTCGATTTATTATTCAATAGAATTTTTTTTATTTATTGTTCATTATTTTATTATTGATTCGTTAATTAGCTTCCTACCGGTCGTTTACAATTGCATTGCATATTCTGATATTTTTTAAAAGGTCGAAAAATATTCTCGAAGTTAGAACGTATATTGACTAGAGTATTCAGGATTAACGACGCCATTAGAGACCTCCACCTCGAATTTTTAAACCCCTTTTTCTCGAAAAGTGATGAACGAAATTCAATTAAATTTTCTCCAGTCGCTACAGAAAGTTGGCACGGAACATAAATGCATCGTATTAACCACACTCCGTCAACGAGAAAATCTCACGGATGGATTTTCGAAAGTGGGAAAGGTGTTCGACGGGGCGCGTGCGCTGTCCCCCGTCCCCACCTCCACTCGTGTTTTTTCCTCGATTATCTACGATCGGCAGCACGCTTCTTCCGGACAGCTGCAATTCCGAAAAAAAATCTACAAATCTTTTTCATCTATCTCCGCAAGGCTCGCATCCCCGAAACCTCGAATCATTCTCCCTAACCCTCGATACAATTTTCACCAAAATTCACCTTTCTAAGAAATATCAAACTTAAAATTATTTTACGATCGTATTCAAAACAAACCCTTTTCTATTATTTTTAAATCTCAACCCTTATAACTCTTAAATACGCCAATTTCTCTTTTTCGAGGTTATGCTCGATTTTGATCTTTTAACGAACGAACGAGGAGATCTCCAGATATAAAATTTTCTTTTTTTAAAAATATTATTCTTTATAAAATCGTGGGCCTACTTTTTCCAGACGGTCAGTATGGGCTCTCTCGAGGCAGATGTACTTCCGGCAGCTGTTTTAAGAGCACCGGCTTGTGTCGTGTGCCTGATGTTGGTGCATGCGCCATTTCGACAACGTGTGCCACACCCCCCACTCTACCCCCTTGGCGCTACTTCAATTTCACCCCCTCCCACGTAACGAGACACATTGTTATCGTTTCTCTTATTATTCCCACGAAACAATTTACTAAAATAATCCGATACTTACGACCAAGGGTGAATAACGTATTTACTATATTTCCAAGCCTCTTTACATCGTATTTACGGCCCTTTCGTGTCGTAACGTCCAAAATATTTCGAGAAACAATGGAACGTTACCTAACGAAAAGTTACCCCCGATTAATTGAAAGCATTGCTGAAAATAATTAAGCGTCTGGTTATGACAGATCGTATCCCCTTGTCACTCTCTCGAACTATCGTAATGGAAATAAACCTTCTATTAATATTTCGAGCAACGCCGAGAGCCCTCTCCCGTCTCCAAACCTTGGGTCGATATTTATAACGCGAGAATAAAATTTATCTTCTTTTTTTTCACGTTTAAAGTATTTTTGCAAAAAATTAAAAATTTAAACAGCCGTTAGCGATGAAAAATAGTACAAATCGGATTGAAATTATCTAAGAAAAAGAGAAAATTTATTCAATAAAAGAAAAATTATTTTTATCGCAAAGCAAATTTAAAAATTGAAAAATTATTTTTTTTTCTAGATTTTTTGTTTTTGTTTTTATAAAAATATTTTTTGGTTCGTATAAATTTGTAATCCATCTTAGTCACGACTGTGAGAGCTTCGTGTTAAGTTTCGTCTGGATTGACAAACATCGTGTGTATGGTATTAAGATTCTCGGACGTGGCAATTTATCCAATTAAACTCGATTCCCTGGACGCATCGTGCAACGTACAATAAGGTCCCGCAGCCCTCGTTCCGTTGCTTCGGCCAGAGAATCGGATTCGAGAATTGTGCGGGCCTTCTGGCTCTCGACAATGAGAGAGTCCTTTTAATAGAACGAATTCATGTCGCGCATTCAATCCTCGCCTTTTAAACCACGTTCAGCCTTGGATCGTTTTAAATACATTTTTTGTTCATCACGATCGAATCTCGCCCCGCAGCCTCTTTCGTTCGAACGAACATACGTATTTTTTTTATTTATTATTTTTTTACTAAAATACCTATTAATATCGATAAAGTAACAAAACTTTATTTTTGGACGAAAACAAAATAGATAAAACAATTTTACGGTCGAAATACGTTATCGTACGGTGGTTGACAAAATGGCGGTGTTCGGCGGTCGTTTACAAAATGGCGATAGTCGACAAAATGGCGTCGAGCGTTCGTTTTTTAGGTTATACGAACTTTCGACGCGCGAAACGAATTGATTTTTGTAACTTGCACGAAGCTTGGACAATAAAACGAGGGTTGGAGAGAGCGTGCTGCCAGTTTCGATGAAACAAACGAAATGGTGAGTTCTCTCGCGTCTCACGATGTGAAAACGCACATGGCCCCCACATGCGAGGCAGAGAAGCAGGGGCCCCTTGGGTAGGGGGAGATCGTCCCCCGTCGTAGCATAACCCCAGCTGATGTTTGGCGTCCTCGGCTTCACTCCCGTTAGTGATTGTCGGACCGTGCTCTAGTCCATAGCACGTGAAACAACGAATATTTGAAAAAAGTAACGAAAAACCCCTTTCGTTCGACGTTTCGTGTGAAATTTCAAAAATTAATCAAAAATAATCGCTCGATTGTGTCAAAAGCAAAAAAAAAAATTGAATTCCCGTCCGCCATTTTGTTCATCCGGTACAAAACATAAAATAAAAGGTAAGTCGACATTAATATTCGTAAATTTATTCGCAAAAACGCCATTTTGTGCCCTGGGGTAAATTATGATTTTTTTTTTCGAAAATTTGAATTTTTTTTTGCAATTAAGAAAATAGAAAATTTTTATTTTTGGTTAATTTACGTTCGTAAAAGTTGAAACGCTATAAATCTTGTCGACGAAGAGGGGAAATCCCTCTGTGGTTTTCGCTGTAACGCTACACACGACCGGGTATTGATTTCAACGAAGGGAGGGCGCGCGGGTCGGGTTGAACGAGCCAAGAGTGTCGTTACGTTCGCAAGGTGAGAGACTATATACGATACTTCCTGCAAACATTGTATAGTTCTCTGTGGTAATCTAAAAAAAATAAATAAATAAAAAATCGAACAACGCTATCGTAAACAATCGATAAAAATAAAAATAAAAATTCAACGGTTAAATCTCTCGGACCTTTATTAAAAAATTAAAAATAAATAAATAAAATTTATTTATTTAACGAGCAAATTTTTTTATTTTATATTTTATAGATGATTCCCGAGAACGAGAACGTCCACGAAAATGCCGAAACGTCGATGACGAGTATGGAAACGGTCGAGAATCACTCGAAGAGACGACAGGAAACCGATGTTGCCTCGGTAACGGCGTGGAAGAGATACGAGAATTTCGTCACGATAATCGAGTCTAGGGGTGGAAATTACAACAGAAAATCCGCCATCGAGGCGATGTTTCGCGGCGGTGATTTGGTCTACGTCGGTCATTGATGCAAAAATATCGCAATTTTAGCGAAAAAAAAAAGTAATAACGTTTCGTTAGAAAAATTAGCGCGCATTTTTTTTTGTATTGAAGATTTTCCATGGCTCAACAAAATGCAATTTTTAGCTCGAATTTACGACGCGAAAATTCGCGATTTTTTTTTACGCATTATTTTTTATTATTCGTTACGGCCATACACGTAAACAATGCCAAACTTTGTATAACTAGTCAATTAATTTCATCCGCAATATTAATATTTTTCAGAGAATTGTCAATTTTAAAAGAATTATTTTCACATTTTATTGTTTATTTTATTCTACAATTTTTTTTTAACGATACTTGTGACTCGTCACGATTCGTGACCTCGTGGTCGTTCGATCGAGACGTAAATTATTTGTTTTAGATTTAATTTAAAGAGAAAATATTTTTGTCCCTTTTTTTTAGATTTTTAGATTTTATTCTTTATGCTCGTACCTGGAGCTCGTCAACGAAATACTCATTGTGTGCTTGCCGCGAATTGCACGAGAAAATAGGAACGAGTATAACAAGATACCATTATAACGTACGTGGCGCACGCATGTCCGCATAATTGAACGTTGATAACAACAATAAGCAATAACTGGTCAATTAGAGTGATTAACGTCTTTCGTGCGAATCGCAAAGTCGTCAGAGCTTGAAATCCGACCTTGCGCAAAAATTCAGCGATAAAAAAGAATTTTTTTTTTAAACCCAAATGTATAAAATAAATTTAGAACGAATTATTAGTAAATTTGTAAAATTAGATTCGCAGTATCGTCTAGTCGATAAAATATTGTCCGCGAAAAAAAAAGTGCTGTATGTAAAAAAACGAAAAAAACCCTTCACAATACTCCCAAGAATAATTGTTAAGAAGTAAAATTTAAAGAACCGATAAATAAATGAAAAATGAAAATATAAATTACGAAAAAAAAATGTGTTATCATTGAAACAGGATGAATTCGTGGGACGTAGCGTTTGATTGCATTGAGAAGGGATGCGTTACAAATATACTTTTATTCCACGTATAATTTCTATTAATTTCTCAACACGAGAGATCTACCAGCCACGTTATAGAGACTCGTGAACTCGAACTATTATTCATCATCGCGTAAATATATGTATATACACATTATTTAAATATATATATATATATGTATAAGTACACATTTATTAATTGTTGTGTTGTAAATTCTTATTCGTACGTAGACTCGTTATTATATTCGCCGTGGCGTGTCAGCAGCGTCGCGCGCGAATTGTAAAGTTTCGCCGCGTGGAGCGCTGCGGTCGCGGGCAGCCGCGAGTCACGATAATATACATCTATAACATATATATGTATATATATATATGATTTTTTTAAAATTATTACAATTTTGTATAATGAATATATATATATCATTTCCATATGCGCCTGGCAATCGGAACACAATCCTATCAATGATCGATATACAATATACCTCATATGTATAATATTATTTTGTTTCCATATCATTTCGTTTTTTTTTGTTTGTTTTGTTTCATGATTTTATTTTAATTCGTATGATTAATCTCAAAACGCCCATATTTTAATCTTCCCACCTAAATTGTCTCGCTAAGCGTTTGTCTAATTCTTGTTCTTGTTTTCTTCTTTCTTTTTTTGTTTATTTCGTACGATATCTACTTCTTGAAAAAAAATGGACTAAAACATATGATTTTTCTTTTACTAGAATTCGTATTTTGCCTAAAGCTTCTTAAGCCTAGTATTAATTAATTAATTAACTTTTTGTTTTTTTTCATCGTGATAGCTAATGTCGTATGCTTTTTTGAATCTCAGCCGATGAAAAAGAAAATTATTTGTATATTGATGTATATGTATAACGAACACAAAGAAACGTCTTTTAAAAACGACGAACGACGGATAAAAAATTGCGCGAGAAGGTACGTGGACAAATTTGAGTCGACTTTCTGATGATTTGTAAAGTAAATAGATGTTTATAAGAGTAGTGGGGAGGGTACGACCTTTTTCGATAAAAATTTCTTGGAAACGGCAGCATTTACGAGATAAATGCTCGAGACCTTTTTTGTAGGAAATTTCATGCACTACAAAAAAGGTATCTGGAAAAAATTTCGTGGGACGCGCCGTTATCTAGTTAAACGCTTTAACATTAAATCAAGCTTCAAAAAATTCTCCGACCCACGTTCTATCTCAAAATCTTGGGACTTATTCTTTTAAATTTGTTGTCAAAAATCCCTAACGGTCACTCGAACCTATCACGACCTTCCCGCGTTTGCATATCTTGGACCGAGGGGTCCAAGACCTTGCCCATGTATCAAGGTCGACGTGAGCTTGAAACACCGACCGCGAAATGGCGTCACCTCGCGCCATTTTATGTCAACATGCCGCAGTTTGTTAAGTAAGTAATTTACAATTAATATCGTATAGATATATATCATATCGCGTTACAATCCTAGATAATTAATAATACTTCCGCAATCTGGTTAAGGAGAGAGAGAGTGTGTGTGAATGCGCGCGAGGATTTCGGCGTGGCGAGAATACTATAAATTCATAATATTATAGGTTATGTAGATGGAAGTCTCGTGTGCGAGTGACTGTGTCAGAGGTCAAAAGGGACCTAGTGGGAGATGAAATAATCGTTACTCCCGTTTTTTTCTTCTCTTCTTTCGCACGCAATATATGAATGAAAACACAAAGAATTATTCCTACATCCTCGCTCGCACATTTCTCAATACGCTTTAACGACAAAATGGCGTCTTCATACCGAATACGCGAAACAGCGCCACTTGTGTCGATTAAATGCATTAGATTTTTAAGTAAACCGTTCTCGGATGATTTTTGTCTGTTTGTTTTCATGCCGGACGGCGTAGCACCATTTTAAGCAAAAGAAAAGCCTACATTTGTTGGATGAAATTAAGCTAATTAACGAAGCTTCCGTACGTCGTTTTAAAGTAGATAAGCATTTTTTGAATTACAACGATCATAATAATTATCGCGTCTCAGGACGGCAGAATGTCCAATTCCAATACGCTCTGAGCACCAGGACAAAATTCCTCGCTCTTGTGTATACGCGGATTTGTAAAATTGACTAATTTTGGATTATTCTGCTGTTCGCCAAGATACGGACGTCTCGGTAGAGTAGCTATAGGATTCGTCGTCTGTCTCGATCTGTGAGATTTTTCGTAAGCGTCTATACCGTTCTCGGACTCGGAATTGTGTCGTCTCTTGAGCGTCACGTCGACGATAGGACGTTGAGAATTAGTGTCACGATCCTCGATAGCGAATGGTACGGCTTGCATAGAAACCGTGTTGCGACGATCGTTGAAGAGCGATCGTGGATTTAGCGTCACTTCTCTCGCGGAGCCGAAACGCTTGAAATTCAAGGATTGTGCTGCCGGACTGTTCAAAAAACCGACGTCTACCGCCTGACCGAGGCAATTATCCGGTATTCTTTTTTCAATCTTGATCTCGGTGACGTTTTGACGAATCAAAATATCCGGCGCAGCTTCGGGCAACGGTTCGCTCGATAATGGTGGCCACTTTCTCTCCCTACCCAAATCACGTTCGATCGATAAAAATTTGCGTTTCGATTTGTCAACGTCGTGCCAGCGATAACGTAACTTGCCGAAAACAAGATACTCGATGAAGAAATGCTCGACGACCATCGATATGACGAAATTAGCAAAGCCGTAAACAACGAGAATGTAACGGAATGTACGATCGTCGGGGAGTACGAGCTCGAATTGTTTGGCGAGCCAATCGAACGGCCACAGTGCGAGATAAATCGAGAACATGGAGGTGAGTAAGAACGAGGCTAAGAGACCGTAATTCGTGAACAGAGACTTTCTGTATGGATGTCCTTTGCTGAATACAACTGCGAGAATTATGTATTGCATCGAGCTGACGATAAATATCGTATAATTCTCGAGACATCCAACATCGTCTTTGTCCAAGGTGGCAGTCGCGTTAAATGGTACGAACCATTCGTTCTGACGCAGATGCCAAAGGCTCGTGTATTGGAAAAAGGTTACTATCAGCATCTGCGTCAGTAGGCTCAAAATCGGCGATGTACTAATGAGACTCGTCAACGGAGCTGTTTTCACCAATGGACCGGCGTATGCCTCGGTTCTACCGAAGAAAAATGCGAATATCGATATGATGAAGAGATCGATATAGAGAAATTCGATATCGGTAAGATTCGACTCGATGCCGTAAAGAAGCATCACCGAGATGAATTGAGTCAACGAATATGCCGCCATGTACTTGAATATCCCGAAAGAGGTTACGAGAGCGGCGCGACCCTCGCGAATAATGCTCAAAAGACACGAAATATTAGTCTCGCGACTCGTGAATGGTGATGCCACGGATGATTCCGTGTCGGATAGTGAGATTCCCGTGTGCGCCGCTTTGAGGGCGCCGCAGTCGTTCGCGCCGTCGCCTACCATAGCTGTAAAAAATTGCGTTTTTTAAAAATTTAAGTCGCAAGAGAGAAATTGTAAATCGTGTGATCTTTGAGTCTTTTACTCACCTACGTAGTAACCCAGCGATTGAAGCTCCTGTACCAATTGTTGCTTTTGATCGGGCGACATTCTAGCGAAGATAGCGCCCCTGGTGACAAATTTTTGTATCAACTCGGGATAATGCTGTTTGATCATTCCCCAAGTTTTTCCGGTCATCGAGAACACGTATTTGTTGCATCCACGTACACTGGAGAAGAACGAGTCATTAGATGATACAAATATGAGTACTCGAAGAAAAGTTTCGACAAAGCGGTAAGGTTAATACGATTTATATATTTTTTTTTTCACAATTTTTTTGCGAAGTTAGGATTTGGGCCATTTGGTAGTTTGGTTACTCGTATGTTAGAATTTTAAGAAATTAAATTTTTCACTAATACTCACTCGTCGGAGAGATAGTTGACCCCATTCTCCGTGACGTTGTTGCCGAACGAACCACTCTCGATAGTTTCCAAGCTTCCTATACTATTTAGATCGGTCATTTCGCTTATACTTCCTTGTCCATTCGGCGATTGTGGACTCTGCTGGTTGCTGCTGCTTCTGGTGAAATACAGCTGCGGCTTTGTTTGATTCTGTTGTATCGTAGCGGTGACAGCGATCACCGGAATTTCCGGTCTCACCATATCGCAATCTCGAGCTACCGACAGAGCCGTCAACATGTTGTCACCGGTGACCATGACGGTCTTGATACAAGCCTTGTTCAAAGCCTCGATAACCGGCGTAGTTTCAGGCTTTAGACGATTTTCAAGCACCACAAAAGCCAAAAAATCCAATTCCGTCTCGGCAGCCTCGCGACTTATCCGCTGTACCTTGGCCCAAGTCAGACGATTCATGGACTTGTGACCAAGCGCTATTACACGATAACCCTCGGACGTGTATTCGTGAAGAACCGACTCGAAATCCGGTGGTACTGGAAAATCACAAATATTCCGTTATTTCGTCAAATTCTCATCCCTTCCCCGTCACTAATTACGAAAAATAGGGATCTCTTACTGGATTCTTGTTTCGAAAGACTGAGTATCATCTCGGGACTCCCCTTGCAGTAAAGATCGTAATGATTAGCCCCGAGTGTTCTCGTGATGACGCTCATTCTTTGAAGACTCGAGGTGAATGGAAATTGTCTCACTATACCGATTTCCAGACCCTGTTGTTCGCTCATGTCGTTATCCGCGCTGGCAAGATTGCTCATTGAAACATTGTCTCCTATTTCCGAAGTGATGGAATTATGACGAGCCGGTGATGAGGTCGTGTCATTGCCATCGCCGGTTTGAAAGAGTTTTGCGCCTTTCGGTGGTTTTACGACAGTTGGGAACATCATGGAAAATTTGGAATTGTCCGATACATCGGGTTCCTCGAGATGCCAACCGGTCGACTCGAACATCTTCAGATCGAGTGGATCACCGACCAATTGACCATCGATGATCGTTATACTGTGACAAGTCACCATCCCTATGAGAACCTTGTCGACCGGAAGTTTCGCAATGTTCTTGGTCGGTACGTGAAATTTTTTCTCCGTTGCCGATACGACACCCCACATATCCAATCCATCCTCCGTAAGGGTGCCGGTCTTGTCGAAACATATGCAATCTATCGAACCCGAGACGTTTATAGCTCTGGGACTGGTGCAATAAATCCGTTTTTTTTCCAAACGATTTTGAGCCACCAAACGTCCAACGGTCATAGCAGCCGGAAGCGCAGGTGGCACCACTATCGTTATTAGATCGAGAGCCTCCAGTGCTATGTGACTCGAAGGCACTCCTCTCATTGCTTTCGTTACTATCGTGTAAATCACACTAATACTCGCAATGGCGGCTAGCAAAATTACGAATTTATAAGAATCTTGCTCGAATTTAAAGTCCACCGGGGGCGGATACATTATCGACCGCACCAAACCACCCTTGCTCGTTGTGAAACCTGTTCGGACAACCGCGGCTAATACCTGGTTTAAAAAAAAATATCACGAAATTGATTTCTTTAGAAAAATTCTATTACGAAGCTAGATTTTTCATCTTTCGACCTTATTGAAGAAAAATCTTGTAAATTTGAGTTTTAACCAACCTTTTCTCCACCGAAATATCTCGTCTGTATGATCTTCGTACCGCAGAATAGTGTGTGTCTGGCATGTTCTTTCGTGTCGTAAGTCGTCTCGTTCGAGGATGGTATCGGTGTTTTTGTTACCGGTACCGATTCACCGGTGAGCATCGACTCGTTGAGAATACAATTACCGGTTAATAGAACAGCGTCGCAGGGCATTAGACATCCATGGGGTGGAATAACCAATATATCACCAGGCACGAGAAGTTCAGCCGCAACGGAATCGATTTTTCCGGTCGAACGATCTCTCATCACCATTGCAACGTCCGAAGAATGAACCGTTGAGCGTAATTTGTGTTGATTCTGATATAGAAAAAAATGGTGAATGGTTCTTTTTTTTGTTTTATTCAAAAATGAGTCGACAAAAAAATTGTAACGGACGAAAAAATTCAAAACTTACGCTACGTGTTTGGAAGACAGCCATTCCTATGCCAAAGCCTGACAAGCTTATTATGGCCATTGGGTAATAGTAATAATCGTCAGCAATCCACAGACAAAAGCTGAACAGTTGGAAGACGTAAAATGGATTGAGAACTTCCAGGCACAGAAGAGTCAGGAAGTTTTTAACCGGAATGACTATTTCATTGTTACCATAGACGCTTCGTCTGTAATAAAAAAAAATACATTGATACGTGAAAAAATGTCGATCTCCAAAAAAAAAAAAAAAAAAATGTAGTCGAAGGTAATTTAGATCTTGAGATTGCGATCTTACCTAAGGAATTGCTTTTGGGTACTGAGCCCGGTCATTTGATGAAAAGTCGAAGTCAGCACACCAACGTCAAGTCCGCTTAATTTAAAGAACTCAGACCTCTCGGTGTCCCATACGTAGGTCACTTTCTTGCAGCTGAAAGTGATGATCGACGAGACTTCTGTAAATTCAAATGCACAGAATTCATTACGATAAACCCTAGAGTCCATGGGAAATTAGAGATCGCAAAAAAAATACCCTTGAATTGTCCTCCATGAAGATGAACGGAAAGCAAGGGATTTGGATCGTCGCTCAAAATCTCGTTATCTTGCCAGGTTTCATTTTCCGTCGCGTTATCACTGTTCCCGTCATTTTTCCTATAAAACGACGCGGCGATTTAATATTTTCCACTAGTCAAAACCGATTTTCGACAAATCGTAGTGATAAAAGAATTCACGAATCTTTTAACCGTTCTCATATTTCAACCATCGTCATTACCGATTTCCCTTAACACAACTCGAACTACGAACTGCGTTCCATTCCCATCTTGTAACAGATGGCGTCCGTATACGCTTCGGAGTCTGTCGGAGTGGGTAAACGGAAAATGAAGACGCGCGGATTGGAACGCGACATCTACCGGTTGAATTATGAGAACTATGGACGTTTAACTCACGTGACATCAAGAGCGGTCATCGTCCGTAGTTTCTTGACGTAGTAACTCGTGTGTTTGCCCTGAAACCTCTCGATCAGTAGAACCGTGTCAGCATCCTCCAGAGGGCAGATGGAATGGGTTGACATCAGCATTAGACGCGGTACCCAATGAAATATGAGCCGGAGAAGACCACCGGTTGCGATTATCAGAAACCACGTGATCATCGTGTACATTTGATTTCTTCTGTATCTGTTCGCAACAAGAAAAAAACCGAAAACCAGTTCCCCATGTTGTTCCAGGTTTGGTCAGTTCGAGTCGTTATTGTCGTGCAATGGACCCTGCGCCAAAAGCGACCTCTTTCAACGGAATGTTTAGACCTTACAAAACTTCCAAACTTAGACTCGATTAAACCTCTTCAAATGGGTGGTTGTAACTTTTTTTTTAATATCGAACCATTACTAGGTAGATTTTGAATCTTAAGCTTCAACCCCCGGGGGTAGTTTCGAGAAACTACCCTTGGGATGGAAAATTAATGAAACGCGAAGATACGGGTTGCCGATGACGACTATGACGAGGAACTCACCCGTAAATTTCCATCTGGTCCTCCTCGCCAGGATTGATGTAGTCCACCCCATTTTTGAGCTGGAGGAGGCCATTGCCCCGGGTGCCTGTAACGTTCATGTAAATATAAGGGATTGAAATTGTTCAAGCAAGATCATGATTGAAGATGGACATTGTGGTCACTGATAACGTTTGGTTGAACGTGTTCTTAACAGTACACTTAAAATAAGGGCTGTAGGTACGACCTACCCCTAACAATTTTTTTTAACCGAGTCTATTTTTTCGTCTCGATTTCTTATTGAAGTTTAGGATAAGTTCGCAGAAAGTGGTATTGTTTAATAAACCATCAATCATCATCGTGTAACTCCCAAAGTCCTTACCCGCCAACAATTCTGTTTTCTGCTCCTGTTGATTCTCCATTTTCGTTCCCGAGTCTCGCTTCGCAAAAACATTGTAAGCTGTTCTGGCGAAGCTAAGATCCAATTTTTTCGGTGTAGCCGGCATTCTCGTAACGATCGGAGAACAAGTTACGCGCAATTATCCAACGATAGTTAACAACACCCCTGTTTTTTTTCTTTCAAGGAAATCTTCCCTTAACACCTTCTATCTTCTATCCCAAAAATTTCAATAAAACCCTTTCGTCCAATTGGCGCAAAAAAAACGTACCAAGTACCACGGCCACTTAAGCACTACGGATTATTGTCCTTTCGCAAGATTCTTTCGAATCGAACGAAAAAAAAAGGTTTTTCGAAATACGGTACGTGATCAAGGGGTAGTGGACGCGAGTTCGAAGTTACCGATTCGAACGTTCCAAGAGGGATTGTCCTACGTGACTATTTTCCGTGCTTCCCTCGCGTTACTTAAAGAATCTAGAGTTTCGTGGTGTGCTGGGCAAGGTATGGGGGAGGTTGAGGGGCTTCCTTTATCCAGGGTCAAGGAGACGCGAGTTCGTAACGATGCGTTCTTCTCTCAAGAGAACCGTCTGCTACCGGCACCGATTACCCGCCATTTCGGAATCTCTCTTCAGGACCCTCTTGTAATTCCTCGAGCCGTATTTCGCAGGCATCTGTCTCGCATCCGTTCGTATCTTCCCGCGATGAAATTCCTCAAGGTGACCTTGACCTTTATCGTCGCGGGTAAAGATCGGGAGGATCGTTAAATATCGATCGGCAAACGAGTGACAATGACACGCGACAAGTTGGCACGTTGTCAAATAAATTCTTAAACGACGATACGAAGATCGACGAGTCGGCCGATTTTGCCGATTTTTCCGAAGCGTGTGCTATCGCTCCGGGTCTCTTATCGAGACGTTCCGAGTCTCGTGTCAGTCGCCGGGATCGGTAAGTTTGCGCCAGCCGATTCTCGGCGTTGTTACGGCCCTCTCGCCCTCGCTCATACCGCGTTCCAAATCACCGAACGACGCTAGTCTCGATCCGACGAGATCGGACGACGACAGCTCGAAGTAGCAGGCCTCGTTGTGACCTTTGCCCTTGTCGTTAGCGTATTTTTGTGACGATACGACGTTGCGACGATCGGCGTGGCTCGAGCCGTCGAAACGAAAGATCGACGATACGGTTACCGACGACGCTTCACTATTGTACTCGTGCCTCCCTTTTTCGTCACTCGCCGATCTCAAATACATTACGGGTGCGGGTCTAATTTATTACACTCTCTTTTTCCCCCGTAACGTTTGACCCTCGATCGGCAAATTAAATTTCCGAACAAAAAACGAAGAAAAACGAACAAACAAACAAAATCGGTATAATCGGGCAACCGATTTTTTCTCCCTTCGAGCCAAACGCTCTCTCGCCTCGTTCGAATCCCGCGCGCGATCTGCTTTACCGACCGGCGTGGGACTCGTTTTTCTCTCTCTCTCTCTACCTTACCGACCGTCCCTTAGCCAACCGATTTTCCGGCTAATCGCGTGCCGAAATAGGTCGCGTTTATTTCGAACCGCTCGACGCGGCTCCCGAGCGAGAAACCTCGGGTTCAAGTTCACCCTTGAGACTCGACAATATCGTATCGAGATCGTACCTGCTGGTACGGGAAGGAAAAATATCAACTTCGTGGAATCGATCGATCGCTTCGATAGTCTCTCTCTCTCTCTCTCTCTCTCTGTCACACACACACTTCCCCCTCTCTCGTTCTCTCGTTGCCTTTGAACGACGGAAAATATACGCTTCTTTGCTTTTTCAAGCTTCGTTAATAGGTTTGCGGAAGGAAAGAATAAAAAGTCTCGCGGATGCGCCTTAAGATTTATTCGACGTCTATATTTAGACTCGCTATTTCCGAGAAATCGACGGAAATTCAATGATTTCGATCCGTTTCAACTCTCGCGTTGACGTAACTCTGACGAACTTCCGTCGAGGATTAAGTTCTTTTTTTCTATTTCGTCTTTTTCTTGTTCCTCTTGTGACTCACTTCTTGCCCGCGACTCCTTTTCGGGGTAGAAAATTGGCACTGTCACTATTCCCGAAATAAATCAACGGCTATATGCACTTGATACTAAAAAAAAAGCGTTATACATAGAGCCGAGGTCGTCGATTGAAACACGCACGATTTTTCGAAACGCAAGCGCGAAGAAAGAAGAAAAAAATCATATACGTGGATATAATTTTTGGATTTTTTTTTTACGTTTCTTTCACGTTGTGGGAGAGGGAGATCGAAGAATATTTATTTTATTTGATTTTGTGTAATCGTTCTCTCAGATGGCCCGCTTAAACGACTCGCCCTCCTCGGGACTTCTAAGTACAGAGAAGACGGTACGACAATAGTTTATTCCCAACATCTTGTTCATTATCGCGTTTGTTCACCAGTTTATCGTCGATTTTGTAGCCAAGGTAAATGTATTTTTGTATTTCTTTTATTCTCGACGCGAACACACTCGGGGCCGGTTGGCTCTCTCTTGGCCGCGACACCGACTAAATCATAGAAAGTAAAATAAAAAATCCCACCGCACCAAGAATGCACTTTGAACGATTATTTTTTTGTTTCTTCTTTCGTTGACACGAAGTGATAATTCGTCGTCGCGATTTCGAACGATTGTATCCTTTGTTAATATTATTTTTCTTTTTGTTTTATTATCACTTTTCGGACGAATTTCCACCCCTTTTCTTCATCGGTTTATTTGGGGAGGTCTCACATCTGGAAGATTTTTTCGTTTTACGGTCTCGCAAGGCCGTAAGATATTTGCGTAATCTTACGCGAACGCGTACCTCGTGCGTCCGACGACAATGAATAAACTGCCTGGAATTTCGTATGTACGACCCGTCGCGATTGCGAACCTTCCGGCACGACGTGAATCACACTTCTGGATTCGCGAGATTATTGGATTCTTTTTATCCGAGTCACACGTATACGGCAGACACTCACAGACACATGCGCGCGTGGGCGAACGGCGAGCGCACCGACGGTGAAATTTTGAAGCTACGTAACTTCGTCGATAGGAGGCGAGGCAATATACCCTCTCGCTCTTTTTCACACGATTTTACGAGAGCTGCGCGAAGCCGCTGATTCGGCACGATTCGTCACCGAAAACCTCGTGGGTTTCGTCTCGTACCCGAGTTGAACAAAAAAATGGCCGTCCGATGTGGCCCGTCCTCGTGCTCTCGCGTCTCGTCGAACCGTACGGCGTTCACCTCGCGGATGCGTTTTTCTTTATCTCGTCAAATCGACTTGATAATTCGCCGTTGTTACATGGCGACAACTCGGGAAAGTGGCAAGAAGAATCGTCGACTGTCTGGCCCGATTCACTCGATAATTATTCGACGTTCGATGCCAACGAGCGCTGAGGACGTTGACGAGCCGAGAGCTATACATGTATAGTTAGTTTTGCAGTTTAGCAGAAGACATGCGCTCTGACGAGTGCGCCGCAACGAAACGCGACCGGCGCACAGGTACGGAACGAGGTTAGGCGTCGCGAAATAAACGGGCCCCTCGCCTGTAACTTTGGTGAAAATACAAAATATCGTTTACCATAACCTCTAAATTACGCTCCCCTAAAAATCAAGAAAGAAATTGGCAATTTTCATTTCCTCCATGATTCAACGTAGTTTCGTACGATTATCGAAAAGGAAATATTTTAATCACCTTCACGAGCTCTATGAAATTAAAGCTGTGACGTACCTGACGACGTCAATCGTTACGTACATTAGGTATAATTTACAAACGAGGATAATCACGAACTCTTAGAAGAACAATAATGACAATGTTTGTCATCGACGGTAATTGTTCCCTTATAAAAAAAAATACTGGCCGATCATATCTGCACGAATAAATGTTATCGTCGTTACAAATTAAATATTATTCTGCTGCTAACTTCAATTCAAACAGTTTATTCAACACATACGACACGCATTACATGTACCAACTTTGAAAAATATATTTTATATTAAAAATTCGAAATCATTTAAAACTATTTACATATAATATAATCATCGAATATAATCGAATCGTCTGCTCCAAAATTTGTTCAGAACCGTAGGGCTCTCGAGAGCTTCGTTCCTTTGCTGTGCAGGACTACCCTTCTCCCCCCTGCGCCGGGACAAGACGCTGCTGCGCCGGCGTCCCATTGTGGCGACATTGTGCGAGTGAGCCCGCGTGGCCATGACTCATTCGTTCGAAGCTCGGCAACGGGTCTGGCCGTTCTGGCGCTCCCGATATTTAGGGTAATCCATATAACATCAGAATCGAACATAAACCAACATCACAATATGCTCATCTAAATCTTCATAATTAAAATGTAATAAACTACGAATTTAACAAAATCGTTATAATAAAACGTCCCTCAAAACAATTTAATAAAATTTCTTCTCTCCTTTATTATAATTGGTACATTTCATTACAGATACGAGATTTAAAAAATATAAATTGTTTAAAAAAATGACAAAAATTTGAATTTTCTGTCGAAAATCGACATACATACATTGTATACAGGGTGAGTTTAAAGTTGGACAAATCAGAGCGCGCCGAGAAGCGTTAGAGCTGCCCGCTGCTCGCTCCAGCCGTAGATACAGCGCAGTGTATCAATCATTGGCTGCCGGCGCGGCGCGACGGGCTCCCCGTTCTTCCTCGCCCACGCGCCGGCAGCCAATGATTGATACACTACACTGACTCTACCGCTAGGGCGGACAGCGGGCGGCTCTAACGCTTCTAGGCGAGTTCTGATTAGACCAACTTAAAACATTTATATCTCGCAAACTATTGAAAATATCCCTAATGTATATTTGCAACTTTTGTTTGTAATGGTCCCATCTACCTTAGAATAAATTGCGCTATAGCTTGGAAGATTCACCCTGTATATAACTATATCGCTCGCCACGCGCATCTAGTCGAGTCCGCACCCACACCATCGTATCGAGCGCGCTGACTTCTTTCTCCCTCGATCGTTTCATCTCCGCCGGACGTCGCCTAAGGTCCATTCTCATTAAGTGCGCTCAACACTTTAAAGTTTATCTCTTCTGTCTCGCGCGTGCCACGTGTTTCTCGTTTCACACCTCGGCACTCGTGGTCTTCCCCTCTCATAGCCGATTAGTCGAAGCTCACGCAAGACAATGCGCCCGGCCCACTCAACGCGACTCGAGGGAAACCCGCTTCGTAGTACGACGTCACGTACGTTCGAACGTTCATTGAGCGTTATCTTCCCTCTTGTCGTAAATTACGATAAAACACCGGATTTATAACGATCTAACGCGATATGAAAAAATATTCGATAGAATTTTTTTTTTCATCACACGGAGAGTCGTCGATCGTTCAATTTTATGACGATTTACGATCGATTGTTTTACTGTTAGTCATCGTTGGAAAACTGGACGAATTATCTTGAAAGATTGTTATCTAAATTATCGAAGTTACGAACGATGGCGTAATGATTATTTTTGTTTCTACTAAAATATTATTGTTTGATAGAATTTTTCGTTATTACTTTTCATTACAATATATTTCAACGATTTGCACAATATTTAGAATCGATTAAACGATTTTTGCAATTTTTAATTGTCGTCGGATTTTTACTTGTAAAAAAAACTTCATAATTTAGGTTTGAGACAACTTTCAACATTTTTTTCTTTGTCTTTTCTTTATCGTTCAAAGTCCTGAAGGAATCGAGAATTATCTAGTAATGACAAATAAAAACAAATTTACAAAAATAGATCGTCGAAATAAATTTTGAAAATTTCAAATTATTCTTTTAAATATTTTCTTGCGAATTATTATTATTCTTACAAACATTGTCATCCCCTTTTTCGTAACAAGCCCTCGTACTAAATATTGCAATTTCCCGGCAATGGCAGGCTGGTCACGTTTTTTTCAATTTTTTTTTCGAAACCGATCCCCTCTGGTCCTTTTTGGTCGATACTGCATATATGCAAAATTAGTAGACCGAAAGCATTCGAGAACCGTTCACTCGGAGAGGAACAAACGAAGTTCGTTATTCGTTCCAATTCGTTCGGCGTGTGTTTGGCGGTAAAAGAAAACGAGAGAGAGAGAGAGAGAGAGAAAGTGAGGGGTGGGGGTAGGTAGGGGGTTAAACAGGTTTTTGGTTCGCTGCAAGGCGACGGCGCCGCACCAGCATGGTAATAAATGCGAGATATTAAAGTTGGGACGATTAGTCGGGGGCTCTCTCTCTCCCTCTCTCTCTCTTTCTTTCTCTCTCGGGACGGGCCCTTTTAAACACCTGACCAGTTTTGAGTGCGAGTCTGACAAACGAGGGAAGCCCCTGGTACCCGCTATTCTTCTCTCTCTCTCGCTCTCTCCTTTTTTTCTCTCTCATTCTCGTACTTAGAAATTGGTCGTCAGCAATTTGGGAGGAAAAATGACCTCGCGACTATTTTGAAAATAATTTTCAAGTATCCTCTTTTTTCCACCTCTACTCTCCCTCCTACCCTCTTTACCGAGATTTTGCACTCTTGCCAAAAACGTGTGTAAAATCTTCGAAACATGAATACTCGATTATTCTTTCATCTTCGAGTAAATTTACGTATTTCTAAATTTAATTTGCGAACTTTTTGCCAAATCGTCAAGAGGGCGAGACGTCTTCTCGTCGAGCTTCCGGAAGGAAGTGTCGCGCGCGAGTTGTCGTTGTGAATTTTTTTAAACATTTTTCTCGTTCGTATTCGTAAATATAATTCGTGGAAATTCTATGAACGTGTCGATTCACTTGGATTCGATCTATTTTGAATAAATTTTATTATATTTTTTATAGACTTCGATCAAATTTAATAGAAAAAATATTTTTTTTTCTCTATCGTTGATATGAACCCTATTGTTTCGAACCAATTTTTATTAACCTACGCACTTCGTGTTTAACTCGTTTGGGAATTAATAGCGTCGTTATCGTGAAATAATATTGAAACACGAGCGTTTGATTGATCGCGAGGAGAGTCTCGTCGATAGGTTGAAGAATTTATTTCAACGTTATATATGATAGGTCGATCGTTTTTTTTACGGTCTTGACAGCAGTTGCGGCATCTAATGACATAGCTCAGCAAAAAAATAGAGACGTTGGCACATTGAATATCAAGAGTTTTTTTTCTTTCTCGGAAGTCGTGTCGAAATTTCGCTGCATAGGCTGATATTAGATTCGCAATCTCGCCACGAAATAACAATCGTAGTCCATACGCGTTAATGACATCTCCGATTTCTCGACGTTATCGTCTAAGAATTATCGTAGATTATTTTGACGCGAGATAAATAAAGAAATGAATTAATCGAGTTGTTTGTTATTCTTTGTTTACGCGTCGTTTATTTTTTCAGATGAAACGATGACGGATTTCGAGCCGGAAATACCGATGAGGCGAATGTCGCGATAGGCGATTAAATATTTTTTTCGAGTGTTGACAGAATCGTAATTGACAGGTTCGAAGTTGACAGTTCGCTGATTGAACGTTATTGACATTGACATAACCGAAATTCAGATACATCGTAGTTGACAGTTATAAATTTGGCAGAATCGAAGTTGACAGCGTAAATTGACAGTTCCATAATTGACAGAAATCCCATTTGATAAAATCAAGATCCGCTCTATCTTAGTCGACAAATATAAAATTGACAGTAGCGCCTGTCAACAAAACGTTAAATTGACAGAATAACAATTGACAATGGTAAAGTTGACAGCGTCGCGACTTTTGTTTAATTTCCCCAATGAAAACGTCTCCTAATTTTTATTTAACGATTCGTTGCTCGTATAATAAAACGTACGAGCGCGGACTCATTGAACGCTATTAGTTGACAGAAGGAATTAAACGATGAATCAGTCCATCGCGTGTAAGCTCGAGGCTCTATATTTCTACCAATAAATATAGCATCGTGCTTCGTTCCATCTCACACTCGCTCTCATGATAATTCGTTTTTGCCTTTTTCTCATAAAAATTCCCCCTCCCCCCTTCTTCTTCTTCTTCTTCATCTTCTTATTTCTCTAACTCTTTCTCTGTCTCTATCTGTCTTATTTTACTCCACCATGTAGTGACACGAGACCGTCTCTCGCATTATCACGAATCCCTCAGGGGTCACGGAATCTCGTTCGCGTTTATGAACGTTGGAACACAAGCGAGAGAGAAACTTAATTGAACCGTTAAATATTTATCTCCATCAACGCTTTTGTTGTCTAACTCGACGTATACCCTGTGACAGTACGATACATTCATAAAGTCGTAAAATTACACGAACAATTGCCGATTTTCACTTGGAATTACAAATTAAATTTTTCTGTTTTTTTAATTAAAAATTTTTTAATTTTCGATTATATTTTATATCGATAAATATCGATATTTGATTAGATCGACGATACGATCAATGTTTTTCAATCGATGTAAAAAATAAAAAATTGATAAGATTTTTGGTTATGTCCAGACTGACCCAATTCGTGAATACACTCACGAATATCTAATCGGATTCATCAGCGGCCTCGAATCTCTTCGATTCGCGCTTATATCATAGATTATAAAATAAAAAAATTAATTAAAATTAAAAAATATATATAATTCATTGTCTCATGACTTCTTGGACTATGAAGAAGGCGAAATTTTACAGGGGCGTATGGTTAAAATTAGTTCGGGAGAGACAGAACCACGTGTGTTCGCGATTCGCCGATAATCGATAACTTATGAAGAAAAACGAAACAACAACATAAATATATAATCGTCAAGTTCCTACCGTCCATAATATCCATTTTCGATGATATTTTCCTTCGATATTTCCCGTTGGATCGTCAGCTGACTGGAAACACTGCGCTCGATAACTAAGCTCTGTTTTACCGACCGAGTATTATTTTTTTCTTCTTTTTCTTCGATTTTTTTGGCACTCAAGGTTACCTCGTTATCGCGTTACTTCGAAATTCTCGTGATAGCAAATTTGGTTCGTCTCTTTTTATTTTCGTTACATATTCACTTTTCCATCTCGCAGAGAATTCAATTCGACCGGATATGCGACGAGGGCAACGGAATAAAAAAACAAGGATTTAAAAAAAAGAGTATAAAAAAAGAATGATAAAACGATCCAGCGTGGTTTTCGCGGCCGAAAATCCGGTGGACTCGGCGAGCCGCGAGACCAACTACATGTTATTTAATGTGCGTGACGATCGACGTTTGGCTTGCTGTAAAACACGCAGCCAACTTAGCCGTCGGCACGCAACTCACTGGCTCGGTACAAGATTTCCAGTATTCGACCTGATGTCCCGCAATATACCGCGTCGAGAGCTCCAACGGGGAACACGTGAAAATATGCCCGCGATTACTGCTCCTTACTGCCCCGCTTTCCAATTATACGTTCACCGCCTATTGGTTCGACGATTTATTTCGTCACAGGGCATACGCGAAGCCGAAGGCACGAGGCGAAGAAAAGAGAAAGAAAGAGCGAGGAAGAGGGGATGGGGAGGCAGCGAGAGAGAGAGGAGAGTGGGGTAAGAGATAGATACGAGGAGAGCTGAGAAATTGTTGCCTCTCTTATCGAGTTTTCAGTCTGCCAATGTCGTCGTCGTCGTCGTCGTCTTTAATTCGCCCGTAAACGAAAGGCCAACGACGTCTTATCTTCAGAAATTATATCTATATACAGTTCTTACATATGTGAGAATTCTAGTTGAGCTAGTGGCTGAAAGTTAGCTCGGCTCAGTCAGTCGAACGGGGCCATTCGTCGGGTGAAGAAGCTGTCAATTACCATATTTCATAAAAGTCATTCCGCCATGAGCACTGATATTAACGTGGGAGTATTTTCGTTGTTATTAAATTATAATAATTATCATCGGCATATTTGTGGTAAGAGAATGGTCGACGGTGGCCATTTTACTACGAACAGTCACCGATAGAAGTATAAAGCACTGTTATTGCGTTTCGAGATGTCGCTGCGAGTTTTCGATAACTAATTGCAACCTGGAGAATAACTTTCAGGAGAGTCGTAACTACTGCGTATTTTAATTATCGGTAGGTTGACAATTATTGGCACGTCACGTGAATCGTTTTCTTTATTATTGTGATAATTCATGCACGTACCACCGTGCTCTTCTCGCCTAATGAGTAATTAACAATAAAAAATAATAATAATAAACGTCGACAGAGAGTGTCGATAGGACGCTTGGCGCTAGCTCGTTAAATAAACGATTAAAATAATAATTAATAATCTAATTATAATTGAATATATTAGAATTTTTATCTCTCTTCCACATGGAAATTTCCGTTTTACACGTTACTCTGGCATCGCACTTTTATCTCGCGCCGCAATAATTTCCTCGTCGACTCACGAAGACAAATCTCAGTTTAATTATTAGTTATGTATCATCCGTAAGATTCCTAAGATCGTTCGCAAGATCCGTTCAATTCACTCATCGTACTCGAGCCAATTTCGGATTATCGAAATCTTTGCCATCGTCATTGATGTAACAAGCGTTTATTTTCTTTTTCCACGTCACAAATCTCACTTTCTATCCGTAGCAAGATAAAATTCGTATGAAAACAGAACGCATGACCTAAATTTAAGGAAGAATCGTCGTGCTGCTAATAGAGCGATCGCGCATTTGTCATGAATTTGCTCGTTTGCGCGTTTGAATTACCCGCCTAAATTTAGTACAAACATTCGCCACCAGAGATCCGTTCTTTATTTTGTTTTCGTTTCTCGTGGCATGAATCAACGGAGACTAAAACGGGTTGGTTTGGGAAGCCTCGGGAAAATCTCAAAAGTCCTTTTTCTTACTCTTGTCGACGAGAACGTTATCAACATTGTCATAGCTTATCTCCTGTCCTACAACGGCTGGATGAAGATAGTGCGGTTCAACGTCGATCTTTTCCTTGACATCGGCATCGAGCACCATCGAGTGATGAGGGCCGCGATGCAAGAGACTCGGGGAACCATGATGCGATTCGTGCCGCTCGTGTTCCGGTATTTGTTTGTTAGTCTGATGATGTTGCTGATGATGCTTTTTGTGCTCTTCCTCCTGACCGTACTTTCGCAATAGATCGCGCAATTTTTCCAAATTTATCTCCTCCTCGAATTTCGTAAAGAGTTCCTTTGCTCCGTGTTCATCGATGTTCTCAGTACCTTTCAGCTGCTTGAATAACTGCAAAAATCTCTCGTTCGCCTGTACGCCGTCCTTGGTCGTGTTCTTGGATGCGTTCAAATTAGGATTCAGCAAGAGGTCCGGCGTGTCGTGCACCATGTTCACGTTCTTATCCATGCTATCCTCGCCTAGTGACTGCAATAGAGTGTTGTAATCCGGCTTTATTCTTGATGTCTCGGTGCACGAACTGCACGAACAGTTGGTTATTATTTGAACCTTCTTTTGCATCGTTATGGCATTGTTCTCTTCGTCCTTGCAATCCAAAGTTACCTGTAATCATAAAAATGATAATGAAACAATTAATTAGTTACGAGATTCCCGTTGATTGAGAAATCTTGATTTCTTAAGGACTTACCGTATGCCAAACGCTGTCAAGAGGCTGGCATGAATCGCAATAAGGTCGAATGAGGTCACCTGGTGCCGATGGCTCGCTGTGAGGCACCATGTAGGAGAAACATGCGCCAACGCAAACATTATTGTCTAGCTCTTGGGATGAACATTGTGGCCACGTCACGACCTGCTTTATCGGTGTTGTTTTGCACCAACTGTGCTTGTCCGGATAGAGCACGATGTTGTGAACCTAAGATACGATATATCACGATTGTCATTATACCCAAGACCAAAAAGTCAAACTTTCTACTTAAGACATGCTTCGCGCTTACCTTGTGCTCGCGATAGGCGTACATCAGAGACATCTGGATAAAAAAAATGGCGAGCGATAACGTTGTACTTCTAAGAGAGGCCATTTTGTCCTGCAACATAACACGGTTATGAAGGTTAGAAAGACGGAATAGGTATTTATCATGGAGACTCTGAAACATTCTTTAATATTAATGGCGGTGACTCGTGGTCATTGCCGATGGAATGAAAAGACTGGAATAATTCTGATCCATATCGTCCATGCGTTCTTGGGCACTTTAACAGGCCTTAACCACTTTTAAACGCTCCCCGAAGAGGGAAGGAGATTACCAGGTGCACGTTGCTGCGATTTTTCTCAAATAAATGAAAGGGGCGCCAGCGGTCTAGAGTTTCGTGGTGAGGCTCCTCGAGGTCTTCAGTACGATGACCTCGGATATATTGCGTCATGAAACTACCGTCGCGCCATCTGGTCAACGAACGTGAATACAGAGACGGATGTAGGACTGGGTACGATAAACCTAAGTAAGCAAGTACGTAAGTTTGTTTTTGAGATTCTCCTTTATGCTAATTTACTTTGTAATCGTTTAAACGCTTGATTTATTAGTCTACGATGTTATACACATTTTTCAAATCGAACAGTCGAGATTTTGCCTAATTTTGTATGCATGCTGGGTTTGATTCGATTTCGGAGCTAAAACTGGTTATCCGTAATAAGAAACAGAGTCTGATCAGGATATCCATAAAATAAGAAAGGTCGAACGTTTATGACGAATGTTTGCTATTTTCGAGGCACCATGCCGTTTATTTCTTATCATAATTACATCGAAACAGCGATCCGTATATGCCCCTGATTAAAATCCAAATTGTGCATGGCCTTGACTCGAGGAGTCAAAAGTAGACCAACAACCTTAGGTTATCCACGAAGAAGAGGACACTTCTAGACGTGCTCGCGGAAATCCTTTGAGACATATTAAGTACGTTCTCGCGACAGTCTGCACGAAGACGAATCGCAAAATTCTTTTTTCTTTAATGAGCATGCTCCGCGCATCGTGGAATCCCTCAAGAAGATCACAATTCGTGGTTCCTCCACTGGGCTCATCATCTTCGGAGCAATCGCACCCCAACTTTTTCTCCATTCCCTGAAACTCGAACGAGGGATTCCATTTTTTCCTGGGTCCCAACAGTCACTTCTAGATCTGGGCTTCTTTCTCGTGCTCTCTCTCTCTCTCTCTCTCTCTGTCTTCCGATCACGTACGACCCGATCGTTCCCACTCCAGAGCCACATTGAAATTCCTCGTCTCAGGAATCTCGTTCTGGCCATTTTTCTTTTACCGACATATGCGGACAATTGGCCTCCCGCCCGTGGCATTTCCGAGTCTCCATCGAATGTGAACAGAAGCCAGTCGGCGCGATCGAGGTTCTCAAAAATGTCGCTCTCCCCTCCCCTAGCTCCCATCGAGTCGAAGTACAGGACGCGTACGTTGGTGGCGTGCGCAACCTACCGATAATTCTAACGACCCTACTATTTCCTTCGCGGCCGGATTTGTGGCCTTTTCATCGAAATCATTCGATCAGGATGTCGTACCGAATAATTTGGGCCTCACACACCAAGTACAGGCCTTTCTTTTTTTTCCACCGTTCTCGCTCCGCTTTTATTATTTCGTATCTTTCACGATTCCGCAAGAGAGTAGCAGTTTTGCTCTACCACCACCCCTTGGTTCTTGCAGTGCCCCTCCTTTTATTGTCGCGAGGCCTACGGTCCCAAGGGGCTCACGGAACGGTGCTGCTTGTGCTCGTGGAAGGACCGTCAGCTTTGCCCGCCACACGATCTTTTCGTTTCTTATTTCCTCTGGTCGTTCGTCTCTCTCTCCCTCTCTCTCTCTCGGGGTAGTGAAGCGTGGAGGCTGTGTAAGGCTTCTGAGAATTGGGTCTTACTACGTGTGTTGCGCGCTGTTGTTGCTTCTGCTCTTGCTCTACCTCCCTCCTCCTCCCTCCCACTCTCCTTCTCTTACGCCATCTCTCTTTCCCTTGGGCCCGCAACACAACGATCCTTGTTGCTCGAGGGGCGCCAGGGTCGTGTGCAGAGACGCTTCTCTCCTCTTCCCGTGTGTGATCCGAGGTGGTAACTCGCACTCCACCTCCTCCTCCCGTGTATACAGGGTGTCGGGGAACACGAAAAAACGAAAGCTCCGAGGATCGCCACTCTCCTATCTCTCTTTCTCTCCTCAGCCCCGAATGAACAAAAAAGCGGAGCAAGCTCTCCCTCTCGCGTCTTTCTTCATGCTGCAAGACAAGTCCATGTTGGCTGTACTCCAATGCTCTCCCTCTGGATTTGCTCTCTTGTTCTTTGCCTCCAGGTTTTTTACTTTTTTTCCCCGCTTGGCCTCACGGGCCTGCTCGATTCCACCTCCTCGTGGCCATTTTTTGATTGATTTTTCGATACGAATAATCGATTTTTCGTCGATAACACTGGATATTATAGGCTTGAGGTTAAGTATAAGGTGCGGGTTTCGAGAGTTACACGCCTACTCCGCGCTTGGCTCTCGATCTCTTATACACGTGTGAGGTGATTCGAGTGACCGCATAGAACATCGGACAGGGAGGCATCCAGAAGTTTCCATTTGTTTCGTGAAAGTATCCAATTTATATTTTTATCATTGATAACGTTTATTTTTTTATACGTCCTTGTTCGAAAACGATACGTCGATGTTGCAATGTTTTTCGACCGCATCCGAATTTTTAAGTTTGTTTTTTTCTTCTTCTTCTTATAACGCGCTCGTATCGAATGCCTTCGAGGCGAAGTCGAATGAAAAATAACAGTTGGAACATCCGACCCTGCCAGAGACGGATGGCCAGAAGTCTAAAGCTCTTTGTTGCTGCGCCACCTTCTCTTCTCGCCTCTGGGCTCGCTCTCCCTCCCTCCACACCTTTCCTCACTCTCTCTCTCTCTCTCTCTCTCTCTGAATAGAAATATACAGATATATATGAACACGACCTCCGCGGCAGTCGCTTCAACAGAGAAGCGCGGCGGGTCCTGTGGCGATTCGATTTGCTCGTGTCTCTGCGCCTCTCTCGTCGACGGAGAGACGCGTGAGCGCATAGAAGAGAGTCAAGAAAGGCAAGAATGAGAGAGTGAGAGGGACAGGATACGCGATGATCGCAGAGGAGGGCCCCAACAGAACTCCTTCGCCCGTGCGCGCCCATGCCACGCGAGATTAATTTGATTTTCAACCAAATTTGACGCGCCTCGAGGTGCCCTGAGGCACCACAAAGGCCCCGCACCGCCGGCTTCGCACACCAACTCACACATGGCAAATCTCATTTTCTTTCTCGCTATTTTATATTCTTTCTTGTTGCATAGCGCGAAGAGGACACTTAGAAATTCTTTCCCGGTTATCCCCGCCACGCTAAACGTGAAAACGAGACGATGAAACTCGCCGGGACTTCGAGGTAGTCAACCAACCGGATTTATTCGATCTGCGGTATCGTATTTTTCACAATAATAATCCTCCGGTTCGTGCGTAAAAGGACAATTTTGTTTCTTTTCTTTGTAACTAATTTATGCGCGTTCGGGAGATACTTTCAAGGTGTAACGTAAGCATCGAACGTCGTCCGTTACGAGATTTAACGGAGGACACTCGAGACGACACACGAGAGTCCTGATTTACGTAGCTTTTGTCGTGGGTCGTTTGCGTATCGTGAATTTGTCGTGTCTACGTGAAAAAAAAGTTTTACTCGCACGCGAGTCGGTACGAGCTCGTATAAAATGTTTCCGCACGAGTTACGAGCCTTGCGTAGAGGTTGCGCAACTGACTTCACGCGAGTCATGCCTCCCGGATTCGATGTTGCCCCCCACCATCGGACCACTCGGGCGACCCGCCAAGCTGATTGGCTCGCGCACCGCGCATGCCCGAGACTCGAGACTATAAATTGAACGAGGTTGGCGTTCCCTGGCTCATTACTCCGGAAGTCTCCGTTCACTGCCGTTACGAAGATGCTCCCGAAGCTACCGTACCTCAATCAGATCGAGTACAATTATGTTTCTCATTGTCGAACCAAACAAATAATGTTTATCGTAGTAGAAGAGCATTTTACGGATGTACTACGTGTGCGAGGTTATGCCCGTAAATGAAACTCGTTCTCCCTACTTCGTTGCCTAAGACTATACTTCCTTACCGGAGTTTACATTGGCCTATACATGTATGTTTCTCCACAGCTTATAAATTACAATACGCCCGCAGGCGTATATACACTCGCGCAACGCTTCCTTTAGCGTGTAAAGTAGTTTACCTTATGTATATGTTTATGCGTTCCGCTCACGAACGTAGCACTGCCCGATGCTATGTAACCTATACCTATATTTCTCTTTTCTACGTCTATTCCTCTATACCCACTCGCATTCATAGTCCAGGAGCGGATGGACCTTTCATCGACACCAAAAATCCGTCTGGAGACCTGAGCCTACTTCCGTTCTTCGTGCCACCGATCGTAGAAATATCGATGAATTTTTTTAACAACCGTATTTGATAGTTTATAATAACAAAATATTTGACACTGTTTTCAACCCTGACCACGAATAATCTCTACCCAATTTTTTATAGCGGCACATCTGTAAGTCGTACAAGTAGATTCTGGGAACATCGAGGTTTTTCATTATCTTGGAATGTTTCTACCGCTTTTATGTTATGTTATTTATTTAATACCTTGATTTTTTTTTACATTCACGCCTAGAAGTAAGTAGCATAGAAGTTTCATTTGTTTAAAATCTACCGTTTGAAATCCGTAAAATACATCGAGACTCTCCGATGGATCTTTTAGTGGTAACGTAAGGTCCGTCCGCTCCTGGACTATCACTCGTGTAGCCTGATCACCTTCGTCGAATGTTTCCCGTACTAAGTATTACGCGCACGTTCCGTCCCTTACCGCGCTCTATCTACATATAGATATACACATCGTTTCCATAGCGGAGTCTCAACCAGCGTTCACCTCCGTAAGGCCCAGCACTATACGAGAATGCCCACGCACACCAGCTATCCTGCGCAAATGCGTTACACACTCACTGACACACGCACGCACACACAATCACAAGATCGTGTGTTAGTGATAAATACCCAGTTGTTGCCCACTTCAAGATCCGTGATCTCACGTACGCGGGCCCCGTAGCTTTATATATATACTTCCTTCGTGTGTACGTGTCACAAACACCGGGAACGGTTGTGCAAAACTTGACGCGCGCGCGCGTGCAGTTTTGCCTTACGGTATGCCGCGTGATGCATTTACAAGAACACAAAACTTATCCTCGGTTATATATCAACGGAGGAACTCGGGATACGTGTACGTACGTAGAAAAGGCGAGGAGAACGTCGAGAGACGAAAGAGAGAGAGAAAGAGAGAGCAGCCTGCGCGCTGGATCGATCTTTGCGTCGAGTATATTACAAGTGCTGTATGAGCACTTATCGAGAAACCGCACGCCATAGGCTGAGAAATAATCTCGGTGTGTACTATTTCACTTTGTGTGTACGGCCAAGCGAATTCTCGACGCAACGTCGTCTCGGGAGAAACCTTCGAGGATCTTTTCTTTATCCTTGGGTACACGGAACGTTTCT
The DNA here is from genome assembly GCA_964017225.1 of Netelia inedita. Lineage (NCBI taxonomy): Eukaryota > Metazoa > Arthropoda > Insecta > Hymenoptera > Ichneumonidae > Netelia > Netelia inedita. Next base: position 4,942,930 of record OZ024923.1, read on the forward strand.
TCTTACCGAGGCGTTTTCCTCGCTTTCTAACCTCAAAAATTCTCGAAATGCCGCCATTTTGTTTGTTTTATAATCGCGAAATGCTCCGAAGGGAGCCATTTTATGCGTTATTTAGCCTCAAACTTTAGTTTATTAATAGAAGCGCGGACCTGTTGGAATGAAATATTTGGAGAATATACGAGGCGATAGTAAATATCGATACTTATTTTTGGTGAGGATGACACCACCCGAGGCCGATTTCGTTGATATAGTACGAGCAAAAGAATGCGAGAACTCCGCGAGTTGAACAACACGGATTAGTATTCGAGATACGAGAAGATCTCGAAGGTCGCCTAGATGGTGTTCGGACTTGCGCGAGAGAGATATTCATGCGGTCTTGTCACCACGGTGAGAGATAGAACGGGAAAAAATGATTTAATTGAAAACCCGCGAAATGGACGTTACAAAAGAGAAATCCCTACGCGCCGGCCATTTTGTTTCCGACAAGATCGATTTATCGGTAACGTACGATGGACACGGAAAAAATATTACAAAAAGTATAAACGATCGCCGCGACTACCGAGTTACACAAAATGGCCGCAACGAGGCAACCTCGACGCACACTTCCGAGGTGTTTAATATGCTCCGAGAGGTAGAGAACGTAATCTAGTAGTGGTCTCGCGGAAAGGATGAATAGACGAAAAAAAGGGGAAAAAGATCTTTAAAAAAAGATTACATCGTCGACGGTAGAAAGAAGGAGGAAGAGGAGGATCGGTGTGTCGGAGAACGCCCGAAAACAGGCCGAACGTGTGGCGCCATCTCGCCTTCTCTTTTTGCTCTCCTCGTTCGCCATCCCTCCTTCCTTCTTCTTACATTATCCTTATTACTTATCTCGAGCCCCCAGTGTTTCGTGTTGGGTGAGTCCAGTCGTTAAAGTTAACGGGATCCGAGGTAGGTCCAGATAAAACATTCACGAAAGCGAGAAGACGCGATGCAAAACAAAAGGGACCCGATCAAAATACAACGTGCCACTTTCTTGGATGTATATGTGTGTTTCTTCTTTTTTTTGCCAAGAAGAGAATACCGATGATTACTCGAAACGATGATCGAGCAACGATATTAATGGACTCGAGAAAAAGAAAACTGAAATTTAAGATGGCACCGGCGACGTCGTGGTTTGTAGTCGAGGAATAAGAGCAAACTCGAGCATGACCGAAATGTTGCACCTTCAGCGGACAAAGACACGAGCGGAGTTTCGAATCTTGTACAGCACGATAATGCACTTTGGACGTACACAGCGTTCGCCATTTTACTTCCAATCGTTGGAATTCCTACGTGGCCCGTTCTCGATGAGGCCAACAAAGAAAAAGATAAAAGAAAAAAGAAACGATCGAACGCCATGGGCCATTTTGCAAACTCGACAAAGAGCGAAAGAGTGCAACGAGCAGTGCACCGAGCGAACGCATCCCCGTAAACATCACGGACACAGAGATGCCAAGAAAGATGCATCGCGGAGTCCGAGAGAGTGCGAGGAGAAGTAGGAGGAGGAGGAGGAGGAGGAGGAAGAAAGTAGAAAAGAAGACAAAAGACGAGGAGATGGAACGAAAGAGCAAGAGGGTGGAATAAGAGAAAAAAGAAAAGAAAAAAAGAACGCAAAAGGCTAAAACAAAAAAAAGTTCGAGCAACAGCGCCGGAGGATGCCCCGAAAACACGCTGAACGTGTGGCGCCATCTCGATTCTTTTTGTTTTTTTCTCGATCCTCGTCTCACTCTCTTACCTCCGTTACGAATATATCTATATATATACATATATATCTATATATAACCATATATTTATATCTCTTTTTTGCTCTTCCTTCTCTCTCTCTCTCTCTCTCTCTTTCTTCGTGGCTTCTTTAAGAGCCCCCCAGGGTTCCCCTGCACTTGGTGTGCTTTTGTTTCTCCACCCATACTAATTCTTCGGGGTAAGGCCCATTCTGGCTTCCTTTGGATCGGTTTTAGGGGGTTGGGATGGGGAAGGGGCGATAAGGGGATGCGGGGGAATCCACAGTAGGTGCAGAAGTGGCGCGGGCTCCCTGAGTCTGCCGCGTACTACACGAAACGCGCTTACATGCTCGCGCGCGCGGTTTCGTGCGCACCGCGGGAGCAAGAGAGAGAGTGAGTGATGGTGGGATGGGGGGGGGGGGATAAAAGGTAAGTGGTGGGGGCAGAGGAGGGTAAGGAAGAGGCCTCGTGCGGACCACGCGGCATGGGCCATGGTCGCGCGGACCACATACCGGACCGGCGCGCATCAGCGTGAGAGGTATAGCTACCCGAAACGCCTTAATGGTATGGATGTGATGCCCACGCGGTGGTGCCCCGCGTGTCGAAAAACGGGGGTGGGGGGTACGACCCAAGGAACAGGTCGTTAAAATGTAATGACATTGTTGTTTTTAATGCTCGCCTCTTTAAAACCGCGTCTTGGGCGACCTCCTCCGTTTTGCTCGATCCACGCTCGGCCTAAGAGGGTTGAAAATCGGACGATCAATTTTTTGGGCCTTACGCGCCAGTTTCACGATTTTGTTTCAGACTTGTACTTTCTCCCGATCGATGAGAACGAATGTCGTACTTCGTCGCCCGGTTGCAATTTTATTACCGGGCGACGGTCCCAAATCGTGGTCAACCTCTCGTCGTATTATCGCGCTCTCATCATTCGTTACCGATTTCTTAATATCTTTTTTTCCTTTTTTTCATCGAGATCCGTTACTCTCCTCCACGGCGTTACGGTAAATTCGAGCTTGATGGGGAATGACGAAGCCGCTTTTCAGGGTACACGCGCGGTGAGTTCGCGTCGCCCGGAACCTCCCACCCTCTTCTGGGACGCAAGGCCCAGACATGGCGGGTATATATACTGTCAACAAGAAAGATGATGCTGGCGAGATTTGGTGGTGGTGTGCGTGTGTCACCCGAGAAGTTCCACAAAAGCGGTTTGGCTTTGCGGCTATCAGCTCGTGGATCGCGGATAGTCTTCTTTTCGTTGAGAGATGGAGAGAGAGAGACGATCCTAGATATCTCGAGGCCTGGATCTACGAGAAGGGACCAACACAAAACTGTCCCATCGTTGCGTCAAAGAGTTTAGGATAATTAAATGGAATGTCAACGCGAGCGCAAGAGAGAGAGAGAGAGAAAGAACCTTCGACGAGAGAGGCCTCTTGGGTGGGAAAAAGGGGCCAGACTGGTAACTTTCCCTTGTAAGGCCCTGGCGAGCTCGAGCGCGGAGCCTCCACAGCGCTCGGTCATTCGAAGTCACTGATCTCGATTCTCTCTCCCGTTGTTACGGCCCTTATTTTCTCGATATCTGCTCCCTCAACCCCCCTTTCCTAAATACACACACCCACTCGATTAATGAGGCCCAAAATTGTCAATTTCGAAATGGATCGTATTGGAAAAATCTGAGATCGTCGAAAGTTCCCCTCGTCGAAGCATCGTTTCACACAGTCCCAAAATCGGGGCCCGAATCACAAGATTCGTTACGGCTAAAAAGTGGCGAATAACGGAAATAATTCTTCATCGTTCGTTGTAACGTAACGCCAGACTGTCGCGATCCCTCGACGAAGATAAGCATGGCTGTAAAAAAAATAAAAGGAATATAATGCTGCGTAAGGCCCAAGAAGGGAGATGCTCCAATTAAAAAATTCAAGATTGCCTCGATTCTCGCCGAGGGTTTTCGCTTTGAAAATTGGGGAAAGAAATCGGATTTCGAGATAGGCGATGGAAGAGGCGATGGAGAGCTAGAAGAGACGAGACACCGATCCTCGGATTTCCATCACCCTTCGAAGGGGCCCGATAAGGATCTCGATGTTGGGTCGATATTGGGGCCCGAAGAAACTCCGACCACCGTTCAACGAGCTTGAGAGAGGGAGAGGGAGAGGAGAGTGGGAGAGCAAACTAGCGAGCGGAAAGCCGCAACGAAGAGAAAAAAAAGAGTCACGGCACCACGAAGATCCTCACACCCGTGGATCGTAATTAACCGGCTCGACCCCTTCCTGTCGTGAACACACAAGCGATACCACCACTCACCTCACCTCTCCTTATAATATATACCTCTGTTTATCTCTCTCTCTCTCTCTCTCTCTCTCTCTGTCGACATATATATATATATATATGCTACTTTGGCTCTTGAAAAGTGAGCGAGAGAGAGAGAGAGGGACGGAGTTGCGAGGATGAGACCGAGTGGAGATCCTTGAACAACACTTGAGCAACTATCGCGCGGATTTGTGTGGAATAATTCTTTTTTTTTCATTTTTATTATCATTTTTTTCTAATAGCGTCTCGATTAGTTTTACGTTCGATTTGTGAGTTCGCAAGAAGAAAAATAAACGTTTCGATCGTCGTATCCTTGGAATATGCCTCTTACCACAGTTTTATTCCGTTCGGGAGTCGAAGATGAAGAAAAATCGAATTAATCCTCGCTATACATGTTTTTGTCGCACCTTCCTCCGATCCACTTCTATCGCACTTTTATTTTATGTTTTTGTTTTGTTAAAAAAATTTTTTTTTTTAGGAATACGTCGATATTCGCTTACTTATCGATCGACACGAAGCGATCCTCGAATCGCGAACATTCGTTTGGGTGAACACTTTTTTTTTTACTTTTTGATGGCCCGTTTCGGTACGTAATAGCAGACCGCGAGTAACGTCCGTCGATGTCGCGGGCCCACTATGTACTGCGTACTCCGCGATCGCGGCGCAACCATGGACCCCGGTTTCCTCTCAACTGGCCTCTGCCTGCCAACCGTTTCACTTCGCTCTCTCTCTCTCACTCTTTCTCTCTCGCTCTCTCTCTCTCTGTCTCTTCGTCTCTCTTCCTCGCTCTTTCTCTCACCATCGTGCATATCCTCGATTCACTCCCTTATATATATGTATATACTCACCACAAGTCCCAGGAGCTGGGACCACAACACTCCGAGCGATGCGAGTGGAAGAAACTTCGCACCGGATCGGCAAAACTCTGCTTATACATCTTCGACATTCAGTTAGTGGCTACGGTCGCCAATGTCTTCTTCCGCTTTGGTGTCGATGAAAATGTATGTTACGAATCGATGCTCGATGCTAATGAGTGAAAAAGAAAACAACACTTTCGTCATAGGTCAATCGATCCATTCGAATGGAAATTCGTGGATAGACGTTGAGAATGATTTTTTATTCGGGCGGAAAGAAAAGTTTAGAAAAATAAAATGACTAGTCGTTCAAACATGAAAATATATCGCTTAGGTATTTGTACATGGATGAGTGGAGCTTATATCGATTAATGAAATGAGAACAGGCTGTTAATGATGTTTGTACAAGATGGTGGATTTTCTATCGCCATTTTGACGTTCACGGTTATGCTCGTACGCCTTATAAAGCATTTCTCTTCAATGGTATCATTCGAATATCTATGTTATCTTTCCTCGTATCAGCGACAATGGGACCAAGCGAGTGGGTAAGATACTCGTGAAAGGCTTCGCATTTCTTCTTGGTATTGAAATCGTTAGAGCTGCCCCACAATATGTAACCGTCGGCGCCGAGATCGGCTATCGCCTGTAGTCCAGATTGCAGGTCTTTCTGCAATTTGCAAATTTTACAACGACATGTTTAATATTTCCTGACAACGGTAAAAGATAGATGCGTGAGTAATGAAAATTAGCCACTGACTTTGCTCAGGTAGGTATCGCGCTTATCCGTGTATACGTAACCGAAGTAAGGCAATACTTTCTGGCTACGTTGCGACTTTCTCGCTAATCTCCGAGCTTCGTTCACACGACTTTCGATCCGATAATATTTTTCTTCCGAGGTTAAAGTCGACGTTAGATAAACCGATGGAAAATGGGCGTCCACTCTGCTGAAGAGCCAATCCATTCTGCGAACGCAGTTCATAATTAGTTCTAATGTCCTTGCCAGACGTTTCTTTATTTGTTCAAGTGTTTCCTCCGAGTTCGATTAGACGAGTACATAATATTGCCTTAATTACAGGAAGTTATTCGTTCAGGAAAGATCTGAGATTCTTCGGTGGACTAGGCATGCTCATGTATAAAAGTGTTCTGAATAATTAGCACTTACCCATCGTTTTCGATCGTGGTTTGAGGATCGCACTGCGGAGTAGGACGATTGGATGAAAAACTGAAGCAATAAGGATAAGCGTAGTAGCCCCATTTTGCCTTAGGCCTGAGTTGCTTAGCGAGTTTCAGTGTGTCCTCCATGTACGGTCTACCGTGTTTCTCAAATTTTTTTATCGCTTCTTTCTTCCTGGCGTCTGGCTTCAAACCGGGAGTATTCTCTCTGTCGATCGACGCTTTACGATATGGCTGAAGCACACCCCAATTCTGACGGAAAATCGGTCGCCAACTTTCGAAATCGATAATCGCGACACCATTGAAATTGGGATCGGAAATTAGTTTGCCAAGCTGTGTCTCGAATACCTTGAGATGTTTCGTGAGATTGCCGTATTGAGGCAAGCCACCGTTTCTTTCGTACAGAGAACCTGGAATATCAACATCACCGTTCAACAATCGGCTGGAACCAGTTCGAACGGTCTCCTGCCTGCGCATGCATCCACTTACCATTAGGTGATTTGAGCAACGCTGGGAACATACCGGGATCGTAGAGCAGCGAAATCTTATTGCCGCGAAATGTATCACCCTCGTTTTGTATAATACCATATTTAAGCGCCACATCGGTAAAATTAATTCCATGCTTGTGACACATGAAAGTGGGTGCGTTCCAGTAAACTTCATAATCGTTCACCTCATCACGGTAAATAGATTTTTCGTCCCTGTTATAAATGCCATGACGATATATATCAAAGGAAAAATTGAATTGACACGAGACGAAGGATAATGTCGTTGACTTTTTGAAGAAATCTTTGAAAAAGAAGACACGCTAGAAATTACGAACGAAATTGGAATAAAATAGAAAGTCTTCGCCCCTTAGTTTCTTAAATCTTCAAAAATTGTTGAATCGATATTAATAATGAATCCGAGGTACAAAGAAACATTGTTTAAGTCGAACAGCATTTTATAATACCTCGTAGCAGTTTCGCCAGTTGCCAAGTGAACCAGGGCGACCACGAGAAAAATACTCCAGGTGATTCTCGACATAACCGAATGGCGATTGTCTGTCTCGTGGCAATGTGAACGAATGCTAAACCCTGACTGAACCCTCGTGTCTTTGAATCCGAGCTTTTATTCCCCCAGATGTGTCTTCGTTCCTCCAATTGTGAGTCGACGCGCTCTTGCTCAAGTTTATCACGATATTAGCTTTTCCCTCTCGCGTATTGTCGCAGGCCCGCGAGCACGAGCGCCAGCGTGGGTACTCTTCTTTCATTTCGCACCAACACACAGAAGAACCTCTCCATTTCCGACGTTGCTCGACGTGAGAACAACGTTCCTCGAGAGCAATTAAAAAGCGCACTTTTCGCAAGCTCTTTCTTCGATCTAGCTAAGAAAGTGACCACGTGACAATTAGCTCGATCGGGATTCCCCGAAATTCGTATCGAATACGGACGATCCGCTGGCTAATTCAACCAACCGGAAGCGTTTAGACAGAGAAAAACGTGGGAAACATCGTAATCTCACTCGGCAGAAATTTGGCTTTGTTGTTCTTGATGTTCTTCGATAATCTGATATTAATAAAGTTATTACACCTTCTACTCGTCGCGAGGCGACCTCGAGCGTGCTTGCGCGGTACCGCGCGACCGCGCTAAAAGTTCTAACGAAACCTTCGCGACGCGTCGCGTACGATAGCGATGAGGTGCGCACCCGGATTTATCGTAGGTCGTACATTCGTCCCAAGGACGCGGATACCGCGGTGTATACATTTTAATGGCGCGAGGCATAAAAATAAACGTTCTCGTTCTATTTTTGAAATTTAAAAAAAAAACGAAAAATATGGAAAGCCTTCGTATGGAAACGAGACGGAAGAAATAATTTTCCAACGATCGTGGATGAAATTTTTCACTCGCGAGACAAAATGTCTTCCAGATCGAGGCGCGTCTTATCAAGACGCGTTACCAGACGAAACTCTATTCGAACTGGTGTCTTACACCTTGTTCTTTTCTTTTTTTTTAATTCGCCGCTTCTTTGTTTTGCCTCGGTCGCGCTCGTTGAAGGAAACACGTACGCTTCGCGATTGAGAGTTCTACGAACTTGACGAAGGTAGAAATAACAAACAAAAGTGGGTCTCGGGTGTCGCTTATCGCTCGAACGACGCACGATTGATACAAACGTCGCTCGACACTCTCTCATCATTCATTCACCGTCTGTCCTTTCTTCAAAACCGAGTTAACGAGCGCTTCGCGACACCCGACGACAACGCGCCACGCGCTGATCCACTTTTTTTTTATCTACCGAGAGGCCTTGCATATCGTTGACATACACCGGGGCTTTTTCTTTTTCTTTAATCTTATTGACGATAAAACAGAGCGAAACTTCCGTTTTTTCCAAGACGCGACCCTCTAGATATATGCACGAAATGATTGTACACGATTTATTTTAGAGCCGAGATGTCGATGAAAAGGTTCGTTAGGAATCGATGCTCGATGCTAATGAGGGAGAAGGACGCTTTGGTCATAAATCAACCGATGGAGGAATATCCAGTCGAATGGATATCGACAAACGTCGTTGGAACGTTTGACGTTAGAAAAAAGAAATAATTAATCGTTGAAACAGTAATATATCGTTTATTTCGTTTATTCGTGCATCTATGAGCAGAAATTATATCGATTGACAAAACGCGAACGGGTTCCTAATGATGTTTGTACAAGATGGTGGATTTTCCACCGCCATTTTGATGACGTTCGCGGTTATGTTCATAGTCGTTAATGAGCATCCATTTTGTCTGGTTTCAGACAAAGATCCTTGGTAAGCTGGTATCAGCGACAATCGGACCAAGCGAGTGGGTAAGATACTCGTGAAAGGCTTCGCACTTCTTCTTGGTTTTGAAATCGTTAGAGCTGCCCCACAATATGTAACCGTCGGCGCCGAGATCGGCTATCGCCTGTAGTCCAGATTGCAGGTCTTTCTGCAATTTGCAAATTTTACAACGACATGTTTAATATTTCCTGTCAACGGTAAAAGATAGATCAGTGAGTAACGAAAATTAGCGACTCACTTTGCTCAGGTAGGTATCGCGCTTATCCGTGTATACGTAACCGAAGTAAGGCAATACTTTCTGGCTGCGTTGCGACTTACTCGATAATCTCAAAGCTTCGTTCACACGACTTTCGATCCGATAATATTTTTCTTTCGAGGTTAAAGTCGATGCTAGATACACCGATGGAAAATGGGCGTCCACTTTATTGAAGAGCCAAGACATTCTGCAAACACAATTCATCATTAGCCCTATTGTCCTTACCGGACATTTTTTTTGTTTGTTCCAATGTTTCCTCCAAGTTCGTTTAGACGATGCTGTGATATTGCCTTGACTACAGGAAATTATGTTTGATTGTGAAGAAAAAAATTGGTTAGTTTATAAAAACAAGTGTACCCTGAATAGTCGGCCCTTACCTATCGTTATCGATCACGGTTTGAGGATCGCAGTTCACAGTAGGTCGATTGGACGAATAACTAAAACAATAAGGATAAGCGTAGTAGCCCCACTTTGCCTTTGGCCTGAGTTTCTTAGCGAGCTTCAGTGTGTCCTCCATATACGGTCTGCCATATTTTTCGAATTTGTTTATTGCCTTTTTCTTCTTGGCGTTTGCCTTTAAACCGGGAGTATGCTCTCTGCGGATCGATGCTTTACGATATGACTGAAGCGCACCCCAATTCTGACGGAACATCGGTCGCCAACTTTCGAAATCGATAACCGCGACGCCATTGAAATTGGGATTGGGAATTAGTTTGCCAAGCTGTGTCGCGAATACCTTGAGATGTTTCGTGAGATTGCCGTATTGAGGCAAGCCACCGTTTCTCTCGTACAGAGAACCTGGAGTATCAACATCACCGTTCAACAATCGGCTGGAACCAGTTCGAATGATCTTCCGCCTGCGCACGCATCCACTTACCATTAGGTGATTTGAGCAACGCTGGGAACATACCGGGATCGTATAGCAGCGAAATCTTATTGCCGCGAAATGCATCACCCTCGTTTTGTATAATACCATATTTACGCGCCACTTCGGTGAAATTTATTCCAAACCTGTGACACATGAAAGTAGGGACGTTCCAGTAGACTTCATAATTATCCGCCTTATGACGGTCGGCAGGTTTCCGGTTCCTATTAAAAATGCCATGACGATAGATATCAAATAAAAATTTGAATGAAAATATAAAATCCTTTTAAACAAATATACTAGGCGAAAGATGATTTCCTTGAATTTTTGAAGAATACTTTGAAAAAGAAGACACGTTGGAAATTACGAACAAAATTGGAAAAAAATGGCAAGTCTTCGTTCCTTTGTTTCTTAAATCTTGAAAAATTGTTAAATATATATTAATGATGAATCCGAGATACAAAGAAACATTGTTTAAGCCGAACAGCATTTTATAATACCTTGTAGCAGTTCCGCCAGTAGCCAACTGAACCAGGGCGACCACGAGAAAAATACTCCAGGTGATTCTCGACATAATCGAAAGGCGCGTGTCTGTCTCCTGGTAATATGTACAAATATCGAACCCAGACTAAATTCTCCTCCCTTCAAATCCGAGCTTTTGTTCCCCAGGTTAATCTTAATTCCACCAATTGTACGTTAACAGTTCAACACTGCCTCGCTTAAGTTTATTACGATATTAACTTTACCCTCTTGCGCATTATGGCGCAGCCGTGCTCTTCTTCCTTCATTTTGTACTAACGCAGAAGAACTCTTCCGCTTCCGCCATTGCTCGACGAGCGAACAACGTTCCTCGATAAAAAAACAAAAGTCTAACGAAACCTCGTCGTCCGGATTTGAGTGAAAAAGCGCAATTTTCGTAAAGCCTTTCCTCGATCTAACTCAAAAAGTGATCACGTGACCGTTGGGTCAATCGGGAATCCCCGAAATTCGTACCGAGTACGGACGATCCCGGTTGATATTTTTTCCAGCAGGAAACTTTTGGACGACAAGCACGTGGAAAACTTCGCTATGTTACTAGGTAGAAGACTATTTTGTTTTTCCTATCGTTCTCCAATAATCGGATATTATCGACTAGTTATTGCTTTTTTTATTAGTCACGAAAACGATTTATGTCTTAGTGACATCCTAGCTACCTGCATGTGTCGCACGATGGCACTAAGATTTATACGGAAAATTTCGCAATTTATTGCGCACGTTTGCGAAGACGTGCGTGCCTTGATTTATCGTAGGTCATACAGTCCCAAGGGCACGGATGCATTTTCACGGTGCGATAGGTAAAAAAGAATATTATCGTTTCAATTTTAGAAAAATTATGAAAGTCTTCGTATCCGAAAAAGTCGAAGCGAATAATTTTTCGACTGGAAGTGAAATTTTGTGTCTCATCGAAACAAAATGTCTGCCGAATCGACGTACCGACTCGCCACGCCCTCGTGTATTTTTTGTATGTACTAAGAGACCTTGCGCGTCGCAATTTCTATTCGTTAATCTTCCCGACGATTAAGCTAGTCTTATCGTTGCAACGTTTCCGTTAGATTTCACTGAAAATTTGCAGAAGCGTTCTTTGATGTCATATGTAAATGTGTGTAAAATTTTAGGGGCCTTTATCGACTCAAAAATCGAGATATTTATTCTTTAAAATCGTCATTTTTCGTAACTTCCCATAAGAGCCCGTGTTAAATATCGCAACGAGTATCTCGATTTTTTGTTCGATGAAGACTGTTGAAATTTTACACACATTTTTATATGACATCAAATAAACTTCAAGAAGTTTTTTATAACAATCTTATGGAAAAAAATTTCATGATTTCGTTTATTGTATAAGAAGTAAACTTTACGTAGGATCAATTTGAATTTTGAGTATGTTGTTCTTTAGTCGATTTTGCAACAACTTTTCTAAATGGATTTAAACGCTCAGTCTATTTGGAATTTGAAAAAAAAACGATAATAAAATTTTAATTCCCCCACCCACGATAGAACGCCCTTAATACAGCGAAACTTTCGATTTTCAATCACGACCCGCGGATGTTTCTGTGAAATTATTTTATACGATGTTTTTTATGTTATCTTTGTAATCGACGATCCGAACTTTATCGATATTTATTTTCCTATTTTCCTCGATGAGTGATAAGAGAAAGAGAGTTTGGCAAAATATCATTTCGACCATTTGTAAAAGTCGCCATTTTGTGAATTCTGTCGCCATCTTACAAACGTCTCGATATCCTCGTTTATTCTCAATATTCTCCAGATTGTTCTTCGCTGAACGAGGAAAACATCGAGGGAAAGGAAATTATGGGAGAAAGAAACTATGAAAACGGGAAAACTTTATTCGACAAGTGTTCACCGTATCAGGTTGTTCGTACTTCATTTTATTAAAACGGAAAGTGGAACGCCGGCGGAAGGAAAGAGGAAAAAGAACGATAAATTTTTTTCTTTTCTTGTTTTTTGCGAGGCTCGAAACGCCTCCAATCACACGCCACTATTTGGAGCCTAGGCGAGGGCAATGGAGATAAAAACGATTTCTAAACTTCAATGACGGGCATCTTTAATACAATTATTATTACTGATTTTTCGTTTGTCGTGTTTCTTCCATAAAGACAGTAGCCGAGTAGCGTCTCTCGTACTCGTGTGGTATCTACGTCGACCGTGACGGCGAACCGTGTGATAACTCGTTCCATTGTTATTCTTCATTATCTTCCTCGTCACGAATTAATCGTGTACCGAGATTTTACATCGAGTCCCTACACGATCATCCCAGACTAATAATCCAATGGCTGCTTTCGAATGGGATGCTCGAGGGATCGTTCGAAAAGTCCCCTAGTAAAAAAAAAACGCGATCGATCGTAGAGGGCGCTGTGTCGTCGAGGGTCTTTGTTTTACTTTTTTTTTCTTTTTTCTTTTATCTCTTCGCATAATGTCTTTGCGAAAAAAATTGTCTAAACACTGTTAGCGAGCGTCTGACCGACGAAAGATTCTTCCGGACTTCATTTTCGTATTGGTGGATTTTCTCTACTGGAGTACCAGACCAATTTTGTGCGGCGGCATACTGGGACAACGCCAGTTGTACAGATAATACTGTAAATTCCCGTCGCCTATACCGAACTTGAGAGCTTCCAGAAATTCTTTGTTCTCCATTAGGTCCAATGCGTTGAAAACGTCAAAGCCCAACTGCGAAATATTTTAGAAACGCGATGGAATTAATTTTCTTACTATTTCGACGATAAATTTCTCAAAGGGTTTTCTTAACGCAAGGTTTAAACTTAAGATGGTGAAAGAATCGTACGAAATATAACGAAAAAGGGTGAAACTCACGTTTCTTGCGGATATCAAAGCGTCTGTCATGAGATCGATCCACGGTGTCACGGTCGAGACATTGTAGAAACTGTAAGCTGCTTTGAGGGTCTTGTGCGTAGCGTGATGCATGACCGAACTCGGTAGCGTGTAATAACTGACCATGTCGGTTATCTTACCGTCGTTCTCCACGACGAAACTATTAATGATTCCATTTATTGGCAAGAACCAGTGCTGAAACTCCTCGATGGTGAAGACGGGCGCAAGATCGAATTTTTCCAGATACTTGAGAGATAATGAATACGAAAAATCGTTAATTTTTTATATAAACAAAGAAATTGGAGATATTTGCGAAATAACGTTATGAATAGTCGAATACGAACTTCGCTCAATATTTTCTGAGCCTGTGGCACGTCCGTGTAGACCATTTTTCTAAAACCAGGCACTTTCGTGTTTTCCGGCAGTTTGTAAAGCTTCAAAGTTCTCTGCATCGTCATGTTGCGCGATAGATGAGAAAATTTGATCTCGATGAGTTTCTTTGGATTGAGCGAACGATGCCAATAGCGACACGTGGCAATGGGCTTTGGCAATACGACACCCGCCGTGTATACAGCCTGGAATATTCCCTGTAGATTTACTCGCCTCGTAATCTCGCGTATCAGTACCGGCGCAACGCGCTTTGAGCGTAATTTCTTGTGTACGCAGAGAAAATTGATGTCTACCATTTTTTGTGTCCTATTTTTTTTCCGCGGGAAAGACAAAGATCGTAAAATAGTTTAAAAATTTTGAAAAAATATGTAAAAATTTTAAATATTCTTTGTTTTTCCGTTACTCACTGATCGTAGACACGCTGCATTGCTGGAATGGCCGATATGAAGCCAACCAATCGTCCGCTCTTGGTCACTCGAACGCCGCAATGCCATTCCTTGCACCAGCCGGGAGGTTGCAGCGCCCTGTGATCATGCGTTGTTTTTATATTATCTAATAAATCGATAGATTGTTGTAATCGCTCGAATTTAAAGGTTTAAATACGTACCATTTCAGAAAATTGGGCGGATAATCGAACCTGAACATGGCATCGTCGTCCTCGACGTAATTCTCGGACAGTAGAGAATAAAGTTCGGCCAGAACAAGCGGATCATCGAGATTTAGGGTATCCCATTGGAAATCGGCTGGCAGAGAATATGGCTCGGCTCTCACGGAAGGATTGTCGGGTTCGATAGGTTCGTTTCTTACTATATTTTCGCCTGTATAGAAAATAACTCATTATAATGATCGCATCGATCGTTGACATTGTCTTTTTCTAATAAAATTCTATTGAATTCAAAAATCATTGATATGGAATACAAAATTGAATCGGAAGAATGATTAGTTTTAAGTTTTCTATCAGCGAGAGCGAAACCCACCCATCTTTGGCACCGGCTGAGTGTTCCAGAATTGATAAGCCTTTTGCATCGCTTCTTCCTGGGTCTTCGCCGGTTTGTGCTGTATATTAAAGATTTCCATAGCCATCGTTAGATCCTTTATCGATATATTAATCGTTGCCGGCGATTCGCCATCTTCCGTTCCTCCCGTGCTCGCTCCTGTAACTCCGCCACTTCCTGCACTAACGACGGCGCCAGCGCCGCCATGGGGCACGAGTTCACTGTGATTCTCCGAAGTGGTTGAATTAGCCGCTTGACTTTTTTTCTTACGATCGCGCTTCTTCGAGCTTTCAAATAAATTAAACACACGCTCATACTTTTTTTGCCACTTCGGTATCATTCGGTTCCATTAATCTTGATAAACGAGCGGTATAATAAAATTATAAAAAAATATTATAACCTATAAAATTATTCGGCTGATGGCGATAATTATCGGCGAAGAGTAAATTAAAAATTATGATTCTGTTTTACGACAGAAATAGATAATGAATGATAAAAACATTGGACAGTTGCAAACATTTTGAAACACAGTGTTTAGAATTGTTTTCGTCTGCTACGGGAAACAATGGGGAACTTGTACATTGAACAATTGGCTTGCTTCATGGAATGTTAAAAAGCATGACAATGCGTCAGGGGTAAAAAACGTAAATTCTTCGCAAATTATTGTCAACGATGATCGAAAGAATAGGAAAATGTAGCAACGATAAGTACGAAATAAACGATACTCTCAAACGGAAAGATTCTTTCTAATTTGTGTCCGTCTATCGATTGTTTCCCCTATCATCCCTGTTTAATCCTCACAATTTTTAAAATTGTTTCCTCGAGCCTAAAACATCTCGCGATGAGTAAGCCATCGCGTACGAATAAAAAACATGTTGGTAAGTAGTCTCCGTTCTCGGTTTTGGTTAGTAGGTCTGTGGACAGTGGGGGTAAGTATTCTCGTCTCTATCTTTCACACGGGGCCGGCCGAGACCTTTCCGACCTCGTGGTTGCAGGCGTACAAACGAGTAAATATCGAAGGATGTGAATCGCGAAAGGGGTAACGAACGATCTCACGGGAATGTAGGAATTATTTTCAACTTCACTGACCTCTTGCTTTTGCCATCCTTATCCTGATTATCGTCCTTTTTGGCCTCTCGCTCCGCGACCCGACTCTTCTCCTCCATTTTAATATAGATTTTGGTGGTGCGCAAGCGCCGCGTACAGTGGCGACGTCTGACGCACGAGATGAAAGCTTCGTTCTACCGGAGTGCGTTGACACGAGAGTTGCGTAAATGCTCGCTAGATGGCGCCATAATTTAAATTTTATCACCAGTATGCAAGCATAACAACCGTCGGTAAAATAAAATCCGTCGAATAAAAATGGAAGAGGTCGGATGTGTCAGCAAGAGCGAAAACGATACTTATCGACTGAGTATACACCCCCTAAATATAACGTATACGTTTTATGGTCAAACCAAACGCATCTCGTAACTCTTGTATTGATACGTATCGACTAATCGTTTTTCAGGAGAATTCGGACGCATACGTTCTGTTTTTCCATAGATTCGGTATGACAAGTATAATTAATCTTTATTTCATTACCAACAGTGTTTTACATTATGCCGAAACAATGTATAGTGTCTATATCATAATTTAATATAGTATATGTATATATGGATATAAATACATACATTTATATATATATATACATATAAATATACATATATATACATACATATGTATATATATATATATATATATATATATATATATATATATATAATCATAATAATAGTATAATAATCGTAATAGCAATAATAGTCTGTAGTAGGCGAGTCAATAGGTATGTATGTAAATAGCTTTTAGGTACGCGTCGTATCGCTTGTCGATAATTCAAATCATCCGCACACCTCATATCTCTGCTTCATCCATCCCTGTCTCGTGTCCCTCGTGGCTCTCTTCATTTCACGCTTCAAGTCAGCCCATTACTATTACGGAGGACATATACATATGCGTAGATATATATATACATGTATATATCATATACATAGATATATAATTTGGATACATATGTACATATATATATATATATGTATATATATGAATGTGTGTGTATATCAATAATTACTACGTACGCGCACTTTCCTCGAGGCACCGTGCAATAATTGAAGCTATCCCGATCCGACCCTTTCTTCGAACCTTTTATCATTGAAATTGAAAATTGCTACTATACTTTTTTTTTCGATAATTGATCTCATTTTCATTTTGTTACTCCCATCAAGTTTTCAGCCACTAAATCACGCCATCTCTTTCGCGCAACCCTAACCGCCTTAATTATATTTTTCTTTCCGTCTGTCCCCTCTAACAAGGCATAGGCTTCTACATTAACTACGAGAAGAACAAAAAACAATTCCTTTTGTTTGTTTGTGTGTGTTTGTTGTTTTGTTTGTTTCCCCCGGCGAAGAGGAGAGAGCGACGGAGGCATCGGGGTGTCTCGGGAGGTCATCGGTTTTTTTGTTGTAGCTATTTGACGTTCTTTGACTTCACTCTGTAAATCCCTCCTCCTCTTCTTCTTCTTCTTCTTCTTCTTCTTCTTCAACAATGATATGCATATAGGAGTGAGGCAAAGAGCCAGAGGCCGATTGAACTTGAGAATCGCGTTATCGGGCTCTCCATGGCCCCGTTAACGCCCGGTTTCTTGCGTTTGGGCTTCTTCGATTTGGCACGTCTGCGTCGCGTGACAACCGCGTTCGACGAATTTGTCGGTGATTCGACGTTGCAGTAACTCTGATCGCAGCAGCTTATGCATATCTGGAACGAAATAACCGAATTTATCTTTCGTCCCTTTTTCTTTCTCTCTTTTTTTTGGTGCTTTTATCGATCATTTTGTCATCTCTCGAAACGTACGAGAAAACAATTCGAAATGATCTTTGCCTCCTTATTCCGGATGAAAAATTCGTTATTTCGTACCTTCTGCGTGTCGACGGGTATGCAACCGACCGACGCCGCACCACACTCGGCGCTGCTTGCACAGCTCTTGCTCACCTGTCCATAAAAACAAAGAGCACAACGTTTTTTTCACAAGAACATAAGGATTTTTATATTACGAATATTTGGCGGGAAATATTGATACAAATCATCGACGCTAGAGGGACACGGGCAATTGGAATTACGTTCGTACTCGTACTTGGAGCTTCGCTATAATTCGGGGCATTTAGTTTACACAGATCGAAACATGTGGGTTGATCCAGACGCGACACAGTGACCTCTGGATAATTGGGTCATCGAAATCCGATATGACCCGGCTTGTTGGCAATTCTTTCGTCTACTTTCCGCAGCGAGCTACCAGAGAGTTCACATCCCTTAATCAGACTACAGCAAAACTCGGGTTCGCATAGATTTTTGTTAAAAAAAGCTAACGTACTCGAATTTTGTATCCATTTTGTAATAATAATTAATTTATTATGATATAATTATAACGTAATTCATTATAATTCTACGATAGTCGACCTTCTTCAAACGATCGTGGACACAAGTTTGAAGAGTTAAAATTAGTCGTTGCAAGGTTTATTAAGATAAATTATGTATGTATTAAGAAGAAAGTTCTTACCAAGACGCTGTTGCCACGACTGTCGAGGATGTGCAGCGAACGGCAAAAGTCCCTGCCACCCGTCGGACAGGGAGTATCTATCGCCCATTTGTTGCACATCTGTGTCGTATGGATATCGATTAATCAAATGTTGCGCGCGAAAGATATGATTTATAATGCTACACGTCGTGTTGTAACACGATGATCATTCAGCCATTATGAAAATCCCCTTATTCACTACGTACGCGCGACACAAGCGCCACCTATCGGTCACTAATTGTACTTGTCGTGGTGCTCAAAATTCTATGCATTATTGATCCAGGACTTACGAAACGTTACTGTAAAACGGGTTTACATTCACATTACGGGTAACTTTGACAGTTTTTGAGGCTACTTTTAACAGAGCACCCAAATACGGTTTAAATGATGTTTTCGAAGCGGTGAAACGGTCGGAAAACTGAATATCGCTTGCAATGACAATGTTTTCAACACGGAGCTTCTTTCAGATTCTCCATATCGTACACGTAACGTCTAATTACCGTGAAAATTAATGAACAAACTTGAAAGACGTCGATATATTTTGCGGACGGAACAGACTTAGCGAACATGAACGAAGGCGAACGAAAGCGGGGGAGTTACTTGGCTGGAGGTCGTTGGAGAGGTGGCAGTAGGTTCTCAAAATAAATCGGCAATCGATGGAACGTAAACCCCGTGAGATAAATCAAAGTACGGAGAAAAGCAAGGGAAAGTGGCTACGATGGGTGGTCGAGGACTTCGAGGACGAGGGTACGAGTGCCACCGACCGCTCTCGAAACTGCGTGGACCAGCCGTGATAGTAGCATTACGTACTATCAGCATTTCTTTTTTGTTTCTATGTTTGTAAACATTTTTTTATTCTTAACTAAAGAGCAATCGATAAATATTACCTGGTTATCGCTAACGTTGACACAAGTGTAGCACGTTAGACCTGGACAACAAAGACAACGACATGGAGAAATTTCAAGACCGTTAGGAGCAGTTAGAGGTGATTAAAGGGTGGAAAGAATTAATCATAGAACGATTCGAGAGACCCAAGTGCAAATCGCGAACGAATATTCATTGAATTGAAACAAATTTGATCTCTCGATTATTATTCTTTTCTTACTTCTCTCGTTTCGTAATCGTAATAAAAGTAAACGAAATTTCTCATCTTTCTTCGGGACTCGCGCGAATTTCGGCCTCATAACTCACGATAGATGTCTTCCTCGTCCGGCGAAGTTCCCTTCAAGCCACTCTTCTGCCTCGTCGTCTCCTCTTTCGTTCCGCTCTCGTTCCCCGATACGAGATTTCTGCCGCACGTTGTTTCCGCAGCTAGGAGCAGCCCGACCATAACCCACGTGATCATTCCTCACATCTCTGTAACAAAATAATATTTCGGGAATAAATCAAGTCGTCGACGACGCTATTTCTACGTTCGATCTCTCTCTCTCTCTCCCTTCCCTTTCACTCTTTCTCTCATTATTTCTGTTTCACTTCGTCGTTATTCGCAATTTTTACCGTTTTGTATCAAACAGCTACTCGTCATAATTTTGCATTGTTCGTGAAATTAATAAGGAGCACTTGGGCAATTTTTAAATTAATTAAAAGGTAGGAAGAAACGTCTTGGCTCGATAATTCCAGTGAAATTTCGAAGGTCAAAAGATCGCGAGGAGGATGAGATTGTGAAAGAAGTGAAAAAAAAGAACGATCGTTGGAATTTGTATGAAGGCCTCTGTCTTCGATATGAATCAACTGGTAACGACTAATTGCCTCCAGAGACTCGTCGATTGAATGTCGTTATTGCCCATGCAGAGTTCGAGCATAATTATTTTACCTCTCTCCTTCCCTCCTTCGTATTTCCCCCCTATCTCTCGTTGTTCGCTCCTTTCATTCCATACTCCGTTTTCCTCGTTCCCTCGACTTTTTTATTTTCACCAACTCGTTACCGAAATGGGATTTCCCTCCGTTCGTTTCTCAAACCTCGAGGAGTATACTTATACACTCTTTCTTTCTCTTTCGGCTTCTTCTTCTTTCCTTTTTTCTTTTCTTTCTTTTTCCATTCGTGCTCAAGGCGGCCTCGCTTCGATTTTGCCGAGATTAAAACGACGTCCGGGGAACGCGCTGTGTGGCCGCGCGCGCGGAATGTCTTTTAACGAAAGAGAGGCAGAGCCCCCTCGAGGGACACGGAAAGAGCGAGAATCGACGCGAGAAACTCACCCTTCCATCGCTCTTCATTCTCCTCCTTCAACCCTGTCGCCTCTTTTTCTCCTCACCGCCCCTCCCGCTCACCGTCCCCCAACCGTCCAACTGCCACCCTCTCGCTTTCCGCTAGGTAGCTTCGACTCGTCCAGGTCCGGAATGAAATCCGGATCGGGGAATTACTGCAATCGTGTGCCCGCTGCCTATAAATCCAAACCTCGAAAGCCCGGCGTGTCGATCGACCGAGTGAATCTCATCGATAGTAATACACTCTAACCTCGAACGTTACGTATAGAGAGAGAGAGAGAGAGAGAGAGAGAGATACCTACGTAAAAGAGAAGGGTACTACATCAGCCCTTTACGTACATACATCTCTTCCACTCGAGCCGCGTTCGCGAGACTTACAAAAGAAAGTAGGAAAAGAGAGAACGAGAGAAAGAAGAAAGGTAACGAGAGTTAGCCGGATGGAGCTACGAGGGAGATAGAGGGGAGGATGCCGAGGAAAGAAAAAAAGAACGAATTCCAATAAAGACAACGGCTGATTTTTCCACGGTATGAAAAATCAGCCTTCGAGCATCGTAAATGGGAAGCCCTTTTTTAGCCCTTTGTCGTCGTCACAGACGGATATGAAATTTTCCCTAGAGGCACACGAGGGCCGGCGCCTCTCTGTACGTTCGTTCTTCTATCTTTTTTTTCTTCTTTTTCCCGCGTAGAATGGCGCGCGACATGTGTGGCGCCACCAGCGAGGATCGTTGGTACTTAAGCCCTCCCGCCAACGCGACGTCGGGCGATGCATCGATCGTGAAGCCGATTGGCTGATTCTCGTTTGACGGGATCGAGAAGGGGAAATCCCCGAGTTTTAGAAAAAAAATAGTAGACGCGGCAAAGGTACGGAGGGGTAGGAACAGAGATGACGGAGGTAAATTCCACGTGCCGTGAAAGTTGTTCATGAAAATCCCTCGAAACGAGAGAGATGGAATTACGGGGGCGGGAGGGGGGGGGGGTGGAGATAGATGGATAGATAGAGAGAGAAAGAGACATAGGCATAAGGCGTTATACGACTTCACCGTCTGGTTTGACAAGGACGATTTCCTGGCCTCGTTTTTGTTTTCGTTTTTCTTTTTTCCAGCGCACATCAGAGGAAATGCACGCTCCCGGGAGCTTTCGTAGAAAACCAAACTAGCTGCGCGCACATTTTGTCTCCGTGTATGCGGAAAATCACTCGTGAATTCCGAGCGAAACGACTCGTGCGCGTATCCTACACTACGAGGCTGCCGGTACGGTCGTTCCTTTTTCGCCCTTCTTCTTTCTCGTTGTGTTTTTTTTTCTTTTTCTTCTTTTTTCACTCTTTCTCCTATATCTCTCTTTATGTCGTGTCTACCAGTTTTTCAACGTTAAAACTCCCTCTGTAAAGACCCTCTCTTCTCTCTTTTTTGTTTCTCTCATCTTTCAACACCGAGGCCTTTTTCCACTCTCTCGAATCGAGCGAGACGGTGATAGGCGGAAGAGGGCGCTGACGCGTGCATGCGCGCGTGCGTCGGCTTGAGGTTCGTGGCTCTCCTAGGAAAATTTTAAGGTTAGGTCTGATCGTTCAGTCCGGCAATGTGAATGTCGTCAACGAATCGCCATCAATGACGACTCGAAATCAATGAATTTATTGATCGCGAAGTAGCGGATCGAAAAAGAATTTTGATTGCGTATTATTTCTATGACGATCAAGAGACTGTCTGAAAGAGTGTCGAGTGGCTAGACTCGAATCGTTCTTTCTCTCTACATCATCGACGAGTAAATCCTCTAAATACATGCGATTAATTCTTTGCTGTCAAAAGTGTGACAATTGTAAATTGCAAATCTTGGGAATTCGAAAATTTAAATCGTACAAAAGTTTTAAGTTTCAAAGTCGTACGTCTTCCAAAAAATCCATTTCCAGACCAATTTATGGCAACGGGATAAAATTGATGGGGCCTCGATACGTCGCCATTGTTAACTTTCCGTGGGTAGGAAGTGTAGTGGAGAGGAACAGAAAGAATTTTTTTTGTATCGTGTAAGCCAGGGAACGTTATTTCAAATCCCTGGCAACACTTCCTAGGTTCACATATCTCTTTTTTTCTCTCGATAAGAGCGAGCACGGGTAGTGGGACGAAGGGGAAGGGAGATAGCAATGAAAATTCATGCAATTTGCTTGGCACGTAATTGTACGCCAACGATAGCTCCGCGTCTTTTCTCTCTCTTATTTTTCTTTTTTTCCGTAGCATGTTATTTTTTTTGCATAGCAAGTCATTTGTACTTTATTCTTCTTGCGCGTTAATAAAGAAAATTCAAAAACCAGCTGAGCTCGGGCTTTTAATCCCTGGCGCCTTCCCGGTACGCGGGGGTGCGAGAACAAAAAGTCTGAGAGCCCGGTGAGACATTAAAATTTGCTGGATAACGCACGAGCCATTCCATCTCCCTCTCTTTCTCTTTCATCCCCTCATTTGAATGTGTAACCCATCTAAACGACGGTGGGATTTCACTGGCGGAGAGCGTTGTAGATACGCGAACGAACTACAGGAGGTGGTTATATATATCACGAGGGTCTCTCTCTCTCGCCCTCTCTCTCTCTCTTTCGCGCCTTGCCACCCTTTGGTTTCTTCCACTCAGTCTTACCAAAGTACCGTATACGCGAGAAGGGGCTTTCATTTGAAATTCAAACCTATTCGATGCGGTTCCGACACCACGAATAACGTCTGTCTGCACATTCCTAATTGCGAGAGCGTGAGCAGCGCCATCTAACGGGACGCCTATGACCTCGCGCCACGCGGCGAGCTCTGGCGGATAGTTGAAGAAACAGCGGTTTGGACAGGAGAACAAAAATATTTCTTCGTTCAACTACGTTTAAATCCAGGAGGATCAATTTCGCCCCGTGGAAAAACGAACCTCGGATATATTTCATTTGTTTTCGTTTTTTCCTTTCTCTTTCTCTCTTACACACATACACACCCGCTCTCACCCCGTTTAACAATTTTTTTTTCCGTGTGTTTCCCGCACATTTGAACGGGCTCGATAACGCGGGGAACGTTATCAGCGCGCTCGGTTGGCCTTAACAAAAAAAGTAAGCGCGGGGGATAAAACGAGCGGTTGATAGGGGAGGGAGCTCGGGGGAAAAAATGCATGCAAAGCCTCTGCGTTGGAGGGACGGAGCGTAAAAATTGATGTGGAATTTGCATTGAAAGCGGATGAAATTCGGTAAATGGGGAGGGTGAGAGGGAGAGATAGGGGAGGATGGAATGGCGTTAGTAAAAGCGGACACGTTGAGCCATATTCTAGAGATGTGAAAAGACTGTCATGGCGCCGCACACCCACCCACACATACGAATATAAAGAGAGAGAGACATATATATTTCTGGCATCCATATTTGATAAGCAGAGACAGGTCTCCGCGTTCGAGTCATATATTTCCTTAACGTCTACTCGACCAGAGCCTCTCTCCTCATGCTCGAAAAGTTTTCCACCATAGCTCTCTGGCCCTGCTGCTGCCAGAGAGACGTTTACCAGACGCCCTGCCTTACCATCGTACTTCATACCGGCTCAGACTCACACATAACCTCTAAAACACACATACGTAACCTCCAAACATACACACACACATAACCTCAATGTCCCATACATAACCTCGCTATCGTTCACACACATCATCCCTTACCCCCAAACACACCTACACGCACTCAACTCCATCTTCGGCTTTTACTTTGAACTTTATAACCCGGTACTTTTCCGGGGCTTCGCACGCTCGCGACTCTTTCTTCTTCGTTGGTCGTCGCCAGTAACGGCCGGCGAGCGAGGTCCGTGTTGGGAAAAGGAAGAGAGAGGGCGTCGTGCATCATCATGCGCGTGCATAGTTCATGGCGCACGCTGCTGCTACCGCCATGGTGATGGATATCGGAAACTTTTGTAATGCCGGTTGCAAAAATTCACCCGTACAGAATGCTCTCGAAAGTCCGTGGAATTGTGATGCACGTACTTTTTTTTTAGCACGCCCGCCATCTGTTACGTACGCATATAAATACGTACGTACGTTTATTTATCGTGCATACTTTCATGAAGTATAGGAACACATTTTGGTGAAAGCCTAACCTCGAAATAATAAGCGCCAAGTGGTACGATCGTTCACCTATGAATATCGTGATATAACGTCGCGTGAAGATTATTTACGTCGTAAAAGTGATGCGAGCGTCATTTACGCGTACGACGCGAGCGTTTATTCATCGCTGGTACTTGGGACGAAGCGTATGGAGTCATTAGAAATACAAAGTTTCGTTGATGATGTAATTTTGTCCTCGTTATCGCGACACTCGACGGTTTATGTAGCCGAGAGGACGACAATTTTATAACTCGGTCGTGCAACTGGTTGACGTGGCGCCACGTGGAACGTGGCCGATTCGTCAAAAACATAACCTCTCGCGTGATCAGTGCGCGGCCGCCATTAAAGACCCCAGGCGCGTGCGCAATGCCACGACGCAGGTTCGGGACGACAAAATGGCAGCGGAACGACCGAAGCCGATACGTACGTTACGTAAGAATCTAAAGAGGTTACAAACCGAACAGATAGACGGCGTAGCTTAACAAACGGATATTGTACACACGATGAACAAGTTGGCTCGAGTTAGACGGTGAGATTTCGAAATTACGAACGAACTCCGGGAACGTCTCCAAGTCTTGGCAAATAAATAACCGGGCGAAATCCAGACGACCCTTGACCCGGAATACATACACAGCGCCACACTGTGGTAGAATCCTCGCGCGGACGTATCGCCTGGGCGTCGTAACCGAGTTTGCAACTCCGTAAGCGACGGTGAATGTGTGTACCGAGGATGGGACGACGGAGTCGAGAGGGCTCTCGTGAAGCGACGCGAGAGCAAACGAGGCGAAAAAAAATTCTCCCCCTTGGTAGCATATCCTGTTCCGCTTCCTCTCTCGCACTTTTTCAACCCTCTTTCGCCCTTTCCGTCGCCTTCTTTTTTCTTTGGCGGTGGATGCTTAGCCGATTATTCGATGAGTCGATGGCTCGACGCCACGAGATAGAGACGCGAAGTGGCCAGGAAAAAAGGGAAAGAGAAATAGGGTAAAGAAAGGAAGAACGCGTGTTTGCCGTTTATCAAGCAAATGGCCGCGGAACTATCCGTTATATTCGGCAGGAGGCGTCCTACGTGTAATCGACATGATCGAATTCTATTGCACCCAACACAATCCTATGCGAGCTACTGCTAGCCCCCACGATGAATTGATCGAATTGGATTTTCTTTTATTTCCTTTTTCTATCTCTCCTTCTCCACAGTACCCCGATTTTTTTACTTTTTGCTTTTCATACACCGTTCCGTGTTGGACATTCCTCTTGTCCGGAAATTCGATGGTACAGTGCGGTCGGATACTGAATTAAATTGGCGATGAATCGAGTTAGGCGGGTAAAAAATGAATCGTTCCATTTTCCAACCGGCGTCGCATTATTATATTGCATAGTACGTGAAAGTGAGAGAGGGCGCCCATTGTCCCATTCCCCGCCATTATGAGAGGTTAGAAATCGCAAGATAGTAGCCATGGTAGGGATTTCTCTTCGTCGCCAGGTTCTTTCTCGTGGAAAAGCGTCTGAAGTGTTCGCCTTATTTATATATTATTATATCACCGCTAAAAGGATAATTGAAAGGAACTCAGCGGACAAAGAAGCAACTGCGTCACGTCGATGAAAGATTTTTTCGTTCGAGAAATGAAAAAAGATCTCATTATCAATTTGTACACCGGCCGTTCATCTTCGAAAGAATCTGTGGCTATTTTTTTTTCAACTGCTTCATTTCTCACATGAATTGGGAGACGTACAAGCGACAAACAATTTTCGAAATCGAACCATTTTTTGGAGATTTTTTCTTTTTCCTTTATTCGACTAAACGAAAATTGTTTTTAAATCGATTGCTCTTTCTTGGGTTTCCTGGCGCTTTTTTAAATTCATTTATCTTTCAACGTGTGTTTGTACCGAAAACAAAGTATTAACGTCAGGGTGTCCGGAAAAAACTGGTAGGTACCTGTCTCGTCCAGAACGGAGAAAAAAATATTAAAATTTCACTAAATACGCTAAACAGCGAAGCTATTCAGTGACGCGGAGAAAAAAAAGATGATGTATAACAGCCAAAAAGCTTCTTTGCATGGAGTGCCAGTCATTCCTGCAGACACCTAGAAGCAGCTTTTGCTTTTCTGCGGCTGTTCTCCTCCCCGCGGCTTCTACGACCTACCCAAACCTACCCCTGTGCCTGATTCCCTCATTCTCTTTTCGCCACATTTTGCTACCGGCGTTATTTAAGCCCGTACGGGCACGTTCCGGTCTCTTCTTTTTTTCCACCCTCTCTCTTCCTCTCTCTCTCTCTCTCTCTCTCTCTCTCTCTCTCTCTCTCCACCCTTCTCGTTTCTCATCTCGTGTATAGACACTGCAAAAAAAGTCCCCTTTTTCCGCCCACACACTCGGTCGTTTCCATTCCCGTCGACAATCCCGTGTCCTCTGTTTCCATACCCCCAGCCTACCTCAACATACGATCCACCCTCTGCTTCGTTTTTTTTCCTTCTCCCTCATGTCTCGTACTATACCTGCAACCACTCTCTCTTTCTCTCTCTCTCTCTCTCTCTCTCTCTCGCACATTATCACGGTTCTCTTCCATCCCTCTCTATAATATTACCAGCGCACACGCGAGACGAGAGCGGGCAGAATGCGAGCCAAGCCCAGGAGGGACATTTTCCCACTGTGTGTTTAATTCGCGACCGTTACGAGGTAGAAATAAAGATTCGAGGGTGGCGAAACTCGTGACGGACACGACGAGTTGGAAGGATACCAGCCGGACGGGGGTTTGTTTTGCAGTTTTTTTTTTTTTTTTTTTTTTTTTTTTTTTTTTTTTTAAAGGAAAAGCAACGAGGTAAAAAACAAAATTACTAAATTACCACAGTCTCGAAACGTCACTCGCACTGAAAATAGATGGATCGTACTAATTTTTGACAAACTTCGTCGTCGATTTTCATTTTTTTAGACTTTGATATTTTTTTCTCGACTTTCATATTTTCTAAAAAGTTTATCCATAAAAACCTGACGCCCCGAAATGAAATCTAAAATAATAATATAATAATGTGTAATGATATAACCTCGATTACGGAAATTGGTTTTCTTTCGAATTCTCTTGATGTCGAAACAATTATTCTTTTGCATGTTGTTCTTAGCGTAGCGGACGAATACACTCTGATTTTTATTTTTCGTTTCTCTTTTCGCGAATTGGCGAAAGGTACGAACTATTCACGGGAAATTCACAAAAGAAAATTTTTCCACTCGCGAAACCGATGTGTATTCCCGACTTCTTCTCCTCCTCCTCCTTCTTCTCTTCTATCTCGAAGGTATATAATTGGTGAGCCTTTGTTCCGGAAATTCAATTGCTTTTAGAAGCAATTTTATTGTGTCGAGATAGGGAGGATGAAACGGCCGCGCAGCGGAAGTAAAAGCGAAGCCCACGGGCAGGAGTTATACGGCCGTTGGCCACGGCGATCGCATTGGTCATTGGCAGTCGTTATTTCAAATTCTTTTGAATCCAAAGAAACACCGATAAGGCAATCACTGTTTTTTTTCTTGTTTATATGCCCGGCCAATCGCTGTATCTGCTTATTTTTCTGGCCTGCGAGCTACCGACGAATATCGAGACGATCTGTTTTTCTCGCGCATTCGTTAGTGGATTATCGACGTGTTCGAATTGTCCGATGACGTGTCATGAATCCAGAAATCGGTACGACCTCGTTTCGCCGTGAATAATAAAATCTAATTAAAATATAAAAAAAAAACTAATTTGACGTAATAATTAATTTATGAAATAATTTTCATTTATTTCGAAGGTAATACCGTGTAATTGAAATGTGTTTCGTTTAATCAACGTACATTTTGGAAAATTAACTAAAAAATATATAATTGAATATTATATTAAATAAAAGCTGTAGTTAAATATTTAAATAAACGACGTGTAATTGAAATAAATAATAGGAGAATGTCGGAGATCCGTAAGGATATATGGGGTATAGTTGCCAGGAGAGATATCAGCATCGGTGGTTCAGTGGTAGAATGCTCGCCTGCCACGCGGGCGGCCCGGGTTCGATTCCCGGCCGATGCATTTTTTTTATGTCATCATCGATTATTAAACCATAATGTGACTTTTGATTTTTAACGAACGACAAAGGGTAATTAAGCTCAGGATTTTACGAATATTTTTGTAGACAAACAATTTTCGAGATGCCGCTCGTTTTTTTGCTTTATTTTCAAACAATTTAAATATACAAGCTATCGCGTATCACCTTTGGTCCAAGACGGTACACATAGCTTTACAGTGTAAACTTTAAAAGATTCTTCCATCTCTTTTTTCTCAGACGTTACCCACCCCCTTCGCCATAACCTCAAACCTCCTCCCGCCTCCTCTTTTCAATCGTTCTGGCTCTCTCGCACACCTCTTTCTCCCCAGCTTCCGGACGCTCCCCCCCCCCCCCCCACCCACTTTCTCTAGCGTCCAAGGTTTTACGAGCCGAGGCTTAATGATAATGGAACGTCGAGAATAATTTTCCAGGCTTCCTTCCCCCTCCTGCTTCCCGGCCCAACCAACTCTCCTCTTGGTCGCCGTATCTTTCTCTGTTGGTAGCTCACTTTCGCGAGAAAGCATTCACCCGAACTCATACCCGCGTTCGCGTACTCGTACATGAAGTAAAGAAGCGTGGTTGTAAAAGATTCGATGAAAAGTAACAGTTATTGGCACACGTACAAGTATTACGTTACATTGGCAGGGTGAACAAATGCTTTTTTTCTCGCCGAAACGCATTAATATTTGATTCGATGATTTACATGATCGATATCGATAATAAAATTTGATTATTATTATTTATTTCATAATCCATGTACTTTATTCGCCATAAGATTGACCCTTTTTTTAAAGCTGATCACCGACTGAAGTTCGCCAATGACTGTCGCGCGACATCCTTTATGCACACTGCGCGAAAAATACGCAGCGTCATGAGGCCCAACACGGAGAAAAGAAAGAACATCGTTCGTCGGGGGATCGATGAAGGAGGAAAGAAGAAAAACAAATCCCGACCGTCACGTTCCACTCCCCTCCCCTCAACCCCTGTGAGCCCTCGCGTGTCAT
Source organism: Netelia inedita (assembly GCA_964017225.1). Classification (NCBI taxonomy): domain Eukaryota; kingdom Metazoa; phylum Arthropoda; class Insecta; order Hymenoptera; family Ichneumonidae; genus Netelia; species Netelia inedita. The sequence goes on from OZ024923.1 coordinate 4,972,662, forward strand.
AGACTTCGATACTCTTTTTTACTCCCACGATCTCTCATCGGGAAGAAAAACTTTGTCGCTCGATCTACCTCCGTCGTTCTGTTACAAACCCCACCCCTCCGCCTCAAACCCAACCTTCATTTTCATTTCCATTTCCATCCCTTCCCCCGTCTCGTTCACCGCACTTTTCACTCCGCCATTATTTTTCGTCCTCGTACATCTTTCTTTGTCTCTATTTTCACATCGCCTTATGTTTCGCTATATTGTTTATTTTTCATTTCTATCAACCCTCCCTCCGACTACCCTTTCGCAACTATCACTCCCTGACATATTCTTCATCGCATCCTTTGCCACCATCTCTCACTCTCCCTCTCTCTTTCTTCCTTCGTCCGCAGGGCAAAAATTTTCCCCCGTTAGGAATTTTCTCACTCGACCCTTGTCTTCTTTTTTGAACCTTTCCTCATGGCTCTCTTTCGCTATCTCCGTTTTCTATCAGGCCTTAAACCACCAGCATCCACTTTTTTCTCGCATCTCCCATACATCGTTTTGTTCCGTCTCTCCTCTTTGGCTTTCGAAGTTTTTTATCGCCTCTTCTTTCAATCTCTTTTCAGAAGGAACCGAGATGCGAAATGCAATCTTCCACAACCCCCTTTTCCGCATCAGTCGTCTGTTTGTCTGTCTGTCTGTCTCTCTCTCTCTTTCGCTCTCTGTCTCTCTTGTTTTCTCTCCGTTTCATCAAGCTCCCGTTTCTGTTTCATCGTTAACATTGTATCGTCATAGACACATGGACACGCCTCCTCCACACGAATGTCCATCGATTCTAAAACAAAACGCAGCGACCGAAGCTGCGTTAGTACATTTTTGTTTATATTTTTTGTCCCCTCGCCCTCCCCCTTTCATTCTCGCTACACTCGCTCTTTTTTTCTACCGTCGGTTTCACGAGCGTCGCGTATCCCATCATACACGCAGAGAGCCATGTGACAAAACGAGAGAACGATCGAAGTGAAAAGAAGCCTGAGGCAGCATAGGCTAGAAATAAAAAAGAGTGAAAAAGACAAGAGAGAGAGAAAAAAAACGGAAGCCAACGACCAGAGAGCCAAAGAGGGACGTACCGGAACGGGAAAGTAGAGAGAGAGTCTGATGGAGCCGAAGAGGTGGATGATATGGCAAGAGAGATGGTTAGAAGAAGGAGAAAAAAAAGAAAGTAGAAGCTCGGTGCGACTCTCCTCTCTCGGAAACGAGACTCGGAAGGGCTCCGCAACTACCATCGCCTAGCCGTTGTCCCCTTCGTCTCTCCCGTTCTCGAGCTTTTCTCTTCTTCTCTCATTTTCCACTGATGCTTTTCCATCCACCTCTCCATCTCTCTCTTTTTGTCTCTTTCTCTCCCTCTCTCTTACCGCACCCTATCCACACTCGCATAATCGACGCCCCAACGCCCGGCACAGCGAGAACATTCTCGCTGCATCGTGAAACTCATTTTCTTTCAGGGGCTCGGAGCGTTCGACCGTTAGAACGCTTTTCCTTCAGGCAAGAGTGAAACGACCTGGTGAAGTCAGCTCTACGCGAAGGAGGGAAGGAACAAGAGGAACAGACGAAAGAATAAGAAGAAGAAGAAATACGTAGCGATATAACGTTAAAAGATAAAAGTCTGTCCGCCTGTCCGTCTGTCCATTGGCTCGAACATGCAGTGGTGCCCTCTGACCAATGCTTTTCTTTTAGTCGAGATAAGGGAGGGTCGCGAAAGACAGTAAAAGAGAGATAGAGAGGGAGGAAGAAAGAGTAGGAAACTGGTGAACCTCACCAAATGGAATTCCGCCCACCAGGAAATTACCAGCGAGACTGGTGGAGGTTGGCAACGCCGTTGGCATGTAGTCCTCGCGAATCGTTCAGAATGGTTGGAATTTCAAAAGTAAGAGACACATTTGAAAGAAATGAAGGGAAGGGGGTTTGAAAAGAAACAGAAAAAAAACAAATGAAAAACATGAAAATTCCTACTACGTGAGTTGGCAACACATGGTACGGTCAGCTAGATCATTTTATTTCGGGACTGTTGTAGCTCTCGTATGCTATTTTGGTACGACTTCATTAAGCCCCTTTCGTAAATTCCGGTGAGTGTAATTAATAATAGAAGTGAAATGGTACCACTGGGTAAGGGGTGAGGTGGAAAGAGGTAGGGGGCGTTAAGGGGATTGGACTCTCTCTCTCTCGGCTCTTTCTCGCCACCGTTCCTATATCTCTTCATAACCTCAAAAGAGTGAAGGAGACTACCGTGTTCGGTGGGTAGCCATATTGGGGGGCTTGGAAAATTATTTAACGATGCAGCAGTACTTATACCGCCCCTCCGCCATTGCCCCGACCCTCATCGTATTACGGGCAAAATTCGCGAAACAGTCGCACCTATGGCCCGGTACTCGTGTGTACGTGCGCCCGAAACATCGGTGGTCGAGAGTACGGGTTCGTTCGAGGTTACTTTTGCGGTTGTGGATCTCATACTATGTTCCACGGTCTCTACGACCCCGTGTGTTCCTCCACCATCGCGAATAGTTATCCGCCGTGAGCACTCTCTTTCTCTCCGACCCCACGGCGTTATCCACCGGAGGAAAAGGTTCGCTCGTGTGGCTAACATCACGCGGTACGATCAACCAGGGAACTAAAGTTCGTTCAACGAAATCCCGTTTAATTAATCCCGAAATTGGGTTAACGCGCGACAACGCTGGAGAGGAGAGGAGGTTGTTATATATACGATTTTAGTGGCGGAAAGGAGGAGGGCTAGGTTACGAGTCAGCGCCACCTCTCGGTTTCCGTTTGCCTTTTTTTACCCACAGACGCTAGATCCTTCCTTCACACATGCCAAACGTATCCAGTACCAGAAAATTCTCACCAGACCCCCCGAGACTTTCGTCTTTGTGGCGAAGAAACGAAGTATGGAAGAAACGCACGCCACCCTTGGACTATCGGAAAATAATAAAAATGTTTTTTCTCTCCCTATTACTTCGTGGTAGACGTGAGAGATGAGGGAGAGAGAAACAGAGAGCAGCGTGCGCTCGTGCGGTGCTGCTAGCTGCGGCAGCAATGGGTACTAAATACGGACGACGGTGGCATTGGCGTATATCACAAGCTGTAGTACGTGGCACGATTTCGTTGCACACACCGAAGGAAGGAATCGAGGGTAGATAGAGAGGAGGACGAGGAAGAGGGTGGGGGCTGAATGGTCGGTGAGAGTTTTGAGTGTGGCGTCCCGTTGTGTGCGCGATGGCGGTGGTGGTGGTGAGTTTTGTCGGGTTCGCTCTGTGTCGTTGCAGTGGGGTCGAGCGAGCATCGATGCTCGTATATTTTGTTGCGGATTTTCCGGGTACGAGAGGGAGGGAGGGTAGCCTGTACCAACTTCGTACTTCTACTGGAGCATACAGGTGGTAGTAGACACTGGTCTACGTACAGGTAGAGAAGGGGTTGCTGCGACCCCTTCACCCGGAGAGCGTACCCGAGCAACTCTTGGGCCTCCCCGGGCAAAATAATGTCATTTGATTTAGCTTCACCGATAAGGCGGCTCGTATTGGTACCTCGGTCAGACCCTCGATGCTTCACTACTCGACGGAAAGCCAGAAAATTAAATTGTAACGTATGGTAAGAAAGCGCGGCTAAAACCGTAAACAGTCACGGTTTTCGCGACATTGAGAAATTGTCAATGGTAAATTCACTTGGCTCTGCCGATAAATCATTCGCCTACGAGTGAAATCACACGGTTCGAGTAACCGGTGAAAAATTTCTCCCGCAAAAAAATCGACAGTTATTCAAATATTTATCCAAATGCGTTGTAGAAATGGCGATGAAAGCGCGTAACGCGGTACATTCAGAAATTTTCCGAATCGATTCAATCGTCGCATCGACTCGCCTCGAACCCTTCCAATTCATGGAATGTCGAAAAATGTAATACCCATAAGCGAGAGATCTTTCACTTTATTTGATTTATCCCTACGTACCTATAGTCGCAACGATGTTACAGAAGCCACCGAGGAAAATGTATGAAATGAAATGGAGATGGGTGGTGGATTTTGTGGCATAGATTTTTGATGAAACGTGAAAGATACGTGGCACAGGTGGAAAGAAAAATGCGAACGGACGGAGACAAGCGACAAGAGAGAAAGGAGAGTACAAACTCGGTTTGGATTTGCTCTTGCACTTGCGGTGTCGCGTGGTGAAAAAGCGAAAGATATGTAGACTCGAGGTGGTATCAAGCCTGCTCCGCGTATACACGTACGGGTAGGTACTCGCTTCTCTCTGCCCCCTAGCCCCGAGCACTTATACCTCCGTCAGCTCATAAATTCTATCCCCCCCCCCTTTCCCCTTTACAAAGTAATACATACGTATGTATGTATGTATATACGCGGAACATAGATATGCAATATATTTTCAATGTATGAAAGCGACACTCTCGATGCACCGCGATCCTATAGGTCAGGTAATAAAAATTGATGTTACGAACGGAGATGAAGCGAGTACGGATGCAAAGTAGGAGGGTGAATATGGGCGAACGAGGGAGAAAAGCGTGAGCGAGAGGGTGGAGTCGAGAGACGGTAAAAGGCAAAAATAAAAAGAGAATAATAAAAAGAAAAAAAATAGTCTGGGACGCAGAGCGAAGGACATGGAGAGAGAAATTGGTTGGCCCAGGTTAGTTTCACAGGTGATCGAATAAAAATTGGCCCAGAGACTGGGTAATGGAGGGGAATGAACCCGGAGGCTTTTCGAAGTACCGTGGGATTGAGTACCGTGCCACTGTTGGATGAACGAGAGAAAGGGGTGATCGGGTCGGAGGAGTAGGAGGAGGGTTGATACACGGAGGCTGTATACTCTCGGTACCAGCGAACGCACAGATTGGAAATCGAATTGGCACGAGAACCAGCAAGTGGGAGAGGGTGCATGAGTTGAAGAGGGGCAGGGGGGGAGAGACGTGGGACGGTACCCGCGTCCGGGTTTACCAGACGGGAAACCAAGCGAGTTCTGGCTTACAATTGAGGCGCGTTCTGGATCCGACCAGCCGTGGTGGAGAGAAGTGCCGTGGGATGAAGAAGCCTTGGGAATCCAACGGGAAAGCTAGATCGTACCACGGTTTCTGTACAAACAGGGCTATCATTCCAGATACGAGAAAACAATATCGTGCCTCGACGTCTTGTCGACGAGTTGCGGAGTGGGGAAGGAAGCTGGTTGGAACAAAAACTGTCAGCTCAACCCTGGAGTAGAGAAAGAAGAGGACAGGTGGAGAAGGAGGTGGTGAAGGAAGTCAACTGGCTGTACGGTACACAGTGTGCCCCTTCGAGAGTTAGCGTTAAATTATATTGGCCATTTCTGTACCGAGACAAACCCTCGACATTTGGCTCGTTGCATGCTCAGGAGGTGAGCTGTGTGCACCGAACCGAAAAGCTCGGCAACAAGTTTGAAAGAAAAAAAACTCAATCCGTTGTCGAGTGCGTCGCACCATGGGGCGTTGTCTGTTTCGATGAATTCCACGGAGTTTGAAAATATAAAGCTAATTCTCATCTACCTCGGATCGTCTCGAGGGCATTGCCATCTGGCTGCTGAAGAATCTTTCGCGGCCAGGGGCCAACCACCCTGTTGGCTCGCATGAATATTTTCTAATTTGAATGTTTGATGTCGGATCGTCTTTTGTTTCCGGGCACCGAGCACCGATCTTTTTCTTTTATTTCTTTTTCACTGGAATAAAAAAAGATCGGAGCTGTTACATCCATCCTCTTTCTCTCGCTCGGTCCTTTTTACCGCAGAGGAAACTCTGTCGCTAGACTCATACCCCATGCCACCGTCCTTTTTCCGCGTTTCCTTTCCCTCTTATATCCATTGTTCTAAGCCCGATTCCACTACCATTAGCGACCTCCCCGGCAATCCACTTCCCTTTCGCCTTCTCCTTCCCTTTCACCATTGCTTCATCCCCTCTCCCAGGTTGCCATCGTTATACACTTCCCACCCTCTTTTTCGCTCTCGCTCCCTTTCACCCCGTTCGAGTATCCACACCGAGTGCCGGTCCACGCAGGAAGCCATGCTTTTTTTCTGTTGCCTCGTCTCCATTCTCCATTCCTCTATCTACTTCCTTTTTGTCCAACCGCTACCACGATCTGTAACGGTCACCAGCATCAGCACCGCTATCTCGCTAATTCTAGTTCATCCTTTTTCTCGCATGAGCTCTCCATTGCAGGAAGAGTGAGTCACTCTAATTTATCTCCGCTGTGGCATCAACACGAAGCTTTTCCGTGCACTCTCGAATCGCTTCGGGGGGATTGGCGGCTCTTTGTATATCGGCTGAATCCATCCATGGTTAATATGCAAATCGATCGATACGTTCCGTATCGAATCGACAGTGATCTCGTAAAAAACCTACCGATTGTTTTTAGAAAGGTGCACTACATGAGCTTATTTGAAAATGCATTCCGATAATGAAGATCGTAACCCAACAATGAATACACGAGTTTCGTAGTAGTCATTTCACGTGTTCAAATTTTTGATTAATTCTATTTTTTTACAAATTTGATCTTGTTTCACCACCGGTACCTAGGTCGTTGTGATACTAGTGATCTTCAACTTGTTGAGTCTCGATGTTATTTCAAGTCGTTCGCTACCATGTTGCATACAGGCTTTGTCTAAGCCACATGATCAGTCTTAGTTCATACCGTTATTCAGTCAATCTACTAAAGGAACTCAACGAATGAGAGTTCTGTTGCCCGAAGTGGACCTCATTCGATTTGATCAATTGAATCAAGCCCGAAAATCCCTGTCTCAGAGAAATTAGTTTCGGAACGGTCAAAGGTTGGCCGACGAAAGGCAAAGCCTCGAAGAGTCCGCGTAATAAAGTAAATACGTTTCTATTCTTTTTTACTAGAGGAAAGCTTTATAGTCTTCGAACTTTGAGATTGTATTTCCAGACGACGCCGATCGGATTTCAGTTTATCGAAGTCCATCCGATCTTGAAGAAGCTCGCTGAAACAGTAATAGTTTTTCAATCGCCCATACTAGAAGGAAGAAATTAAGTACCAAGAATCCCCGACACTAGGAACACTCTACCGGACACCATGTATCTCGTGGAGTGTGTCGTAATCTTCCGGAGACAAGATTACCCCCCTCTCGCACATGTCTGCTCACTCTGGGAACTTTATTTCCGATCTACCTGATACTTCCGACCCAACTTTCCCTCACATTTTGTTGATGCTACCGAATCTATTGTGCGAGGAAAACAAGAATTCCGTTAAAAGTTAGTTTACAAAAGAAGCAGGACATAACGCGATAACTTGGAAGCTTGCTCGTGAAAGAGGAGACGCGAGGGAATGTATATACGTTGTACGCACGTTGCATGTGATACCCAAGGGGTTGGATACCGGTAATTGACCCGATCCACCCTCCGACTCCAGCTTTACACTTCAGCATCCCTTCCTCATCTACAAACCACCCTATTGCCGTTCACGAATCACTCGTCAGATATGATCCATGTGGCAATCGACCGACGAATACGCCAGGACCATCGCACCTCGTGGTGTCGGAGTCTCGAGTGGGACAGTTGAGAATTTCGCGCCACAGGTAATTACCAACGCAGTGAAAAGTGATGTTGATTTTCCGCATTACCAATCTACTTAATTATATTCATCGTACCTTATTGCGAAGCCCTCCATCCTTATGCATCTACTTTTAACGATAGTAATGAACGGAACTAAGTATTATATATATATATATATAAGGACTTACTTGGAATATCCCAAACGCTGTGCCGAGATGTTCATTTGTCCACAGGATTGAACATCACGCCTACTGTTCCGTATGTCGCCATCCCTGTCATCAGAAAGCTCGGCGTGTTCACGAAATTCTCTACGGTCTTTCCAACCCTTCGTGTCTAATCACGTGAATTTTGTCCTCGTTTTTCCTCGCCAGGTATCAAGCTTGAATATGACGGAACGCAGGGATCGAGCGGGAGCATTTATCGAAATATCGTCGTTCCGCGTGAATCAGGCCACGTAGAGCCATGCAATTTTGATGGTATGCCGCGAATACGACGCGAAAAAGAGGACGATAATTCGATTTTAGCTGATACCACGAGATTTGATAGGCCCCTTTTCTCTCACGCTGGAAAATCGTGGGTTTCTGAGAATCTGAGAATATCAGATGACCGAACGAATGTCCGGTGCTACGAGTTGACCGACTTGCGACGATAGGCATTATTTTTCGGATTTTCCTGAATGCTATTCGCCGAATTTCGTCCAATCCTCGTCATTCTGATGAACTTCTTAGCGTTCGTATTTCTTTCACTGAAGGTCTTCTTTTAAGAGCTCTGCGGCTTCGAAGACTCGAGGTCACGTTGAGCAACTATCATTATCACATTTGATCTACTGCACGTTACCGTATGGCACGATCGAAGCATCGCAGAACACTTGGGAAACCTTTGATGACGGCTAGAAGCACAAACTGGCTAGGGCTAACCGAGTGCGCACCGTTCGAGACGAGCGAGGCAAAGTAGACTCTTCGTGTGCCTGTCGTTGCAATTTATACCGTATAGCGTATCACCCCCTCTTCATGTATCTTTATTCTCTCTCTCCATCACTCCCCCCATTCTTTATTCCACTCGCAACATGTAAAACACTCTTTTTTCTCTTTTCTTTCTATTTCAACCCTCTCCCCCAACCAAATCCGTAACACCAAAGCTCTTTCCAGCCGCTCCACTGGGAGCTCAACCACCGAGCGCGGCGGGAGTTGATACCGCGAGTAGCGGACCTCTACTACTCTAGGGGTAGAACAGCCGGAGCTTGAGAGGGATGTGACCGGGGGTGGTTGAGTCGGTGGAATGTGGTGGGGTACTTCGAGCGTGGATGAGACTAGAGAACGTGGGCGAGAGCGAGGCTACTGGTAAGATCAGTGGAAACGAGTAAGCAAACCCTCGCACGGTTTGTCCATGGTACGTGTACATATACACTTTTTTGGAGGGAGCTCTCGGCGGTAGTACTTGGCTCGGGAGAGATAAAGATGGTTAACTAAAAGTGACTGGTGTTTGCTCACTCTCTCTCTCTCTCTCTCTCTTACACGGACACCATATATTCCTTTTACAACCGCACTATATACCGTCTATATACCTTCCACCCCCTTCATCCTCTTCATGAACCGTTGAGCTTTCTTTCTCGAGGGGTGTTCCTCACCATTCGAGACTCTCTCTGTATGTATGAAATTCCACTGGTGCGTAGGCCTGCTCGTGTTTAGCCTCGAATTCGCTTGCGAGGACGCAAATGGTCCAGGCAGCAGCACGCGAGCACAACTGCGTGGCTGTACGCGCTGGCTCGAGCGGAACCCGAGGGCCCGGGAGTCGACAGAGAGAGAACCAAACGCGACGACGACGACGCAGCAGTGCTCGAGGGACGTGGGAGACGAAATGGTGTGTATGCGCGGGCGCGCGCCAATGCTCCCACTCTCTCTCTCTCTCTCTCTCTCTCCCTCTCCCTCTTTCTCTCTCTCTCTCTCTCTCATTTCAACCTCCCCGAAAATCATCAAAGATCCTCGATTCGATACATTCGAGGTCGGAAACCCGCTGGGCGCATGCCGTTATGGCTCTCGTTGAAAGTCTTCAAAGGCAGAACATACACAAACTCGTGCCGAGTGATACGCAGAGCACTTGAGGATTCAACGTGTTGATCTGAATCTACTAAACTGGTACCCTCATTAATTAATTACGTGGGTTCGACGATGCCTTTCACGTCAACGAATCTAGTACCGATCTGGTGGATGATTTTTTTCAAAATATGTAATAATTTGCAATTAATATCATTCAAATTCATCTTGTCCCATAATTCATCAGTGTCATCAGATTGACGTTTTATCGATTTCATCAATGCCTAATATTTGCAACACTGATAGAAATTTTAATAAAATGGCTTATTAAATATAAGTATTTTTGTAATGAAACAAGGGAAAGGCAGAATTCGGAAAGACGCGGTTCCCACCGCTACAGAACTTCATCGGGGAGCCCAGGGTTTCTGTCGCAGAAGCCCACGGATCTGCTAGAGGCTCCAGTTACTAGGGTTTGCCGCTGAGCCCTGTATTAGGAAGGTTTGGGTCACGCACCGCGAAACCAACCAAGGGAATACGTAGAGACAGAGGGAAGACGAGGGGTAGAGGGAGAGTCTGGGGGTCGACGAGGCGCGAGAGACGGGGTGCGAGTCGTAGGAGGGAGAAAAGGAGAGAGAGCGAGAGAGAGAGAGAGAGAGATAGCTCTGTTACAGTTTTGTGGTAGGGGGTCAAGAGATATTGATCTCTGGCCCTTCGTTCGACACATTTGCTCCAAGATCCAACATGAGACATCTCCGGGTTATACATCTGTTCTCCCCCGCTTCAAGCTTAACACCTTCCATTTCATCGTACTGTATTAAAATTCCTCACTCATCGTGGATGAATGAAGGATTAAGAATTAACCGAAATCTCGCGTGGTAGTAATTAATTTTACCTCGGGCACTTCGCAACTTTTTCTTCCAAACTACAGTTTTCTTGAATTTTCCACTCTGCCAACTTTGCTAGCTTTTAGGGGGGGCTTCCACATTTTACGTCGAGGAGTTATCTGTTTCGAACGTTGCCGAGCCTCGCACCCGTCGGCTTTCCACAATTTTCCAGCCACTCCGTGGCCCATCCAGGACCCTCGCTCTCGTTCTCTCACTCATAACCAGAGCCGAGCCATCAACCGACGAACCAACCCCCAACCGACCCACTTCCTTCATCAGCCTACTCGCAATAAAGACGCTTACTATCATTGTTGTTATCTTTATGAGAGGCCGGGGAGAGAGATGCTCTTCGCCATAGCGCATTGCGGTCTCGAAGGACCTACGTGGCCCACGAATGTCTCTCTTACACATTATTGGAGGTGGCGGCTTACTCTGGATGAACGACTTGGTTGGTTCACCAAACGCAACGAAAAACTGTCGGGCCCTGTTTTCAAGAGATGTATTCCATCGATCTTGCTTACTTTTCGGCTCACATCACTGACAATTGAGTCATCTAAGTCCTGACTATCGAAGACTATCGAGAAAAATCACTCGTTTTTTTCTAAAATTGCAAGAGCATCGCATACTTTAGATTTTTATAAAAACCTAAGAACGAGATTCGAGTCCAACAGCGGTAGTTTTACGAGGATGGAGACAAACTCACGGAAATTGATCTCCCTTTCGTGACAGAGAGTTCGCGATGTGTGCACCGCCAGGACCAACAGGCAAACCAGACGAACGCGTGATTCCCGCTGTGCCAACCCCGTCGTTCCCCACACACAGACACACAGGGCCGTCTCTTTCACCCCAGCTTCGCAAACTTGTTGATACCCGGTGGGTACGTTCTCTCTGTCTTCCACTATAGCGTCGTTCCTATATTTGGTTCGTATACTCCGATCCACCTCCTTGCTCCACTCGTTTACATGCCAGTGAGCTGTGCGCTTCAGCACGAAAAGTCATCTTCTTGTTTGTTTAGGACCAACTCGCATTCGTCGCAAGGGGCTTCATCTCTCTCTCTGTATCTGTTTCTCTCTGTCTCTCACGGCCGTGGACTCTCTTCCGTTGTGGTTTCTACTTCGGGTTCATTCTCTTCGATATATACATATATACATTATGGGCAATAGGAATTATGGGTAATGGTTAATTTCCGAAAGTTGCGTGCCACCCTTCAGAATTCTTCTCTTATATGCTAAATGATAAAAAAAGTTGGGAACCGGAATTTAATAAAAAAAATGTAATGTGCCTCCAAGCCAATATATATTTTTTCGGGTTTTCCGTTATCAATCGGACTATCATTTTTCGTGAGCCCAAGACACGGCAGGTTGGGAAGAAGAATTCGGGCAGACTTTTAATGTCATTCTCAGGGATGTGAATAGTTTCGGTGGCCAGAAAAAAAACAGAGAATTTACTATTATTTCGTCGTTTCCCGATTTTTTTCTATCAACAATCGAACTATGTATACATATATTTCTGTGTGTGTGTATATATATGTATAACACACATTTCCGTAGTAGAAATGAATGTCGGAGAACTTGTAATGCGCGTTAGAGTCAATTACGCCGAGTGAAGATTTCTCAGCTCTCCCTTATACGTCCCCATTGCTAATTAACTCGGGCCGAGGGAATTTCGTTTCGCCAGGATAAATTGGTAGGATCTCATTTATACGCGGTGCAAATGAAGGGGAAACCCCGGGACGAGTTGATGGAAAAGTTGTCGCCGAGTTACCCAAGTAGGCTTTGCTTTCCTTTTTTTTGTTCTTTGGGTCTATATTTAACTCTCTCGGTTCGATCGACCGTGACCCAATCACGCGGATGTATGTGTCTGGTCAATTGGGGTGAATGCAATTAACGTTGCCGATTCAGTTCATGGTCGAGAATCGATCTAGTTTTTCTTTTTAAACTTGATGGGCTCGCTAGGTGTTCTAGGTGTCATCTGCCTTACCATTGGTTGGCCAGGCAGCTTAACATCGGACGGTAACGAGAATTGGTTGATCTACTACTGATAAAAAAGGAATCTCTGTTGGTAGCAGCTAAGAAGATTTATTCCTTATCGACTGTGTTAATGAGCACGGTCGTCGGACTGATGAAAGATGTCGCGATTTGTTCCCTCCATATTCAATAACCGCCGATGGTCTGTCGATGTCTTTATATTTGAATTATAATACGTCAAAGGAAACAATTTTATTTTGTTAATTAGAACGGTAAATTCGACTTTGAATGAAATCACTTGAATGTTCGTACAAACATGTGATATTGATTGGTCGATGATAATTGCTTTTTAGTCCACGAAGCTTTCCGCAGAAAACAGACTGTAGCAGATCATCAATGATATGGGAACTTCGAGAAAGAAGTCTATAATGCTAGAAACTATGAAAGTCTAGAGGACCTAGTAACCGGTCACAGCATCATCTCGCGCTTAGTGGGGAAGGATCAAACCATATGATCATTCCAAGTGAACGTAAACATTCAAATGGCTTTCACGGCCCGGTCGATTTTACGTCTAGTTGAATCATTGCTGGCGTCTTCAAATGGCCTGGAACGAACGATTCCTACCAATGTATCAATAATAACCACCAAATATTTCGCAACGTGCCAAAACCACTTTTCCATACAAGGAGAAAAGATCGAGCTCGTCGGAACGGTCGTCCCTTTTGAATCAATGCCACTCGGCATTTCGTCAATCAATGCAAACTGGAAAACATACCGATGATTAGGATCGGGCGCAATCGTTCCACCCGGTTTTTTGTTACTCGGTTTGAGACGCTTCAACTTTGCAAATTCCCCTATCCAGTCCGATCGCATGTTACTCGGGGACTTACTTTGCCTTAGCGATGTCTCGACACGCCAGGTCCATTTGTTCGTCGGCTCGATCGTCGTCGAACTCGAGGAGTACGAATTCTTACGCGGGGGTCCACCGTTCGCGAATCGAATCCAACAGCAGACGAGATGAGTCTCGTTCGCGTCACGAACGAAACGAACCAACGCAGCCCACGTGGAATTCGATCAGAAATACTTGAGGTGGCGTCTCAGCTTTCTTCCATCGAGCGTAACAAAGAAAGAACTACAAGTAGAGAAGGAGAGACATAGAAAGAAAGAGAGAGAGAGAGAAAGAGTGGAGAGCGCCGGCAGCCACTTCTTGAGGACTCTTCCTGGCGCTGCGCATCGCTAACTCCCGACTGACTTTCTTCGCAAGAAAGAGCGAGAGAGAGAGCAGAGGAGCGAAGGAGGAGGAGAAGGAGGAGGGGCAACATCCATCCCTGAAATGTGCCCCAATAATTTCAAAGGCTACCGAAAGAATTTAAATTAGCCGGCATATCGAACTAGCTAAAATTAATTGATTTATGGTTCCGCGATCGTCGCATACTCCTCTCACTCTCTCCCACGTCCTACCGCGATCCTACTGGGTATATACGCACCAACTCCCATTCCACCATTTGCTGCTGACTGTTGCTCTTGGGTCTCGCTTTCTTTCTTTTTATCATCCACACGCTTACTGTTCCGCGAGCCTTTGTTCTTGGTCTCTCACAGCAGCAGCAGCACCAGCAGCAGTAACGGCAGCATGCCGTGCTCCCAGGACACAAAGAACACAACCGAACGACGATCAACCGTGCATGCGAACTCGAACGATCCAATCGTGACCGAGTTTTCGCGAGCGTTATACGAAAAATTCTCGTCCCTCGTGAGATTCCTCATAACCCACGAGGCCCCCTACTCACGGTTTTGTCTAATACTTCGGAGGTTAGGAAAAACATTAATCGCTCTCGATGACGATTCGTTTCAGGGACAATACCAAGATTGGTCCGACGAGAAAGTTTCGATCGAGCGGGGTTCGTTTGGAGGGAATGAGAAAAAAACAAGTATGAAACTCTCTTTAATTCTGTATTGGGTCACGTGTGATCGTTCGAAGGAGGTTATGTTCCTTCTCATGGGGTTTGTCACTTGGGACTTTGGCGATCGATGTTTTGCCACCGTATACACTCGACGATTGTTTCGAGACCCGAGAACTTATCGTCGTCTGGGAATTTACGTTTATGGCCCTTCGACCAGTATCTTTTAATGAGTAATTATACGTTTTTTTTCTTCCCACTCACGTGGCTATTGCTTACCGAGCTGTCTTCGGATTATTGCCTGGAGTAAAGCCATCCCCGACCGCCATTTTGTTCTTCATTCGGGGTGGAGCGTTTGTGTGTACGTGCGCGGTTATGTACAAAACCGGCGACTACAAAGCTTCATCGCGTGCACGCTAATGAGAGTAATCACTTAATAAAGGCGGCGAAACCTCGGGGCAAGAGCAGCCCCATAGCTCCGCGCTCGAGGAGGATCGCGTGACGAGTTAGCCACGCTTCTTCGACGATATGCGGGGAATCAATATTTGATTTTGCTAAGTTTTTTGTGGGATTCGTCTCACGCGCCTCCGTACCGAGCTTCGCGGCTCGTTTATGCTCGTTTCTTTCGCGTATGGGATAACGAACCCAGGAAAATTATACGAGAATCACGAACATTCAGCGATATTGTAAATAACGTACCTAATGGCGGGAAATTTAAAAACGACTTTTCCTTTTTTCAATGTTGCTTAAAAATGTTCTGCCTAAATTTACCATCCTCTATTTACCATCCACTAGTTTGTCGTTGAGAAATATAGCGGGTATGACGTTTATTTTCGTCTAATTATCGATAAAGGACGCTCAAATACGAAAAATAAGTCCGTTAAGTTTTTGTACATCGAAAATAGCGAATATTGGAAACAGCCGGGTAATCATTCATCCGTTGACACTTGGTCGTCGAGGGAATAAACATTTTGTCTCGGGGGAGGTCACCGGGTCTAAAAAAAGGGTAACACACATCACACGCCACACGAGGTCCCATGAAAATTCGCGTCAATGAAGATTCGCGGCAGGCGAATTTTCCACACATGAGTGGAACTCACGATCGATCAAAAAAGAAAAAATGTATATATATATATATATAAGTATCGGCACGGCTTCTCGGATGGACGATGAGAAATCGAGAAAGAAAAAAATCGAGTGATGAGTCGCGGGCTGTTACCGAGTAGGACGAGGGAGGGATGGGGGGGGGGGCAGAGCATCGGGGTGTAATCGACTGGTCGAAAAATATCGTGCGGCTCTCTTTCGCACTCCGGGGAAGAAATCCATTTGTCATTGCCCTCTCGAATCGTTCGAAAACGCATCGGGGAAGGTACGCAACATGGGTATTATAACACAGGACCGGTATATACTCGCTCTCGTCTTGTGAGAAATCATTTTTTATTTCCGAAAAAATTCTTACCCTACGGAGGCACCGTCTCTTTTTTTTCAACCGTTTTTAATCGTTCGTTTTTTTATTTCTCTCTCTCCCCTCGGCCCGGCTGCTTGAAATTTTCGTCAGAGGAACGAAAGAAGATCGTTCGAGCCAATTTAGCGTGAAATATTTCGTTTTTTGAAAATCCCACGCTTTTACGAAAAAATTTTTATTTCGATATTATAAATAACTACGATAAGTGTACCGATCATATTTTTGATAATAATAATAATAATAAATAATGCATGGTGATAGAATATTGTTTGGCATTTGCGATTATTTTGTAAATAAATTTATAAATTTACCCGTCTCTTTTTTACCATCTCCTTTTATACATTTATCGAACCAACGGATTTTTTTTCCCTCGAGCCTATCAAAAACGCCACGGGAGGCGCGTGAAATTTACTTTTGTACAATTTAAATAATCCTCGAGACCGAGAAGCTTCGCGATGAAACGGGAAAGGGTTGTTTTTCACATTAGAGGGGATGGGGAGGAGAGGCGAGAGGGGAAGGGAAACAAATGAAACGGGTAAGGGGTTGAACCAGGTGAAAACCAAATTTTCGTTGGAGCAAAAGAATGAGCGAGAGAAAGAAAAAAAGTGAAAGAGCCGCGTGTGGTACCGTAAAAAATTCTAATTTGCCGTCGAAAGTGACGCGTGGATGAGAGTCGGTGGGGGGGGGGGGGGGGGGGGAGGGTGCCCAAAAAGCGGTACTCGTAATAGCACGGATTTCACCCCTTGGGAAAAGGATTTCAAAACCCATATATGCGTATATACAAATTTTATATATATGTCTATGTATATGTATATGAGTAGATCAGCAATGGGGTAGTTTTTTAGTCGCGAAGGGTTGAAACGAGGACCTCAGAATGGCATAGGAATTATAGAAAATGATAAACAGGGTGGAATCTTATTCAAATAAGAGACGAAAGAGAGAGACTATGGACAGGATCCTGTAGATTTAAAATGCTGCGTTTTGTATAACCGTCCCTCTGCACATATCGCGTTTTAGCGTCGACAAAAAAAAATAAAACCCTCTCTTATACCTGAGTCCTGGGAAAAAAACGAAACCTAGGCGTTTGTCTCATTTTCAGCGGTCTCGAAATTTTGTACTTCTTCAAGGGAAGGGGAGAAAATCACGTTGTTGGATTTTGTCGATGAAAATTTCTAAGTCTTCGAGAAAATTAGTGCAAGTTATGGTTAATCGAGAAAATTACATAAGTATATAGTATTAATTACTTGTCTTTGAAAAACTCAAATAAAACTCGATGTTCCGAGCAAAAATTGATTTTTGTAATATTTTCAAAAATCCTTCCCTTCGTCCAAATTTTATCCCTTTGGAAAGTAGCGATGGCTAGCGATCGAGGGTATCGAAGCAAAAGGATTTCCGTGGCTCACAGTGGGAAAGAGATTCGTGCGAGGGTAAGAAAGAACGTAAATAAAAAATAAAATCGACAAAAAGGAGAAGCAAGAAGGTTCGTCAAAGAAAAAAGGGGGCGAAAACGAAAATTGCGCAAGATGACATCTCCCCCTCCGGTTTCTTCTCGCTTCCCGTAACACGGGATCCTTTTCATTTTATTTCTCCCCTCCTTCCCCTCGTATAACACACCGAATTCATTCGTGGTCTCTCCTTTTCGCCCCTCCTTACCTTCCTTGCTCCATCCTCGTCTCATTGTCCTTTTTCGCCTCGGACTCGATATTAGACTCCCGACATCAGGATCAAAATGCCTTTACCTGACGTACCCGGTGTTCGCGTGTGACCCTTTACGTAACCCACCAGCTGTGTTTTCACAAGAGATCACTGAATTTTTCTCTTTTTTTTCTTTTTTTTTTTGGAAAAACAAAATACGAAGTCTTCACGTTTTATTCCTTCGTAGACTACTTTCTTACTTCTAGAAACGGAATATTACCAAAATTTAGGGAACTTTAAGGATTTTTATTATGAAAAAGAAAAATTATAAAAAAATTGAGGTATCCATTGCCTCGAGTGGACGAACCGCGTATGCACATCGGGTAAATATTTACGTATATATCGTCATTATATATATATTTCCCCGTGGGGTTTCGCATCTTTTTTTTACCTCGTCCTCCCCCTCGTTCGCGGTGGGAGCACTCGGTTTGGATCGAGTTTGACGCTAGATCCCGATAACGTCTACCCACCCTTGCCGAGGGGATTCCGATCCTGCTAGAGGGGAATGCTTCGCGATCTCACCCGTTCCCTTTTATCCCTTCGATCTAACTTTTTCTTTATCTTTCCTTCCCCTTCTTTTTCTTCTTCATCGTCTCCTTTTTCGTCTCCTTCTTCGTCGTATCCCCGACAGAATTCTTCGACGCCGGCATGACGGTGTCAGTTCCGAGGCATTGTCCTCGTTGGAGAACGACGTGGACGAAAATGAGGATGATGAAGAAGAAGAAGAAGAAGAAGGAGAAGAGGAAGATGATGAAGAAGAAGACGAAGAAGGCAGAGGTGGCAAGGATCAATGAGGTAAGGGAGGGGGGCTTAAAGATATTCAGGAATTGCGTCCCATCGTGAGCGAGGGAGAGAAAGGGAGAGACCCTTAATCCTCTGGACGTTGGCACGGACTGACCACATTGCCACAAAGCCCTTTAATCATCGGTTCCATCAACCGCTTCCATCAATATGGAACTCAGGTGTTCGAGTCGCTGCGCGTGCGCTCTTAAAGTGTTCTTCAACAGGACCCACAGGAAATTATATGAAAATGAGGTTTCGTTTACTCACAGAGTGTCGTGAAAATAAATTTCAATCTCCGTAACAATACACCTTGAGAATTTGCCAAAGTCACTGTCCGTTACTCGTGTATTTATTAAAATAACTAAACAAACAAAAAATAATTTTAAAAATTTAAATAATTCTTCTTTAAAGGATTACGCACAGTACGTGGAATCTTCCAGGACAATCATCGCGCATTTCTACCTGCCGGCGTTATTTTTCCATTTAGCGTTACCGAAGACATTGAAAATAGTGAAAAAAAATTGCGAACGTCTACCGTTCGATAACTCGAATATCCCGAGGCGTCGAATCCTCGAGTCCTTTATAATAGAACCTACGTGGGTCCCGTATATGGTTCTTCGTTGCTCTTACGTGGATCTATTGTAATCATCGTAGACGGGTCTACGCACGGACCATTCGAGGACCTCTGGTCTTTTAACACGTATACGCGTATACACGGACCAGAAAAAAAACCTCGAAATTTCGTCTCGCTCGCACTTTCTCACTCCGAAGGACCCTTATTCTTCGTCGTTCGGGGTCCTTCACCCCTTTTTTCACTATCGTCAGCTGCGCTCGCCACGTTAAACATCTGTACACCCGGGTTTGCCTGCGTTCACGTGTCCTCATCGAACTCTTTTTTTCTATATCGACACTTCCTTGTTTTACCCACGTATTCTCTCTCTCTCCCTCTCTCTCTTTCTATCTTTTAGGCTATAACTGTTGTTACGTTGGTTGGTTATTCACGAAGAAAGAAATTTTCTCTTTTTTTTCAAAATTCGATCTTATCTTTAGATCGATCTTATCTCTCATGTTTCCAAAGATTCGATCTGTACTACGACTCGCGTCGTTTTGCAAATAGAATTTGAGAATGAAGGATGATTGATGTGTCCTTAAAAATGTCAATAATAATAACAATAACAATAATGATAATAATAATAATAATAATAATAATAATAATAATAATAATCGTTTAATTATTATTATTATTTTCATTAAAAAAAATTCATCTTCGGTTCGAAAAAAAGACGAGTGAATTTTTTTCTCATTCGTCTTTCGGCCGAAAAAAGCTTTCAAAGTGGCAGCTCCCACTCCCTTTCTCGTCGAATGTGGCAGAAATATCCGCAGATAAGAAAAATTTGAAAGAGCACAGACTTCGTTATACGATGCAGGGGCAAAAGCGTTCGCGCGGACGCGCGCGCGCACGCACAAAGAAATGCGAGAGAGAGAGCACATGGCCCAACGTGCCCAGGCGCCACTTATCGGACCTCTATAATTTTAGATTTCCAAATACCCCGTGTGTGGTTCGAGCGAAAACGCAACACACGAATGTTCTCCGGCTCGAATGCAACCGAGAGAGAGACGGTACCACTCTTGCACACGAGTGACTCTCGAGTGCATCGAGCTACTTCACGTTGTCGCCGTTTATTTATAGAAATATTGTTTAACAAAGAAAACAAAAGAAAACAAGATAAAAAAAATTATTTTTTGTTCCAGAGTCGATCGACGATACGTTTTTTTTCGTTATTTTAAAAAAACGTGAAAATTTTCTAGCTTTTCCGACTTTCGATCGGGAATTTTTGTCAATCCGAGAACAAAAATGTTTTATTATTCGTAATCCACGTGAGAGGGTCGTGAAAGGGTATTTGCGATGCGTGACGACTCCAAGAGGCTCGGGGCCTTTCGCCTGAATTAAATCAAAGAAAAGACAGTGAGCAAGAGAGAGAGAGAGAAGTTCTTTTCTTCCATCGCATCAATTCGTTGACTCGAAGCTGAGAATTGACAAAACGATACGGACTGTCAAAGAGACGAGATGGAATTAGTACGTACGAGAGAAAAAAAAGAAGGAAGAGAGAGAGAGGGAGAGAGAAAAGTAAGAACGAACGTGGCCACGGGGACTGTGACAAGCGTCGTGTATAGAACTCCGGAAGTCGGGTGGCCCACGCTAAACGCAAAGGGCTGAGATAGAGAGAACGGAATTTGTGAAGAAATTTATTAAGGAGGGGGGAGGCCCTTCTCGACGTTCTCTTCGTCGACCCCCTCGCAACCATTTTCTTATTCAACACTTACTTTACTTTACTTTACTCCCTCGCCGCCATAACAACACGGAGAGAGGGTCACGCTATTCCGACTTTATGATTCAATTCTCTCACTTTGGCCTCGTCGACGAGAGATAGCCGACCCGTGTCTTGTCCAGCATCCGTTAACGCACGAGAATCAAGATATCCTCGATGCTCGTTGCCTCGCGAGCCGTTCATTCAATTTCATCTTTCACACTCCGTTCAGTGAATGCATTCACGAAATTGTCCCGGCTAATTTCTCGTTCCGCGGATAAAACGGCTTAAGATCGCGTGATTTAATCAACCATCGCGTTTAACAAAATTATGAAGAATATAGCGGATAAGGTAAATAAACGTAACTCTAATTAAATCTTCTCAAAATTCAAATTTGAACGAACACAATTTTGTAAGAATCAAAACTTGTGTAATTATTTTCGTCGATTTAAACAATTCGTGTAATGATGGAAATTTTATGAATTTTATTTTTTTTGGTCCGATTAATTTGCGTATGAAAAATTGACTGACAAAAATTAATTCACGCAATGATAACAATTGTTTCAATGTTCCAAGTTTAATCTACCTGATTATCGTTCGTAAAATGGAAAAAAAATCAAATATTTTATTATTATAATATAAAAAATGTTTAATGATCGAAATACGTTGCATTCGTCACTGCAACGTAACTCAGGATTTTCAGGACTTGTCGCTGTTCGAGTGTAGAAGCAGTCGGCTCATCTAGCATGAGAACCAAAAGTCTTGTAAAAAGTGTCGAGTTCAAAGTGCCTTTCCGAAAAACAGTGTGAAAGATCGTCTCCCCCTTACGATGTCGAGCAAGCCACTCGGTGAGAGGGTCGTTGATCCAGATTTTTCCATGCGCGCCCTTTCAATCCGAGACAATATAACACATGTCGACCGGGATATGCGGGTGAAACACTCGGAAGAGCATTGGCCTCGCTCTTCGTTGCTTTACTAAGCCCTCTCTTACACACATTTTGTTTTTCATTCGGGGCTTATCAACGCGCGACAATGAACGAGGGTGAGTGAAAGTTTCACAGGTTGTGGGAAGCGAGGGAGTTCCCCTCGGCGTGGTCCACGCAAGTTGGAACGGAAACATTTTTCCCTACACGAATTTCTCTTATTCCGGCAGTTCAAACTCCTTCTTTTTTTGGTCATGCGTAGGAGCCTCGAGCCTCGCGAGCCGGTGCTCGACACGGATAGTTCTCAAGGGTTGGTAAATTTAACTTCCGTTCCCTTTTTTTGTTGTTAAATTCTTTCAGCCCTCGCGTGGGATCGACTTTTACCCAGGCGAAGACTTTTACCCAGGCGAAGGGGGATGAAGAGAATGAAGGAAACGATTTAGAAGATTTTTTTTCGATTAATAATCAAATTGATTATTTCATTATTTATTTAATTAACTCAAGTAATATTAAATTTTTTAATCTTAGAATTTGACGAAAATCTTCGAACGATTTTCGACGTTCGTCCAACTCGTGATCTCCGAGATTATGATTTAGAGAAGCTGAGACTCCATTTTTTTATTTTCATCAATCAGCGTTCATCGAGTGACTCGGTTGAAAAAAAAAACAGTATCGGAGTTTTTACGGTGGAAATTCAACGAGGAAAAAAGAAACGTCGAACGGATAAATCGATTAATCATTCCAGCACCTTCGGACTGTTCGCCTACCTGACCCGCAGGATGCTTTCCTCTCGCTCTTTCTCACATTCTCTCGCCGTCGCCCTCTCCAGTTTTCAGGATTCACCGAGCAGCTTCCGTGTTTTCACTGTATTTTTGTTCGACTCTTTATCCACTGGGCAAGAATAGTGTCGTGTTTTTTTTCTTTATTTTTAAAAAATATTTTTCGATCGATTCTCGACTCCCCTGTAGGAGAGAATGAATTTTTACCCTGGATCGGCGTGATCAGCCCCGTAAGGCCATCGGTGCCCTCGAAGGGGTTTTCCATCGTCGAGATCCATCGATCAGAGACCCTCGCTGAATCGTCGCTGAATAGCACGTATACGGGACTTTCTTACTCGTGAAAGAGTTCCCCGAGTCTCTCGCCTACCGTGAAAATTTTAATGATCGAGCGTCATGAGAAAAGTTTTAATCGTCTCTTTTCTACTTTGATTTTTACGGGATTCGTTCAAAATTGGAAGGTAAAAAAATACACACGAGAAACACCGTTCTTGCGCAACGGTTAAAAAATTCTCACAAGGTGATCCAAGTCAGCTCGAGGACCGATGAGTTTTTTTAA
Organism: Netelia inedita; assembly: GCA_964017225.1. Lineage (NCBI taxonomy): Eukaryota > Metazoa > Arthropoda > Insecta > Hymenoptera > Ichneumonidae > Netelia > Netelia inedita. The sequence goes on from OZ024923.1 coordinate 4,995,488, forward strand.
ATTCCACTTTAACGTACAATTTATCGTTCCGCATGAAAAAAAATCGTCGTTTAATGTGTCGAAAAATTTTTTTCCTATAATTCTGGAAAATCGCAAACTATATTTTCCCATTAGAATGAAGAATAGTGCCGTAAAACTTTTCAAGGGGAAAAAGTGTTAAAAATTTGTTTTTCGTCATGTGTGGTGTTTTAGCTCGGATCTCTTTTGAGCTCGACTCGAAAAACGACGGAAACAAAAAAACGATGAAAAACCATGTCCTATTTCCATACAGGGAGTAAGAAGAACGTATGTTATTTTTTTGATGCTTCGGGGTTAGCCCGGAGGCCGGAAGTGGCGCTGCCGCGATCCTAATCCAACACGAGGAGAGAGAGAGAGAGAGAGAGAGAGAGAGAAATAAGAGGGGATGGGTATTGAAATATATAGAAAAGTTGTGTGTAAATTTGTAGACGTTGGGTGGGTGGCCCTGGGTTCGCCCGCGAGGGTAGAGGGGGCGGGGAGGAAATTAGGGTTCAGAGGGGTGAGAAGAGGATGGGGTGCTCTTCGCAACCCTTTGTTTTTTAATACGCGTCCGTATTGTCGTGGGAATGAGGAAACGAGAAAAAGACCGAAGATCGCTCCATCTCCTCCTCGCTTCTTTTTTATCTCGAGCGTCTCGTCTCTCTTTTTTTTATCTTCCCTTTTTTCCCCTTTCATCTATATTTAAACTATTTTTCACTGGTGAGCTTTCGAATATACCGGAGAACGGTGGAAGGAAGCTGCGAGCAAGACGAACCTCGAGAGAGTGCTCGGTGATGATGGATTAAAAAAAAAGAACGAAAAAAAACACACACACACAGACACAAGAATGAACAAAAAAAATCATCGGATCGACCGCAAAGCGAAAAGGGTCTATCTTTTCTTCCTTCGTCTCGTTTCGTACACCTCTCGGAAATTCTCGTTTCACCCTTTGATATTTTAATATCGAATTTCAATGAATATTTTGCTTTTTTTTTCCTTGATTTTTTTTTCACGTCCGTTGTCTCGCATCCTCGCACGAAACTAATACGCCCCGAGACGTATTGACCTTCTGCTGTCCTAAGCACATGACGAATTCGTGTTGATACGTGAATTTTTTACCTTTTTTAAATATTTTTTTTGTTATTTTTTACTCATTTCTGGTGGTCGTTAGATTACAGAAATCCATACTTTTTCTTCTAGACCAGAATACGAGATTGTTCTATCGACGGACGAGGGAAGGGGGAAAGGGGGTCGATAAGGAAATGAATTCGTTTATTTTTATTTTGATGATATTTCATCGGTGTCACGAATACGTTTTGCGAATTGGCACGATTAGAGAAAGCTTCACCTATGATTCGTGCACGCACCGAATCGACATTCTCGCCTCGTATTTTTAGTGCGATAAGATAAAAAAAAAGGGAAAAATATATACCGAAAGTAGGATATTATTGCGTGGTTGCGTAACCCGAACTCGCCGATCTTGATTTATTCGAAAAAAATCGCGACTCGGAACGGACGAGAGAGTGAAAAAGTTGTGGTGTGCGTTTTTTTTTTATTTCTAAATATCGAGTGAACGCTGTGCTTCGAGAGAAAGAATTGTGATACAAAAAGGACACGTGGCGGGGGAAACGATCAAAAATCCAGGCGATATGACGACACGGTAAGGTAAAATATTTTATCTCGTTCAAAATATATTTATTGTTTCTTTTTTCAATCGGCGTCTCGCTAATTGCCGTTGAATTTTCCATTGTTATTGGTAGAAGTAAATATTAAAAACAAAAACAATCGGCCGCGCTTTATTAATTATCTCGCGAAGGAGGCGAATAAAAAATATTTATCGCGAGACATTCGACGATTTATTAATTGTCGTTATTAATATACAAATGAATTATTTATCGCGTGTGCGATCGTAAAATTTATTATCGTTGCTAATAGTTGACGCGAATAAAAATAACGATATTCTCGGGCTGGTAATGGGTATAATAAAAACCGATGGAAAAGAAACAAAAGACAATGAAAAAAGCAAAACAAAAAGAACAATGACAACACACAAATTCTTCGTACTCGAACGATCATCGTCATTATCATCGTCGTGGGCTAATAAGACCCAGTTTGTTTCTCATTTCGAGACTCGGGGCCCGACGAGCAAAGACATACGCTCGAGCCTCTGGCTAGACGTTTGAGCACCACTGTCGCATTCAGCATAGCGTATAGCAGCGGTAAGAGGGGGGGGGGAGCGGCGGTAGCGCGGCGGAGGGGAGGGGGTTCGAGATAGGGCCCCGAGAGAGTATGGAGTTGGGCCTCACCACCGCTCGCGAACGATAATTACACGGTGTGTGCGAGAGACTCGCGCGCCTCGCAGAGCGAATTCGCTCACGGTTCGTTTCGTTCTCTCTGTGGCGCACACAAGGGCCCCAGAAATATATGTTCGATCGGCCGGTTTTTGAATTATTTGAAAAGAGACGCCGAGACGCGCCGATGCAACCTGCAAATATACGGACGCGTGCGCGCGCACAAACACACAGACATACACACACACACGCACGCACTCACATGGGCACAGATTTGAACGTGGTGGGGGGAGAGGGGTCGGGGGGGGGTGGCATCATGGGCCCACAGGGCCCGCGAACTCAATATTATAGTTCGGTATCCGCGCCGATTTTCTGCCTTATGCTCGGGCATCCCTTCTCTGGGCATACTGGGCCGATTTCTTGGGTCTGACGCCTTCTCCCACCCCTTCACCCCTTCCCGCTCGACCCTTTCGTCCTTATTTTCACCCGTGACTTTTTCTCTCTCGATCACTTTTTTCTATCCATTTTTTTTTTCGTTGGCCGCATTAATTTCCTTACACCACTTCAAGCACGTACACGCAGACACAGCGGAGTCTTCGAATCTTGGAACAATATTTTTCGATAACATACCTCATTTCGATTTAATTCGATCTTACAAGTGGCCAAAAAAACATTGATGGAATAATACTCAATGATAATGATGATAGTACTAATCGTAAATTGGGTCATAGAGAAGCGCGACTTTCGGATATCGTGCAAGAACGAAAGATGGTAATAAACGGTTGCAATCGTTAGATTACGCGGTCATTACCCGTATCGCGGAATTAAAGAAGGATCGCACTTTGTTTACGTAATGATTATTAAGATAAGAGTGAGAGAGAGAGAGAGAGAGAGAGAGAGAGAGAGAAACAAAACGGGAGCTCGTAGACATTTAAATAACTTGAATATCGCGAGCATACGAGAGAAATAAATCGAGGCACGAGATTAGATTAGATTCGACTCGGATTTATTCTCGAGATCGTGTTCTAATCAAAGATCGATCGGACATTGTGAATAAAAAAACAAACTACGAAAAATAAACGGCGAAATTCTTACGATTCGTTATATCTATATATATATATATATCTATATATGTATGTGTGTGTGTGTGTGTGGGGGGGGGGGGGGGGGGGGGTGCGTGTGCGTGACCGCCGAATCCGTGTTTGTGGTGATACGTGAAGGCAAGCCCGCGAAGGATTTTGTATCCCTTCGTGGGATTTTCTTTTTTCTTGGTCCCTCGGAGAATGAAAGAAAAAGACAAAAAAGAAAAAAAAACGGAACAGACAAAAATTGACGCGGCATCTCGAGTCTAGAACGCAAAACGATTTTATCCCCCCCCCCCCCCCCCCCCCCCCCCCCCCTCCTCCATCAGCCCTTCGCCGTCAGATCGAGGCCAACGCACGAACAGATCGCCCAATAAGCTCGATCGAATCGCGGCCGACTCTCGACTGAGGCAAATGTTATAATTTCGAAATTACGTTATTTTCGACGACTGCACGTAAATATGGGGAGCGATGGGAATCGCAAAACTATATCCGTCTTTTTTTTGTCATTATTTTATTTTTGTGTGTATGTGTGTGTGTATTTATTCTCCTACGTTTCGTTTTTTTCTTTTTTTTTTCGTATGCGAAACGGCATCGAGTTGGAGAACGAGAAAGGGCGGGATAGAGAACAATGAAACCTCGAGGAAGAGGAGGAAGAAACGGACGAAGGAGAAGAAGAAGAGGAGCAGAGAGAAATGATGAAAAGGGAGAATCGGCAAAAGACACAGTGTGCCCGCAGACCAACGGGGTAGAACGCACAAATGACTGTGTTTAAACTTGAACGTGACAAAATTTAAAAATCTTCTCTCGCAGCACGTCCATGAGCCATGAGAATGGAGGTTAGGATTGGCTGGAGAGAGTGAGAGAGAGAGAGAGAGACAGACGACAGAGAGGGAGAGAGTGAGAGACACACAAGACCAAGAGGCGGAGGACGACGACGGCGAACGCAAGAAAGATACGTAAGAGTGCAGCGAATAGAGGTCGAGGGAATTCCCTTTCATCTCTGACTCTCCGTACGTCTCACTATTCCCTCGGTCATCACCGACAAAATACTTTATTACTCTTATCCGGCACGCGTGAGGCTCCCTCTCGCTGCTCCAGTGACACGCAGCGCCATCTACCAACGGCTGATCGACTCACTCTACCATCTCGTCTTTTACATCAACGAAAATTCAATTTTTTTCGCTGTTATCTGTAAAAATCGAATCGTCTAAAGACTTGTCGAACATGAACTTGTGTCTGAGAAGTTTTTGGAAGATAGATAGAGAGAGAGAGAGAGACATGAAATCGTATGATAAAAGTGTCGGGGGCTATGACTCTCGGTTTTTCTGTTCGATGAGGTTATGTTCCCTGGCTGGTATGCTTATATTGCTCCCTAATCTCGTCCTCTCGATCTCCGGGGCAGCAAAGCAACCATAGCCCCTCCGAATGATTTTCGAAATATGATTAATTGCCCGAGGCCCAGGGATTTCTCGTACGGGATAACCGGACCGACTGTGGCATTACATCTATTCTTTCATTCTTTTTGTTTTTATTTTGTCATTTTATTTCTTTACGAGCTGCATGGTAACAGTGCTCGATCGATATCGCGAATTGGCTACACTCTCGTTGTAACGTAACTTTCTAAATCTAGGGATAAGCAAAGTGAGATCGGAAATCCAAATATGCGGAATGTCAATTCCGTCCTAACCTAACTTTTGCATAGAAAAGCACGAGAAATTTTCTGTCGCATCCTAACCTTCAAAGTCTAAAGTATAAGGGCAATTATGAGACGACAGATGGCGCCACAGTGCGACGGTCGTAACGTGAGACTAACCTCACCTAGCGATCCGTTTCACCTCGCTCCATCTTGTCTCTCTGTGCTCGTGGTGTTGACTCTCTCCCTCTCTCTCTCTCTCTCTCTCTCTCTCGAGTTGCCATTACAATATGCGCACAGGAGACAGAGAGAGAGATATTCGTGGAAGCACGAGAAAGAATAACAAGAAGGATACATAAGGTGGTAGGAGAGTCAGCGTCCTTCTCGAGGCAATGCTCTCTCCGCGTGGCGCGGACTGTATCCCCCCGACCAACGGATATCTCAAATCGGAACGCGTTCAATTCATTTACGAGATAAGATCTTTCGTTCGAAATATGAATATTATAATGTAAGCTCTTTCCCTCTCTCTCTCTCTCTCTCTCTCTCTCTCTTCGTTCCCGCGTGGCTCTCTTGAACCGCGCGAGAGTAGAAAAGGAATAAGAAAAAATCGAGAAAGAGCACGGGTTGGTGAGCGAGTGAGAAGAGAGGTTAGAGTCTCTCGGGCGAGAGACCCTCCCTCGTTTCGTCACGAGTCCACATGATCCCCTCCTGCTGTATATCTGCCTTGTAATTCGTATACATATATACGAATATATATATATATATATATATATATATATATATATATATATATATATATATATCCGCGCAATGTGAATAAAGGGGTTGACGCTAAAAGAAATATTCCTCCACCTCGAGATCCGATACCGAAACAATGAATTTAACTGCTGGAATACATCGAGATCCGCCATTTTGTAACACGAGAATAGTTCGAACAAAATGGCGGATTTATCCGCGATTGCCTCGGGACTCGTCATGTGTGAATAGACCGGCATAAAAGGACGCAAATTTTTCTCACGAATTTTATAACGATACGAATCGTTCTCGAGATCTTTCGTCGGACAAAGAGAATTTTATACGTACGAGAGAATGAACAGTCGCATATTAAAATATCCGAAAATTCATTGGCACATGTACCGAAGACGTTGAGGTATACGAGTGGAGTCCGTTCGAAATAAGAAAAGGAAGAATAGTGAAAAATAAAAAAAAACGATATCAACGAATGTGCAATCTGAGAATCTGGAGTCTCGAGTCGAGGCTCAGAAGAACATCGAGAGAGAGAGAGAGCGAGAGAGGGAGAGAGAAAGAGAGAGAGATGCCTCGCGATCGTCTCGTGGGTTTTGTTGAGCTTCTACGGTCGTAGGTGGAGAGAAGGATTTCAGGGGCCCCGAGGATTTTTTAACGCTTGGGCCTCATACCCCCGTTGCATCGCTACAGAGCCCAAGCCGTATGGGCAAGGCCCATTCTTCGTCGGGGCACAGCGCGGCTCGAAACGAACACCCTGGCTCATGGTTGAACGTCAGTTTGAAGAATTCTTCACGAGTCAGAAAAATGAGCATCGTCATGATTTTTGAAAGTAAAAAATGAAGAGCAACGGGGCCCGTGTGGGTCCGATGCCCCGTGAGCAATCGTACGTGTGTATACATGTGTATATGGATATAACCGGGGCTCGAAAAAGTTTCTTCGCGATCTTCTCTCAAACCCCCTCCTCCCCCCCCCCCCCAATATGAGGCCCACACCACCATTCCTTTACTTTTTTTCCGTATTCTTTCATAAACTCAACATCGCCGATAAAAACTATAATTCTCCAATTATACATATACCTCTAGGAACTGGGTCTAAACATTTTTGTGGCACTGTAATATGATGCCCGTACCTAACGCGCATGCCCTTTTTTCACGTTTTTACAAGTTTTCGCGGGGACCTCCGTGACGTTGGGTCATACGTAGCAATGCTCCCAGGAAATAATGGAGAGAGGGGGTGGGTCGTTCAATAGGTTATTCCTGCACGATATCGTCACGTACACCCCTCCAGTCTCGCGAGTTACCGAGCAGTGGCGCCCTCCCCCTCCCACGGTCCTATCCGGCCCACACGATGGGTATTATCGTTATTATGATTATTTAAATTTGTTCGTTTTTCTCGTGAAGCGGTGAGCCAAGTCAGACCGAGAGACCTTCGAGGATTTGTTCGTTTTTTTTTATATTCTTTTTCTCAACCACATGGCCTCATCCATTGTTCGATTATTTGAATATCGAGAACGGGGCATATCTTTCGATAGGTACAGACGGCACACGCATATACGTATAGTTCTTCTTTTACGTGGAATGCAAATAGGGGAACGAGGAATCGATTCTCTTGGGGGGCCTAATGGGGATTACACGGCCAATCAGCCTTTCGTAAGGCCCCATCATCTATCCATCCATCTATACGTATATACGTATATATGTATGTATGTATTTTATTTTTTTTATTTTTAATGTTTCTTTTTTTCATTCATTCTAACCTCTCTTTCTTGGTGCGGTTCATTGTACACACATACACACACACACACACAAATAGACACACCCACATACACAGCCCTGTCTATCTAATTTTTTGAATCGCTCTCTCTATCTCACTTACGCACACTCACTCACTTATTCTCATTCTCTTTTGTAACTTTAAATTCCAATCTGGACATTTGGTATTCCTCTTCTCGTGTGATTATCCTCGAGAAAAAGATGAAAAGAGCGGGTTCGGCACAGGGCGCGGGAGTGTAGGGGTTCGCGGGAGGGGCGGGGGGGGGGGGAGGAGGAGGGCGCGTGAAAAAAAGTGGTCTTTAGTTGGAGTAGGCGTAATATATAGAAGTGCTGAAGTCACTCGAGTCGACGCCACGAAGAAAGAGTGCGAGAGAGAGAGAGAGAGAGAGAGAGAGAGAGAGAGAGAGAGACTTGACACTCCATGCGTGATGCTCCTCCACGAGTATATACCCGCGCGATGTGTTCTTCGACTTCTCTTGACTTCGTAATTTATGGAAAAAAAATGTGTCGAGACACGTCACTTGCGGCAGGGAAAAAAATATGATTAAATATAAATGTAAAATCTGAAGTGACTGGAATATTCGTGTTTCGTTTCGTTTTTTTCCTTTTCTTTTTTTGTTCGCTCACATCCACGAAATTGGTCGATGAATATTTTTGTTATTATAATTTCATACTAGAAACATAAATTAACGCGATTTTTTGCACAACCTTCGGAACGTTTTTCGAAAAGCTACGACGATAATTTTTCTTTCGAGTAACGGTGTTAAAAAAATTTTCTCGAACTAATAAAAAAATCTTTTTTTTTTTAAATAAAACACATATCTTATCCCGTGGCGCTTCGTTCCCTCGCGTTCTATCTCATCTTGTCATTGCCAACTCTCTCCCTCTCTCTCTCTCTCTCTCTCTCTCTCTCTCGCGAACACGACAGTACACCGATGCGTTTTTCGTACACCGCTATTAAGGGTGACAGTGAGGGTAGTTGTAAAAATATTGCGAAATGAATATAACCGCATTGCGATGCCGGCTCGATGCGTGCCTCGGAGGCATCGGCTTCAATGAGATACACTCGGCGCGCGGGACTCGTGAGATAGGAACTTGTAATTATGAGTCAATCAATGCATATTCATAGCCAGAGCGTTCCCGGAATACAAAAACGCATTCTCCCACTCATCATCATCCCTTAATTCTTTATCTTTCTTTATCCCCCTCGTGCTCGTACGTACGAGCGTATATCTTTCGTTCTTCCTTTCTTCCGTTCACCGGGTACATATATCTATCTCAATGTCTTTTTCTTTCGTTTGATAGCCGCGCATCGCCAATGAACTCTCGTTTGCTTTCACATAGCTAACGTGTACAGTATGATATCGCAGAAATAAGAAGCTCGTGACTAGCGACGCTTAGCGTTCTCCCCTCCCTACGCGCATGCGCATGCGCGGTCACGTGCGCGCGGCGCATGTGCCGACCGAAGCGCCGGTGTTGCGCATGCGCGCTCACGCTCGCGCTGCGCATGCGCGTATTAGAGCTAGCTACGCATATATTTATGTGTGTTGGACGATCCCGTGGGTCGCGACGCCATGGTGAAGCGGAAAGTGCGTGTTTTTTTTATATATTTTGTTTATTTTTTTTATTTTTACAAGTGCATTTTGATATTAGAATAGATTGAAAGCGAATGAAGTAAAAAGAATGAAAATAGTTACGAGCCTTCGCGTCAGAGGGCAGGTACCATAATACACCGAGGGCAAGCACGGACACACTGACGCGCATGTGAAAAAAGGTTGGAGGGGGTTGCACGATAGTGAAAAAAAGTTGAATAACGACGCATTCGGAATTTAAGTCGATGAGTAAGATGGACGGACACGGAGACTGACCGAGAGACTTCTTCGTGCCCGGTATGTAGTGAGGACGGGACGATGGCTACGTGTGCGGAGGGAAAGACACCGAAGAAAAGGTGAGGGCAGAGAGAGCTAATGAGAGAAGTGCATCGAGCACAAAGCTTTTGAGAAAGAGCTAGAAAGAAAAAAACGTTGTTGTTGCTATGTATATATATATATACATATTTATATATATATATGTGTGTGTGTGTGTGTGTGTGTGTGTGTGTGTGTGTGTGTGTGTGTGTGTGTGTGTGTGTGTGTGTGTGTGTGTGTGTGTGTGTGTGTGTGTGTGTGTGTGTGTGTGTGTGCGCGTGTGTGTGTGTGCGTGTACTATATATATATGAATATATGTGAGAGATGCACAGAAAGAATAAGACTTTGGTTCGGATGATCGGTGAAGAAGTAAGGGGTGGGGGTGGGGAGAGAATTCAAGTCGATGAGCATCTCTCGCGTTCTTTTTCCTCTCGCGCGGCATCTCGGCGCAGAGAGCTGCGTCCTTTAAAATTGGAATAATAATGTTTCTTCATCGCTCTTCCTTCTTCTCGCATCTCGTCGTGCCCTCGAAGCCTTCGAAAATCATGACTCGACGTATTTCAATATTGTGGGAACGAAAAATATCTTCTCCTCGTCGAGATGATGAGAGAGAGAGAGAGAGAGAGAGAGAGAGCGGAGGGCTCGGGAGAAGGGTGCGGAAGAAAAAAATATATTTTTTAAAATCAACGCGAGATGTACAGCTTTCGAGATTAGTGTTCGATTCGAAGTGAATTTAATTGAAACGAAAAAATTAGATTATATTTTCTTAACTCCCGTTTGCTTCTTTCTGTTTCTCGTCTTGTGATCCTCTTTCGTACTCTTGGTTCAAGAGCAATCATCAGTATAGAGAACGAAAGAGAGAGAGAGAAAACGTTGGACATAGCCACGAGCCTCGTCATCCTGCGGGCATTAGATCGAACGTGATTACGAGTAATTATTCCACGCGGAGGCTCTCTCTCCGTTTCGTCCGGTACGGTATACATCATCGTCATTACCATCATCGACTCGTCGCTGCTCCCCAACTTAACGAGGCACACACCGGATTCGACCTCTTCGACAAAATCGCTCGCGGAAAAATCTAAAAAAAAACAAATTGCTTTAAAATTGCACAAAAACAATTTCCATCGAAAACCAAATTTGTTGGTCTCTCTTCTTATTTTTCAATAATACTGACGATAAACTTGACCTTGAGAGGACACACCGGAAAACCGACAGGAATGAAAAATTACCTGAAAGATCCGCCATTTTATCACGCTCGTAGCGATATCACGAAATGGTCGCTCGTAAACTCGTTATTCTTTCACGCATGCGCAGAACAAAATGGCGGTTCACCAAATCGTGGCAACGATGTTCTCGATATGATTTAGCTCTCGGCGTGTTTTCCGTCCACTTTTGACACCTTTATTAGTGGTCTTTCGTTAAAGGCCATGATCATCATCATCATAATCATCGTCGCTCCTTAACTCTCGCTACGTTTTTCGCGCGCCCCCTCTAACCGCAATATCTTGCCGTATTTCGCGGCTTTGGGAACACCAAATTGTGTCCATTCGCACATGCGACGCGGTGAGAGGGTAGTTGAGTCGGTGGGGTAAGGTGGTCAGGGGTTGAGTGGTTATGGGGACGAGGGGATAGAGGGGCGGGAGGGGTGTATAAGAGAGGCATATCGAGAGAGAGAGAAAGAGAGAGAGGTTATGTATCCCGGGGGCGACGCGATAAATAACGAATGCCTTTTCCACGCCTCCGAAATACTGGTGATTAGCCATGAAATATCGATTTTCGTGTACGAAGAAATTACTCTTGAGCGCGAGGTCCCCGCGAGAGACGAAACTGAGAGGAGAGAGAGAGATGAAGAAGTGGGAAGGGGTGGGGGGTTGAGAGAGAGACCCATATTCTCTGGCTCGGTAGACCCATTGGGACTCACGGCGTGCGAGCGAGAGAAGGGGATGAGGGAGCGAGTCTGAGAGCGAGAGAGCGAGAGAGAGAGAGAGAGAGAGAGAAATGGCAAAGAGGGAGTGAAAAGGGCGTCCGGCAAAAATCGGCGAGTCCTTCGCACCAGAGGCGTTTTTTCTCGTATCTTGGGGTCGCCACCACCGATGTACCACCACACGCGCTGAACAGCCAGCGGCGGCTTCGGGACCCCGCAAAACGAGCCATTTCGCGTTTTACAGACCGATTCGACTCGCCAAACCACAAAACTCATAAAAACATCGAAAATAACATTTGCTGGTATACGGAGAGAGAAAGAAAGAAAGAGAGAGAGCGAGAGGGTGAGAGCCAAACGAGGCAAACGAGAAAAATAGAGAGGCTGCGGGAGAAAACAAAAAACAACAAACGAACAAACGAGAAAATGAAAAAAAAATATAAATAGAAGACAAAAATGTGGGGTGAAAAATAAAATCGAAGAATATCGAGAGCATTCGATAATCTTCTGCACAGAATTGATCGCGTTCGGCTTGTACCTCGTTTGAATTAAATTCACAAAATAATTAATCGACGACAAAATATAAAAAATATCACAATAACGATACGAAGCAAAATTAAAGAGCATATTCGATATGTTTAGTAAAAAGATAAAGCAAAAACAATACCTCGAAAGAAAGAATAACAATGACGAACTTCGCGATGATGTCGGAACCGTCGAGAATGTTGGAAAAACGAAGTGGGTAATATAAATGACGAAAATCAGCGATGGCCGTAAAATATTTGAGTCAAGAGCGAGACGAGAAAGATATAGGCATACGTTCGTCTCGATGTGTGTTAGTGTTCGCGAGGAGAGCTGCACCAAACGCAATTAGCCGCTAAGCCCGAATCCCCATAGGGGCCCTACGTTACCCCCACGGGTATAGAGCATATAACGTACATATCTATACACACACACACACACACACACACACACACATATATATATATACACATATATATATGTATGCTGTGGCAAAATGCTCGCGGAGCTCCAGAAACTGCAGAAGAGAACAAAAAAAAGGAGTTAAGAAAAGAAACGCAAAAAGCGAAACGGAGAAAGAGATTTCTCTCGTAGGCCCATACGTAGAAACATATATATATATATGTATATGTGGGTACATATGTATAAAAGAGTATGTGAAGATTGAAGAAGAAGAAGAGAAAGAAGGAGAAGAAGAAGAAGAAGAAGAAGAGGAGAAAGAATAGAAAGAGAAGAGAACGGGGCCCAGCATCACCCCCCACCACCCACCCTCCCTTCGGGGCCCAACCCCCTTCCACTCTGCGTCTCAACCCGACCGACTCATTCGAAGCTTCGACTTTCGGTTTAGCCAGCCCTGCGCCAGCCCTAAGGGCTCCAGACGGAACGCTTTTAAAATTTATTGACAATCATAAATTTCGAAAATAAAACCTTATATTCCGCCGTGTGCAGTAAGAGCGGCAGCACCAACAGCAGCAGCACCAGCAGCAGCAGCAGCATGAGCAGCAGCAGGAGCATAGGGCCCTGGTTCTTTGCGCTTCGTGAGAGAGAGAGAGAGAGAGAGAGACGCTTTCGCGTTTTCTTTTCATCCCTCTTTCTTCTCCTCTATCCTCTCCCGCCTTTTTCTTCCTTCTCTCTTTTATACTTTTCGTTCGTTCGATACCTAAGCTTCCACACTCGACGTTGGAACACTCATTTATCCGCACTCGTAGTCGGGAGAGTGCGCCGCTCGCACAGACATCTCTCGTGCGAATTCACGCAGTTATACACCGATACAGGCACAAATGCGATTATAGTTTCGCCAGTTCTCCCCTCGCCCCCCCCCCCCTCCTCCTCCTCACCTTACTTTCCTTCTTTTGCAGATCTCGTTTCGTTTTCGGCAAACGGGCCCCGTTCGAAATTTTTCTGGGCCCTCATCGGCCCCGATGTACGAGTTCGTTTTTCGACTCGCGCTTTCTCGCGTGGAATTTCATATCGGGCCTTACACGATTTTTGGGCCTCGTTGCAGCACCACGTACTTTTGGGCCTTGTGCTTTTTTAAGTCTTTTTTTAACCCTTTTGGGCCCTACGCCGATAATTCTTCGAAAGAAAAACTCGCTCGTCGTAATATTTCTTTCTTCTGGCGCGCTAAAGCCCGCTCGTCCCCTCTTACCCGTTTTTCATCCCTCGTTTGATTTTTTCTCCCAATTCTTGATCGAGGTGTACAACCCTTAGTAGTCGATTATCTCGATTTCGGCATCTCAACATCCTAAGACTTCTTACCCGAAGTCGTTCCTCGCTCTGACTTCTGGTCGGGCATCAAAGTCACTGGCACTTTTCGGAGCGGCGTGACGGTCGACGAGGACGAGAACCGGGAGGAGGGGTTGATTGGAAGGGGTGAAGAGACTCGAGAGCCCGCTGCAACAGTTCCAGCGTGCCTAACACGGGCATTGCACGTACAGACGCACACCAAGTTGTTGCATTCTCACGATTTCAGATCGGCACCGGGATCGATCTTATCGATGAAGGATGAACCGAGAGACCGCGGAGCTTGTGGGTTCCACAGTAGAAAAGAAACGAAACGAAAAGAAAAAAATGTGGCGGAGGAGGAGGAGGAGGATGGGAGAATAAAAGAAACAAGAAAAAAATGATGCCAAAGAAAAGAAATCGTACGACGAAGATGGCAAAGCCGCTTTTCAGGCACTGCGGCCAGTATCTTTGAATCGAAAGTTTATGTCTTAATTTATGACAAAAAATCAATGAAGAATTAAAGCGGGTAGGGGAGGGGGGGGGGGGGGGGTGGGGGCGGGAAGGAAAGAGGAGAAGAGAGTAATTTCGAGACAGTGTCCTGGACAAAAGAGAGATAGAGAGAATAAGAGCGGAGAAGAACAAAGTCGATCGGTCGGTTCGATCGACTTTACAAGGGGTCCCTACCGGAGTTATTGACTCACTTGACCTCGATGATCCACCCGCACGAGTTCGCCGGTCTGAAGTCTCTTTAGATATTCTCACTCACTCACTTTCTATCTCTCTCTCTCTCCCTCTCTCTCTCTTTCCTCTTTGATGTCTCTCTCTCTCTATCTATCGCTATATTAACACGAAATATCGCGCGACTTGTATCACATACCCATCTGCTCGAATTCGTTATTTGTCACATCGTTCCATTTCGCTCGCGCACTGTCGCGTACAAATTTTCAAACAAATCGAATTCCATCGGATCGTTCCGGCCTGATGATGTTGCTTATAAACATATCACGTGACTCTCGAAGCCTTCGAGCGTTGGGTTAGTGTTTTACGTTTTCGTATTTTTTTTTCGTTTTGTTTTCGGTGTCTGTCCATCGAATACGAACGTATACGAGGAGCTTGGAGGGAACCAAAGGAAAAGATGTGCCTCGCGGTGTGGACGAAGTTTATTATTAGAACGGGCGAATTACGATCGCGAACCAGTACGGGGGATAGATACGAGCCGAGAGAATTCGAGCCGATGACTGATCGACTCGAGACCTAACGTACCGGATTGTGTGTACACAATAATATTCTAGCAACGGGTAGAAGATCGCGTTCGTTGATTCGTTATGCAGAATCTCGTATCGCCGTGACGCGTTCTAGGAAACCCGCGAGATTGACGACGAGCACGAGTTTCGTTAAACGAGTGACTGGTCGGTGCTCGACGTTTTGCAAAAAATCCGTTGAAATGTCAAAAATTTTGAAAATTCGTGGTGACAAACTGAAGATGGAAAGCATCCTCGATCGATATCCATCGCAATATTCACAATGGAATTGTTCGATAAATCGAATTACAGGAAGTCGGGGGTTGTCTTCAAGGTGACCTTGAACAAAATTTGGCAATTTCGATCGGAACACCTTCGAAAATTGAGCTCTCGTGGATAAAATCGTTAAGAAAATCGAAATGTCAAATTAATTAAAAGGACAGAAGAAAATAAAGATATTCTACTGGCTTTCTTACCACTTGGCGAAAAAAGAAACAAACGAAAATAAAGAAAAAAGTATTAAAATGATAATCGCGAACGAGCGTCGAATCGAAAGCATTTGTACCTGCCAATTCGTACGTGGAATCTGCCATGTCGAGAAATCATGTTAATAAAGAGTGTTCGCGAGAGGTTGCTCGCGAGGGAGGGTGATTTTACGGGGCGTCCTGCGGGGCTGCTCGAGGTTTCAACGAGGGAGGCGATAGCCAGGGATAGAGAGAGAGAGAGAGAGAGAGAGAGAGAGAGAGAGAGAGAGAGAGAGAGAACTGAAATTCATCATCAGTCCAAGTCAGGAATTATAACGTAGCGATACATCACGTGTGTTCCACCGATCCGTCACGAGCAAAAGGCCCCAACGATCGTCCATACGTGTGCGCGAAGGGCGAGTCATTTTTGTTGAATATTTACTCGATCGCAGTGCGCAACGTTGGTATCGCGTGTCGCGATATCACCGAGCTCCGCGTCTCCTTGTAAACCGTAAAATTTACATCTCGTCCCACTCGAGTCTTCGACAAAACAACGGCGAATCCGTTTCCCTGACGGAAAGGAACGCGTCTAGAAACAAAACTAGAAATTCAAACACTCGTTATTCAAACTTCACGCTAGACTGGAGTGAACGACGAAACGAGGCACGTAAGTTTCACGGTTTGATCGTAGGAAAAACGGAAGTAACGTCATCAACTGGGTACGTGGCTGGAAGAGTTTCGAGTCTCTCGTACGTTCGGTCAATTGAAATTATTTGTTTTCCAGCGAGACGAGGGGAACGAGCCGTCGAGTAACCACTTGAGCGAGAACGAGAGGTGGAAGAGACGAGAATGAAACGAGGAAAGAGCGAGAGAGAGACAGAGAGGGAAGAGAAAGAACGTCATGGGCATGAAACGCAAAGACCGAGATAGGGAGAGACTGTTTATATCACTGCGGCCTCTCTGGATTTCCCTCTCGGTTAGATCGTGGGTCATTAGGATGTGAACTCCCCCCTCCCTCTCTACAATCCAACTTTATGCCCTCTTCCTCTCTTTCTTATTCTCATCTCTCTTTCTCTCTCTTCCTCTAGTTCTCTCTTTATCTCTCTCAATCCGTGATTTCTCATCCCAGCAAATTTTATTTACCCGACGACTCGATCGTATTCTACGAACAGTAATCGAATTCAAACTCAAAGCATCGAGCGTATTATGGTATTAAGAGGAAGAAACGGATATATATCCTTTATCTCGAAACCCTTGCGCGATCGTTATTGAAAATATGAAATGATTGACTCTCTCACGGACAAGCGGAGGACTAGATGGGAGACTTTTTACGTTCCCGAAGGAGCGCCAACCTTTGGGCCCGATTGACCCGGTACAATATCGTACACAAGCTACGAGCTTCCCTCGGCATTTTTTCTTTCTTCTCTCAATACGAATACGAATTCATACGATCGCATATACGTATACTCGTGTAAATATATGAGAGGGTTCTCGTACGAGAAGCGGAGTCGTATAACGTTTCGAATTAACCGAGTCGTCCATTCACGGAACGTACGTGAGTTCGTGGAGCGTTTCGAGTCTCGCGAAGGCCTCTTTTATATGCCATGAAGAGAGATGGAGTGAGAGAGAGAGAGCGAGCACAAGAGAGTGAGAGAGAGAGAGAGAGAGAGAGAATGAAAGGAAATTTATGATTTCGTGCATTAAACGCACGTTTCAAAGCTGAACAATTTTCAACAATCCAAGAAAAACGTATGAAACATACCAGTCCTGTTATATGAAAATACATTATTTACAAAAAAAAACAATAACGTATCGATAAAAAAAGAAGAATTAGAAAAATGAATAAAAATTTCGACGTCATCATTCTCGCGTGACATATGTACACACATTATTTATAAATTGCGCTGCGGTGATCATTCATCGGATCGCCATTACGCCCGCGCCAAGAAAGAGAGTCAGTAAAAGAGAGAGAGAGAGAGAGAGAGAGAGAGAGAAAATACGAGGTTGGGTCGCATGACGATACTCACGATGGTGGTAGCGATAGATTGGTAGATACGTCGAAATAAAAGTATCGAGATTCCCGACGGCCCCCCTAGTCGTTCGAGAGTACGAGCTAGTAGTCCTTATTGCCCGCACCTCCCTCTTCCAGTCTTGTTCCTCGTTCCGCGAGGAGGAGGAGAGGTGGAAGGGGGGGGGGGGGAGTCTCAAAGCACAACCACTCAGCCCCTTCTAATTGACCACGATCCACCGATCGGTTCGCCTCGTTCGCCTCCGTCGAGCCAGGAGAATTTTTGAAATTTCAAATCCCGTATTTGCGTTGCAGATGGCCCTAAGGGGTGAAAGGAGATGGAGGGATGGGGAGTGAGAAGGGGGGTTTTAGAGAAGCGAACGTGGTCAGGTTAGTCGGTCTCACTCGGTGGGCTCTTCTCTCCACCCTGCAACACTGCGCTACGGGCAATGTCACGGGGCAGCGAGAGGAGTATAATGTTTTCTCTCAATTAAGCCTTAATTAAGTTAAAATTAACATCGTGGATTTCTCTTACCCCTCTTTCCACCTTACCTGGTATCGTCCCCTTACCCATCCCCCCGCGTGTTGGTGTCGTAGTACCTCCTATAACCATCTATAGAATTCTTCACTGTGGCATTTCTCTCTCGCTCTTATCCCCCTCCCGCCCCCACGGGTCTGGTGAGAGAAGCGAACGCGCCGCGCGAGGCACCCACCTCTCGATCTCCGCGGCTTTGGGTGGCCTAACCACCACTACCACCACCACCACCACCGCTGGCATCAGCTTCATCACCATCTACTTTGGACTCTGCCTTTCTTCGTACAGCCAGGCCAAAAACGTCCTCGTTAACGCTCAGCGCGAGAAAATGTCGCGAAAGCTGGTAAACCAGCTTCGATAACCCCTCATTAGGGGATGATCGATCAGGAAGACCTGGAAGATTGGGAATCGACCGGGGCAATGCGGTCGAGAGGTAGTGTTGATTACAGGCCACATGATTTGGCGAGGGTACGGGTTGCTGTTAGGGGTGATAACAACCCCTACATGAATATAACCCCGTGACCCGGTCCAGATGGAAGTAAGGAGGTCCACTCGTTTCTCAGAAGCAGCCGATGTGATCCTATTAGATTGGAACGGAAGAATCTCTATATCGAAAAATATGTCGTTTTTCTACAAACGAGACAGGACTCTCTTGGGCAATGATGAATATCCTGTCAAATCCGGACTTCTAGTCGTGGATGTACGCCGGCGAAAGAAACCTGGTGGCTAGCACCACATTGAAGGTGTCCTCCACCGACCACGAGCATCATCGGCCACACCGTGCCCACCACCACCACCACCGTTCTACCATCGCCCATCCATTCCCCGTCTATACGGTTCGCGTATGTGTGGGGTACGGGTTATACTGGGAATCGAAAGCCTTCAGATAAACCAGGCTTCATTAGGGCTTGAGGATGATCAGACAACGCGATGGCCACAGCAACTCTTGGTTTGCTGGGACGCGAAACCCTCTCCGTGTCTTCCATCCTTCTCCTTGTCCAGAGGCTTCTGCGTCCTACTGTTTCACCTCACTCACTCTCTCTCTCTTTCTCGCCTTTCTCCATCTCGTTTATTTGCTGCCCCGTCCAGGTTGAATCGCAACAACCTGGCTACCGGTGCTCACTCTCGTGTTTCTTCATGCGCGTTCCGTATCTTTTCGTCCTTTATACCACGACACCACCACCAGGACATATTCTCGTGCTAAGACGAAAGGTAGTAACCTGGCTAGCTGAGAGGCGGGGGCCTGACGTTTTGCACTCGACACACGGGCTGTTTGTACCCTTGGCACTCGGACACACGCGCACTCGGTGTTCGCGCAAACACCGACGCACTCCCACACGCATGCCCGTCTCACGTGAAGAATCCGAACACGTCGACGACGCGGTTTGTCGGACGGCGCGCATCCTTCTAGCCATCGTAGGTGTACCACGCAGGTTTGCGCTCGCGCGCGGCCCGCGCTTGTAACTCTACGGTGGATTATGCTAAAGCGATAGTGTGTTGTCTCCTGGTGCACGGCCTTCGACGTTTCGCGAATTAGGATCGTGGGGGGATGAGGCGAAAACGCGGGATATGTTTCGCGAGGGCTCGAAGATGAAGTTAAAAGAGGGAATGGGAAGGTGGCAAAGGGATAAGGTTCCGCGAGGGGCCAAGGGGGGAGGGGGATGAGAAACTGGAGACACACTCCTGGAATTGGGCCTCCGAGTGAGGAGTTCGAGTTCACCTTCGTTACGAGGTGCCTTGTTCCTATCGGCCGCGGCTCGAATGCGCACACCCGGAGGGAAGGAATTCTCTACTTTTATCGTTTCCATCCACCAGACCTGCGGGATGGTTCACTGGAAACATTGATTACCGTTCGACCTTTATTGAGCGTGAATGGCTGTTGTTTTTTGGGTCCTTAGGACTTCGTAGGGGGCCGTTCCTTTTCCTAAATGATTTGGGAATAATTGGGATTATAATATCCGATCTATTAGACATAAATGATAGAAAGGGTAAACTATCGACCTTGAGTTTAATAAATTAAGAATTTCATTTAATTATTCGACCTTTGGCATTATAAAACCGGGTTTTTCGTGAAAATGGCAACAATTTTAATGAAGTACGTCTAAAATTAGTCACATAATTGTGACGTCGATTAAGTTACAAGCTTTGGCGAGACGAAGATAAAGAACATGTCGCGTCCGTCGGTACGTTTAACAATGTTGCAATTAAAATTCTGCGATTCTAGCGCTCCTTTGGTCGACATTGCTTCGACGACCGACCATCTTACCGTAAACATTTGTTTCACGGACTTGCAACAGCGACGACTAGATACGATTATTAACTCGGAGCGCGGCTTCGTTTCCGACTCAATTTTCTCGGTAAACGTTGTCGTGGTCGTCGCGCGCCGCGGTTTATTGCAGCGCCACGCAGCAAAGTGCCTTGTGGACAAAATATATAGAATGTTTTTTTATCTTTTTTCTTTCTTTCGTTGTTATTCCTACATTCGATTCGTAAAGTCCGAGAGGACTCGACTGGAGGAGACTCGATTGAGGATAGCGAGTCGCGTAATTCTATTGTTTTCACGGACTATTAAGTTTCCCGAGGGTAATGGCTAGCTTCCGGTTAAACGAAGACGACGAAGACGACGATGAAGACGACCAAGAGCGACACAGGGCTCGAACCGTTCGAATGCAGGAAAGGGTGCGCCCGCACTACCACCTAATTCGGGCTTTAAGAGATTTAAGGCGAGGCAAACACACGCATACACACACATTTACACAAGCATTTAACCAAGAACGCTTATAACACGACTATGCGTTCGTCATTCCACGCTTTGACCTCACCATCTTCGTGAGTACACGACGACACTGCTCTACCGTGGCGGTTCGAACTTCCTTTCTCACGTATGATTTTAGCTTCCTGCAAAAGTCACAAAATACACGAGACGCGTTTGACCCGTTCTCTGTCACGCATGAACGCGAAACGTAAAAATCATTCGGGGCATCTGGGAATTTTAGACTGTGAAATTATTTGATTTATTTTGAATCTCGATGGGGACAATGATTTTGTCACGAGGAGACAATTTACTTGGATCGTCGAAGAGCAAAAAGATTACGTTAAATTAATTTAAGAGTATGTTTTTTGCCAAGCCTGTAATCGAGGACATATTCTCATCGCAGTGCGAGTCGATACGTAGCATGATGTAAAATCGCAAGTACGTTGTGACTCGTACACGAAGCAATCCCAGTACCTGTGATAAGCGATCCGCGCAGTGTGGGAGAGAAGAGAGTCGCGATCCAGAAGAGTTCCCGTCATGCTCGCCGCTGCTCTCCTTCATTCGTGTATCTCGACACAGACGCGGAGACGGAAAGATCGGCGGGTGTTTCTTTTTTGTTTTGTTTTCCCCACTCGGAGAATCATTGAATCCCGCCACCAACGTTTGTCCCACTCCACGCGATCGTTTTGGTGACTCCCAGTTGAACTGTCCTCCCCACCACGCTCGCCGCTGGTCAAGAGTGGGAGTCGGCCGGTCGGAGTAGGCCGGAGTGGGAATGAGCCGCGAGAGTCGCGTCCGCGTGCGCAGTGACGCGTCTGGCGGCGAGCGAGAGCGCGAGGGAGACAGTGAGTTGCGAATATGGGAGCGAGCGAGATGGAAGAACGACGAAACCCAGTGCCGGAGATGGGAGCGAGAGAGACGTCATGATAGACGGGGGTGGGAGAGACGTAGCGATGACTCGCGAGTGCGAGAGCGAGAGAGAGAGCGATAACGATGACTCCCTCGTGCCGAAGGCTTGACGGGGATGGAACGACGAGTGGCCGTGTGAGCGATGAAGATGGAACTATGGCTTGGCCGAGGGAATCACGAGGTTGGCCCGCTCTCGCTCCGCCTCGTTTACGCCCACGCGACACGATTGGCCCACCAATCCACCCGCCTCGAGGCTCATTTGTTTATTAATGTTGTAATCACCCCGCGTGATCCTCTTTTGTCGTTTCTTTTCCTCTCTCTCTCTCTCGCTCTCTCTCTCTTTCTTTCTCTCCACCAGCGTTACCGTCCTTATGTCTCGGCTGGCCGGCTGTTTTCACGTTGCACCGAGTTGAAAACTGCAGCTCCCCCGTTGGTTAATACACTTTCAGCCTACTGATGCTCGACCCGGAATGCGACCAGCCTCTCCTCTTCTTCTTCTTATTCTTTAACTTCTTCTTCGTCCTCTTCTTCGTGCCAATCTTCTCTTTTCACTCTTTACCTCGTCGTATCCTTGCGATTCCTTCAACCGATCCTCCCAAACCGCCGAGCTCTTTTCTTTACCGATCCTACCCTCTCTCTCTCTCTCTCTCTTTTGCTCTTGTCTGCCGCGACCACCGACGCGTCCTCTCCCCTCTTCCTCCTCTGTTTTCTTTCATCTCTTCGCTCGGTGCACTCATTGCGATCCTTATGGTTGCATCGGGACTATAATTGCGATCCTACCGGTCTCGATCGACTCCTCGTCGTCGGAAGGACGTTCTAAGGATCCTTGGAAACTTTGGGGTGACTGTATTTCGCGAATTGGAGTCGTTACCGAGGTTATGTTACGCGATTACATCGTTTCGTCAAAATGGAGCCTTCGGCACAAAATGGCGGACTAGCAACGCAGGAATCACGGCGGTTTCAACGATCCGACATGCATCCTGTTCGAAATCAAGTCCGCAATGTGAATTCGAACTCCTCGTTCTCCCGAATTTGGTCTCTTCGCTTTCATGGCGCGTCCGCGGGCTTATGATTTACCGGTTTATTGTTCAAGGGTAAAAAATGGACGTAATCCGGTTCGAAAACGGGTTGAGAGTCTATCGCAAGCGGTGCATGGCGCATAATCGGTACGTTACCTTAGAAAGCCACAAACTTTTTTTCCAATCTCGCATACTCGGGATCGTTTTGAAGCGCATCGGTCGATAATCATCGAGGTCACCGAGTGCGCTAAGCTTTGGATTCGATCGTTGGTATACCGATCTTGGATCCTTGAGAAGCATCAAGGACACGGTCTCGTCACGGTCCGGGTAGGATCAACACCAGGCCCATATTGGCCCATCATCGTCGCGCCACGATCAAAGGAATTCTATCGTTGCACTTTGTATTTTATTCTCGACTCTTTCGCGTCGTTTCGCACACATCGCGTCTCGGTCTCTCGACTCTCACTTGGCTCGTGCGTTGCCCTCTTCATGAATACCGCACGTACGCACGATGATTCCGCATGCGAATCGTCTTATTATCAAAACGATTCGCAGGTACGGAAAATAAAGGACTCCCGATGAACGTTTCGAACCTCGAACGAAGTTGCCAAACGCGTAGGTTTCTTCGTGGTTTCATCGAAAATACTTCGCGTCTCTCTTCGGGCATTCGCGATTATTTATAGACGTGGAAAGAAAACGTCACAGGCACGTGCCCCAATGCTGTCGAGGAGGCCAGGACTTGACGCTCTGTTTGTTTGAACCGTCAAATCGGTCTCAAGTGACGCGCCGAGGGACGCGGTAGAAAACTATTCGTTGATGAGTTAACCGACTTCGTTCTCGTATTATGGAAACAGTCGTGTTTATATTATACCGGGGAAAATAAAACAGCGGCGAAACATAACGAACGGTCAAATAAATTTTACCCGTTTACGAGAACACGACGCAACTTAAACCCAATTTCTAAACGATGATCCATTAAGTCGCATATTTAGGGAAAATCGTGACGAATTCGAAGCACAGCGAATGACTGACATTTATTTAGGGTATAAAATCGATAAGTTTATTTTTCCAAAATTCCTGACTTTCTTCTCTCCATCCTTCATCGCTATTCTTTCGCAGCCTCGGACTCTCGATCCTCGTTCGCCTCACAATCCTAAATACATCCACGTCACTCACGAGGAAGCTTCCTTTCGATCAATTAGCAGGCGCGATGGTTTGAATCGACGCCCATGAAATTTGATTTCACGCGAACGTTCACGATTCGTTGAGCACGGGCTGAGAGAGAGAGAACGAAGGAGCGCAGGGCTCGTCGTAGGAACAACGGATTCCTCGATGACGCTCTTAAAGGACGCCATTACACGCCTAAAAATACCAAATCCAATCTCGTAACTGGTATAGCCTGTTTTCATTGTGACGAGAAGAAATTTGTAATGTCCAGTCGATCGTCTCTTTCATGCACGATACGAAGTGGCTTTCGTTCGTGAGAGTCGATCGATGAGCGAGAGAGAGAGAGAGAGAGCATAGCGATGACCAAGGACCAGAGGAGGAATGGTACTTCTTTTCTTCGAACGAATGTCGAGAGTCCCGTGGGTCTCGTCAACAGCCGGTGCAACCGACGATACCGCGCTAAGAGCGTTGCAAGGTGCACACTGCTCACCGACTGCGCTAGAAACCCTCCGGGACGACCTCCCGTCGTGTGAACCGCACACCGGCCGCTCTCTCTCTCTCTTTCTCTTCCTTTCCGTCTCGTCGACAACGATGCTGTTGCAGTTGCGTAGGAGTCCCTTTTGGTGTCATCATCAGGAACTTCACTGGCAACCCAACACGGACGGACTCGCCTCGACAACCAGCCCGGCTCGTCCCGTATGCAAAGCTGTCTCATTTCACGTCCACCTGTGGCTTCGACTATGAAGAAATCCATCATAGTTCTCGACCCAACGATTCGTAGGATGTTTAAATATCCTCGACGATAAAATTTCAAGGGTGCGTGTAGATACGTCTCGATTTTACCCCATGACAAAAATTTCACATTTCATAGGAAAAATGTGGATTTTTTTGATAAATAGTGTTTTTTTTCTTTCGAATCGAGTAGGTATCAATCGTTTTCGAAAGATGGTCGAAATATGTTGACTGGCGTCTGGCCATCGAGGAATAATTACGAAGGATGGAACAGAAAAAAGAAGACTTCGTCCTCGTCACGATTCGGTTCCGTGTCCCAAATGTTGAATTCCTCGTGGTTCGCGCGGGCGTGGCCGTATTGTGCCGCATAGCTCTTTCGAATTTTCGGTCGTGCCTGCGTTCTTATAACGAAATGACGAATCATAATGTGGATAATACGTTTTGTGAAGGCGCGAGCCTCCGCGACTCGACCATTTCGTAGTCGGGATCGTGTAAAGCACGTGGTTCGCGTCGTTTGTACGAAGAATCGGAGTCGAAGACTCGCGATTGTGTGCGAGCGTCGATTTTCTTCAACGTCCAACGAGACGCCTCGTGTCCTTCTTCGCATTCACACTTTTCTTCTTTTTTTCTTTTCCTATTCACACTTTTTTTTTCATCGGATCATTCTCCCATCACCTCGTCCGCTACTTTTGGTGGTCCGACCACGTGGGTTCGACCACGTTGTTTAGTTTTTTTTCTTGATTTTCGCGGTTCATAATTGCCTGTTGAATATTTATTTGGGCATCGTACGAAATTTAATAAACCTGAGTTTATTATTTATATGGTTTACAAAATGGGACTGCATGTCGGTGGAGATGAATAGAAATATTGTCAAGGCAGTTGATGAAAAAGTTGATTTAAAATTGTCAAAAATTATTTTTTTTCGTACCTTAGCATTTTTATCGATACGATAAAAATTGCAATGATCGACCACAATTAGATCGATCGACTCAAGTCATCGTCTAGAAGTATTCCAGCCTGCAGGAGCATCGATTTCGTCACCTTCGAAACGAAGGGAAAAAAGTGGGCCATGTGCAACGCTCGCTAGGCTTGCGGTCTCGCAATGGGGGGATGACAATGGTACACGAACGAGGGCACGAGGGTTGTTTGCCGAGGGGGTATTTAAGAATGTATTTAGCGAGTTTTTGCCACCGGTCTCACCGCCGGAATGACAGTGAGGCAACGGGCATGAAAATTACGATTTTCTGGAGGAAAAAAAGAATCTCGGGACTTTAAGGCCCATCGGTCCCCTAATAGCTTTTTTTCGTCTTTTTTTATGTTGTATTGGTCTAGCATGCTCTTCTTCGACGAGTCGGAAAACCCCCGGAGACACAATAAGACTTAGCTTTCCTCGCCTCTTTCACGGTCGAAAGTCGATCATTGCGAATAATCGTGGGGTCCGCCCGAAGATGTCGCCACTTGTTATTGACTCTGTGCACGCTTCTGGCTCAAAGATTCGAGACGGTTCGTTCTAAGCATTTACGAAATATACGAAAGGACGTTTACCGCAATTTCGCCGACTTCTTCGATGTTTCACATCGATCTTTTGATTATTCATCCCGAAATCTCGTGAAATACGAAAAACGGTAAGATTTTTGGATTCGGTGGATTTCCTGTAAATTGCGTGACCAGCGACGTCCGCTCAGCTGCCAATACGATTTTTCTAAACTTTCGATTCATAAATTTCTCTCAAATACGTTTTAAACTCGTGAAAATATAGCGCGATGGCAAATTGAAGTGAATCGAGGTTATCTAATGCGTGACTGGAGCAGCGCCATCTACGAAACTTTTCTAAAGACGTTCCAAATAAAATGCAAATTTTTATTTACTTCTTTTTCAAATCATTTTTATCTATTCGTCTCTTCGTTTTTTATCTCGAAAAACAGTTTCGTCGTTAAAAATATAATTTTTAACTTCGAGGTTAGGACGCCCTTACGAATTTCACGATAAATTTATTACATTTTCGACTTTGAGGTTAGAATTCCATTCTCGTATGATAGAAATCGTAATAACTTTCACAAATAAGAAACGAAAAGGAAAAGAAGAAAAAAAACGCGTTTATTCATCTCCGTTTAAACTCGTATGTTCTTTAGCCCTGGAAAGAGGAGATTTTACGATGGAAATATGCCGTCGTTGGAGAACGAGAGATCGGGCCGGAATGACGATGCGTGTAGATCGTCGAGAAGGATTTCTATTCGAATTTAAATTGGCGACGATTTCGACGAGTCATCTCTTCGACGTGGTTATGAGAGACGACGATGAAGAAAAAAATATATATACATATATACATATATATATCTGTGTATACATACCTACACGTGTGTACACGTATTTATGTATATAAAATATATCTATATGTGTCGTGCCTCGTTTTCTTGGGTTCGACGCGATCAACCCGGATGATATTCGAGGCATATCGCGTTGAACGACCGAGGAATAACGCTTAACCGTCTTTGTGTAATATTAGCTTTGATATTCTTACCTTGGCTCCTTCGACGTATCGTCCGTGTAAAACCAAATTTCGTTGTTTCATTCTCCTGGCCTATGCGTAGCTGCTTCGACACACTAACGAATATACCGCCGACGAACTTTGGAAAAAAATTACAAAAAAACGGAATTAATAAGGAAATAATGAGAATTTTTTGCGATTTTTTTTTTTTCATAGGAGAAATATATAATTATAGTTAGTTGATATAGAATTTGATTTTTAATTCGACGAATCGTCGGTACGTTGAACTGGGAATTTTTGGGGGTGTGGCCCACGGGGTGCATTGACCATGGGCTATTTTGTGAAATGTGAAAATAAATAAAAAGTCAAACTGTATTTTGTATACCTGTCCGGAGATTACAGGAGTATATTGGTGTCGAATATTCACGGACGGTAAATATGGGAGGTAGCCACGCTGAGGATTACAGTGTCTCGGGGCAGGTAGCAAAATAGAGTGGTGGATATACTTTGTGTCCACAACGACTGGTGGTCGATGATGATGCGCTTGACCGATCGTCGTTCACCTGCTGCGGGGCCACGTGGCTCAACTGCATTTTGCTCGTCCCGCTTGACTTCACTTAGGAGCCTCGAAATTTAACGAAATCAACCCCAAAAAACGTTATTAAAAAGTTGATGAAAAAAGTAGAAATTTTTTTAAATGATTTTTCAGTTTTTATAAAAATGAATTAAAGTTTGATGACCAGGGGTTCCAAATACGTCGATATACGTCGCAAAAAAATTTATTTGATAATTTTTTTTCGTGGGATGATTTTGCCACAGAAGAAGAGTGTCACTGGGATCATCATAATTTTTTTAAAATTCTTCTCGTGATTTCGCTCTGCAAGCATTCTATTTTCAACACTTATCTTTTAAGTGAATATTTTTCAAGAATTCTTTGTGAAAGAATATATATTTAATTCTTGTTGAACGTTGAATTACACATCAACGTTGGAGGAGGCTGTAAGGACTCGAGTTCCGGAACTCCGGTAACGAGATATCCTTCTCGACATTTATCCGTTCGTAAGAAAAAAAGGAGACCAACGGTGCGAGATATGGCCATTGCCAACATCGTACCATAGTCATTCTCTTCCACTCTCTTTTTTCTTTCTTTCTTTCTTTCTTTCGCTCTCCTTTTTGCCATACGACACGATTCCGCGAATGCAAATCAAACGCGATAAGGAAGCAGATGCCGATGTGCGCATTGCGCCTGCGCACACGCTTATCTCTCGACTTCTTTCCTCCTTCCTTTTCACCCGAAGAAAGATAACACGTGAATGGAAACAAAGAAGAAACAACATTTTTATTTTATTTTATTTTTTTGAGACCGAACGAAAATCGTCACAGACGTTCACTTCCGGTTGTAACAATAATCGTCGATACACTGGCGAATCAAAATCGCTTCGAACCCGGAGCATATAATTCACGTTGTTTGAGATGCAAATGAGACGATAAATCAACGAATGACAAGAGAGAGAGAGAATAAAAAAATCAAAACGATACAGAAAAGGGAGCGAGGAATAATATTTCCCTGCAGCTGCCTTCGCGATAGATTATTCGTGAATTCGGGGATGAGCAACCGGAGAAGAATAAAATATAGGCCGAGAGGGATGAAAAAAATATAAAAATAAAATTTAAAAAAAAACATAAATCGAACAAGGAACGAGCAAAATACGATATAAAACAAAAAAATCACCAAAGAAGGGTTGACCAAATTCTCAATTAAACAAATATCGACCCCACAAAATGATTTTTATTTCGTCGAATCGGACGCAAATTTCACTTTTTTAATGAGAATATTATATTTTTCAATTATTTATCCGAACGACTGATTGGGTGTAAGAAAAAATGAACAAAAGTCAAGTTGACGACAGAGTGAGAGAGAGAGAGGAGGAAAGAGAGACAAGAGGCAGCGATAAAAGGTTGCAAAAGGGCCTGAAAAAAATGGAACGAAAACAATCCCGGGTGTTGCCGTGTCAGGGGTGGGCCGTTTTTCAATCGGCAATCAATGACGCGAGTCCAGGACAGAGGATCGTAGGGATTGGGGGTGCAGGGGGATGGGGGAGAAGGGGATTAAAGGCCAATAGATAGATCTAGATTCGCGGTACTGTGGCGTGGACCAATCTGGTATCTGGTTCAAGGAACTCGATGGAAAAAGAGCGAGAGCGAGAGAGAAAGAGAGAAGAAAGAGAAAAAAATCGTGAGCGAGAAAGATATCTGTCGTGAAACAGGGACACACATGACCAGATGAAAAAAGGGAAGGCTGAAGGAGGGAGAGAGTGAGCGAGAATGAGAGAGATAGCGAGAGTGCTCCGAGAGAAAGAGAGAGATGGACAAATGAAATTTGCAATGCAAATCAGGAAGCCTACTCGGCGAACATTGCGCTCGCGCGCATGCGCGTCGTTCCCCCTTCCCTAACAGCCCACACCCCTTGCTCGCAATCATCCTTCACAATGCTCCTCTCTTCTCCTCTTGGTCTCTCTGTCTTTTCGTTCTGTCGTTTCGATTGAACACATATGCGAGCTTCGATTATTTAGATATGCAGATGATCCGAGACCGCGTATTTTCGCCTTTTCACTTTCTCCCCCCCTCTCTCACTCTCTCTCTCTCTCCCTTGGCGGGTGATCCATCTCTCTGCACCGGCGGGCCACGCGACGCTCTCGTTTTTTATCGGTGCGCATGCGCAGAATACACGCGAGCCGACATAACCTCGTTTTCACGATTGAAAACAAAATGGACGCTTCTAACCGACAAAATGGTTGCCTGAGTCACGTGGTCTAATGATCTACCGCGCATGCGCGTTAAAGACGTCTCGTTTTTTTCAATTCTTCAAATATCATTTCGTCCAGTCGTCGAGATCGTGAGAGAAAGTATCAGCGAATGGAAAAAATAGAAAGCAATGAAGAAATCATACAGGGTACGCACGAAATGTTCGCCATGAGTTTTATAACAAGGGGTTGGGGACAGCACCCCCTTTCCTCGCTTGCGTCCATTGTCGAAGGACCTGGAACGAAAAATTTGCATCTCGACAACGCAATGCGCGATGCCTCGATGTTCATTTCGTTGTATACGCGTTTCTTTTTTGTCGCATCCTCTTTTCAAAGCCGATGGAAGGAGAGGGTGGTTTAACGCGGGCTCGTACTTATAGGGGATGAAAGGACGGTGTCTGTCGTTGGCACGAGGCTCGCGCTCTTATTCGAGGGTCGATCGCGCGATATATACCACACTACGCTCATGATTCCAAAATTTGATTTATCGACTATCTACCGAGCAAAACGAGACGAGTAAAGGAGAGAGAAAGAGAGAGAGAGAGACAGAGACAGAGAAAAAGAGAAAAAAGAGAGAAAAGACTCGCCTATTTTGCATATGAACTGGTCGCTTGACTAGTTTCGATGGTGATGCGTTTAATACGACGAGGGGTGATAGAACGAGGGAAGGGGGTTGAAAAAAGCTACAGGGCCTGGGATCATAAGGGATGTCAAAACGGTCGGCACGACCGCAAAGAATTTAGACTTTCGTTCTTTCTTCTGGTCTACGTCTCGATGACGCGACGTTGTTTAAAAAACAATTAATATTAAAATGTCATTAACAATTTGCGAAATTATCCATAAAAAATTTCAGATTTCTTCAAACTTTTTAAATATTTTGAATTTTCTAAATTTTTAACGATTTATCGTCAGACGGGACACAATGCCTTTCTGCTTGCAGTCCCGAGCTCTCCGGTTGCTCTTCCTGCCCGATCGTGCGTGCGAGAGAAATACGAGAGAGAGAGAGGGGGGGGGATACGAGAATGACTTCCGACTTTACGACTCCGCTCAAACGTCATTTGCATATCGAAAACGTTGCCGTTGGGCCATGACGAGGGACCGTGACGTCGAGGGGTTAGATCTGCCAATATGTCGATGAGCGAAATGAAAGAGAGCGCGACGGAGGCAAATATGGAGCAAGGGGAGAGAGAGGGTTGGTACTAAAAAATAAAAAAAAATAAAAACATTTTAAAAAAATCGTTATCCGTTCAAACTTGCATCGATCGATCGACGATGCCCCTTCGCAATTTCGATCGCAACGCAGAAAACGCTGGTTGCGATTTTTTTGTCCTCCTCCTCCTCCTCCTCTCTCTCCTTCTCTTTCTTCCTCTCTCGCGCGCACTCTTCTTCTTTATTAACAACCCGATCACTCGAACTCCCAAAGACTCATTTCGTTTCGTCGAAAATATTCTTCGACCGGTCGAGCGTGTCGACTATCGCGATTATCGACCGGGACAACGACGCTCACGAATTAATTAGTACCGACCTCGTTAAGCGTTCTTCCTTCCTCGGCAGTCTCTTCTCTCCCTTCGCCCCCTCTCTCTCTCTCTCTCTCACTCTCTCTCTCTCTCTCTCTACCCCTCTTTCTCTTACTCTCTTTCGCGCGCACTTTTCACACGAGGCCCACCCTACAAGGTGTTCCCCTCTCCTCGACGGTTAAGGACGTATCTTTAACGATCGCGAATTCGCGAGATTTTCGTACGGGCCGATTCGGTCACGGTAGCGCTGTTAAATTTATTTATCGATTCATCCTCGCGACTCGATATTACCCGAACGCCGATCCAAACCGGCGAATGTCAGTTTGCCATTTTACAACGAGCCACGACTTCATTCGCCAATTACGTCGGATTGCCTTATAACGAGGACACCGTTGTTCTCCACGTGCACTCGAGCACTCGTCACGTCTTTGTGGTGTGAGCTCGTCAATTTCTTGTTCCCTTTAAGAAAGAAAGAGAGGGAGAGGGAGAGAGATATGAAGAAAGGGAGAAAGAGAAACAGAGTTGCCCTCTGGACGGTGCCAATGGGAATCGAGTGGAACTGGTCTTAATAGAGATGTCGCGGAGTGGCCCGATGGGTTTAACAGGGACGAAAAAAAGTGAACAATTCTTCGAGTAATAAAACATCGAGGCGATCCGATTGTACAGGTGCAAGACTATGTTTTGTGTGTTTATGTACTGGTGATACGACGTACTGTGCGAGTACAAAGAGCGCACGTGAGAGGTCGCTGGTAGCGGATCGACGAATTACGAGTATTTTTTTAGTATTTTCCTGAGCTTTATAAATATATCGAGCTCGTTTACAATATTTTCACTGCGCTAATAATACCATCGAGTGTCCATAAATTTATTCGAGTCCTCGTAAGTGTCCGGAATTAATGAATTCTCGCGTTTTTTAATTGAATTTGATATCTTACGATTATTTTTGACTGCACCTAACATCCTTGAGTCACAAACTGTCTAACTCATGAATTAGAGTACCTTTGACTGTCTTAGTGTCATCATAAGTGTATTCGATCTCTCGCAAGGGTCTCGAATCCCCAAAATTCACAAATTCGACCGATCGAATCGCCTCGAAAATTTCCGAGTGTTCATAAATCTATGGAATCGTGAAATTACCATAAAAAAAACATGTCTCGAGACGAAAGGAAAGGTATCCGTAAACGAGTCACGGAAATGGAATAAATTGAAAATTCATTTCCACGAAGATGTTTCTGTTTGTCCGCGATGGTTTTGCGTTTTCCGACGCGTCGATATATTGATATATTTATATATATATATATATATATATATATCTATATATATATATATAAGGCGAAGGCCTGGCTACGGTAATGCGCGGATGCGACACGCGCTAACAACTCCATAAGGCATGACAGCTGCATACCGTAGTCGCGTTCGTTCGCGTCGATTGCAACATGTGTGTCATACACTACGTGATTCGATTCGATTATAGGCTCGGTTTCGCCGTGACTTAATTTAAACACTTTGGAAAAATAATACGGCCCTTATCAAGATGACTCCGTGGATAATTATTGCGAGAGCCACTTGATTATCGTGAGCCATGTCAGGACTTACCTTGCTTAAGTTACGAGCGGGGAAAAAAAGAGGAAAATCGTATTAATCATCATTTTTATAAATCAACGACCAATCGACGTTTAATGCCCTCTGGCAGAGCGAGAGAGAGAGAGAGAGGCAGAGATAAAACAAATAAACAAAATCGGGTCGTTCAAAAAAAATCTATATCGCGGAATCGCATCCAAATTCCATACGAATGAAATAGTTGTGAAACTTAACGAACGATCGATCACGCGTTCGCAACGGTCAGCGAATAAATCAAATTCCGTCGGTATACGTCTAACGCGTCCAATCGATAACGGATATTTCACTATTTCCGATCGTTTGTCCATGTTGAGGTCCTTATAGAAACCGTCGACCTGTAAAAATGTACGACGACGTCGAGACTACCCGACTGTCCACCATAAACACGTGTCGTACGTCACCACGACGTTTATATATGTATAGTCACATTTTTTTTTTATATATACCCGTCGTATATCGACACGTCTATGAGACCGAAGATACGGTGATAATAATTCGTGTCCGGTGTTCGTACCGAGAGGCCACCATAACGCCACTGTATCAGCGATGTAGGACATAATAAAGGATAGTGACTGTGTTATACACTACGTACATTTCCATACACATTCCACGATGTTGCCCCCCCCCTCCCTCCACGCCCCCCTTTTCACGATCGTACCGCGACCCAACGAGGACCCAGTACCCGCGACCATTTAAGAATTTCTCGACGGGCACTGAAACCGTGGTGTTCGCGACGCGGATCGCGAACGACGTGCATTTCAATCGGTTGACACGCGCCGATAACCCGCTATACATACACGTTGATGAAATCCAAACGCACAGGCTTTAACCACCAAGACCCACTAAGGAGAAACGACGGGAGACGAACGTGCCTGCGTTTCTCGTGGGAGTACTTTTTAAATATATATATATATATTCTTATTCCTTCTATTTCTACGAGGAAAACAATAAAATTTATGGTTTTTAGTCGATCGGCCAAATTTTAACGGATATGATTCGTCGACCATTTGGGTTTAAGGATTTTCATTGGAACTCGAGTATAAAAACGAAGCTTTAACCGTAGAATTAAAATATAAAGATAATTTAATTGAATTTATTTAATTTTTATATTTCGAAGATTAAACATTTAATTAAAATATAATGTCGCAAGATTTTTATAGAATTAGTGTTTACCTGTGACACTTATTTTGTAAGTATTTTGCCATAATTTTGTTGGCGAGGGTTCGTGAGAAGTCTGACGATGAGAATCGGTAAGTGTCAGTAACAGTGCATTCGTTAGTGCTTGGTATATAAGTGTTAGTGAGTGAGATCCATCTCACTAACAATAAGTGTGCTCGACGCACATGCGCAGTGAGTTTCTATAAGTCTCGTCGTCAGCCAGTGCCAATTAAGATTAGTGTTCGTTAGTGCTGTTTGACGTACATTAGCCGGTGTTTCGTCAAATGTGTATCGATAAGTGTACCCAATGTGTGTGTGTGTGTGTGTTCGACACGTGTATCGACGAGTCTCTACCACGTATGTGTCAGTCATTCTCGATCGTAGTGTTCATTAGTGTTCAACGTGTATCGATTAGTGTTCGTGAGCTCATCGTCAATAAGTGTTCCAGACGTATCCATCGGTGTGTCACTACGAGTATTTAACGACCTGCACTCTTAATGCGTGTTGCTAAAAATCTGTGTTAGTGTGCGTCGCTCGAAATTCACAATGGCCAGTATACCGTTTTATCAATGAACGAGCTGACGCGAAATTTTCGTTTCGGCCAAAAAGGAGTTAAGGAAACGCGTAGGTGGTGAATCGAAGTCAGTGGCCTCTCGGCTGTCTCGCTCGAGCATAGCACTGTTAAACACACACACACCTGCATGTAGCGGTTTAGTGTAGAAGGGAGCTCCGTTCTTTCCTCTTACCCTCCTGACTCCCCTCTCACTCTCTCACTCATCCTCTTTCTCTTTCTCTTTCTCGTGGTAGCCTTTCATTCATGAAGAAATGAAGCGTGCCCGGGGAAACGAGAGTCGGGAACGTCTATATTTAACCCACGTAGAGTGACGGGACGACAGGAAGAAGCACGAGACGCGCTTCTATGCGGCATATCCGAGGCTCGTCACTTTACTCAAACTCGAATCGCCAAACGATATATACGAAAACACACGCGTTCATATATCGTGATATACGTGGGGCATTATGAATTTTTGTGGGAAATGGGTGTGGGTTTCGTAAGACCGATTGTACATAGTAATGGACGTCTGGTCACCATCTCTTCTCCCTCTATCTTCTCAAAAGTAACAGAAAAAAATCGAGAAGAGACGTCGAGAAACGAGAAACTGACTGATGTCCTGTCAAAAAATCTTCCGTAACGTTCGAACCGAGAATATCCAGTGCGCATGCGCATACGGATTTCATTGTTTCGTTCATGTGTCGAAAGAGCTCGCGCCTGGTACAAAGTATCGTTAATCGTCCCATTGTATTGTCCTTTTGTGTCTGATTTTTGTCAACTGGTCGTTAACCGAGTGAAAGCTCACTGGGCGAGTTCGCTTTGTTTTCCTAACGGTTAATTACCCCGACGGACTCGATCGACGAAGGACAACGGTTACGGTACGTAAAGAGGAGGAGGGGGGAGAAAAGTATCGGTAACGATCGGAACTTTCGATTCTAATGTCTCGCGATGTCACGGAATTCGATTTTTTCTTTTTTCTTTTTTTTGTTGTTAATCGACAGATTTCGTTTTCGTCAGTATTTTTTATACAAAGTTGCAAAATCGGATCGGCTTGACGCGGCTCAAACAAAATGGCAAAAACGTGCCGAATCGATCACGTACCGATATTTATATTCGTCGAACGATCAATAAAAGAAATAAAAATATTTCTCGGCAATATTCTCGGGAAAATATAATTATATAAATATATCGGAATATTTACGTTCGTCTTTTTTCGATCGTTCGTGAAAGAGAATTAACGATCGCGCGATCCCGAAAACAATATTAAACGAGACAAACAAGGAAGCGATAAGAACGAAAAAAAATTCGATCAACGTTTGTTTTATTTTTCGACTTATGCGTTTCGTTCGCGTCGAGTGCGATAAATCGAAAGAGAAAAAAACGAAAATTGAGCCATTCGACCGCGAGATAAATAAGAAATTTGTGCTTGGGAATCGCGCGATATATTTTTTTTCGTTAGTCCGTTGCGAGCAAACAAATCACACTCGTAAGTTCGATAAATGGCAAGGTGTACGTGTGTTTGCGTGTATGAGAAATAATTCGTGTCTGTGCGATAGGCCACGAGGTGAATGACAGAAATCGCGAGGAGAAAAAAAAGAGAAAAAAAAGAATGTTTCGACAGAACGAAGATAAAAGATTGGGTCCGGAGCTCTGGTCGAATCAGGCCCCGGGGCTTGGCGTGCCCCGTTGATGATGCCTCGAACGCCCGAGAGCCCCAAAGCCTGTCCTGTCCCACACCGATACTTTTACGTCTGTATCGAATATCGTTGCCGAGCAATTCGTTCGGGTCAACGCGCACTAACGACCGAGCTCGTTTACGATCTCGCCAACGATTTTCAAAAATTAATTATTTTTTTCATTCGCGTAAATATAAAACAAACAAAAAATCAAATTTCCAATTTTTCACTATTTTTTTTCTCTCTATTATCGGCAAAGATCGGCAAAAAATCGGTAAGAAATCGGATGGCAATTATCGTTGCGTTCGATCACGTCAGTCGCGGCAGGGAGAGAGGACGAAAGCGGAGAAAGAAAAGAGAGGTGATTTATCGTATAATTTATTGTCTGAGACTCGTTGAGCGCACGCGGGTAATAAAAACGTACGTCGATTTTTCGTCGGAAACGCGTTTGAATATTTCGCAAATTATAGACGCGTGCGCGCGTGTATCTCGCTCGTTGCCGGGAATGTGCATGAATTAGAATTTTAGGATTAATAAAATATGCACTGGGGTGTCAACGTCGTGCCGTTACCGCGCGATATATTCATTGAACTGTACGGTACGCGTATAACTGGGTTATTAAAATACCGATATAATGTACAATATATATATATATATATATATATATATATATATATATATATTTATTGTTGGACACAAGAAGTATACACTCAGGCCCGAGGAATTGCGCTCGTATTCTCTATTTCACGCGCGGATTGACAGAAGCCCCGCGGATAAATCCTGGCTCTTGCCGAGACTGGCGTA
Organism: Netelia inedita; assembly: GCA_964017225.1. Taxonomy (NCBI): domain Eukaryota; kingdom Metazoa; phylum Arthropoda; class Insecta; order Hymenoptera; family Ichneumonidae; genus Netelia; species Netelia inedita. The sequence continues at coordinate 5,032,538 of OZ024923.1, forward strand.
ACGCCCTCGAGTCCGAGAGAGAGCTAGAGAGTAGTAAGAGCGAGACAGTGAGAGAGAGAGAGAGAGAGAGAGAGGAGGGAGAGGGAGAGAGAGGTTGGATCATAAAGAGCGTTTTGTTCGCCAACGAATAAACTACTAGCCTATACGGTATAGATCTCCGTGGATGCAATGATTTATAAGTTGGAAGTTGTGAACACACACTACATAAATGCCGGTACATACTGCTCATACATACACATATATATGTATATATATATATATATATAGATAGATAGATAGGTGTATGTATATTTGTGAGCATATTCTCGCATGACTTGGTTATAATTTACGATCGTGAATTGAAAACTCGTCCAACAGACTTTGTGCTCCAAGTGGTGTGTTTCGCCAAGAAAGCGTCCGACAATTAATAACAGACTAGAAGTACGATGGTTCTACTGTAGCCTCAAAGTTTGTCGACCTAACCCAAATTCGTTTGCCTGTTAATGCTCGAGGCCTTACGTCGCATCCTCGTTCGTGGTTTGCACGTGAATTTTCTCTCTCGAGAGAGAGAGTGAGAGAGATGGAGAGAGATGGACAAACGTAAAAAAATTTAATTCTCTTAAATCTTCGATTTTATTAATTTTTTTCAAAAATTGACGAAAAAAAGAAAATTTATTGATACGAAGTGCCGGAAGTCCCGAGGACTATGTTCAATCTTAAGAGACGAAAACGACTTCGTATTCCATAATTTTCCTCCTCAAAAAACGAATATAACATTATCGTTGCCGATTATTGCCAAAAAACCCAAAAACTTGAAAATCTTCATTTTTTTCCATCCTTCGACAATCACAAAAAAACACTCGCTCTCTACGTTTGAGCTTCGCTCGCAATTTGCCTCACTCGATTGTTTAAAACGACTGTAAAGAATGTCGATAGCGGTTATTCGATTATCCTACCGATTAGATTATCGAGTAATAATTACGATCCATTAGTTCAACCCTCGTAATGAAACGCAGCACTAAAATCAATCATACATGAAAAAAAAAACGAATATAGAACCAAGATCAATATATATTGAAAAAGTTTAAGCACTTGGATTTAAATATACACACAGGCACGCATATATATATATATATATATGCGTGTGTTTCGTGTCTGGAGAACCTTGTAATGTCCGTCTGTCCGATCTTAGATTTATTATCGCGATGCATATATATATGTCTACACACATACACACACACACACATAAATATATATATAGAAAGATCGTTTGCGGAGGTAGCGTATAATAGTTGTCGTCGTCGTCGTCGTCGTCATCGAGTCCGGTGTGTGGCACGGCGTGTAAATAGCTGCCGGTTCGTTGCTGCTGCTGCTGCTGCCGCTGCGTTGCTCGAGATCCGCGAGATCTTACGGGTGTCGGTGTGTTGTCCGGAGCGCCGGTGTTACAGCCTCGTGGTTTTCGAGGCTATCGTGACTCTCGCGGGACTATGTTAACGGCTAGAGAGTCCGCGACCCGGAGCCCCCGCGATCTTTGCGTTACCGGTATGTGTATACCGCGCGAAACAGACGAGGCTCGAAACGCGATCTCGGCTCTCGATCGAGGGTGGCTCGCACACTTTAACCACCACCTTCGACACACTCGACTATATGATATGTATATATAGATAGATAGATAGATGTATCTCGTGTTTGTATCGAGATACAACATTACCAGCGACCAAGTATTTGGAGCAATAGGATACTCGGGGGCGTTAAATGCTCGATCATGTGGCGAACGCGTGCCACGTGTGTGCTGGACGTTCACGTGACTTTTCGCACGAAGTAAAAAAAAATCACAGAATACCTTGGAAAAAGCAAATTTTTTAATCTCATATTAGATTTATCTTAGGTACTTCAAACACGCGAACTGTCTTATTTCGACGGTACGCGAAAATTACAATATCAAATCAAAGTATGAACAAAGAAAACATTATTTCGTCGCAAAAATTGTCGTTAAATGGAAGCGAATAAAAATCGAACGGGTCAAATTTTTCACCCTCTCGAAAACAAATTGTTCTCTCGTCCATAAATGTCTATTGCTAATTACGACTATTTAACTATCGACATTCTATCGTAATCGCGCAAAGAAACTCGGACGTTGAAAACAAACAAACAAACAAAACTAAAAAAAAAATAATCAAAACCGTTGAGCAACGAAATGACCCTCGTGGCGAAAATTCCATCTGTATCTCGGGTCTCGCATTAATACGAGGCAGATTTTTCGTCTTTGATACAAAAGCAAGTGGAGAAGGAGTTAATATAAAGCGAATGAAAAGGGGAGGTCGATGTAGTCGGCGCGATGATAGAAGAAGGGAACGAGGGGCGTAAAGGGTAGGGGCTAAGCGAGGGGATAGAAGGGCGGGAGGGGGGGGGGGCTTCGTTATAACCCGCACAGTCCGTCCCGCGAGGACAATTAATTATCTCCTGATTCCTTCTAAGAAAACCAGTCCAAGTACGTTTGTACTGGTGTTGCTGCGCGAACTCGACCGAACGTTGAGATAGGACGTGCGCGCGCATACACACACACGCGCGCGCGCATGCGCGATATGCACGCTCGATCGGTGGAGAGCTCTCTCGCGCGGCACTCGCTCTCTGCCGTGTCTACACGTACCGGCGTGTTTTATAGACACATATGATGGAACACTCTCAGGCCGATCGTGTTTCAAACCGCAAGAGAGTGAAAGAGCGAGAAAGAAATGAAATGAAATGAAATGAAAGAGATCGAGAACGGGAGAGAGGAGAGTGAGTGAGGAAGAGAGAGAGAGAGAGAGAGAAACGCGAACGACGACCAAGAGAAAACGACACACGTTCGTTGCGCATCGCGTTCTCTCGTTGCCCGAGTGAAGCTCGAGAAAGGGACTCTTCTCTGGTACCACGGGAACGAAGACTTCGATACGATCATTCGATATCGTATATTTCAATAATAAGTTCAAGTGTTTGCATACAATTTACTTTTTTTCCTGTATTTTGTTTTGTTTTTGTTAGTTTGTTTGTTTTTTTTTCGTTTTTTTTATGGGGTAAACTCAAATGTCACGAGGACTTTCACGAGAAAATAATGGTCCCTCGCGAGGTATTCCCTAATGATTTCATACAATGGGGGCTATCGTCGAACGATCCACGACAACGTAGGCGAGTTTCATCGTGACGATTTTTTTATTGCCTTTGCGTCGGTTCTTCCACGTTCGTATGACGTTTTTTTTTCTTTTCTTTTTTTTTATTACAGTCGAATTCTCGGTACCCGTAACCTAAATGTTTAGACTCACGAAGTACATTGGCCAGATAGCCGAGAGGGCCGAGTCGAATCGACTGCCATCGAGACAAGCGGGACGAGGAAAGAGTGAGAGAGAGGGAGAGAGAGAGAGAGAGAGAAAGCATCGTAACCACGATACTAATATGCTGGCTTCCCGCTTAAGCCGCTTTTGCTTTGTTGTTATTATTCCGAGGGCGAGAACCGGGCGTGTGACACGTTCGCGATATCCGGCGACGTACGTGACGTCATAACCGTCCGCTGATACGCGCGCATGCGTTGCGTTACGCTCGTAGTTGCATTCGCGTTTCCTTGTACGCGTTATACCGGAATGTGTTGCATCGGGATTTCATTTATTCATTTTTTTTTGTTTCGTTTCTTTCCATCGACATCCCGTCACCCACGCGTGTCAAGGGATGGTTTTGTACGAAATTAGGGGTTGAAAATGATTTCCGCGATCGTGGAAAAACTACCCCTTCGCAGAATTTGCTCGATAAGGGTTGGTCGACAGGGATGCTGAATAGCTTCGAGGACGGCTCACTGCCAGACCACCCCCACTCGTTTCATCCCCTAGTTGGGGGTGTGTATTCAACCCCCTGGAAACAATCTCACCCCTCGCCCCCTTGTTTGGGGGGATGAAATTCTCACACCTCGTCGAATCGGAAAATGTTTCTGGTGTCTCCTCGTCGCGAAACGGAGAGGGCGTGGAATGGCAAAGTTTTTACCCGACTCGGGCTCGACCGAATCTTCGTGGTGGAAAACTTGAACGGGTTTTCGTTAACCGTCTCGCGATGCGAATATACCGGAAGACTACTAAAAACGTTTTCGTACCGTCGAACGAGAGTCTCTCTATCTCTCTGTCTCTGTTTCTGTCTCTCTCCCTCTCTCTCTCTCTCACGCTTACCGTCTCACGCCCACGAATCTTTGGGACCAGGGATAAACTCTCGCGACCAGGCGGGCTTTGGTTTTGCAACGGAAAATTAGAATAATTCGATGATACGTAACTGTTGCGAGCAGATACCCGTTCGTAGATTCACGAACGCTCGAGTAACCCAAACCGCATACAAAGTTCATACCTAGGGGTTCTGAAGGGACGACGAGGTTGAGGTTCGAACCGAGGACTCATTTGAATATCTGAATAATCGTGACGACGTTTGGGCGTGGATGAGGAGAAAACAAAACGCTGGGAGCCGGGGTGGGACACGATGATTGCGACACTGGCGTCGACAGTCCAACGGATACTCGAGATTTTCTCCGGGTGATCTTAGAATTTTTCAATTTTTTTTCCACTTCCCGGATCGTCCCTTTTGGCACCTTGGTACTTTTTTCTTGTAAAGGTACTTATGACGAAAGGGGATGACGAAAAAAGTGACGACGTTGGTACGTTGAGGGGTTGATGGATTAACCGAGGGCGTGAGGTTGATCAATTAAGGCCTTAAGCGTCGATTGGGATTAGTCGCGGATTTCCAGTTGGACAGAAACAAAATTACAACTCCGGAATTTGAAAAAAAGAATTCAACTCACGCGGATAGAATAAGTCATTATTTCCCGAGACGTTCGTTTATAACACGTGGGCTGGTTAAACTCGCCACTTTAAATGCGTCTCTCTATAATTTCTATGTATTGTATTTATTAATTTCTCTGCTCCGAACAGACATGGTTAAAATGGCGTAGACAAAAAGACCTCTCCTCCTCAACTCGGTTCTTTAGTTGCCGCGAGAGAGCCCGAAGCGTTCATGCGCCGTTCATTCCGTCTCTCTCGTGCTCGTACCACTTCGTTCGAAGGTGCGTTCTTCACTCACTCACGGGGCTCTCTCTGGGTAAGGAATTCATCAGCTAAAGGTTGGCAAACCGTGCACCACCATAAAACCGAATGATTTACGCCGACACTTTATGGAGAGGGGAGGCCGCGCCGCAGACGCTTGACTTTGTGAATTTTTCGTCGATTCTCTCGTGTGCCACGTAGCTTCCTTCGTTGGACGCCATTTTGTTGATCGAAATCCTCCCTTTGGGTTCGCGTACGTTTTTTTTTCAAATTTATTTTTCTCGTCGAATTGTTTCTGCGGTCATTTGTTGTGAAACTAAACGCGTAAAATGTTTTGGGCCCGCGGGCCCAAGTTGGATTGTAAGGCCCAAAGCTTTGTGCTTAAGTTGTTTTTTGGCGTGGACGGTACCGCGCATCGCTGTGCTCGGGGCAATGCAGGCACTCGGAACTATGGAAAAATTTGTTTCATTACTCGTTTGCTCTGAAAGCGTGTATTGGGTATTATACGTATGGGGCCTTGTGTGTTTTCTCGTTCCTCTTTGTGTGGGCAAGGGCATCGAGCGTATACCGTGCATGCCCTTTTGTATGCCTGTCGGTGCCGTATTCGCGCGTGCATTGCTTCGCTGTGACCGGCTGAGTAACTGAAGAAGTTTCAGCGAGTGATGGTGGAAAGGCGAGAGGAGGGGGGGGGGTGATGCACGTATGGGCCCCGGCAACTTCGCCTTCCCTCGGTAATGCGCGGGAAGGCTCATTCCCATCGTGGCAATGATGCATCTCGCCATGTGCGTCGTTGACTGAAACTTCGATGGGATTCTCGTCTTTCCCGGTCGCTTTTTTTTTGTTATCAGGCTCCGCATTTTTCATCGGGCCCTTTTTCTCCAGACTGATATTTTTGAGCGATCACACGATATTCTTTCGCACGACCGAGCCGAAACAATAATTCATTTAGTTGTTTTTAGTGAAAATTCTCGCAAAACCCCCCATCGATTGAGAAGGGCCCATGTTAGGCTTTTTTTGGGACTCTCCATTATCTGTACCCAACCGCTGTGAAATGAAATTTTCACACGTCCTAAGTGAGCGGATAAATATCTTGAATGAACCACGTTCCGAGCTCTCGCTCTTTCTCTCTCCCCTCGTCTTCTTTTCCCTATTACGTTCGTTTTTTGGCCCTTTTTTTCTACGAGGTCAATTGGCGAGGTCTTTTTTTCCAGCCTCGTCGGTATTAACTTCGGTCAGCCGATGAAATCGACCCAAACTGTCAAAATATTTCGAGTGTTTTGGTATGGTTGAGGAAAGTGGTGGGGAGGACGCATTGTGTAGAAATATTTTGGGCCGGCCCAAGGCCCACTTACGACGAGGGACGGAACAGAGGGATGCTCAATACCAGGCAGAGCCGGTGCGCCTTTAAGTAGGGTCAGTTCCCCGCAGAACTGTCCTGTGTGGGTCACCCGTAGACTCTTGGATACTCGAGCGGGCATTAACGGCTCAATTTCACAGTGGGGTCCTCGCGCTCGAGAGTCCCATCCTACAAGCGCCCCTGGGGCGAGTCCGGGACTTTGCTTCCGGAGCATTTAGTCAGGTGACCGCCGGCAACACTTTTTTCGCTCGTACTTCGCACCCAATTTCTCCTGGGGTGTTACCCATTTCACTTTTTTTACCTCGCTATTCTTCGGGAACTCATCGTAGTCCCAAAAAATAATCTATCGGTGTAAAATTTGGAAAAAAATCTCCTTTGACGGTTTACCAGTCTATCGAATGATTTTCCCAGGCTCAGTCATATGAATCTGAAAAATTGAACAATGTCAATAATATTGCACATGGATCCATGGGAAACAGATTGGGTCCTATGAACAACATTATTTTGAGATGCTTAAAAAGGTAATCGGGGCACAATAAAAGTTTTTCATCCTAAGTTCTTTCTACATTGCTTACCAGCTAATTACTAATGCCCACTATGGCCTTCGAGTAATAAGGCCCAAGTAGACATAATGGTATTTCGTTTACGACATAATGCCCAATTGAAATGGTCGCTAGACGAAATTCTTTTTTGTTGTGTATGTGCTATACGCACAATTTTATATCTTTCCGTCATGCGGGGCAATGTTCTCCCCTCGGTACCATGAAGGGCTAGGCTATAAGACCCAAACGATAAACTGCTGGTACGAGATCTTAAAAAAAAAACTTCGTTCACCAATCCGACGATCTTTTCAGGACGGAAATGATGAATCGAAAATGTGAATGGTGTGAACGTAAAGGCGCATCGAGGGGTCCGCGTGCCCGCTGGAATGGGCCTTACGCCTGGCGCGCGAGTCGGGATCAAAGTTCAGGCCGACAAGCAGCAGAGGCAATATACACGACACCGTGTGTGTAAACGTACGACAAACGAGTGGACGATCCCGGGCGTAAGTCCAGTAGGCCCGGGTAGCACGTTCGCTCGGGACTCGCTAGTGTGTCGGTCCTCGCATACGTAAGGCCCACGGGTATATACCACGCGCATAAAATGCGAGGAAATTACGAGGGATTAAAATGATAAGGAGCGCACAGGCGAACGAAGAAGCGGCGACAGCGCATGCCCAATAAAAGGTCGTTGACGCGCCACCAGCGTATCGCATGAGTGACGTCACAAGGCCCAAACCGACCCCACCCTTCACCAAAATATTTGAATATTCATGACGCGAAGCCCGCGAGGTTTATCATCGATCTCGGTGACACTTTTCACCACGAAACCATTCCGTTTCTCACCAAATTTCCTTTCGTACGAAACGACACGTTCCGTTAACCGTCAGAAATATAAAACGAACCTCGCAATTTATGTTGATCGATTATAATTTAAATAAAACGAGAAAAAAAATACCGCGTACTTGTATCATGTTGCATTATCGTTAAACCGCGAAAAAGCTGGTGTTACGAGCACGTACCGATGGTGGCAAGTCGTGGGCTATTGAAAAATTTTCTCTCATATTAAAATTCGTGGAATTCTGTCATTAAATGCCAGAGGCAAGCGCAATTTCAACGTGCGGCGCGTGGGTCCACTCGGCGCGGACAGACACACGCGTGCGCTTTCTTTCGCGCTCCTTTTGCTCGTGCTGAATCGCGAGAGCGAGAAGGGGCCTTACGGAGTGAGTGAGTGAAGGAGGGAGGGAGGAAGGGTGGCGCGAGGGGGTGGGGGGGGGAGATCGCGGACTTCCATCGGTGGTTCGATGACGGGGCGGTGGCGGGAGGGGGAGGGGGGGGGGAGAAGGCGCTTTCTGCCCGTGAATGAACGTCCGTCGATTCCGGGAAGCTAAAAACGGGAAGGAATTCGAGAAGGAGGGAAGGGCTTGTGCGAGGTGGCAAGAGAGAAAGACAAATACCACGACGACGATGTGAACGAGGACGTGAGAGGGAGAGAGACGTCGTGCGTATATACTGTCGTACAACGAACAACGCGACATGGTGAGCGAGCTCGCGTGTGCGCTAGCCGTGGAAAAGGAAAAGGAAGAAGAGGGACGGCGAACGGGTAAAAAAAATATGGTCGATGGAGCGAGATGTGAGACTCATTGAAATTACAGTATCGATCGTTGACGATACGATACGTTGAACGAATTTGAAATGAAAAAAAATAATAAAAATAAATTTAAAAAAAGCGATGAAAAAATGTACAAAATTCGAAATTTTTTCAAACGCGTCGGACAAACTTTGGTTGTCCGCAGGCGCACCTCCGCGTACGAACGTACCGACGTAATTTTAAAGAGTGCATTCGTATTCTTTCATTTGCGGTTACGGTGAAAGAAAAATAGAGAGAGAGAGAGAGAAAAAAACTAAAAATTCTCAAGAACGTCAAACGTTTTATTCGATTTTTATATCGCGATGGCCAATCGTCGCGTCGGTCTCGTACGCGCACGGACGCTTTCCTAGTTTCCCTCGGCTATGAGCCGCGAGCTCACACGTGCTCGTTATTAGAAAAAGAAAGAAGGAATGAAGCAAACAAAAAAAAAGAATAAAATAAAAATACAACGCATGACCATATCATTGTACGCGAAGGCCAACGGCACGGACGCGGAAAGCACGTAACGCGCGTTCCATCCGTTTCTTTTTTTTTATCCTCTCCTCGTGTCGTCTTCACTTTTGTACCTAACAGTCTCTCTCTCTCTCTCTCCCTCTCTCGATCGTGATACGCCAGGACGTTCCATGAAAGAACAAAACATACAAATCATTAATTATTTCAACGAAAAATACAACAATTTAATAAATAAAAACTAATAAACAAAAATTTAAAAAAAAATCAATTATTTATTCGTCCAATGAAAATTTCCAAATTTTTGTTTAATGTGAAAAAATTAGAATTCGTGTCTTTTTCATCAAAAGCATAGACATTTTTTTTTATCACCGGAACTCCGATGACACGCCGAGTACATAAAGAGAGAACGAGCGAAGGGTGGTTGCGGGGGGGGGGGGGATTATTATAATGGTACGTCGTTGAAAATGTAGATGTCCCGAAGGCACCACGCTGCTCCTCTTACTTAACCGTGGGCCTGGTTTGCGCTTTTTGCCTTTATATCCCTGTGTTTACATGCGTATCTGTATGTGTGTGTGTGTGTGTGTGTGTGTGTGTTTGTGGGTGTGTGTGTGTGTGCTATCGCGGTCATTCGATCTATCGGTCTCGCGCATTAATTTCTCACGGGCGACGATGTATAGACGAGCCAAGAAACCAACGAGGAGTCCGAAGAACGAGAAGAGTAGAGGGCGCGCGCGCTCGCGCACATGTATGAGGAATACCACGAGGACGAGGAGTAAAAGAGAGAACCGAGAGAGAATTTCCTCGTTCGTAGAACCGTTCATTTTGTATATGTTTATATCTTCATACATACATATATATATATAGATATATGTATAAAATTATATGTATACAAAAAGTTCGATGCAGAGCCAATATTACATACAACTCGGCGAGTCTCGTTGTTGGGTCTTGCTGTGAAAAACGAGTCTCCGATAACGCGTGAGCTCCGATTCCACCGTGCTCTTGCCCGTGGGAATCGATTTAACGTGCTCGTTACGCCTAGATCGGGTAAATCGTTTCGTATATACACACACACACACACACACACACACACACACACACACACACACACACACACATATATATATATATATATATATATATATATATATATATATATATATATATGGCTAACACACGTATGCCAGTCGTAGGGTAATAATACTTTTCTACTCTCGAGGCTAGTGGTAGCTTCGTCCGGATAATTCTTTATAATGCCGAAGCACCGGTATACGATCGGTTTGAAAAGTGTCGTTAAAACAATTGGCACGAGAGGCCACTACGTGGCGCGCTATCGACGATACCACGGAAATCTCCTGTATCGCTTCCATTCCGTTTAACGTTACCGATTTGTATCCTCGGTTTTAACTATACGCGAAATTGTATACGCGATATGTAGCTCGTGCGTTATCATTGCGATATTATTTCCGGTATTATTATTGTTATTATTAACATTTCTTATTATTATTATTAATATTACTATTTGATAATTTTCTAATTAAACGTAAATAAAATTAGCGATATAATAACGTTCTAATGAATATCGTAAAAGTAATTTAATTAGTTTCGATTAAAAAGAGAAGAAAAAAATAAAATTCTTTTGAAATTCGTATCGATCATTTCGTCGTGGCTCGAGACTCGAGGGTCTCGCCGTGTTCGCACTAGCGTATGTATACGCGTAGACGACGTAGATCTACTAAGGATATCCCGTTTCCAACCGCTCGAGCACACACTCACCGAAGTCGAGGAGACACCCAATACCCGCGCATACCGATCATCCCCACGCGCTCGCATATTTCGTGCGAGATGGAATACATGCATTCGATATATATATATATAATATATACGTATATAATAGCGGAATTCCGAGAACTCGCTAGAAGAAAATTGATAAACTTCTCTCTCTCTCTTTTTTTTTGTTTAATTAATTTCTATCGTTATCAAAGATCGAACGGATTAATTAATAATAATAATAATAATAACAATTAATAATAATAACAATGATAATGTAAAATATAACATAATTTCTTTTCAACTCAACGTTAATTAATGTCCCGAGATTTTTGTTGTTTTCTTTTTCTTCATTTATGTTTTTTTTTTAATAGAACGATTTCCTACTTTTTCAAATTTTTTTTTTATATAACACGAAATATACTCTTTCGCTCCCCCGGGGCACGAGAAGGCCCTCGAGGCTTTCTAGTCATAATGGGTTATATTCGAAACCAATTAACGCGCTCTCTACATCCACCTCTTTCTTTGTTCTTCTCGCATCGTAACCAGCTAATCACGCGTAGGTACGTCCTTTCTTTTCTGTTTTTTTTTTTTTTTTTTTTTTTTTTTTTGCAACTCCATACAAATCGCTCTCACCCGTTTCCAATATCCTTCTCTCATTCTAGCCGTATATACGAGTACGAATTGTATACCTGTGTATGATGTTACGCTCGTCATTTTTTTTTATCCGTACATAAGTTCACTAATCTCTTGGAATCTAAGAAGGTCGGACCATAATTTCACACAAAGATCGCAATCATCGCGTCCAACTTCGGGCATCGGCATTCGATATTATACGTAAGCCATTGAGATACACGAAAAGCCCGTTTCATCATTTTCGTTCCACCGTTAGACGAACCACTAATATTACCGTAGGCGAGCTCGTGGTAATTTTTTCTCATTCTGTTATTTTTTTTTGCGCTATCTTTCATCGAATCTTGACACGCGATATATCGATAGAAGAAAGAAATCGTCATACGATGATCATTATTTTCACGATTAATTCACACGAATAATTGAAAAACGTTCGAATTAATCGAAACGATCGAAAGGAATTCACGAATTATGCGTGATAATTAAACGAATTAAAAATCAATAAATTAACGATCGTTAATATTAATTTACAATTAATTAAAAACATAATAATCAGATAAAATATTGAATATTAAAAGAATCATTAAGATTATTATATTTCAATTTATTTTTATTTTCTCCTTTATCACGAACAAGAAAGTCCATCGTTTCGTGAAATAGACAAAATAAGTCGAAGAAACGAGAAAAACGATCCGCGCCGCGAGACACTCGAATTGTTTTGATAAATTTGTTCGATCGGGCACGTGTTCGTGTGTGTGGGTGGACTCACGGTGAGACTCCACGTGTGTACTGTGGCGCATGTTTGAGTTTATTACACGGGAACGTATTCGCGCACACGGGGACCAGGGGGCACCGGACACGGCGAGTGCTCGAGATCGCAATGTCGGGGGTGCCTACTGGTTTTGATATACGAGCGCGCAAACTCACACACACACGCGCGTGCGCGCGCGCCCTCACGCGGGATGAAGAACACGCTCGTGGGCTCTTGGTTATACAGCCGTGAGTCATATATCGAGAACCAGTCCGGCCCAGGACTCACGGACGTGCGCGCGCGCGCGCACACACACACACACACACACACATATACACACCGATACTCAACTGGGTGCTCTCGCTTTGTAAGCGCGACTATAGGGGCCCGTGAAACGGGCCTGGGGGGGCATCTCTCTCTCTCTCTCTCTCTCTCTCTCTTGTTCTCTCGCACTCGTATCGACGGGGCCCACTGAATATTTCAACCATTTGCGACGTCCAATCCTCGTTTGTGCATGGTTCTCCAGTTTTCTTTTTAATCTTTATACTCGATTTTATACGCGATCGTGTATTTATTATTCAAGCTCTAGATTCGCGCGCTCGCTAATATTCTTAATTTGTGACACATTTTTTATCGACGTTTTTTTTAAATGATTTATAATTAATCTTGATATATTACAATTTATGGAAATGTATTTAGTTTTTCGATCTTTTCACCGACAAATTCGAGTACTGGCAAATAAAACTCTTGGAGATAAATGCAAAAAATCCGAATTAAAGATTTACTTACTTAATCGATAGAAAATAAAGTATTGATTGAAAATTTCTCAAATTTATTTAATTAAAACAATTCAATTTTTTTTTCAGATTTTTCATCCGTCGAAAATGATAATATTATGGTGGCTGTCGATTTCGAATCAACCGTAAAATTTTTACACTATTTATCGTGGAAACAAACAAAAAAACTGAATTTTACAAATTTTCAACGAAATCATTGAAATTAATAATTACTCATTATCGTCGCGTTTTGTCGTGAGTTCGGGCCAATTCGTTTATTCAATTCTCATGTCCTCGAGCCGTCTGAATAATATCAGAGATTAAAACGAGAGCACGGAGGAAGAAGGAGAACAAGAAGAAGAAGAAGAAGAAGAAGAGGAAGAAGAAGAAGAAGAAGAAGAGAAGGAGGAGGAGGAGGAGGAAAAAGAAAGTAATAAGGCAAGCAAGGCAAGCAATACCCGAGGGTGGAATCCGTTCTTCTTCTCGCGTACAACTCCGGTCCACCTACGTTCATGAAAAGGCGCGACGAGGGGGTGGGGGGAGGAGAAGCCCCGTGTGCGGCTTGCCTACCATCAGGACGGCGGGTTGCTTTTGCGCTCCCAGCTCTTCTTTGCAAAATAGTGTGTGTACGATGCAACAGAGAGGGGGGGGGGAGAGAGAGAGAAACAGAGAAGACAAGTCGGAAAGAGGAACGAAGCGAAGAAAGAGAGGGAGAGAGAGGGAGAGAGACAGATAGGAGAAAATACATGGCAGGCGGAACGGATTCGCAACATGAAATGAAATAATAATTCATGTAATTACAATACGCGAAGGCCAGGAGCGTATCTATCCGAAGGCTCGGTGCATGTGTCTGTGTTACCACCGTGTATCTGTGGGCATGCGTCGTTCTGTATGGGCACCGCTGAACAGAATCCAATGTGGTACGGTTCGGAAAAAAAGAAGAATATGAAGAAGAAGACGACGAAGAAGAAGATGAGACGAAGAAGAGAACGAAGAAGAAGAAGAAGAAGAAGCAGAAAAGAAGAGTAGGAGGAGAAGAATAATAAGAAGGACGAGGAGGAGGGGGAGGAGAAGATGAAGAGGAAGAAGAAGAAGAAGAAGAAGAAGAAGAAGAAGAAGAAGAAGAAGAAGAAGAAGAAGAAGAACGGGAGTAAAAGGGAAAGCTAAAAAAGATCGCGAAGGCAGAAATGAAAAAACGCGGCTGGTTGTACGAAGGAGAGAGAATGAGAGTGCGAGAGAGAGCGAGAGAGAAGAAGAAACCGAAAGAAGGACTCCCCATCCACCCACGAGAGGGCCGAGCATACTGTAACGAGGAGTACAGTCCATTAAGTGCATGCCGCTATTATACCTAATGCATTATGAAATGATAAAAAAAAAGCAAAGTAAAAAGGGCTCTGTTGGTGGAGGGATGGGGTGGGAGGGGAGGGGGTGGGTTGGAAATATAGCGACTCGCGGGTCCCGCGTCCGCGAGACTGTAGCGCGCGGCTGTTTCACTCTGCCGATCTCGCTATACGCGCAAAACTCACGTGCGTGCGGCGAATGGACGCGAGAGAGATAGATAGATAGATAGAGAAAGAGAGAGAGAGAGAGAGAGAGAGAGAGAGAGAGAGAGAAGGAGAGATCCCGCGGAGTGTGGGTGTCTTGTGTGCTGCTACGCTCAGTCGCTCGCGCGCCGGGCGGACCACATTCCACGTTGGACGCAGCGCACCGCGCGGAGTAGCGTACACTCCGCACTCTCGGTCGCTCCGCATTTTGCTCCGGTCCCCGTCTCGCGTGTACTTCGCGATGCATCGATATATATGTATATATATATACATATGTACATAGATAGATAGATATGTATGGACAAACGTTTGGTCGTATTTCAGACAATTACGAATTTTTCGTGTTAAGGGAAGAATTTTAAAAAAAAATTTTTTTTCGTCATTTTGAATAATAATAATTAATAATAAATAATGATAAGGATAATAAAAATAATAATAAATAATAGGTACTACGGGATTTGTCAATCGAGAAATACTTCGGAAGCGATTATAAAAAAGATGATGAAAATTCATAAAAATTCTTATAAAATGATGTTTTTGTTTTTGTTTTATGGGAAAAATAATTCAGCGTCTTGACAGTGAGTAAATTATCCGAATTACATGCGGATAGCTAGAGAATTATAATTTCGAGATCTTTTTTTCCATTAGTCTCATCGAGACACGTCGCTATTTTCCTCGCAGTCTCGGTACACGCGCCTCGTTTCGATATAAAACATCGTAAGAAGTTTTCCCCCGTGGAGTTTCGTTTTTTTTTCTTTCCTTAACGTTCTTTTTTCTTTTTCTACTCTACATGTTTTCACTTAACCCAAACCGGAGGCCAATCCATAAAGATAAAATAAGTGTGTCGGCGAGAAAAGCTTCTCGTGGGCAAAAACGACTCCAGATCTCTGTGCACTCCCTCTCTCTCTCTCTCTCTCTCTCTCACACACACACACACACACATTATAACTAACACTCTTTTCTCTCCGTCTTCCATATTCTCCTGTGTTTAAAAATACTATCGAGTCTCGCGCAGCCCTTCCACGGTGGAAATATTAATTTTTTTCGTCTTGAAATTTTTTTTATCTCCTCACTGAGCCATATGGCACGTAGAAAGAGAAAGACAGAGAGAGGGAGAGAGAGAGAGAGATGTTCATCTTACCGGGGAAGAAAAAGGAGAAAGGGCAGCACACCCCGAGGTGCGCGGGTGGAAGAGCGAGAAAGAAGGAGGACGATGACGAAAAGAAGAATAAAAAAATGCTCGCGACTCGAAGAAACTCCACGAAACGATATTTTTAGTACACCCGGTATGCACGTATGAAAGTGAGAGAAAGATAGAGAGAGATAGAGAGAGTGAGAGACATCACGAAAGGTGGTGCTATGCGCCTAAATATCGTGGTGGTTTCAAACTGTCGGGTCGAAATCCTCTGTGTATGCAATGTGGGAATGATGGAAAAATGTGTAGCGTAGGACAAAAAAAAGGGTTGCCACAGTATCGCGTCTCCGAGAACGTTCTTCTCCAACCTCCTCTCTGTATACACCGCTGACACATCCTACCCTCACTCGCGCTTCCTGCTTCCGTGCTACGATCTCTCGAAACTCGAGATGCGCGTGGAAACAGCTGACAGCGAACAAATTTTTCATGATATTTCCAATATTGGTCTGACAAATAATGATGATAATAATAATAATAATAATAATGATTGGATGAAAATACATAAATTGTATAAAAATAATTAATCAATATTATAAATTATTGAAAATTCAGCATGAATGAAATTATATAATAATAATAATAATAGTAATGATGAATTTGTTTTGTTTGATTTTGTATTTTCTATAGTTAATAATATCGTGAGCATAAATCGTGTGCGATTATTGCTGGTTTTTGAAAAATTGCGTGTCTGAAATTTGACGTCACGGGCTTATCCCGTTTTGGCTACCTGGAAAATGTGAACATAACCCTAAAGGATTTCTCATTTTTAGTTTTTTTTCCTTTTCGTTATTTTCAATCCTCTCCATTCAACCCTTCGCGGATGAAGGAGGAACAGCAGCAGCAGGAGCCCGTTAGTCAAAGGGTATCCCCGTTTCTCGTACGTCTAATGGTTTTCTCACACGGCGCGCCCGGCTATCATGTGAGAATCCCTCGAAACGAGAGAGAATCGGTGACAGGACCCCGAGGAAACCCTTTTTCCCTCCCTCCCTTCATCTTCTCTTTTTTCTACTCGATCTTTTATGGCAAAAAAAGGACTGATTCGTGACCCCCGGACGAGTACGAAGACACTTCCAATATGAAGAGCGAGCGAGGAAGAGAGAGGGGGGTGACCGAGATGCAAGGAAGGATCGTAGAAATAACCTGAGCCACCCGGAAACTTTTCCCTCGCTAAAAAAAAGCCTGGGAAATTTTCACAATAAGAATAACAGTAATTGAAATATAAGTTAAAATCAATAATTATTAAAACTATTATCAATAATTGATCAAAACGAAATTTAAGGGTAAATTAAGTTTCGAATATTTACGTTAATTACTTTTTGTTCTAGAAGAATAATGAAAAATATTGTTTTTCTTTTGTTTAAATGACATTATATCCTCGAAGCGACTTTTCCTCGTCTTATTAACGATTGCCTAATGAAGGAACGTTGTAAACAGAGAGGGTTGACACGTTGAACTTGTTCGCAAAGAGATCCCTTTTATATTTTATTACGAACTCAGGGCGAACCTCCCCTAGTTTCGGAGCGAAACGACGGAAACGCGATACTTTATTTGGGGCCTTAAAGGGCCTCTTTAGGTAAACGGTAAGAGCCACTAATCTGACCTATTTCTTCGATTTCTTTGGCGTCCCTCGGTTTCAACCCTTTTGCTCTCTCAACCCTTTTACGGCACAGCATCGGGAGACCTAACGGAACGATCGGTGAAACGAATTATTATTATTTTCTTTCCTTTCCCACATTCCCGGCGTTACGCCAGGAAGCGTTTATAAGGACCTCGTCCCGAAAGTATCCCAGCTTTTTTTTGGTTCCGTAGAAAGCATCGTGGATAACGGGAATTTCTCCCTTTTTTTTAGGTTGCGCGATTCGAAGCGATGAATGATCCTTCAACCCTCTCGGGCCTCTATACCCTTCCATGTATTTTTGTTCACCCTTAAATCTCGAAGGATGGAAAAATCTTGCCAGGGATCAACAAAGAAGGCGAGTTATTCGAGGAAGGCTATTGGGTGGTCGGCGAGGGTTGTAAAAAAATGGGAGTGTCCATCTAGGGGGTTGCTACGAGCGCAGTTGGTCATCAGCCACCCCCTCGTCACGAACAGGCTTGCTGGGGGTTGTTTCTCGCGTCTGCGCCCTTCACGCGCAAAGTGCTACGCGAAATTCATCCCCCTACGACTTCAGTGCCCTCTAACGTCCTTTTTGTACGAACGCGTCCAGATAATCGTCGGTCATCGGCCATCACCCCTCCTCGATTACAGTGCCACTAGGGGGTTGGTGCGCATCCCGAGGTCTCACGATCTCGACGAGAGCGATGGTTTTGGTCAAACGCATCGCGTTTAGCCGAGAATTTCCGAGGTTGGAATTCGCTCGACGGTTCTTGGCCGAGTGTGTTACGAGAAATTCTAGAAGACAATCCGAACTCGAGAAGTCCGTCCCTGTCTGTGAACTGTATCGCCTCGCATACCAGCTTTGCCACGGTGTGGCCGGCGCGAAGCTCGTCAGTGGGAAACGTCGGGAGTAACACGTAAGAACAATAATCAACCGACACTCGAGACGCGATCGTCTTTCACGATGTCTTCGAATTTCTCTCCACTACAATACGCTAATGCCTATAATTCCTCATTCCTGTATCAGGTGCTCGTCGCACTTTTGTTTACCAAATCCCACCGTAACTAACCACATTTTTCACGACAAAATTTGAGGTGGGTGATTGCCACGCCGCCATTTTGTCATCGCTCTAACGACAACAAGATGGCGGCTGGATCTGGACAACACGGCGGAAAGTTAGGTTAGACTCGAGCGTGATGTCGGAAATGAAAGTGGTTTGTTATGGTTTTGTCCATCAGAGGTCAAAACAATGACCTTCGATCTTTACGAAGTTAAAAATTCGACTAACATCCGGGAAAATCACTAGGTGAGAAGTAGATTGGACAAAAGTAAGGCTAGGTTACCGAAAAACCGTGAAAAATCTTCGAACTTTTCGAAAATCGATAAACTCGAACGTTGAAGTAAAAAAAAAATCATTGGTCCACAAGACTGCGAGCTCGCGTCAAATCTCATACCTCGCCTCTCGTCTCGTTGTCGCTCGCAGGAGACCCCGCGATAGGGGAAAGAGAGGAGTTTTCTCGGGGTGATTTTGCGAGGTGGGGTCGAAGCGGAGAAGAGCGGCCGACGTATCGAGAGAGGCGGGTTGCGTTCCGGTCTCGGAACACAGACTTTGGGTCGAGAGACGCGCGCGACTCTCGATCTCTCGGAGACCCACGAAAGCGAGACACTACGTTACCGCGTAGTGAAATTGACGGTAGTGGGGTGGTTGGTCGGAGAGGGATAAGTAAGGGAGGGGGTAGAGATCCGACACGTTGCTCGAAGCGGGACGGAGAGGGCACGCCAGGAGAGGAAATCGCGCGCTTGAGGGGAAATGTTTCTCACTCTCTCTCTCTCTCTCTCTCTCTCTCTCTTACACACACTCTCGTGTACTCTCGTGACGCGGCCAGCGACCGCGGTGGGGCTGCAAGAGTTCAGTCGTCTCGCGTCTGCCGTGAGCCGCGCGCGGTCTGGGCTCGTGCGTTTCCCATATCGTTTATCAGAGCAAAATTCCGCAATTTCCGTAATCATCGTAATAACGAGAAGAAAACAAAAAAAAATCAAAACGCAACCCCCATTACCGACCGCAAGACCGCGTTAAGCAGGCGAGCATGCCGCGGACGACTTGCTGAAATAATTCGTAAACGCAATAAAGCATAATATACAAGAACAAAAAAAAGAAAATTTTTAAAAATACAAGTTTTCAGGCTTCCTACAAGAAAACAAAATCAACACCCCATGGCGAATTTCCGCCAGGAAGAAAAGAAAAAAAACGCTTACGGGAAATCGACCGTGGCGCTCTGAAAGAACGCCGAAATAATTCATTTCGTGAAACTTTCCATATCGATTGATTAATCGAACGATAAAAAAATTGCGTTTCGATACAAAATCGAGCGATTTTTTTTCTTCCTATTTCGAGAACGCCGAGAGAGAGAGAGGGAGCGAAAGCTTTTTCGTAAAAAAATGTAAAAGGGTTTGATGCGCGACGCATGTACACGCGGTACGCGTGCGAACGCGAAAAGAGCGAGATGAAAAATTGAACGAGAGAGAAAAACGAAGAAAAAGAATTTTAAAAAAACGCGGTCAAATTTGAAAACCGTCCAAGAAAAATAATCCTCGCGGCAATAGTTGTTCCATAAGTCGGTGGAAACACACGTCTTTTCGCCGTCTTTTCCCCACCCCCGCGTGCGCGCTTCCGCCCTTTCCCCCGTCCGGCCCCTCCCGCGCACAACGATCACGCACTCACTCTCTCTCCCCACCACCGACGCCACGCGGCTCGGGCAGGCACACGCCCCCTCCCCTCTCGCCGCGCCTGACGCCGGCAGCGACCCCCCTCGCTTCGAATCGTCACCCCCGATCACGCGCGAGTCTCGCGGCCGGAACAATTCGGCTCTCGTCGCTCGTACCGTCGAGGTGAGGCCGCGGCACGTCGTTTTTCCGTCGTCGGTTATTTTACATATATATATCTATATATATATATGCATATATATACACACACACATATATATATATATAGATATACATATATATATATATATATTTATTTAACAACAGAACGTGCGAAAAAAAAATCGCATCGAGCGATATTTTCGTAATTTTATCGGTTAGTACGGGGTTGTAACCGTACGTGGAAGAGAAAAGGATTCAAGGATTTGCGGTGAAAAATGAAGAGCGAAGGAAAAAAGAGGCTGTCGTCGAGGGTGCTGCGATAACGAAAAGTAAAAAAAAGTGTGAATTCACGTCGAGTGCGACAGTTGGAACGGTTTTTGGTTTTCTTTTTTGTTTTCTCGTCGTTCGTTTGAAACACCGGCACGGAAGCGACGATTGGTGGAGAAATTCGCAAAGGTTGACGATTTATCGTTTTTTATTGTTGTTGTTGTTGTTGTTGCGATTTTTGAGTGCGCGAAGTTACGAAGAGCTTGTTTTTTTTGGTTTTGTTTTTGTCCGCGGAAAAGTTTGAGTTCTCGACGATTTTTCGTTGGAACGAAATTGTTCGGTGAACGGAATTTCGGTGACGCTCGAATGCTTCGTAACATTGGAACCACCTCGAGTTTGGAATAATGGACAGTTCGATGGTTTCCGTTTCGAGAAACAACTTTTGTCAAGGTCGTCGACGTTTCGGGGCTTGACGAGAAAATATCGTCGTGAAAATTCGGCACGGTCGTTCGGTGCTACACCGCGAAACGTGCGTGAATGTCACGTGGAAAAGCGCCCTAGGACTTTTTCAAGGTCGAAGAGGACGAAGCTCGAGGCGAGCGAACGAAACAACGTCGCGTTTTTGTGGTTTTTGCACGAAACTCGGACGACCTTACGGCGAGAAAAACGACGATATTGATGAACAGAGGTCGAGTGGTGAAAAAAAGTTCGTCGGGTTGAAAGTTTTCGGCGCCACGGCGCCGGAGACCGAAACAACAACAACAACAACAACAAAAAGTGGTTGGTGAATTTTCCAACGTGGCAAGAACCACGCGTCGGTGTGATTGAAGTGCGCGAGGTTCGTTCGTTTCTTTTTTTTTGGTTGTTTTTCGTCGCTTTCATTCGCGAAATACGTGCGACGATCTTCGTTTTTTTTTTGCTTGAGAAAAAAAGAGAGAAATCAGGCAGAAAGGAGAGGAGGTGGGGAGAGGAGGAGGGGTTGACGGAAGTGTGAATCCGTGACGGGGTGAAAATCAATCTGTACCGTGTGGACTATGGTGCTGTTGGTTGGCGCTCGAAGAGCCGGAAAATCGTGCTCGCGGAATCTCGCGTTGACAGGAAATACAAGGTAAACAAACGAAATCGACGTAGATGACAATATCTTTTTTTATCTCGTCGTTTGACGGAAACAGGAGAGTTTGACATCGAATTCGGCATCGATACGCTCGATTCTCGCGAATCCTGATAGTGACAAATTTCATCTCGTCGATCACGATTTCTGTCAATAACGATATTGTCAATTTCGAGACTGTCAATTTCGATATCGTTTGAGAAAATTATGTCAACTTGGGAAAGTGGCAATCGCTTTTTTACTGATTTTTAGCTCGTAAATTTTGACGCTGTCAAGTTTTCAGATTTCAAGTCTGTCAACTTTGTCAAGATTTATCCTGTCAATGTTTGCGAGATCGAACTTAGTCGTGTCAATTTCGACAATCTTTATCCTGTCAATTAGTTCGTAATCGATGTCAATCGCGTAAACAAATACTTTTCAAATTTTCACTGCGAAACCAAAAAATCTGAGTGAAATAAAGTTTTTCACGAAAATTCATCGACGTTAGCCCCAAATGGAAAAATAACGATTCGCGGTATCGCCACACATTTTTATGCACGAGCGAATATTCGCGTATGATCTCAAAGAAACCGAAAAAAAGGAGGATAAAAAAATGGCAGCTGCGAAGCAAAAAGGGGTTAAAGTGAAAAGAGAACCGGTGCACGAAACAATCGGCGTTTTCTCTCCCTCTCTCTCTCTCTCACGTTCGAGTTGGAAGATCCCCGTATCAGGAGCGCGAGGTACCTCGACGATCGGCTTCCCTCAAAGAAACTTCTTTCTCTCGTTCTCTTTGTTTTTCCAGCCACGCGGAGCAAAATCTCTTCGAAAAATTATGATTGTTTGTCCGCGAGATTTACTGCCCGCCGTGCGATCTCTCGGTGGTGAGTTGGTTTGTCACGTTCTCCACGTATACTTAAGGGTTTACACGAGCAGAATTTCACCCCACGAGGTAAAAAATTAAAATTAACAAAAAAAATTGTAAAAAATTGGAAAAACTTAAAAAAACGACACGCGTTACAATTATTTTACCAACTCATTAAAATTAATGAATTTTGTTGAAACCAATCGAACCCTCCAAACTGCGACACTTCCGGCCCCAAAAATAAGTCCCAAATTTCGTTTTTTGCCACTTTACCGATGGGAAGAAAAAAAAAATAAAAAAAAAATGAAATTACGTCGTGACAATCGCGTACTCTTAAACACACGAATGAATTTTATAACCATTATCAAACACGAGGATTAAGTGGCACGGTTTCACAGCTACCGAGATTCACCGAGAACTCCTTTGCCACTCTTTACACGAGAATCTACAAGCTTTCCTAACACCCGCCTTCTCTTAATCCAATAAAGGCTGAGCCCCATCTTTCTCTCCGTCTGGCTCTCTCTCTCTATGTTTGACTTGAAAAGAAAAAGAAAAAAACCGAATCTGTCTCTAACGGGGTTTACTGCAAACGTTGCAGGTCTGGCGGCACTTTAGCCTTCCACCGGTTGAAAACGAGAGATTAGAGATGGAAGGAATAACGCCGAAAAAATATATGGTTTTATAATGATATTTACGAGTTGGCGTCGCTTTGTAGTTTCTTTGCTTTCTTACTTATTTTTTCTTCGTTCCTCGCTTCAGAAGCAACCGCTCCGGTCAGAAATCGTCATATTTCCGGAAATATATCCAGCAGTCCAGAGACTGGGGACAAATATCTCGCTCGATACGATTCCGTTTGCGACACGGTGGAAAAAGGAAGGAGGACGTTAACGAGGATACGTTAATTACAGAAGAGAGTTTTTTTATCCTACTTACCGACCGAGCGGCAACTGGGTAAAATTACGAATTTATTCGGTCAAATATTATCTCGTAATTACAGACTACGTTGAAATTTTTTTTTTTATAAAGTGAATTAGAAAGAAATTATCGTCCGATAACGAATCTCCGTGTAAGAGCGACTCGTGGCAATTATGAAATTGGCCGACGAGTAACGAGTAACGCGTTGAATACGAAAACAAACGTTATAATTACGATCTAACGCAAAAATATATTTAAACAAAAAAAATCAAGTTACGTCGTGAACAGAAAGCCGGTAAGCGTTAATTGCGAAATTTCACGTTAAAAATAATACTCATAAGACAAAATGAGGAGACGGTTGTAATAAAAATGAAAATGAAAAATAAAATTAAAAAAATGTTTTAACGATCAAAATCAAAATCATAATTCGCGAAATTGACGAAAAGCAAATTATGATACAAACGAAAAACTATAAAATACGATCGTAGTGCGAGTCGCGAGGTAGAAATAAAAAAATTGAATTTCAATACGAAAAATAAAACAAAAATTTAATCGCAATTAAAAGAAATCGATTCGATCGAACGAAAATTCGATCGGATCGAGATCGTTTCGCGCACTTGACAACTTACGTGGCAACTTAGTGTCACCAAGTTGCTCGCTTACGGCCGAGTAATTACCACCGAGCGAGATTTGGTAATTACCGAGCAACACCCTCCCCACCTCTCGAGGCTCTCGCACGTTGCAAGAAAAACAAAAAAAAAGATCTTAAACCGCACTTTCGTCAGATTTTGAATCCATTCCCCATTTCCTCCACCCCGTGCTCACTTCGTCTTCGCATATATTGCTTTTGGGACCAAAAAAGAAAAGAAGAAAAAAGTAAAATCCAAAAAAGAAGCAACAACGAGCAAAAAGAAGAAAACCAAAAAAAACATGCCAATGCCCATGCTCGATGTGGCTCGTTCGCATTGGCAAAAGCATCGGAGAGACGAGCGGAAAGAATAATTCGTCTCTCTCTCTCTCTCTCGCTCGCGGTTCGACTCCTCTCGTCCGCCAAACCGGGCAGTAAAAGGCCTAAAGTTTTTAATACTTTCAGTTGTTTTTATGGCGGCTGGGCATTTGCTCTTTTTTATTGTTCCCTCAGCGGCAGTGTCTCGTCGAGCGAGAGAGCTAGAATAAGTAAGAGAGAAAGAGAGAGAGAGAGAGAGCGAGAGAGAGAGATACGCAAACCGAGAGAAAGAAGTGAAACGAAGGGAGCAGAATGAGAAAGAGAAAAAAGACTGCGAGGGTGAAGAGGGTGCGGGGGGGGGGGGTGGACAAGAGGAGTGGTGGGAAGGGGAGGAGAGGGGGAAACCCCGATTTAAGGCTGTACGAGTTTCTCAGTTGGACAAGGAACGTTATAGAGAAATGTGCGTGTGTGTATTATATATATATATATATATATATATATATATATATATATATATATATATATATATATATATATATATATATATATATATATATGTATACATAAGTGAAAGAGCGAGATGGGAAAAGGAACGAATGAGGCAGAAAGGGAGTCAGTCAGCCCTCACTGATGTACGACTCGGTTCGGGGCAGCGTGAAAAAAATCCCATAAACCAGTAAAAAAAGCATCGGGGGTGAGGAGGTAGGGGCGGGGGGCGGAGGGGGGGGGGGATCTTGGTCGGGCCCCCAGAGGGGCATGGCGAGAGAGTGAGTGAGAGAAAGAGAGGGCCCCGAACCGAGTGTGTATATCGCCAACGGAATTCCTCTTATGACGAACCACGCGTGATTTTCTCTTTCTCCATCCTCCTCCTTCTCCTCCTCCTCCTCTTCTCTTCTTCTTCTTCGTCTTCTTCGTCTTCTTCTTCTTGTTCTTCTCATACTTCGCATCTTCTTCGTACGAGGCTCGAACGTCTGGGACTCTTCGGACAAGTAGAGAGAGAGAGTGAGGTGGGTAAGGGCAGGGGCAGGGGGGGGGGAGTGGGTGCGATGGTTGGGGGAAAGAGTGAGAGTCCTTAGAGGGTTCCACATACATGCAACCCCGACTATTTTCTTTCTTTCATTTTTTTTCCTCCGTTTTTTTTTCTCTCTCGAGTCTCTGCTTTCCCGCGTTGGACTCTCGACTTTACGACTCTTCTCATTTTTCCACGGCTTTTGTAGAAAAAAAGCAAATATGAAGAAAAAAAGAAGAAAAAAAAGAAGAAAAAAAAAATTTTGAAAAAAATATATTTATTCCCCACCCCGCAAACCTCGCCGGTTATTCTATACCCGGGACTCGATTCTTCGTTCTTCTTACGTTTATTTTTCTTCCTTTTTGCGTTTCGTTAATATTTATATATTCGCGAGTACAAAATCGCCAATTAATTGTTTCTCGCGCGATCGATCGATTTTCCGCTCGGTTAACACCGAGGCTAACATTAATTTCAGCGTGAATCATTTTTATGGATTGATATATTTTATTATACGATTTATTATTATTATTATTATTACTATTATTATTATCATTATTATATGTTTTTTTATGATTAGTGCTATTATCGTTCCTCGTAGGACAGGTTCGTTCCTCCCTATGAAAATTATCATTCGATATCGTGCGAGTGATAAAATCGTAGATTGAAAAAAAAGAAGGAACGATTTTTTTTTTAAATACCAAGGTGAAATGAAAAGGATTGTCGCGGGTCAATGTTTTTCGCACTGTGTGCGACGTGTATGAGTTGTGCATCGTGTCGTTGCGGTGGGGATGCTTTGAGACGTGAAATAATAGGCACGACGTGCCACGTTGCTGGATTAGTACGGAGAGACGGAGAAAGAACGAGAGTGAGAGAGGGGGGGGGGAGAATAAAGCGATGAGAACGGGCGAGAGGAAAAGAGTCTCCGGAACGAGACACGCACATGTGTCCATCGTTTGTCTTTTTGCGTTCTTCTTGTCTTCGCCGTTTTCTTTTTAATTCTCGTGTACGCTAGCGCGGCACGAGAGGGGTGGAGTGAGGGGGGGGGGGAGGGCAGTTTGTCGGGACCGAAAGACAAAAACAAAGGGCTGAAAGTATCTTCCACCGATGTCGCCAAAGTCGACCGTTCTCTTTTACTGTCTGGCTCGTTCGAATTTTCATTAAAATTACCAAAAAAAAAATACAAATTACTAATTAAAAAGAAAAATTATTCGATTAAAATGTTATTCGTACTTTGTTTAATATGCGATATAAATACAAAGCAATATCCTTGATTTATAACCCATCGAATTAAAAATTGTATCGAAATTAAAAAGGAAAAAAATAAAATAAAATATAAAAGGAAGATTTTGCAAAGATATTTTCGATATTCTGGAAACTAAGCCTCCAGGCTCGTTTTGACGTGGCAAGAAGGGTCGATCTTTCCATTCATTCATCATAAATGTCTTCGTTCAATATTTATCCCGATTCATCCGCGCGTCCAAGCCTCGTGAGTTTTTATATTTCATATTATTTTTTTATTTTATTTTTTTTTCATCGTCGCGCTACGTCTCTCGTTCCGCGGAAGGGAATGAGAGACAGATCTTCGGAACGCGAGGTGGTTTAATTTAAATCGGTGACTCGGCTGTCTTCGTTTGCTCTCTAATTTTCTCGACGCTCTCGCGATATCGATGGCGCGTAGACCCGTAAAACATACGAGCGCGCGTGTTTCCTCTCGTTGCCGCGAGAGCGCGCCACCCCGACGAGTCCGCACCTAACCTATACACATACACCCCTTCGCGTATATCTTCGTTTCTCGTTTCTTTTCCGTCGTTTTTTTTTCTTTATTATTATTACTCTTTTTCTTCCTTTCTTTTCTTTCGTTGTTTATTTTTTTTCACGTTTTTCTTATTCTACATCTCGCTCGCTGTCTTCGTTCGAATCCCTCGAGGGATAACCTCTTCTCGCAGTCGTACCTCACCTACCTTATACCACGCACGCATAAAGCCGCCAGGAGGGATAAGACGAAGAGGAAGACGAAGAAAAAGTCGAAAAAGAGCGAGAAGATGGGGAAGAAAAAAAAAGAGAGAAAGGGAAGAAGAATGATGACGCAGAAAGAAGGGCCGAGAGGGAGAGACAGAGAGAGAGAGAGAGAGAGAGAGAGAGAGAGAGAGAAAGAGGACTCAGCAAGGACCCGGTTCACTCCTTCGCCTTAACGATAACGACCGGTTATTAAACCCCCTGAGATAATTATCGATTTTAATTATCGACGACGCGCGTATATACATACGCCCGTGGAGAGCCCATCGAGCAAAACTCTTATTCGCGAGAGACAGACGTTATAGGGATGCGTTTCCAGTCCCGTCCTTTTGTGCCCTCGAGGACTTGAAAACAGAAACAAAAGAAAAACAAAAAAGGCAACAACTGTTTCTTCCATTCGAAATATTCATACGCCATCTATAAATAATACATACGCACTGGAGGGCTCTCGTCGTATCATTCGTTTAAGTCGTGAGCAAATTATACCGAAAGAACGTTGAATATTCGACTTTTGAAAAAAATTCGTTACGATTGTTTCGTTTTTTTAAATTGTTTTTTTGAACGTTCATATTTTCTTACCTTTTTTTTTATAAAGCGCTCGTTCCGGGGGAAAAAATTAATACTGACGAGTTCAAACCGCTCGAGCGTAAAAAATTAGTATGGTACTGAAGAAATTAAATTTTTCAAAATTTTTATAAAAATTTCACAAACTCGCGGTTACGATTAATTAAAAAAAAAAATAAAGGTAACAAAACGTAAACCGTGATTGATAACATGGCGGAAGGAAGATTAAAATGATTTTCTCCTTTCGTAAAGGTATAAACATTATTTGAAAATTGTTAAAATAGCGCGCCACCTTTCCGCGTGATAAAAATACAAAATCCCAAACATCGGAAATGATGATACCGTAGGAAGTGCGTTGAAACGTGCGGCATAGAGTACTTGCGGGCACGTTCACCAACCGTTTGTACGTGCGTCGCCACAGTCCTATAGAGGTCCAATCACCTATACACATACCTGTATACATACATAAAAATACGTATATATTTATATTATATATAAATATCTCTAAGTATATACATGTATATATAGGTACTCATCACTTCCTTGTCTCTCCCATGTGGTCACTCTAATACGCTACCATCGGTGTTCTCAAAGGGTGACCGGTTCTGTCTCTGTCTGTCGAGCTCCTGCAACCAGAGAGGATGCATCGAGGGAGAGAGAGAGAGAGAGAGAGAGAGATAATCCGCACAGAGTTCTCGAGTTTCGATCGCGCGGATAGAAACTTTTTGAGGACGAAGTGGGGAGGGAGAGATAGAAAAGATGAAAAGAAGAAGGCGAAGGCTTTTATCTACAGTGTATTTTAGCTTCCGCGACCGTTATTCAGGAATTAATTCATAATTAGAGCAAACGCTAGTGTGGCAACGTCGACTATAGGGTGAAGGCCTAACCCACATTCCAGGCACCGCAGCTGTTCCCCACGCCCGTCTCTCCTTCGGGTCGTTTCCATCCTTTTTTTCTTTCTTTCTTACTTTTTGTACTTGTCTTTTACCTCTTTATTTCCTTTTTTTCTTTCATTATCCTCATCGTTCGTTCCCTATTTTACTCTAGTTTCGCTATACGACGATTCGCTCGCCCGTTCCTATGCCTTTATCTACCGTTCCGCATTTTTTATAATCGACTTGTACAGGACGATTCAATTAAAATTTGTCCATATTTAAGTATTTAGTATTTTTTGTTCGATTGAGTAACGTAAAAAATCAATCGAGTGGAGGCAAGTTGGGAAATTTCACCAGTCGTACTCAAATTGTACTCAAACTGTATTCAAATGAAATTCAACTTGAAGTCAAGTTGGGTTCGACTACTAGTATTGTTCTACTTAACCTGTACTCAATTTGTATTCGACTAATATTCTTATACTCAACTTGTACTCAACCTGTATTCACACCGTACTCAACTAACAATAAAACAAACCTCCCTCCGCAAATATATCGAATACCGAAAAATTGTCTACAAATATTTGACCCAAGTTCCGATCGTCCATTACTCGCACCACAAAAATTAACGGTAGATTAATGTTTCATTTCCCCCACCCTGAATCCATTTCAATTCAAAATTTTCCATAAAATGGATATTAACGGTTATCAAGTAACGAACAAGTTCTGAATCGCCTTATATAGTACCTAGGAGCGATATTAGTATACCTCTGCTTATTCATAGTATACACGTAAGTACGCTCCGCTATCGCCTATCGCGTTTCTGTCGCGAGAGACGGTGGCGCGCGCGAGCGGTCCGGTCCGCTACTCGAGACTCTCTCGCGCTCTTTCTCTCGCTGATACACCTACACGCACCAGTCTCTATCTCCTCTCTCTCTTTGACCATGTGCCCCTCGGGTCGCATGTGTGTGTGTGCCTGTGTGTATCTGTGTGTACACAGGAGTCAGCAAGAACGGATTGAAACTGGTGTAACAGGGTGTTGGTCGTACGAATAGGTTATAACGTGTCGACAACGTCACTTTTTTTTTTTTTTTTTTTAGTTTTTTTCTCTTGTTTCTTTGTTTTGTTTCCGCCTCGAGGAATATAGACACAGGGAATAATGGAATTCTGGGCACTACAACCGGATCCACGTGGGGTCATACGATCGACGATGAAAACGAGACAAATGCTGATGACGCTGACGTTGCACGTTGCAATGTTTACCTTTCGCGAGATCGTCGTTTGTTTTATTTTCATTTTTCGATCGGTGCCCAACCGAGTCGGAATTCATCATTTTTTTAAACGTTTACATCGACAAATTATTCGATAATCTATAGAAATTTTTCGAATTTCAAAATAATTGCATGATCAAGTTAATTTTGAAACTCATTAACTATCTAATTACTCAGAAAAATTAAAAACCAGCTAAAGAATTGAATTTTAATATCTAAATTTATAATTAATCATATCGTCTAATTAATTTTCACAATTTTTATATTCGTTTTCATAAAAACGTATTTTTCACAAAGACAAATTAAATCAAACCTCGTCGTAACTTTTAGACACCTTAAAAGTTTGGTGTCCAGTGAAAGAATCGATTTGAAAAAATAAAAGATAAACGATAAAAATAAAATAAAAACGCCGAAAAATCACGAAAGTCTGAGCGTATAAAGGTGCGAAGTGACGACTCTGTCGGGAGGGGTTAGGGAAATAGCGAAGCGTGAAAGCGGCAGCCCAGCCCGTTGGCGAGAGAGGATCGGTAGTTGGTGTTAGCGGTGGTGGTAGTAGTAGCTCGTAGTGACATATTTATTACCACTTGGCGTAGATAGCGAGGCGCGAGAGAGGTTGTACTAGGCCTCGACGCCTCTCTGGCTACGAAGAGAGGCTCGCACACACACACACACACACACACATGCGGGTGCGTATAAAGACGCACACAAACACAGTGAGTGCTCATCGTTGGTTCTCTGGTGGCACGAAGATGCATTTGGGATGACGACTCCTCTCTGTCTCGTTCTCTCTCTCAGTGGTTTTGTACCAGCGACGCACGCGTTTGTCCTGATGAACTACTTGTCCTTGTCTCGTCGTGGTACCGACAACACCGCTCGTAGATCCGACATTTCGAAAGAGGTCGCTACACCCGGAAACTACTGTGGTCCTCGGTCGCGGACCTATCCTAACTCGTGCGCAGTCACTTTTGGAGGCTACGGGGCCAGAAAGCTGGAACGGTTTCTGCGATGACGCTTTTATTAGGTCGAGGACTTAGCTACGGACGGTCCGTTTGTCTTGGTTGTTTTTTAAACGGGTAACCGTGGACTCGGACAGGGAGAGACCAACCCTCGTTCTCGTCGTTGTGGGATATCGTCACTTACTTTTCGTACGAATTCAACGTATCGTGTAAGAAATTGCAAATTATCTAAGTTTAAACTTTGTATAAACTTCCAAGTACAAAGTTCGGAATATAAAGCAAACAATTCGAAGGAAGAAATCAAAAGAAAAATTAAGTACAATATTCTAAGTACAAAGTAAAAAAAAAATTCTAAGTACAAAGTACTCGGTTCAAAGCACAAAGTGATAAGTGTCAAATATAAATCTATAATCGCTCAGGACGTACTAAGTACGAAGGGGAAGCACCAAGGGCCAACTAATTACCAAGTACGCGTCGTCGAGTATCCACTAAGTATCGAGTACGTAGCGTACTAAATACTTGCTAAGTATCGAGTAGCTCGTGAATGGTGCCGAGTACGCAAAAAAAATACGATTCGACGTTACGCCACGAAAAAAAATGAAACGAAAAACGAAGAATTTCATTAACAATTCCGCCAGGCCGATTACAGAAACACGAATATAACTACCGGTGGAAGTGCGCTTCCGGAGTTGCGTAGGCGTTCTCTCGTAGTATCGCAACGATCGACTCGACGATTATGCGAAAAAAGAGACAAAAAGAAAAGAAAAGAAATACAACGCGTTCACACAAAACCTCCGTAGAATCGGGTGCCGAAATAATCCACCCCCCATCCCCCACCCCACCCAAAAAAAATGCCATTTTATTTCAATTTTCGTCGGGTGAACTCGCGATTATTTCTCGTCCGCGAACGAAGTATTCTCCACGCGTGAATAAAAATTCACGTGGTATAAGAATTGATCGGATCGGCTCCTCGATGTTTCCTCGATTGGATTGGAGAGGACAGGAAAAAAGAAATAAAGAAAAACATCGAAAAATAAAGATACGTCTCTCTCTCGCGCGCCACACCGCGCGTCCGCACGAGCCCCATCGTGGATTTTTTCTCGTCGTTTCTCTCTCTCTGTCTCTCTCCCTCCGAATGTTTTTACCCTTGGGGATGGGCCAGGCGGGCCCATTCGAGAAGAGAGAGCTTGTTCCGCCTTCCAAATAGAGAAGTTTCGCGGACTCCGCGGGCGCGATGTCTCTCTTCTCTTTCCACATTTTCGTTCGGGAACGTCCAGGGAACCCGGTGGTACGAGAACAACGAGGTGGGGTCCTTTGCCTTATTGAGACCCGCTACCTCGTGGGCCCTACCCCCTCCCTTCCTCCTTTACGAAATCGGTGCCCTTATGGTCCTCGGAGACTGTCGTGAAAGCGCGACTTAAAACTCCTGGACAACTTTTTCCACCACGGGGACGAGATAGACGTATATATATATATATATATATAGGACACCCATCGACCAAATCGACTTTGTGCGAAAAGGCAAACGACAATTTACGACAAAACCGGACCAATCCAGTCGCATTTTGAATTTCAAATAACGAAAGATTCAGGGAGGGGTGGGACCTCTCACGACTATCTTGGATGGACAAGAGGGCTGAGGAGCGGAGGGGGGGGACTAGTTTTTTCGACAAACCGCGAGAACGAGGGCGCCGCCCTTGGCGCATGCGTCTCCGAAAATTTAAATTTACGATTTTCAAACTACCTTCCGTTCTTTTCGTACCCTGCCTCGGCCCCCCTTCGTCATCCTTATTCGCTATTCCTCGATGCTCGATGCTCGCGTCACAGCGCCCTAGAACGCCGTCGGCTGTCCAAATGGGGTGAATCGTCTTCATTTCGTTCCTGTGAGGTCCCACGTGCTCGTGGGAATTCAATTTTTACCTCGTGGCGCCGACTCGCTCGGATCGCCGTGTTTAATTCGCGGGACCCGTTTAAATCCACGCGATGCGATAATATTGCTTGACCGAGTCGATTAGGGTAATTATGATAACGAGGCTTATCGCGATCGTCGTTATTTTGCTTGGGAAAATTGTGTTGACATTTTTTTTGTTTTTTTTTTTCAACATTATTTTCGGGCTGACGATCGTTTAAAAAAAATCTTTGGACGTTGTAGGTTTCCGCCATTGTGGCAAAAATTGCGATCTTTGGTTATCAAAATTGAATTTTGATGTAATTTCGGTGGAAGCAAAAATAATTTAAAAAAAACGAAAAATTCAAAATATCATCGTGCGCATTTTCGTATTTGATTATTGTCGCGAGGGAACGACGGAGATGAGTTAGAAATCCTGCGAGCTCGAACGTGGAAGAAAGGGGCAACGACCGTCGCGCGTAGCACAATTGTCTCTTTTTTTCTTTTACCGTCGCACGAGCTCGAACTCGCTGAACGATACAATTTTTTCCGTTTCATTCTTAGAAAATTATTTTTTACCGTCTCTCGTACGTTCGTAATTTCGCGAGCCCCCTACCCCCTCCCCCCGTTCGATCACCACGAATCGATCGATCGACGAATTTCGCGTTCCGATTATTTGGCAATCGACTCGGTATGGCGAATTACAAAATTTTATATATTTTTTTTCATAAATGAGTTTTCTTTTTTTTATCTTTTTTTGAATTACCAATGGAAACGAGAACCGGAAAAGGTCGGGTAATCAAGCGATTATACGTTGAATGAGAAAATAAAATAAAAAAAGAGAATGAGAAAAGTGAGCGAGAGAGAAGGGGGTCGGGGGGCGAGAGAGAGAGAGAAGGAAAGAAAGAGAAAAAAAGAGGTAAAAGCCGCGGCGAGACCTGGGGCCGACGACCCGTGGGTGGTCTTCGTCAGCACTTTCGTGCGACGAGACTCTCCCGCGAGCTCCGCGAACATCTGGTCTCGTCTCTGTGTGTCCGCGCGCACGCCTGTGTATGTGCGCTCTCGCGTTCGCGCGCATGTTCGCACGTGCGTGTTTATATCGTTTCATCAAAACTCGTCGAGGTTTTATCATTGTTTCATTTTTCATCGTTCACTCGTCTTTTTTCTTTCTTCTTCTTCTTTGTTTTGTTTTTGAAAAAAAAAAAAGAAAAACAATTTTCTTTCATTTTAATTTTCATAATTTCAATCGATCGCGATCGCGCAAACAATGTTTTCCGATTGCGAAAAAGTGAGATAGATCGAGTCGAAGCCGAGTCGATAAATAATAATTTGTTCGATCGGGCGGACGATCGACCGATTGTTTGTCCGTTCGTGAAAACAGTCGATGCAATATTTACGAAAATCGTCACGTACGAAATATTAATCGAGGGAACGACGATCGATCGGTTCGATCGTCAACGTCACGTAAAAACAATATTTTTATATTTCAATAATATAAATGTATGATCGAAATTCGACGAATTGAGAAGCTAATTTTTACTTCTTTTTTTTCGAACGGGAGAGAGAGAGAGAATGCGTCTCTCTCTCTCTTGCGTTTGTCGTTCACCGAAAAAAAAGTGTCGAGTACGGTGGTTTTAAGAATGAGAAAGTAATAAGTGGATATAAAATAATTCTTCGGCGGATTACCTCAGCGTCGTCGAGAGACCTTTTTCGAGGCGAGGCTTAAACTTTAATTCTCTCGGGTCGTGGGACGTATTTGTGAGAATTTTCTTATTTAACCCCCCCCCCCCCAAAATATTTTTATTTTTCTCCTTTTTGTATTTAATACTTTTTTTTCCATGTTATTTAGAACCTCTCCAGGTCGTAAGAACGAGCCCGAGTCATTTCGAGAGTGCTCGAGAGCGTCAAAATATTCGAGAGTATATTTTTACTTTACGCTCGATCGGTGAGAAAAAAAATGTCGAAATCCCTCCGATGTGGAGCGAAACGCTTATGTCAGGAGAGCACGTGCTTTCCGCAACCGGCGTGTCATGTCACTTTTCCTTCGTCTCGTACGGAACGACGCTCGCGCTTGTCTTCGCGAAGTCTTGATAACCGGAGCGCGATAACGTCGACACCGCGAAACGGGTCCTGTACCGCGCCCAACGTTATACACGCGCATTTACCGCCGCGCGTGCGCCCCGGCCGTTTATTAATGCCCCGCGCGGTTATATTTCGTACTGCGGTCGCGCGAGCGCGTGCGCGCCCCGCTGCTCTCGTTCTGCGCAGCCCCCCCCCCCCATCCTGCGCCGCTCTCGCTCTCTCGCGCTCTCGCTCTCGGGCCCGCGACACTCGCTATCTTACTCCCACTCGGCCGGGCCCGCGGTGCTGCAACGTCCGGGGCCTTAACCCACGTTACGTTCTTGCCGATCGGTCCATACGCCTCGCTCTCGCGGAACCCTCGTCGTTGTGTGTATCTGGGTCGTGTGTCTCGCGCTGGTTCGGGTGCGTCCCACAACGAACCCGCGATCGTTCATTGTTTTCGAAACGACGGGCGATACGTAAGCTTTATCCTCGGGTCTTACTTCGCGTATCACTATCGGTATGGTTGAGAATGAGAATTATACGTATGTTTCTTGTCTTCGGTGTTGAACGTTCGGTCGTTGGTGAGAACGGAGTTATGAGTTTTTATGGAGATCCGCCGATTCGAGGGTTATCGATGGTCGAAAGATGGGAAAAATGTATTTTGAGATTTTGTTGACGGGTTCTCGATTATGAAAGAAATTTTGTAGCACCCTTGACTGTCGATAGTCTCGATCCGGGACTTCGACTAGGTCGAGTAGGTTGAAATCTCTTTTTAATTCGAAAATATTTTGTAAAGGGGTTGCGCAATCGCCAGTGTCCCTGTACAACACGAATATCACATTCTTACTCTCCTCGAGATTTCAGCGTCGAAAGTTGAAAAAACTATTGATTTTTTTCTTTGTATCTCTCGTTTGTAAAAAAAGAAGAAAAAAACATTATTTACGCTTCTTCGCTACTCGAAACCCGTTCGAGTCAAAAGGTATAATATAATTCTACGTCCCGAGAGAATAAAAATCGTTAGATAAGCGTAGAATCGGGTATACACGGGAAAGGAGCGTTATGCCGGAATGTGAAAAGCGGTGTAGACCGATAGAAGGTTTGAGTGACGTTTCGGGGGCGAGCTGAGCTCGTTTGTCACCGAGCTGCTTCTCTCGTTGTGGCTATGGAGAGTTCTCGGGACACTAACACGTAGAAAGAGGGAGGAATACAGTGAGAAAGAGAGAGAGAGAGAGAGAGAGAGAGTGAACGAGAAAGAGGGAAAGGAGGAGAGAGAGGGAGAGCCCAGAGTTCATTTGTTCCGCGTCCGCGCGGTCAGGCCACCAACGGTTACCTCTCGCTGGTCATTCCCGGACGGAGGAGCGTGTCGTAGACCTTTTCCCTCCATATACCTTCGAAACATCGCAGACCTCGTGCGTTTCGTGCTTCGCCCATTTTTTTTTCATTTTTTCTCTCGTTCTCTCCCTCCCTCTCTCTTTTCATCTTACTTTTTACCCTTTCGCGTTAGATGGGTCTTCTTTCCATGGTCCGACACTCTTTCGCCCCGTCCAACGACGTTTCCTTCATCCTTTTACAGTCCCCGTCCTCCCGACCCTCGCTCGTATTTTTTTCTTCCCCCCCCCCCCATTTCTTTTTGTTTCCCTCCCATACATTAAGATAACGATGGCTCAGCGTTATATATCCCCGAGCTGACCTATCGGTCAAAGTCACGCTGCTTCTGGCAGTCGATCGGTTAGGAAGATGAAACCTCCACGCAGCGCCCTCTCCTCTTTGTCATTCTCATTTCTTCTCATTCGTATTATTTCGATATTTCGTACCTTGCTCGTTCCCCTCCATGGCGCCATCTTCGTCGATTCGACAAAACTTAAGAAACCACCTGTCATACCGGCCATTTTGGAAACTTTATCGTACGATCTTCAGGGGGTTGAAAAAGAAAAACAATGAAATGCCGAAAATCAAATTCTAACCTCAAAACTTCATATAATCCCTACGTTATTTATTCACCTTACGGTTTCTCTTATTACAAACAATTCACCATAATTATATTCCTAATGTTGCATTATTCGACCGATTCGATCGACTTCCGGTATTTCAATCCCGGCCACAGTCCCGATTTGACGTTTACTACGTGACGCGAAATTCTTTTTTTTTCGTACAAAAATGGCACTCCCAACTCTCGTTATACCAAATATACACACATACCATATCTCTCTCTCTCTCTCCCTCTATATATATATATATATATATATGTAAAGGTATACGTGGATACGTGTATATTATACACGATCGCGATAATCGTGTCGCGTGCTCGAGCTCGCTTCCGTGTCTCGGTTAATAAACACATCGAGAAACTGTCTGCCCTCGGAGGAACTTTGGGTCCCCTCTGCCCTCTCTCGTTCCTCGGTCAGACCTGCGTGTGGAGTGGTGAACGAAGGAAAAAAAATGTTGGTTCGATGGAGTGGCGAGGAAGCGGGGGGGGGGGGGGTGGTGGCGAGAAGGGCAAGGGGGTGAGGGGCGGGGGGAGAGAGTATTGCTTGCAGAGTGACCAAAAAAGGTGGCCCCGTTCCATCGCATATTTTCAAAGGAGCCACGGAGGGTCAGGGGCGGAAGGGGGAGGGCGGGGGATTCTTTAAAGACAATGGAACAACGAAAAAGGCGCGAAATCCAGGATATGGCGAACGCGTACGAAACCGAGTCTCGGTAGGTGTATCGTCGTCGTTCTCGTCGAGGTTTTATAATGGAACGCGAACATGTGGAGAGAAAAAAAAATCGGTTCGCCCGAAGAGAAGCAAAGAGGGTGAGGTGGGGGGGTGGGAGAGAGGATGGGGGAGGGGCAGGAGGAGAGAGGGAGTTTATACCAGCCGACGATTGAAGAACTCGAACACGTTCGACGAACGTCGCAAAAATATAAATTATATCGACGCGATGTGGACAGAGGGTGGTGAGGGGCAGGGGAGGGCAGGGGAGGAGGAGGAGAAGTCGGGAGAGACGTAGTTCGCGCACGCATTTGATTTCCTCACCGCGTCGATATTTATATTATTATTAAACGAAGTATGTGTGCTTATTATTGAAGGAATCGACGGATACGAGAAGGCGACGCAAAAAACGCGCAATCGAGACACGATTGTGGGACACCGAGGCGCTACGAATGACGACGATGTCATTGAAATGTCCGTACGAAACGTTGCGACGTGATGCTTCTTTTTTTTTAAACGGGGGGTGGAGTAGGGGGGAGGGAGATATTTATTATTGTTTTTGAGAATTTCGAGGTGATAAGTGTCGTGATTCGTGACTCATCGACCAAGTTATTACGATACGGTACGAAGATTTTTTAATTCGATTTTCGCTCGAGTTTGGAATAAATAAATTTTTTTATTTTTAAGTGAAAATATGATTTCGAGAATATATGAAAAAATTTGACGAATTTTTTCAATTCTTGTGTCGACACGACGTTATAGATACGAGGGCGAACGAAGTTTCGGTTTTTAACGTCACACGTCTCGTTTTCGAAATTTTTTGAGAAAATGAAAATTGTTTCGAAAACAGCAAAAGAAAAATCAAATTTTAATTCAGAATAATAAAAATTTGGACGTATAATAAAATTTGCCATTGAATTAGGAGTTCGATTATTCGTGACCCGAGGAAAATAATTTCTTTTCCATATAAGGGAGGGCGAGGGTTAATTACAGCAAATACAATTTTTATAATCACCATGTAATCTCGAAGAGAGAAAGCTCGAGATATCGTAAAGCCGCGGCATTTTAAGGTTCTCGTAATAATCAGCTAATACGAGACAAATGAAGAAGCTCGTGTCGAGGGGTCTCTCGGGTTCTTCGCAAGACGAGAGGGTACGAGGACTCCGGTACATGCGTGTGTGCTGTTCTGGAACGAAACACGGAGACTCTCGGGGGCCTCGCGAGAGTGAAAGAACAAGAGGACTCAGCGAGAGAGTAAGAGAGAGAGAGAGAAAGAGAGAGAGTGCGAGAGAGAGAGAGAGAGGGAGAGTCTGGTGCACGACGACGAGGTGATTAATGGAGTCTCCTCGTCGAGCGAGAGCTCCCCGCATCGGTGGATAAGATCTCCGATGGAATTCCCTCGGCTTTTATATTGGATTTCTTTTAAATTCGTTACTTTATCCGTCCGTCCACTACTATGTTAATAGCGTACCGATATGAGGAACCCCGAAGCTCTCTTGCACAGTTTCAGTCGCCTCTCTCTCTCTCACTCTTGAAAAGGAAAAGAGTACCACGAACGCTTCATTTATCATTCCTTCAAGTTCGTACTGACTTTGTCGGTTTCTCTCACTCTCGTTCATCTCGTTTCTCTTTCTCTCTCTCTCTCTCTCTCTATATATATATATATATATATATTTTTTTTAATTTTTACAATTTTTTCTTTTCTCAGTCCTCCGCCTGTATACGCTCTTCTCGGTGCTCTACAGCCTTGAAGCCCCGAACGAATCGCACGTGGGATTCTTTTGTTTAGGCCTCTTTTTCCATCTATGGGCGTGAAATGCTCGCCCTTTTTATTTCACCGAATGACTCATTTTTTTTCTCGCCTGTCGAATCGCTCGTTGAACTAAATCGCTCGGAAATTATTTTCGACTAATATTTATGATAATAATTTATGTAGAAACGGCGATAAAAAAGGGGGGCTTGTGACAAAAGTGCATATGTTAATTTTGTCTCGATCGATAAGGTAGAAATGAGTATTGGAATTTCGGTAATGTTGGACAAAATTGTTGTTGGTCGTGTTGTTTTTTTTGGTGAAAAAAAAGAAATGAAGAATCGTAGCGAAGCTTTCGAGTCGACTCGACGAGCGCGATCCGAATGCTCGATATAGCGCGGATATTTGTTGCGAACGACGAATAGTAGGTAGGAAAACGAGTGAAGGAACTCTCTTCGAGACGGTCGCCTTCCGTCCTCACTCATTATAATTCACTTCCTCGGTTGATTAATTGCCGTCATTTCCCCCTCCTTCTCCCCTCACCGCCCCTTCCCGCGACTCCCTGACGTCCCTTCCGTTCGCTCATTAACACATCGAATAACAAAGCTCACGAGGTATTGTTCTCGAGCGTTATTACGCCAACGGACGATTTACTTACGTATTTGCTATGAATTTATTTCAATTTTATTTTATTTTGGTGTTTTTTTTTCTTTTTAGTACGAATTTTCGAACACTAAAGACGTACGAACGATCGCTATTGAGGTTAGGTTGGACAAGATGACAATAAAAATCACGGCGTATGCAGATATGCGCAGTAGATCCTTTTTCTCTTTATCCTTTAATCTCAATTCTGCGCAGTTTGGGCCGAGGCAGGGGTGAGAGAGAGAGAGAGAGAGAGAGTGACGGAGAAAGGGACAAAACGCGAAAAGGAGGAGAGAACGTCGAGAACCGAGGCGAGCAGTACCTCTTAATCCAGATTGAAAATATGTAAATAAATCCACTCCGACTCGGTAGGTTGAAGGCGATCTCGGTCGAGCGAGAGAGTCGAGACCGTGAAAAGAACCGCGAGCGAAGCGTCCTCCCTGAGCTCTTTCTTTCCGTCTCTCTCATTCTTTCTCTTGCTCCCCGTCGCCCCGTTCCCCATTCCCTATTCCAGTGCGTCGAAAAAGTATTTTAATAGAAACGATTCATCATTCCGGGGCCCCCGACGCTTCCAACTCTTCTTGCCTCTCTTTCTTACCCTCTATCTTTCGCTTTTCTGCTTCTTTATCTTTCTCTCCGGGCTCATTTCTTTCCCGAACCGCGCTCACCCGCGGGCTCCGCCAAACTTCTCGGATGTACGGGAACTCACGTGCCCCGCCTTTGCAAAAGGGTTATTTTCTTTTCGTTTTGTCGTTTTTTCTTTCTTTCTTTCTTATTTCCTTCGCCAGTCCCATTTGCCATTTTTGGATTGAAATTTTTCCTGCCTTTCTGGCAATTCCGTCGGTCGGATCTTTCTCGTTTCTTTTCTCCCCTCTATTTTCGTTATCTCGTGATTTATTTCTCGAAGGTCCTTTCGCGCGATTACTTTTCGCTCAACAGGTCTTTCCGAGGAGAATCGAGCCGAGGAATCGTGTTTCTACGACCGAGGCTGAAGTTTCGCAGTCTGTTATGATTCTTCGAACCGGTCGGGGGACCCCGTGGAAAGAAGAACGCCCATGGAGTTCGCGGGTGCGCCCTCTGACAATCATATGAGAAGTTTCTGTCTACTACGCTCCACAAATATTTCTCGACCCTTATCACAAGGGGATCCAATTCTTCCTTCGACGAATCCGCCTCGAGACGCATAAAATATTAATCAGCAATCTCATACGTCGAAGATGACACGTTTAAGACGAATATTTTTCACATCTACTATAGCAACGAGCTTCTCGAAGCTATATGCTGAAAAGTGGCATTATCATTAATGCAGTGGCTCTAATTCCGCGCTGACGAGAGATTCTCCGGTACACTCTAATCGTAACACTTACGGCCACTCGCTAATTAGTCACCGAGGTCAATTGGAAACGCCCGATAGAGTGGAAGAGGCTGCAAAGTAGCGAGAAAATGTGGAGCGTGACACGTTTCGACGTAGGGAGAGATGAGAAAAAGAATTTGAACATGAGCATGTAAATTTTCTGCTCGCTTACTACAGTTATCAACAAAGTGACCGAGTGTTTCGGTTCTTGTTCCTCCACTCGGCATGCATATGCCAGTATAACGAAGAAGCGAGGAGGGTACTGTTGGCCGCACGCTTCACGAATCGTGCTCTTGCGGACATTCGACCAGCTCCAACGAACGAACCAGACCGGACCAGGCAGCGCGAGCTATAACGCTCGGCCACTATAAATCTCGGAAGTTTTAATGCCCCGCAGGCTGCAAGTCCTTCTCTCCCTCTCGCTTTCTCTCATTCTCTGTTATTTTCCATCTCACTTTTATGCCCCTCTTCTCGTCATCCTGAGGCCCCTTTGCAATATCACGATCCT
This sequence comes from Netelia inedita, assembly GCA_964017225.1. Taxonomy (NCBI): domain Eukaryota; kingdom Metazoa; phylum Arthropoda; class Insecta; order Hymenoptera; family Ichneumonidae; genus Netelia; species Netelia inedita. The sequence goes on from OZ024923.1 coordinate 5,074,367, forward strand.
TTTTCCTGCTGTACCCCGCGCAACACCGCGTGCCCTGGCTCTCTCGCGGTATAATATTCCCAACTTGCTGGTTCTTTCTCGCTTTCGTTCCCCGTGCTCTCAGCTTCCCTCTATATGCCATCTCCCTCTATCCACCCCTTGTAACTCCGTGTCGACGCTCCGTATTTGCATACAAGCATAATAGACGCGAGCTTGACGCCGCCGGGGTTGTGCGAACCTACCCTTTTACTATTAATTTTATAAAATTATTCAGCGGCCCGTTGTGACGCGTTTTTTCTTCTCTCTCTCTCTCTCTCTCTCTCTCTCTCTTCTTATTTTCTACTTCATCCATCTATTCGGAGATTCGACGAACTCACGGGGAGCCCCGAAAAAATATACATATATATATCCTTTCCACCCCGTCCCATCGTCATCAGTTCGAGACCCCTGCGTATGCCTGCTGGTCCTTATTTAAATAACGGATTTTACGAAATCTCGTTTTATGCCGAGATCGCATGGGGTGTGCGTGCGACATTGACGACACTCACGACCCGTGTCGTGTGTTTTGCTACGCTTTTTCCTGACGGGTCGCGAAGGAACGGGAAAACTCGTGTATACTTTGACACAGTTATACGTTTTCTTTTTTACTTCGACCCGTTCCCTAAAAGCGTTAGTTTACGCTAGCTGACGAGGGTTCGAAACGAGGAACAGCGTTGAAAATTTTCTAAACGTCGCGATCGAGACCTCCGTCTCATTAACGCCATGAGAATGTTTTTTTTTTGTTTTCTTTTTCTCCCACAGTTCCATCTTCTTACAGTCAATTAAGAGGCCTTATTTCCAAGACGATTTGGGTTTGCCCGGGTGTATTTTCGCGAGTGGTCTAGCCACGTTTGGTCGAACCCGTAAAACTCAGCAAAACCTACCCAGACGATTAATTAATTAACCGATGCTCGGTCTTCGGTTAATTATTCAGGTTTCACGGGGGTGGCCCACCATAGTCGGAACAACACGTTTCTATTCTCTTTTTATTTTATTTCTCATTCCGTTTTTTTTCTTCTTTTTTACCCCGATATATCTCATTATATATCGACGCTCGCACCACGAGCCAGTGCCAATTAGCGGCTCAGCGAAATTTTAAAATTGAGCGTATCGTCGTAACCAAAAAAAAGAAACAAAAAACACAAAAAACACCGAAGAAAAAATACCCAACTGAACTCCGTCGGCGGTCATTTTCCACCTGGTTTCGCGCTGACTCGGGACACCTTAACGAGTTACTCTTTAGCGCATTTTGTGAAATCCACCAATAGACACCTATTATATTATTCGCGAACGAGCTCCTGTGCCACGCGGCATATTGTTATTATCATTTACTCTTTTCGTCATCTTCTTCTCGCTCTCGTGATCTTCTCGTTTCGCATCTTGGTTTTGGCTCGAGACAACCGGCCTGTCGTACCGAGAGTCCGCGAAACTCACGGTGTTCTCGCGTCGCGGCACAAACCGTATATATTCGGGTCTAAATAGTTGGTGTTACGCTAAGTAGACCTAACGAGATTAGTAAGTCGTTGCGTGCTCTATTTTTAACGCCTTTTTACACTTGTCTCCGTTTCTCGCAAAAATATGCTCTCGTGCACGTATACGAAAAATATTTGAGCGCTCGGGCACGCTGGTATGCGTGACTTTTAAAACCCACTTTACTCCGACAAATAAGTGCGTCTCGTTGAAAAATAAGAGATACGTCTCGAGGCTCTCGATCGAGTCACGAACACGGAGGAAAAAAGAAAAAAAATTGCCGATCGTCTTTCGCGCGTCTGGAATTAATCGTCGACGCGAACGTTTCCGCTAATACGAGAGCTCCGTCGCCTCTCGAAATACATCGATTTCATTTATATTAATTGTATTTAATTAAAGTTTCTCGCCTCTTTCTTTTTTATTTTTCAAATCGAGTCGTAACTACGTCATTGAAACGAAATACGATCGTTTTTATTTTCGACGTTGATCGAATATTAAATTTGGTTTCGTCGTTTCCCGCTTTTTCACCCGTACGTGGAGAATTAATATCGCGGCGCTCGTCGCGACGTAGAAAATTTTATTTAACACTTTGCACGCTGATTCCTCTCATCTTATCGTTAAGGAGACTCTCTCTCTCTCTCTCTCTGTTCCTCGCCGTTCGTTCCTCCTTTTTTTCGCTTCTCCTCTCTTTCCGTCCGGCGCAAAACGCGCACTGCATCGCCTCGTGGAGGCCTCGCTTGAAATTACGAATATTATGACTTCAACCAGTTCTCAGAATTCTATGTTTTTCATTCTTTAATCTCAGCCTCTCGTGTTTCACACCATATCTTATGAACACATTCGCCCTTCCCCTTTAGCTTCTCGCGAGAGCTTGGCACACACACGGACAAATCCATCCAGACACATACACACGCACATACATACACGGATGGTCCTTTTCCCTCGCGAACACTCTTCATCTCGTTCTTTCATTCGTCTTCCTTCTCATCTTCTGTCCTTCTTCCTCTTGCGTTTTCTCCCACACTCTCCGTCTCTCTCTTTCTCTTTGGCTCGTCGAGAGTGCCCACAGTTCACTTCATTTGAACGACACTCGCGGGACATTCAATTCCCGCATCCTCGAGCCTGAAATCGGAGTTCCAGAACTCCCCGAAGAAGACGATGATGAGGAAGAAGAAGAAGAAGAAGAAGAAGAAGAAGAAGAAGAAGAAGAAGAAGAAGAAGGGAGAGGAAAAAAATGAAACGAAAAAAAAAGAAAACATTAAAAACGATGACGGAGAATCCTCGGAGGGAGGAATTCTCGCGAGAAATTTCTCAAGCGATTTCCAACGATTCTCGATCTGCCTCGCTCGCTTTCGTTTTCGATCCGTTTGCTTTTCGTTTGCTAAGCGTTTCATTGTTCTTACGTGTTGGACGAAAGAAAGAAGAAAAAAGAACTAAAAAAAAAAGAAAAAGAAAAGGAAAACAGTTCTAACAATTTTAATACGACAGACTGTCCCGTTACGACAAAGTTGAAACATTCAAAGAAAAAGTAGAAACAAAAAATCGGATTAAAAATGCTGACGTCGCGCGAACCGCGAATTCAAATTGTTCGAAAGAAAAAAGCTAACGTCTCGGTCCAAAAAAGCGTTATGGCCAATTGTCGCGAGTGGCTTTTGTGCGTTCGTGTGGGTGACGGAGATGATTCTCGCGAATAAAAGAAAGAATGAAAAAACGTACAACAACGAGATAAAAAAATACGAAATAAGAAACTAGGAGGGGGCCGGTATAGGGGGGGGGGGGGGGGAGGGGGAGGAGGTAGAGGAGAGCAGCAAGGAGAACGGTTGGAAAGCTGCGCGCGGCTTCTCTTCGGGTTCCGATAAATAATATATTTTAAGCCGGGGCATCACAAGACGAATTTGAATAATCTCTCGGTATTCCAGCTGAGAGAGAGGAGGAGGTGGAGGTGGAGGAGGAGAGCCTGGTCCAAAGGCAGAGGCCACTCCAGAAGCCAACCGAGACCTTCCCGGTTCTGGTCTCCTCGTGTGCGCTCGTGAATAACTCGTACAGTACGATTCATATTATCTTCCCCCCACCCCCTCCTCTTCCTTCTTTTCCTCTCTGATACAAATATACGTATTTATCCTTACACATGGGTACGTCCCACGCGAAAACCGCAAGACGCCGACACTCGACGAAACTCACGAATTTCGTTGTTTCGAAACGAGAGTTTCACGAGTGAAGGAAACTACGGTCGTGTACGACACGGATGATAATTTTCAAATATCGAGACAAAATTTGATAGTCTGAAACGTCCTGTAGGAAAAGAGAGAGAGAGAGAGAGAGATGGACCAGAGACGCGAGGAGATGAGGGCTGGTAATATTACACTCAAGTGTTTGAACGAACGAACGCGCCACGCGCGTTACGTGGGCCAACGGAGCATGGGCAAGAAGCGGCGCGGGAGAATTTTTTCTCTTTTTTGTCTTTCTTTTTTTTTTTCTTTCGGTTTCCAGTCCTTCTGGCATCGGCATCAGCGTCGAGATATGTCGAGTGTCTCGGATGTACATAAAATACGGCATTTGCCAGGCTGAGAAACATTCGACGCGAGAGCAACGGATATCTTGCGTTTTAGCTGCCAGCAAGATCCGACAGTTTTACGGTTTTTAGGCGCGGAAGTTCGTTGGAAGCAACGACGAACACACTGTCAACACTCGAGGTTTTAGTTCGCATTGAGGATGGAAACGCACCCGACGACCTTTCGCACGAATTGCCGAACGCGATCGGACTTTCGTACGATTGGACACTGCGCTACGGCAGTGGAAAAAGTAGCGGTCGCGGTATATATTTTTAATTTGCATTATTCATGAGCAATTAGAGCGAGAAGAAATTAATCCAGTAAGCGTACACACGAGGTCGATAATAAAATCGGGAATTTCTTATCAATCGGCTATCCGTCAATGACCACCCGGACGTCGTATAAAAGAGCTTTGTTTGTTTAACTGGTTTCTCCTCGTCACGCTAACAGTTTACGGACGCGGGTTCAATAAAAATAACGTGTCGGAGGCTGAGGCAGTTGCTTCGTGAGACGACACTCGGTGGGACACCTACCATAAAAACAACGTAGACACACTTTCGGGGAATCTCACGAGTCCTCGCGTGCCATTATTCCTCTTTCTTCTTGCTTTTCTCTTTTTTTTGGTGTTTCTTATATTCGCTTTCCACCTCCATTTATCCGCGTCCTGCTGACTCTCGAGGGGAGAGAGACACTCTGTTTTGCATGAGAATCTAGGCCAACTACGGGAAATGCGATAATTCGTAGTCTCGTTTTTAGAGGCCGGGATCGTAGGATTCCTACGTCTGTCCTTGTCTTTTAGTACAATAGGGCGCCGCTCGGCGCGGCGCTGCGAGCGGCCGCGGTAGCATCCCAGGCGCGGCCGTACCGAGCGTTTCGCCATTACGACAAATGATTTAAACTTCATTTACCGCTCTGATAAACAGCCGATCGAAGAGATTTTTGAAATTTACGAACTTCTTGGTCAATGGATGAGAAAATTATCAATTTATCGTGCGAGACCGATGTTTTGGATGTTTTCTTTTTCTTTTAAATCGACGAACGCAATGGAAATTTTGCGGAAATTTTATTACGAGCAACCGACGTACCTGCACGTTCGCGGTACCCGAAGGCATGTTTTCATCGCGTACGTACGAGACTACGAGCGGTAATACACCGGTGATGATAATATTATTCAAGGTCCGCCCCGTATTGTGTGTGTGGCATGGTGGGGGCACGAAACGGGGCGGCCCCGCTAGCGTGTAGGTACTGTAACAGATGTTAATTATCCCTTCTGTATAGTCCGTCGAGAAGACTTCCAAGCTCGACGCGCTCGGTACAGAACGCTCCTATCGCCTTTTTCAAACATACCCAGATTACAAACTCCATTTCCTCATTACCCCCGTCGACACTCTCGCGAACACGGTAAATACTAATTAAACAAACCGTCCATAATCATTGCGTACGATACAGTCCATTGGCGTCCTATTTATCATGCAACATTGCTAGAAGAATTAACCCGAGGAAAAAAAATGTTATCGAAACAGAAAAAATCATTAACATACAATACGCATTTCAGCGTCATAAGTTCGACAAAGTATTCCATTCGTACGAATAAATTACATCGATCGCGCTATTAGAGACAAAAGTCCAACAAACTAGCACGAGCAAGGAATATCAATAATTTTTCGCCTCTCATCGTCACGAGTCCTCCCTTGCCCCTCCCCTTCGACCCTCGTTGCGTTCTTCTTTTTCTCTCAATTCCATCAACTTCGATTACGGTCGTATGGGTCTATAGTGTTGGCTGATACCTTTCATAAATTCGAAACACACAGAGAGCGACGAGGAGGACGGAAAAGAGAGACGAAAGGAAGGAGAAAAGAAACGAAACGAAGTAATACGAATACGAGAGAATTAACGATCGTAGTGCTTGATGGTACGTGAGGGGCAAAGAGTTCTCTTTCTCTTTCTCTCTCCCTCTCTATCTCTCTCTCTCTCTCTCTCTCTCTCTTTCTGTTTGCGAGCGCGGGGGCCCCTAACAATAATTTATTCTAGATCCGCCCCCCGTAATCCCGTTGGTGGGGTGAAACAGGGCGTCGCCATGCTCTGCCTCGGTTCGCAACATCGTATGCCTTAGCACGAGAGAGAAAGAGAGAGAGAGAGAGAGAGAGAGAGAGAGAGAGAGAGAGAGAGAGAGAGGTGCTGTAACAGATGTTAATTATCCCTTCGGTATAGTCAACTCCGAGAGTTTCGCTTTCCTATCAATCTATATTGTTCTTCCAGCTGGCATCGTAGATTCACAGCGCGCTCTCGCGGACGATTTTGCAACTACCGCCTCGAGTGACCTCCCCGAGTCAGTTTAACCGTCGCGATTTTCATCGAGTTAGCGTCGAGGTGGCTCGAGTTTTGCAAATTCCGTAAATAAATTATTTCCCCTTTTTCCCCCCGAAGCTCGTTACACTGACGTACAAACGAAACTACATCATCGGGTCCCGACTAGATACGCGCTAGCGTTTGCGCATGCGCGCCCCACCACTCCCATTGGTACGCATCGCGCATGCTCGACCGACGCTGCGACACTCAGCGACGTTGGCAACCGCACACTCGTGCGGGCCTTTTGTTTACTCTGGCCCGTAATCTTGAAGCAAGCTCGCCTAACAGTCCTCGGGGTCTTTCTTTCAGAGTTCTTTGCTCCGTTCCCGGTGGCACGAGAACTCAAAGTTCCTTTGTTTTGTGGCTCGTTTTCGAATTTCCTCGCAATTTGCGATGCTCGTTTACGACTCCCACTCCATTAAGCGAGGGCCCGTGCGCGTGCTCGCACGCGCAGATTCGCCTCGTTGTACTCCATAAAAACTCGTTAGTCATTCCTTCGCACTTTGATTGCTCGAAGGAAAATCTATTTTCTTTCATTTCACTCTATCCGTCTCTCTCTCTCTCTCTCTCCCTGACTCTCTCTCTTACTCACTCACTTTTGTTCCGTTTTTACTATCGAGTATACCAAGTTGTCCGGGTGTGAAACGAGAATTTATGGAATGACTATGAAATCAGTAATGAGACAGTGCAATTGGATCGATGATTTAAAAGTACTTGTGTGCGTGTGTGTGTGCGCGCGCGCACTTTGGCACACCGGGTCAGATCGTTGTTTGTCCGGGTTCGATGTCGAGAGACTCTCTCGATAACTACGTTGACGGTAGCCTCGATTTTAATACACCTCGAAGGTGCGTATTATATTGTATGACCACATTCCATGGAGTCGTATGGACACACCCGTGTCTGGCCTGGATGAGATCTCGTGCTCACTCGCTCCGATGGCAATAATTTCTACCTTCTCGGCCATTTGGTTATGGCGTATTCATTGTTGAGCCGAGACGACGTGGAACGATCGAGAAAAGTGGAAAGGGAGAGGGAGAGAGAGCGATTGAGAAAAATTCTACGAAAGACAATGGGCAAGAATGGTTTTAATGGTTTATGCTTATGAGGTCGTCTTTCACGAGATGCCAGTCTCGATGACAGAATGAAATAAACGGGATGGAAAGAACAAAAAAAACAACGCAATCGGCAAGAATTCAACGATACGGGCTATCGTCGAATCAGCATTTAGAGCAAATTTTTATTTTCTTATCGTGTCCTCGATAATAATGAAGTGTCTTTTTCCTGTTGCAGAATGCTTTGAAGCGACGACAGGGGTACGGAGAGATCGAGATGTCAGCCGTAACGAGTCCCTATGGCCCAAGTAAGTCAAAGTTTCTAATCATAATTTCGTCTTGACGTCGACTTTACGACGGACCTTAAGGTTTTCGCTAAATTAGGAACGAGGAATTGTATTTAAAAAAAAACAATTGGTGCGTATGTTTCTTTTGTCGCATATGACATCAACAGCGGAGATGCTATCCGACTCGGTGTACAATTACGCGACGTCCCGACGGGCGACGACCGATCAGGACAGCGATTCGCAGTTCGACACCCAGTCGCAGATCGCGCTGCACACGTCGAGCATGCAAAAGCCTCGCAACAAGAGGAAAAATTTCAAGCCGATCAACAGTAGAATGGCCGAGGTCTCGGACGATTCCGAGAGGGACGACGAGGATCAGAGCGAGGAAATGGCGGTCGACGAGGCAAGCTCGAACGACGTCCTCGAGTACGAGAGGAAAACCCTCTTGTTACCGACCGAGGAGAGATCGAAGCAACAGAGATTGAACAATAATGAGGCGAGCCCGATGGATCTCTCGGTCGCGACGAGGCCACCCTCGTCCGAAGGGGACGAAGACAGTGGCGATTCCATGAGGCACAAGTTCATTCTCGAACAGCTCAGATCGCAAAAGGTCTATTCCCCTAGCGGAGAGGTCAGTAATGAAATATTTTAAGAAATCATTTTTACCGACTGAGTAGAAAGAAAAAATAAATAAATAAATAGATAATAAAAAGTCCAAACTGAAACAACGAGTATTCCGACTGACTTTGATCATTCATTTGTTTATAATAATATCGTTGTTGTTATTCTCATTATTGTCAGGTACCAAGTCCAAATTCCGAGTCGTCGGGGAAGAGCGATAGTCCTGGTCAAGATCACGATGGCATTCATTCGGTTTTACCCGAAGATCAGGAACAGGACTTCAATGACGACAGAATGGAGCAGAACGATGACGTTGACAATGAGAATGAGAATGAGACTGACGTCGAGGAAAGAAAACCGTTCGAGGGTATGAGCGACTTCGCCGAATCGACGATGGAAGAATTGCTCGCTATATATGGTCTAGCCGGTGGTGAACTGGCCAAATCGGTCAGCAGACAAGTACCACCGACGTTTCTCAACCCCGCTGCTGGACAGCAAGCCCAACATCACCAACAAGCTCAACAACAGCAACAGTCTCAGCAACAGGGTGAGTTTCAACCCTTACTCGTAATTTTTCGATATCCATGATTTATTTCATTCGTAAATAAAAGAATACTAATAGTTTTAATAAATAGAAACGAAAGAAATGTTTGGCGTTAGATGAAAAATTTTAACGAGTTTTGAAAGTGCCGAAAAAAATAACGTACACGTGCGGCCCCAGTAATTTGAGGTCTGGAAGACATCCGGATGGATGAAATTCTGTTATTGTTCAATTCAACGACGAAAATATAGCGCGAGATTAGGGATTAGAATAATGTGAAGAAAAGAAGATTAAAAAATATATAAGAACGGACACACTCGCGTCGTTTTCCGTTCAAGTTGAGCAACATGGTGAGGTTCTTTTCTGTCGATCACGAGGGCTGACCCAGAGATAAAGATCTTGTGTGAGAGAGAGAGAGAGAGAGAGAGAGTAAGAAAATTTCGTGAGTCATTTTTTGGCAGCCAACTCGTAGGAATCTCGGTTGTCCTCCTTAACGATCTCGTTCTATTATAAAAGTCGATTGTAATGGTTCATCGAAAAGCTCGTTCGGTATTTTTTTTTTTGAACGTCGATCATCGGCGATCGAGATTATTCTCGAAAATCAATCGTTCCAAATTTATATTCGATCCCATCGAGAAGGAATTCCATCGTTGTAATTTCTCGATCAAGATCAATGACTAATGCTCTCGTAAGACGATCCTCGTTGTTATCTTTTACAATTGGTCGCTGTGACCCTCGAGTTTTTAAAACTGGTGCGATCGACTTTTTAGAATCGACTGTACGCCGTAGAACAGGGTATATACATCTACGAGAACAGAATGTGGGTACTCGCGTATCGTAGTGGGTTCACATATGCGCGCGACTCCCCGTTGCTCTCTGTTCCATACACAAGTGAACATGTTGATGGCTCTACGGCTCAAAGATGGCCGACTTATAACTCATAAAGTCGCTCGAGGTCTTCGCCTTCGCGGGGAATCATAATGCCACTGGTCGATCGTGCCAGGATCGAACGATCGGCAAATGCCGTAAATTTCGGGCCCGAGTGGTTAAAAATCGATCGAAGCTATTTCGCAAGGCGCGTCATGCCCGAAACGATCCCATGACGAGACGAAAAAGTGAAATTCGCGTCTGCCGAAATTTGTTCGGCAAGCCGAAATTATTGCCCAAATTTCGTCGACGTAAAAATGAAATTTCGGTCCGCCGAAATTTCGTCGAATATTCGGTAGGCACTTGGAATATTTTCTCGTCGGTTCGTCGACAATATTCGAACAGAAACGGTGGACCGTTCGACGATGAGCTGTTATACGTCAAGATTTCTAATCGTGTCTCGAGATCTTCGACCGAAAACTTGGGCAACGTCACGACCGATTGACGTACGGACGAAAAAAAGGATTTCAGGACTAAAAGTGTTCCGGGGCCGACATTCTCGAATCCCGTCGTCTTCTTCGATACAGACGAACACATACACACGTGTCCCGTAACAGGTCTCCCGATTTTTCGATATCCTTCGCCACAAGGGCACCAGAAAATCATCACAAAAATCATATATGAGCCGGATAGCTAAAGAGGGGGGAGTAAGAAGAAGAAGGAAAAAAAAGAATAAAGAGAAGGAGATGGCTCAAAAGACTTCGCTTTGCCTACAACTCGGTGGACCCATTAATCATTCGTGTAGGCCTCGCTCGTCCCGGGCCCCGGATAAAGGCAGAAGAATGAAAAGAGGAGACGGACAGTCGGACGAACGCGGGACCGCGCGGCGGTTGGAAGTTCCTCACCGAGATATATCCTTGCCTCTCGATCTTCTTTCCCTATCACTCTTTCCACTCTCGCCTCTCGTCTCTCACCATCTCTCCCATCCTCCCCCACACCCAGGACCCCGTATCCTTCTCGAGCGAATCATTTTTTATCTCGCGCCCGTTTCGTTCGCTTCTCGTTCCGTTTTCTTTTTTTTTCCACTCATTCTTTTTCCTTTTTTCCTCATGTTCCATTCTTTTTCTCTCGATTTTCATTCGTCGGGTTTCCATTGTCAGTCGCGAGGTGTGCCAGGGCAAGAAGAGAGAAGCGAGAGAGAGAGAGAGAGAGAGAGGGAGAAAGAGAGCACTTCTCTCACCTCCGAAGCCTCGCACGCCGAGATTCATTAACTGATAGCCCCTGTTGCACGCTTTCATTCCCGGATAAATGGGCGGTTTTGTTTCATATTTAAAACCTCCTTAAACCCCTCTTTCTTGTTTAAGTACAACGTGGACGTTGTCACGTAAAGGACGTTATTTATCCGGAAATTTCGGCAAACGGAAGAGCCCTGGAAGATAGAGAAAGGGGAGAATGCGTTAGAGGATTAGAGGAGGGCGGGGGGAGCATTGCCGACGAGAAGACACGTTGTACGACAGAAGAAAGGAACTGAGGATCCGGATCGGAATGAGACGCGGGTCTTTATGTCTCCGTTTTGTGCGAGTTCGTACGTTAGCGTCTATCGTCGTATGGCGCCACGACCAAGAGAACCCTAACTCTCGAGCACGTACGGGTCGTGCGCTCGATGGAAGTGTTCCACGACGTCGAACCACCGACGGATCCCGAAATCGGAGAGCTCCCGTTTGTCCTGACAAGACAATATATAAAGCCTCGCGTCGAAGATTCCTCCTGGAAGCTACGGGTTGGATCGAGTCCAACGGGGTTGTTTGTTTATTCTCTTCGTACCTTTTTATCTTCCTTTTCTACTTCGTCTCATTCTACTGTAAATATCAAGGGTACCGAGTCTCTCTCTCGAGGGCTTTTCTCGCACGATCGATCGGTTGAAAGATCACCCTTCGAGCATCCCCCTTTCTTCAACCCTTCCGAGTTTTCTCTCTCCCTCTCGCTGTTCTCAAACGACACTTCCGGAATGAAACATAGCGCCGAAGAGTTACGCTGAATGCGGTGCCACCTGTTGGAGTTTTTGTGTACTCACCACTCCGGGGAACCACTGAGGAGAACCGTGTAATGAGGGGTTCGTGGATGAAAGTGCGAGAGAGGGGGGGCGCGAGGGTGAACGAGTGATAACGAAAGCTCCAGAGGCAAATTGGCCCCGGGTTCGAGCTTCGTTTGGCACTCTCAGGCGGCCTCTCTATATAATCCCTCTCCTCCCTTCACTCACCGACCTTGGGGCCGGGACAGGGAGATTCCCATCCCGGACCGAAGACCTGTTGCTCATCGCAGCTTCTCTCGCATCGCGCGGATGGAGAGATTCGTCGTTCCTCCAGCGATTCAACAGTTGTTCGAATGGTTTAGAGGACCATCTCGTTTTTCCTTCCATCCCCTCGGAAAATTTTCCTATTTTTCACCACGATTTGATCAATTTCATCAAATTTATCCAACGATCGTTTGTCGATGGAAAAAAAACAACAATGGAGTCTGAAAACGTGAGCAAACTTCTTGGAAAATCGTCGACAATTTTCCAGTTGCGAAACGTATACCTAACGTTTCGCATCTGTTGGACGCGACTCGGTCCATGAAGTTATTTAACCTCAACAATCCGTCACCCGTCTTTATCAAGTTAACCCCAACATCATTGCTTGAACCCGACAGTCCAAGTTCGCATTAAAAAAAAAAGAAGAAAAAACCCACACACAAAAAGAAAAAGTAAAAGCCTCGTTCGACTTTAACAATTCAAATCTTCCCATTAATCTCCTCCCCTGTACAATACACGTATAAAAAAAAACAATTTCGAAAATTATCATCGAGAATCAACCTCTCAGACGCTTTCGAACTTTTCGCCATTCTTGTGTTCATCCAAAGAAAACGCAAAAAACGAAAACATAAATGAAAAGCAACAAATTCAAGAGCGAGACCGAACGCGGAATGACGAGATCGTGAAACGTTTTATGAAACCTTTTATGAAAACCTTTTACGAGTACGCCGTCTGAACGGAGCCGCGGTTCTCGTTCGTTCTCCTCCCTCCCACCCCCTCACCACTCTTCTTCTTTTCTTCTTCGTACTTTTTTCTCTCTCTCTCTCTCTCTCTCTCTCTTTCTCTCTTTCAGTATCTGTCTGTATGTGTGTGCGTGTTTTTTTTTCTTTCCTCTTATTTCCAAGCTTCTGCTCCACACGTGCTGCTTCTGTTGCTCGGAATTATATGCCATACTCCCCCCTCCATCTCCACCACCACCTCCTCCTCCTCCTCCTCTACTCTCTCACCCCCGCGTGCCCGGTGGCTTCTCCTCGCTCGAGTGTTTCACGAGCGGCAAAAGAGATTATTACGAGTGAGAGAGAGAGAGAGAGAGAGAGAGCCCGAGCCTACGTATAAATGGCGAACATACGTCATACGAATACGATCGGATTTTAACGAAAATTCAACATATAGAAATGTAACACCGTTGGTATATTTATGTATATAGATAATCCGGATACATCGACATGTGGTACCGTGACGTCTCGTTTCCGGGTCAATTGATTCTCTCTCTCTCTACGTGCTCGTGGCCCGTTGTCTCTTGTTATTTTTTTTCTTACGTTCTTTTCCTCTCCTTCTTGTCGTGTACCCCCCCCCCCCCCCCCTGTTCGTCGTCGTTCTCACTCGTCTGGTCTTATCGTCGACTCTTCGTCGTTTCTTCGTCAATTAAATTCTGACTCAGCGTGCGGAAGATGCGACGTCCATGGTGGTGGTATACGTACGTGGTTCGCGCGTACGTATACGAGCAAATCATCGAGTCCATCGAATCGACCTCGTTCGTATTGATAATAAAATACCGGGACGATCGTCCATCCTCGATTCGTTGATCAAACAACTTTTGCAGGAGCAATATCGAGCACGTGGGAATCCAATTTTTTGTCGTATTAATGGGAAGTGTACGAGGTGGGGGGCACGTGGGGTTAAGTCTTGGAAGTTAATACGGCACGGTTTTCAGGCCAGGGAGGAACGACACGATCGGGCAGTGTTCCGTTGGGTAATTAGCGAACGATGTTAAAATTAGGGCCGCGCGATATTACGAATTTAATTTTTGACGTTGGAAACGATCGTATTTTTCATATTTATGTAAAATATTTGCTCATGGAAAATTTATATTTTACATTTGTATGAAAATATTAAAATGTCAATTAAACGTTGTTTCTTTAACAAAATTAAACAAGAAGATAATACACTTTTAATATATTTTCGCGCCTAGTGTAAAAGTTTCCGAGAAGAGAGAATTTTCGAAATAAATAATCTCAAGGGTGGTCGTATGTCGACATTTCGAAGAGAAATAATTTAGGGAGACGGAAAAAACAAGGGAGGAACTTCGAATATTCATATTGTTTTCTTCAATTTTTTCCTCCCTTTTCATTCACTTCGAGGGTTTCACGTCTCTTTCTCTCGTTCCTCCTCCTACTCCTCCACCACCGCTTTTTTTTCGTACATCATTGGCGTTGGTCCCTCGTTCGATCCCGCAGCGGCAGCATCATCCCCCTTTTCTTTTTTTCGTCTCGAAAGCCCGCGGCTCGAAAGCGCGCGGGCATCTTGTTTATTTTGCCCGTCAGCTCGCTGACACTCGGACATTCGTTTAAATTTAGAATTCAATGGGATCCTTTTACCCGGTGATGCTGCGGTCCACGAGCTCTACGGAGCTGAACTCCGCGAGAGTTCTCCTCGTCACTATACCAATATCCAACACCAGCCGACCGACACCACGAGCGATCCCCCCACCCCTCTCTCTTTCCCCCCTTGCCCTCTCTCTTTTAATTCTCGCCGATTGCACATGCGCACTCGCCTGCAACAGGCACTGGGCTTCTCTTGCGGATTCGCCCCTTCCCCCCGCGCAGACTCACGCACGAAGATGATTATATTTGTTTAATTTCGCCTCGACGCGGATACTCAATGAATTTCTTCTTCGAAACACCGTTTTTTTCTCTTCTTCTCTCGCGCACCCTCTTTCTCTCTCTCTCTCTCTCTCTCTCTCTCTCTCTCTCTCTTTCTTTTTCGCTTTCTACCTTCTTTTTTCGGCGTTTACGCGCATCGACATCGAATAAAAACAATTTTACGATTACCGGTTTAACCTCGCGAAATGTCTTTGACCACACAGTTCGCGTGTTGCTCGAGGCCCGTATAAAGTACATTTTCGTACATAAATATATGTATATATGTATATATATATATACAGATAGATAGGCCGAATTGCTGAAATATTAAATAATTTATTTTTTCGTCACATGCGTCAATTCATAAAAAATACAAAAAATCGATGATTCATTTCACGTGTCTGGCAATCGGTCCAATAATCGTACCGAAGCTGGAGGAAGAGGGTTCAAGTGGCGGAGGGGGAGGGGGGGGCGAGGTTCATTATCACGAAAAAGCTATCCAAGGTCCGGTCGAGGTTCAACGAACCGAATGATGGATTTGACGAGTAAGAAATATATTTCTCGTTTCTCGTTCAACTCGTCGATGTATATATATATATATATATATATGGGTTAGTATAGACGAAATTTGGATTCGATGAACGGCATTATGCGCCATTATGAAATCCATCATACGGGAGAAGGCCCTCGTGTATTATAAAATCATCGCTGGCTACTCGGTTTTTTTAAATTTTATTTTTTTCTTCGAACTTACCCCCACCGCTGCACCCCGTACCTTTTTTTTTATTCATTGCGGGACTTGTCGCCTTTCTTGGCTTTATTCCATTTCGGGGATCGGGCCAGCTATCGAAGGAAAAAAAAGAAACTAACGCCATTAGTATTTCCTCGGTCTGGGACCGATTAATTTTTCGAACAAATTCCCGGTCTACGCTCCGTGGTGCATGATGAACCGAGTAGCTGACGAGAAGGGCGGGGGTAACAGGGAGGGAGGGGGGGGGGGGCGATTTCGTTACGAAGATAGCGGCCGCGTTCTTTCTGAATTGTTACAGGAACGAGGATCGCGCGTTGCCCCCTCCCCTTCACTCCCTCGTTTTGCTTCACTCGGGACCATTAGGAGAAGCCGCGAGAGAGAATTGTGAGACGTTGGGAAAGTGGTGGGGGTAGTGAGACCCCGCAGGGCCTTGTCAGTCTTCACCGAAAACCAGAAAGTCAGCTTGTCAAATTAATCACGGATGACCAATCCATCAGCGGGCATTCCTAGGTTCCTCTTGTTGCTCTCTTGCTCGCCGCAGCCTCATCGTTCCCGAAACTCGCGCGTTTTACTTCTCGTTCCTTAGGTTTGAAAAAAAAAGAAAGAGAAAAAAAAACATATTTTTAAAATATCAAAATTCGCCTTGTCGTACATTCTCGCACGACCTTTCTTTCACCAAGGTAAAAGCATTCGCGACAATAACGCGCTCCGTTTGCCATTCGATACTACTGGATTATTTTCTCATCGGATTACGCCCCGAGTCTCCCGAGCGAGATCCCCGAATCGGGTTTTGAAAACACAAAAACGCCTCTGGTTTTCTGCTCGGAACGTATAACGGTCGTCGTACTTCGCGTTCCTCTCTCTCTCTCTCTCTTTTTCTTTCTCGATCTCTCATCACCCGATTCGTAATCGATTCGGTGTTGGCACAAGCGTCAAAGATTTTTCTTTTTTTTGTCACGTGACAATCGGCGACGATCGGTATCGACGCTTCGGGTTTTCGGCGTTGGCCGAAAAATCGGTCAACCTCGAAGAACACCGTATCGACATTTACGGTTTGAAAAAATCAAATTCTTCAGTCTCTTTTGCAATCGTTATGTCGATAATTAAAAACAGATATACACGTGTAATTTTGAATTTCGGTGGCGAATTTTGGGGGATTATTTTTATCGATGCGAATTTAGCTTTTATTCAACCCCGCATCGCGTATTGTACGTAAGCGAATTGAAACTATGAAAGAGAGTTTACAAATTGGGGTAGCTCTTCTCTCTTTCTCTCTCTCTCTCTCTCTCTCTCTCGATCGTCATCTTCCCTTCGGTTCTTCGTGAGTCATCCATCTCGGGAAAATTTCGTGATCACGTGACAAGAGCTTACGCACCCACTCGTTAAGCGTCCTACCCCTCCTGTCTCCTTTTCATTTCGCGTCTTCTCGTGTAATAGCAAGAGGGGTGGAAGAAAATTTGATGGAAAAACAACATGCCCTTCGTACGCCGCCCCGAGGCGAGAAATAAAGGGGCCGAGTCGTTGAACGCGGGGCTCTCGTTTTCGAAGTTCTGCATTGAATTTCGTACGATTTTCACGGAGGGAGCGAGTTTTTTTTTCTTTTTTCAAAACTTTTGGTAAAAAATTATAATTCAGCCCTATCTCGTATTTTCGATCACTCGGCAAGTCAGCGTGGCTCGGGAACGAGATGGTATTAAGGCCCCGCGCGCCCACGTTCCAAGTCCCCCGGAGGCTCCGTCCTCCGCGTATTAAAGGACGGCTAATTTTAATATTCAAATTCCGAACGGGGGCTAAATCGCGAACGCGCTTGTGTCTCGGCGATCAGCGCAGAATTTTTCGGAGGGGAAGGAGAGCCAGTGGCGAACAGAGAAAGCGAGTTCACGGGAACCTGAGGGTAAGATCAAAAAATGGGCCCAATCCTGGGGAGAGGAAGGGGAGGGGTGCGAGGAGAAGAGCGACTCTGAGGCAATCGCGAAGTATAAGCGATTTTCGAACTCATAAATTTTAAATTATGTCGAGGAAAAAAGGAGACGAGGTCGTATGTGAAATTAGCGACAAGCGTATGCACACATAAGGCCCAATAAAAATATTCGCTTATACGTTATCGAGGGGTTTTGGGTCCAAGGAAAAAAGCAGAAAAGCCGAGGAACGTGGCGATGTATCGTGAAGAAGAGAGAGGGAGAGTTATAGGAGTTCGGAGAGGGGTTAAGGCCCCGCAGTATGGGTGAAATGGCAATAATGCCCAAAGGGGATACGATATGGCGTTTCCATATGCGCAAAACAAGAACTACTTGTGAGGCTCTCGTTTCTTTTCGTCCATCCAAATTTTTATTATTCCCGTATAGCCTCGTCTCGTTCGCTCGTAAGGCCCAACGAATATGGTGCCTGTGTGTGTGTGTGTGTGTGCATGTTTTTTTTCTCGATCCCATTACCGCGGTGTGGTTGAAAGATTCGGCGAGGTCTGGACCCCTCGACTCGAATTTCCGGCATTAATTCGACATTATGCGATATTCAAATGGACCCCCCGGAATTTTTAAGTCTAACGAGGCCCGTGAGAAGTCTCTAGCGGCTAAGATATCAAGTGGGGTGGGGGAAAGGCCCAATTTTACCTCATTCTCTTTAGTCTCGTAATTCCATCTGCAACGTCTCCGTTTTTCCTTTTTCTTCAACGGCACGAACGCGTTTTTGCTTCCGTGCCCGCGGACCATTTTTTCTGGGACTCATGAAAATTCGGCCCAGTACCCCTTCCTAGAGGATTTCGGGTTAGCTCCGTTGTTACTATTTCGGGCCGTTCTCTTAACGAAGTTCGAAAAAGGCTCGGCCAACGAGCCTTTCCTCTTTCTCTCGTGCCTCACGCGCGAGAGAGCGTTTTGCTTTGCGGGTTGGCTTGTCCTTTGTTTGGACCCCGGGTTTCATTTCTCGAATATGGAAGATAATTAATCTTTTTGAGCGGTGTAGAACGAAGCACAGAGCAACTGCTCCCGTGGAGCTTTCGGTAGAGAGAGAGAGAGAGAGAGGGCGAGAGAATGAGAGTTAACGCGCATAAAAGGGTTTTCGGGTTCGGAGGACCGAGAAAAAATGAGCTCGCAGGGTCCGTTCCTCCCCACCCTTTTCGTCTCCGTCTCCATCCCTCCACCGCTGACCCTCGAGTCGTGCGCAGTTGTTCACCGCGCATCGATTCGCTCTTTTGCTTAAGGCCCTCGTTGTTTTTCTCTCGCCGTCTCTCCCTCTCGCGCTCCCCTATCTCGTGTCTTCGTATTTCTTTCTTTATTTCGACCTCCTCCATCATCCCCGTCTACCGCTACAAGGCCCCGAAACCTCGTTCATGCCCTTCTTTCCTCCCCTCCCCTCACCGCCGCCCACCCTCTCGCCCTTGCCATCATTTTTGTTGAACCTTTTGGCCGAAATTAGGCTCGATAAAAAATTGTCTGAGCGAGTAACGAGAAACGAGAGGGCTCTCTATACAATATAGAGGATTTCTTTGCAGTGTAATGTGTGCCCGGGCCACGATTCAAGATCGGGCGAGGCCCACTTTTCAATGTTCCAAACTTTACGGCCTCCAATCGGGATGGGGGCCCAATTTTTCTCCTTCTCTATTTCCTTTTTTTTCCTCTCGACTTTTGTCGGTTCGGTGAGAATTGTGGGCCCTCGTCCGTTTCTTATCCGACCACAATTCCACGCAAACATTAGTCCGCGCGGTAAGGCCCGGGACTGTTCAAACGGTAGACTCGACCACGTTTTGAATAATATTCGGTCCATTTTTTTCCCGCTACTTTTTGTTGTTTTTTGTTATTGTTTTCTTTTTTTGCTCACCTCGCTATCTCGATTTTTTTTTGTCCCGTCTTTGGGCATGAACAAAATGGCTACCCGTATACTTTCGACGTTAAAATCCAACACCGAGCAGCGGGGGGAAAAACATCCACGTATATCTTTGCTCCACATGTCAAGTAGGTTTATGCCTCGCTCTTCACTTTTCACTAACCGTCTCTTTCTCTCTCTCTCTCCCTCTTTCTTTCTCTCTCGGCATATTCTACTTCTTTTCTCGAACGGCCGCGAACAGTTTTACCGTGTAATAATAGGCCTCTGTTTGAGAGAACGTATAACGTTAACGATCGATAATCCTCATCTCCTCTCGATACGTCGTTAAAGTCAAAGCTGTGGCCGAGTGACGACTGCGGAGAGGCATGCCATTAAATCAAAAATAATTTTTCTTTTCGCTTTGTGAAAACAAAACAACCAAAAAAAAGAGAGAGAGAAAGAAATGCGCGTGTATATATGGACTTCGAACCTCTCGAGAGACGCCACGTCGGGAACTGTTATTCTTCGAGTGTAATTTTGATTCAATGTGAGACGTTCGTATTTTATAAAAATATTTCTCATTTTATACGAATAATACGCTCGATTATTTTTATTTGACAGTAGAATAAACAATATCGAACACGAAGTCGTAAGAATTCATTTTTCTCGATAAGGACGCACGATGCGTAAGTTTAGTCGAGGACTTTAATGACGTATCCAGGAGAATTCGTCGTGGTCGATATATCGTTAGCTGCTTCGCCCGGATTTCTCGCTATGGCAGTTTAGAATCTTTGCCATATATAGCTATGTGCCAAACGTGTTGTAGCCGCCTCGTCGACGTCCCGTTGAGCCTTAAGAGCCCGCAATTTATTATCGTTGGCCTCTAATTCGTCGTTGTACGCGACACCCCTCCTTCCCCACTCCAATCAACCTCGCCGCTCTTTTTTACCCTTTTTTAGACTGTACTTAAGAAAAAAAGAGGAAGATGGTTTTTTGTATACGAAAAAAATACACGATTTGAAAAATTTCGAAATTTTGTTATTAAAAATATTGAAAATTAAATTTTTGTTTTATATATAAAAAATCTTGAATGAATAAAAACAGTTTTTTTTCTTTTGTAAATTGTTCGACGCGTTTCTTAAAATAATAAAATTGATAAAAAAAGAACAGAGGGAGGAAAGAAAAGTAATGGAAGTAATGATAATAACTGGCTTCGTGGGCTCTCGTGTGACTCGTCACTCCGACCGCAGTGGCAAAAATTCCTCAAACCAGTCTCGGGTAACCGCCGTGTAAATAATCGCTCGAATTTCGATTCTACATAATATTCTTCCTCTCGCTCGCCTCCCCTCTCTTTTTTCCATGTCGAGCAAACGGGAAACGAGAAACCGGAAGTTGGTTTATATATATATAGATAAATTCTTTTTTATTTTAATAACTCGTCCCTTTCTCCACACGTCCGTTATATTTTATTCCCGATGATATTTCTCCTGCCCCGCGGGTAAAACCGCCGCGTCTACGAGCCAAAAAACAGGATCGCGTTGCGATCGACGCATCCAGTGACCGAAGAGAAATAGGGGTGGTTTATAACCAACCCTTGACTGAACGAAAATAATAATAATACCAGTAAAGAAAGAAGAATAGAACAAAACTCCCATCCCTTTTTCTCCTATCTTTCGCAAATCTTTTTTTTTCTCTCCTGCGATCGTTCAAATTTCTCGGCGAAAGGAGTGCGTTAGAACCCCCCAGGGGACTTGGATAAGACTCTGTTACCTGTGATAGAGAAAGAAGAAAAAAACCGGAATAGAAGAAAAAAAACGAGAAAAAGTGAAGATAAAGCGCGAAAAGAAGGACGCGACCGAGCGGAGAAGAGAAAAATAAACTGAGACTGAGGGGTCATGGGGTGAATACCGTTTTACCGACTATTAACTCACTTTTACCCCATTCACCAGCTCTCTCTCTCTCTCTCTCCAACCCCTCACGCAAGAGACTCGTCGGGGTGAAAAAAAATCGTTTCGGAGATTTCCGGGCGACTTGTTTTTTTTTCTCTGTCTCTCTTTCTCTCACTTCCTTTTCACCCCTCTCTCGCCACTTCGGGGTAATCTCTCTCATTTCTTTTTCTCCCTCCTTCTCTTTCCCGAGCTCCTACGTCTTTCCGTGTCTTTTTTTTCCTACCACCCTTCCTGCGACCGTCCTGGATATATACGTTTTTTTCCGACGCTTTTTTTCCTTACCTTTTTCCTCATATTCACCCCCTCTCGCTAGGGGTGGTTCATGAACGAGCGCGCGTGCAGGTAGAAACGTGGCTTCTGTCGAGGGATATCCGTAAAAGAAATATATATATATATATATAATATAATATCTACCTGCGTTGCGAAGTGTGGCTCCCCGCTGGAAAAAAAGAAGAGGAAGAGAGGGGGATGATATCGAGGGTCGTACGAGAAACACGCTCGATTTAATCCCTGAGAAAAATCGGGTCGGCCACACCATCGTCCTGGGTTAACCGATTTTCACTGCGAATTTTTTTTTGTTATTTTTTTTCGGGATTCTTTTCACGATCCGTGTTTTTTTCGCTCTCTTCCAGTCTCATTTTCGTCGCGACTGTGTTCCGGGGTGAAATTCGACCCCGTGCACCGTGCGCCGTGTGACCCGTTTAAAGGTTTAAGTATCTCGTAAAAATGGGGCATATGAGTCTTTTTTTGAACGTTTTTTTTTATTTTTCACTTTTACTTTTTTTTCCTTCGCACTTCTCGTTTCCCCGATTCACGCCAAATTCGTCGAGGCTCTCGGGGGAGATCTCTCACTATCTCGTTGCCGTGGTCTCGTCGACAGGTGACGACGACGATGCCTTCGGTCAATCGAGCGCATCCTTCAATCTTGGTGAGAGATTTACCGTGAACGTTTGAAAATTGATACACCGTTCGCATAAGGCTTTGGAGTCGGTTCAACCTGACTTTTTTTTAAGGCCGATCTTTCGTTTTATCTTTTTTTCTTCTTTTCTTACCAACGATATACTTCGAGGTTTCGCTCGATGAGGCGATTTATTTATAAAGACGCGACGAATTAATCAAAAACTGTGCGATCTCGAGATATTGTTTAAATTTTACCGAGATCGTTCTCATTGAGAAGTAGGACTGTCAAAAATTTCAAAAGTTTCGAAATATTTTTTTCAAATATTCGAAACAATTTTCAATTGATTCTAAATTCAAAAATAGAGAAAAGGAAATTAAAACAAAAATATGTTATTTCGCGTATCGTAAATCTACCACGTAATCCGAACGTGTACACACACACACAAAATCACGTTACCGCAGTGGAATGATGGATGGAAACTTTCGTGGGAAGCAGCCCGAAATATTCGAGCGTCGCTAGGAGAAAAAAAACTCGATTAGGAATAAAACCCTGAAGAGCGAGTGAGAAAGAATGAAAAAAATCGGGAAGTTGAGTTTTTTTTTAACAAAAAATTCAGGATGAGACCGTACACCAAGGGTCGTCCCAAGGGGTTGTGTAATTTCGTAACACACACGTCATCGATCCTACTACCGTTAGGGTAGTCCGCCTCGAATATCCTTCCTCTCCTTAAGCCTTTGCGTTTCGTTTTTCATTCTTTCATTTTTTTCCATCAATTTTTCAGCTTAAACTATCGACTGGTTCTCTGTTTCTCCGTTATATACCCAAAATCGCACCCCCCCCCCCCCCCCTCCCTCCCTCCTGCCCCTTTGCCAAAGGGGTGGGGGCAGGTAAAAAATCTTCAAGTTTGACGTTCTCATGGATCATCTTGCAGCATTGCACACGTACACACGTTTAGTCCCATATTTTTGACGATATCCGGGCCCATCGTCATCGAAAATTATACCTGAAGACCTTCGGGGGCTCCCCGAAGGTACCAGGACCCCCTCTAGAGTCCCGGTATACCTCGTATCGCACAAAACTAAAAAAAGCGAAAAAAATCTAGACGCAATGGAAAAGTGTTGGTTTATCGTTTCTATCAAGATGGCTAGAAGTAGACAAAGACAAAAAAACTGAAATATCGAAAGGGCAACCGAGTGCCCCTTTACCCCGGGTCCAGGTTGGCCCTGTCTCTCACGCGCGTCCGAGCAACAGTTTTAACCGTTTTCTCTCAAACCTTTTTTCTCCCCATACCCGTCGATGGATGAGTTTCCCAGATCATCGTGCGGTTAATCGTTCAATGACGGGCGACAGTCGGAGATCAAATTAATATCACCAAAAAATGTAAAATTAGAAAATGGATAAAAAAGGAAAAACATTTTTTAATATTGTTTTTTCGCGATATTTGTAACGCGTCGCGAATGTTTATGCGTTAAAGAGAATAATCGGCGCATCGTGATTACAAATGAAATACGAAAATTACGATAAAAGAGAAAAATTCGCAAAATTTATCGCCAAAAAATGTTCGAAATTAAATACAAAATTTGATCGAAAATTTTCTCAGGAAATTTTCATCACCGCGTTACATTTTCTTTAAAAATTATTCCAAATGTTATACGTCGGAAGATTGGAATCTTTGTGACATTATTTTAGAAACGATTTTCGTATTAATTTCGCAATTTAATCGAGCGAATGACAAATCTGTAAAAAGCAGAGGGCAGATTTTTCTCTTTAAACGAAGGTTACTCGATTGGAACGTATAAGGTCACCTGTTGCGTAGCAATTACGGGACATCGGTTATCGAGACGTCTCAATTTCACGAGTCTAAAAGTCTCTCCCCACCCCGAAAGCAAAACGAACCAAGGGTGCCCCCACCTCGTTCCGGCTTCCCGTGCCTGCCGATTTTTTTTCTTCCTTTACTATTCTATCGGGTCTCTGACTCAGCGCCCTCCGGGTTCTCTTTCCCCAATCAGCCGCGATCCGGACGTTTCCAGGGGTTCGTAACGTCCAATAGTGAGTCTTGCACCCGGGAGTACCCACCCAAACCCACAAGCCCCTCTTTTTTTCCCTGGAACGTTTTTTTCTGTTTTTTTTCTCCTTTTCCCTTTTATTTTTAAAGGGTCTTCCGATTTCCAAAAAATTGAGAAAATTCTCAGTGTTGTCCCGAACGTGGTGACGAGAAGACTATCCCCCGAGCTACCACGTTAACACCTCGGGACGAAGTGGAAATAAGTAAAACGATATTTCGTTCAATTTATTTCAATAAATTTCAAGAAACCTTGAAAATATTCGCGAAATTTTAGGACGTTGAAGTTTTTGTTTGCTTAATTAAAAAAAACAAATTTCTTTCGTCACCTTGTCGTGCGAATATTAAAATTCATCATTATAATTACGACCTGAGGGGAGGCAACGATCTCGTTTCTAATCCTCGAACTAAATTTGTTTCTCACCGAAGAGAAAAGTTTGAGATATACGACACATTCGCGAACGCCGTTAAAGTACGCGAACGTTGAAGTTTCGACAAGTATTCCCCTCCCCTCCATCTACTTTCCAGCAGTGCCTACCCCGCGAAACCATAAACGACGGAATGATTTAGCGCGCCTGCGAACGTAGATACGAATTTAAGCGCGTTACCGTTTCGTCAAGTTGGCCGTAGAGCCGGAGTGTAAACGACGCATGGGGGCAACGTCGGAAAATTGTACACGACGAATTTTAATGGATTAATTAAACGGTCGAACGAACTGTGACAATCACAATTTTTCGATTAATCGCATTCGATCGTAATTTAATTTTCGAGTTTACGTTTTTTTCCCCAAGTGATACGAAAAATTGTTATTAAAAGAATTGATCGATTATTTAATTATGACGTTTTTCGTATGACATAGGTTCCAAGTTTTTACAACCGTAAATTAGTTTTTCTTTAATTTCTAATTATCGTCGTTGGCTCGTCACTATTTTTCAAATACCTACCCCTGGGAGTCGAAAAATGGAGCGTTAAACAAAAATATAATAATAACAATAATAATAATAACGACCATAACGTTGGAATAAAAGGATCGAAGGACCGAGGAGCGAGATGGCCGATCGATGAAAGATTCGACGACGGATTTATGTCGGATAATGACTGTAATCCAGAATCCAGAGTATAGGGCCCCGGAGCACGAGAGAGGAAAGTTCTTATATAGTGTCGAGGAGGCAGCACACGACTTGGGCAGAAATGGACGGAAACGTCGCTAATTGATTGGCACGATAGAGGACATGGTGGTCGTGAGATAGACGAACAGAGACAGAGAGAGAGAGGGAGAGAAAGAGAGAAGGAGAGTCAGCCCGCGGTCGCTCGACCGACCAAGACTTCGCTAATCGATTCTCGTTTTATTTTAACGAACCTCTATTGGCCAAGCAGCCTACGAAAAGTCAACTATCTTCGTGTCCATTCTTCGATCGACGAACAACGATATCAAACTAGCTCGGCGATAAACACTACGAGCCTGTTGAAAGATAATTATTATTTATCATTATTGTTCAAATTAATTAAACAATAATGATTATAGTTACCGATTATAATTAGGTTTATTTAGGAGAATTGTTTTACGGTCAAAGAAAGATAATTTTATTTTTCTTCTGTTTATAAAAAAGTAATTGATCGATTATTTATTAATTATTGTTCGATCGTTTATCGTTTTTCAGGCAAGGTCCGAGTGAAAGAGGAAAAAGACGCGTCGTCGATGGCACCGGGAAGTCCGCCGACGCCACCGCACACTCCTCAGAGCCCACCGCGACAAAATCCAGGCGGAAATTTGTCGCAGGCGAGTCAAACGTTGAATTCGGCTTCGCCATCTCTCGCTCATCCACTTCAGTCACTCGCCAATTCGCCACTCAGTCAGATACTCGTACAAAATCCCGCGCTCGCCCAATTGTTGCAACAGAATCCTGCGATACTGGCCCAAAATCCGCAGCTCGCGCAGTTGTTACAACAAAATCTTCAGGCTCACATGGGCAGCGTTCTGTTTCAGAACGTAAGACGCGACGAGAATGACGACGCGAGGGTGAGTTAAAAAGATTGTTTTTTGTTTTTTGTTTTTCGTTTCATTATTACTAATGTTATACGCTTAAAAGTAACGGAAAACTTGTTGACAAAATGGCCGCGGCACGAAGTATGCAAAATGGCCGTCGCCATTCGTTCGCCTAACCAAGAAATAAAAGCGCGCGAAATTTGAATCGAAAAATCCCAATGTTTACATTTCGCGACGAAAAATTATGGTTGAATCGATAAAAACCGATCGTTTTCATCGATTTCGTAAGGAATAATGAGCGTCGAGCGATTCGTGGATGAAAAATTTCTTCCCAATGGAAAATGCGAAGGAATGTTTCATTGAGGTTAATTCATCATGGCGGACACGGGTGGGTCGGTGACCCAACCAGTGAATAATGAACCGTGAACGGTGCAATGAAAGCGGGTACATGAAAAGTAGTGAAGCTTATAACGCATATATCATGCGGGCTGCTTCTTTTCATCATCAATTAAACGGGAATTGAGATTCTCTCGTGTTATTCACAAAAGTTTCATACAGCCGGGGGGCACGATCTTTTGTTCGTCACTTTGGGCTCGGCTTCGTCTCGGACCTCGTTCGATGTTACACGAACGAAGTCTAACGATCGAATTTTATGCTCCCCGTACGAAACGCGTTTCATTTTTCATTTAAAAAAAAAAGATGAAGAAAATCGAAACAAAATATAAAACCCAAAAATCATTAATAATAATAATTGGGAACAAGAAGAAGGCGGAAATAATACAAAAATTGCGAGAACGTGCGAGAAACGTCGTAACGATCTTTCGCGATAATTTAACGATCGCGTGACGTAGCTCGGAAATTCCCAATTGCGCGAGAAAAATCGATCTTGGAAATACGAGTCGAACGTATGTAAAAATAAAGTAGAAAAAAGAATAAAAAAAAACTGTTCCGCAATGCTCGCACACCGGGACATTAAGTTTTCCCCGAATGGTCCATTGTTTTCACGTCGCGTTGATCGCTCGTGGCGAATGAAAAATTTAACAACCGGCAGTTAAGTGCGACGATCGAGCGACCTCTCTGCCGGCCATCCCATTTGCTCTTTCAATGTCTTTGTCGTTGCATCGCAAATCGGTGAACATAGAAAACATTATTTTATCGTCGTGTAAAACGACTCTATCCCCTCACAAAAGAAAAATCAATAGATCGACAAATCCGCAAACCGATGAGCAACGAAACAACAAAATCAAACGCCGAATCAATTAATTAAAATCACAAAATAAATTTTTTCAAATAAAAAAAACTTCTTTTTCGCGTTATAATCGACATCGCGCTCGGAAATCGGAATAAAACGCGTCAATAAAAAAATAAACAACGAAAGTAAAAAAAAGCAACATTTTGCTGCAAACAAAAATCGTTTACAAGAGACAGCCCGCAATATAATGCGGCGAAGAGAGACAAAACCGAGTTTTGCATCGTCTCGTACTTACTCGCGTAAATATACGTTTCGCGATTCGAGCAACGAGAGAGCCTACATTTGCCCACACGGAGGTGAGCCTAACGAAACAAAAAACAAACAAAAACTAAAAAAAAATCTATCAAAAAAAAGTCAGATAATATGGTTATTGTACACAAACTCATACGCACAGGGATAAGCACGAACAGAGGAAGAAGACAAAAAAAAAATAAAAAAATAAAATAAAATTCTGTTGCACTTTGAAACAAACACACGCAGACACGGAGTCTGAGGACCGAGGAAGGGCGGGAGGGCGGGAGGGCGAGTTGGAGGCTGCAAGGCAGTCACGAGAGGCGCACAAGACAGAAGAAAACCACACACGAATTCCACGAGTAGGAATCCCATAGCCGGAGAATCGAAAATTATTCATCCAACCGGGGGTTGAATTTTTCGTCGTCGTCGTGTCGTTTTACATTACTTTTGCGCCTTTGAATATTAATGGGCATATGCGAGCGTTCTTGCCCCCCACCCCCTTCCTCCCTCCTCATCGAGTTTCTCTCTCTCTCTTATTTTCCTCGTCGTCTCTCTCATTTGTCTTTTCTGTATATACTTTCCTCTCTGTCTTACCAACGACGAATATTCTCCTCCCCCTCCCCCCCCCTGCCGCCTCACTTTGGCGTTATGGCATAAGAATAAAGTAACATGGCACATAATACTCTCGAAGCCTCTATGTGCACCTCTATCTTTCTTTCTCTCTTCCCTTGTTTCTTCTTCCTCTTCTTCTTCTTCGTTTTCTTCTTCATCATTCTTTTTCTTCTCTCATCTTCTCTCTTACTTTGCTCGGCTCGTCTTTTCTTTTTTTCTCTCTCTCTTTCCTCCTCCTCCTCCTCCTCCTCCCTCTTCACCACCTCATCTTCCTCTTCTTCTTACTTCTTATTTTCTTTCCTCTTCTTTCGTTCTTCTCCTCGTCTTAACGTTATTCTATTGTTTGCAAATCAGCTCTATTGTTTTCTCATATACCCTCTGTAACACTCCTTGCCTCCCTCCCCTCCCAACCTTCCTCCCTCCCACTGTCCCCGCGACCCCCCACTTCTTCGCTAAGCCCCCCCCCGACCCTCCAACATCCTCCTCATCTTTACTTTAGAATTTATATATATGTATATGTATATATATTTATACACATGTTTGCTTCTTGCTTTTACGTATTCTTCTTCCTCCGTTTATTCTCGTTGCTCTTCGGCAATGTGCATGGTTCGCCAAAGCCCATGATGGGCCTTTGGCGATGATATTCCACTCCTTTTGATACTATAAACTCTCCACGGTATCGCTGACCCCATATACCATTATATTCCTCCTGTCTCTCTCTCTCTTTCTTTCTTTTTCTCTGTTTTTTTAGTCTTTTTATTTCTTTTTTTCTTTGTCTATACAATAATAACAGATACTATTGTGATACATAATAGGAATTTTTTATCCGATCGGTACGCACGAAGATCCCGCGATAGAGTGCCATACTTTTTTCTTTTTTTTTTCGCAACGTTGGAAAACTGTTCGAGATCGAATCGAAACGATAAAACACGAAGAAAAAAAGAAATCGTGACATTCGATTTTTAAAATGGATTACTCATTTTCTTGTCTTTTTGCTTAATAAATCGTTGGATAACAGAGAAATAAATAATTCGTCGTCTCGAATTCGTAAGAGACGAAGGAAATTGTGTTTTTAAAAGAATTTTTTTGTCTTCCTGTTTTTTTGTTTCGTTTCGTTTTGTTTTTCATTAATTAATTATGCGAAAGAACACGACGGCGAACGTGTATCGAAAATACGAGAACGCGTAAGAAAAGTACGCGAACCGTCGGATTAAATTTGTTTCGTGTTTGCGCACAAAAGCTGAGATAAATCGTAACGGGAATAGATTGAGAACTGACGCAAATTCCTGCCAGTCCGATTCGATCGCGAAATTTAATTTTCGTGCCAAGCGAGAGAAGTTATCGTGCGAGCGAGCGAGAGAGAAAGAGCGAGAGACGCGCAGGAATTGAGAAACTGTTTTTTTTTTAAATTTATTTTTTCATGTTTTTTTTATTTCTTTTCTTAAATCATTCGAGTTGCGACATTCGATCTTTACCAACCATCGATCATCGTCACTCGATCTTACGTCAAGTGACTGCGTAGTTTTTTTCCCCTTTTCTTTTTCTTTTTTACGTTGAATAGACTCAACCTCTATCTCTCTCTCTCTCCTAATACGACTGAAGATGAAATGTACGTATGATCGTGAGAGCGGGGCGGGGGGGGGGGGCTAGGAGGTGCGGAGGAGGGCGAGAGGGGGACGATGTGGCAACGACTTCATAAATTCAGTCGTCTTGGGGATCGGATCTTAGCTAGGGCTTCGGAAATCGTACAGGATTCGAATAATTTGTAGCGAACGACGTACGGCTTCCTTCACGCTTCTGCTTTCTGTCCTCCTTCTTTTTGTCTGTTTATTTGATTTTTTTTGTTCTTCTTCCTCTTTCTAGCATCAACGCCATTGTTTCTTACACGTTCCTCGGCTTACATCTTCAGCCAACTATTAATTTTTTTTCTTCTTCATAAGCTCGGCCGATTATGCGGTAAAATTTATTCATTCGAGGAAATTGACGTTATCTCGATATTATTCATCTTTTATTGGCGTTTAATAAACGAATTGAATAAATTGCGTTTTTTTTCTCGTATTAGATAATTTGCGAAATTTTTTGTCGGGAATAAGATCGTTATCGCGTGACGTTGATACGCTTACCGAAAGGAGGGGAGAAAAAGTGAATTACGAAAAAAAATTGTTTTTCGAATTGAGATTTTTATCGTTTAGTGATAAAAAAATTAATCAAAGAATTCCGATAAATAAATATATAAATATTGATTTCGTATAAATTTGTGATTTATCAAGATTTAGCGATTAAAAATTCGAAAGAAACATAATAAAAAATTGAAAAGTCGTATTTGGGTACATCCCGACTCGAAACTCGAAGAATCGATAAGGTCGCTCGCGAAAGACTCGTGATCTCCGTGGTAATTAGCTCAAAATCAAATTTCCGACGTGCGTCGTTATCGTCTGACGTAATTACGATCGTGGTCAATGACGTCGAGTATGTTGAGGGAAAATTCAGATAAATAAAAAAATGAAAAAAAAAATGCACGAGGAATCCGAGAAAGATAGAGTAATATACCGGAAGCGTCGATCGGTTTGAATATTCGATGCCATTGTACTGTACTGATGCGAGAGGCAAGGTCACTGATCCGAGACACGCGAGAGGGTGCTCCCTCTCGCTCCCTCACTCTCTTTCTCTCTCTCTCTCTCTCTCTCTCTTAGCTGCGATAACGACCATTATAATTTACCGAGAGAGTTACCTATGCACGACTGTTGTGTGTGTTTTATTTGCTCGAGAGCTTTCTTGTCAAATATATTCTTCGAATTTCACAATAAACCGGAAATCATTGATAATGCCCCGTAATTTATGCTAATGTTCTCTGATTCATCGATTCAGTATCGAACTACTTAATTTTCTAACGGTGTCAACGCCCGCATTAACCCGAGAATATTCAATGTAATCGATCTATTGTTCTATCGATAAAAAAATATATATTATAAAATGAACAAACACAATAAAAACAAAGCAATTTGTTATTTTCTTCGGACGTTAAAAATTGATTAATTTTACTCTTAGTAAATTTAATTGACCAGAGCACACAAAATAAAAAGAGAGAATTAAAAATCAAAATAGATTTTTTATTTTATTTTATTTTTTGTTATTGCGAAACGTATTCGCTAAAATTTGATTAATTTATTTCAGATACCACCGACGATCGTCAGCCTGGCGGCGATGAAGGCCGAGGCAGCTGATCCCAAAGTTTCCGGTAAGTTCGATAATATTGTTTTTGTTCTTTTTTTTTATTAAAATTTATAAAATCGATAATTTGTTTTCCTAAAGATCAACAAAAAATACGGCAATTCTTCGTTTTGTCTCGTTCTCTCGGCGCGTCTCTATTGTTAACTCGGATCCCCAGCGAGCGAATTTTGTTTTGTTTTTCCTGTTTTGTTTTTTAGTTTATTTTTTTCATCGTTTCTCAATTCGAGTGGGAGTTGACAGAAACGGCGATGTATCGGGGCAAAAAAGTAGAACCGACGAGAATCGTGCTGCGCCGAGTTTCAGCCGGTTTTCTGATCGAGAGAGCGAGAGAGCGAGAGAGAGAGAGAGAGAGAGAGAGAAAGAGAGCCCCGCAGGGTCAGCGCGCGCGTCGCGCTTCCCCCTTTATTGAAATATCCGCCCACAGCATTATGGGAATTATCAAGGAAATGAGACGAATTCCCGGTTCGTAATACTCGACAACGAATAAAAAAAGAAAAATACGAAACGTGCCGCGATAAAAATTGATGCTTTTTTTGCTCTTTAAACTCAATCGATTATTGGCAAGAGGCTCGTCCTCTCGCTATTCTTTCCGAGCAGATCGATAGATATATTTACTACCGTTTTTTTAAAGAAAAATTCAGTACGTATGTCAGGAAATAGCTCTGAGTGTTTTCGAGTGCCTGTCTGTATTTCTGAGTGCCTTTGAGTATTTCTAGCCACCTAAAAGTATTTTTAACTACTCAGTCCTACCTGAGTGGCTTTGAATATTTCTGAATACTTTTGAGAGTTTCTCAGTATCTTTGAGTGTCCCTGAGTGTCTTTGAGTGTCCTCGATTGTATGTGTCGATTCATTTCTCAGCCGGTAATTTTCTCATCCTCAGCACCGATCCCCCTGAACATTTATTAATTGCACGAATGATTATTTCCCACTCAATTCCCATCTACTACCTCCCACTCCGAGCTCTCACGATACTCTTCGTGCTCCTGCAATTTCTTCTCTGAATGGTTCCTTCAGCCTCGTCAATTTCCATATTAATATTCCCAAGCATTATTTCCCTTGATCGTTTTCCTCTCTCTTTCTCCCTCTCTCTCTCTTTTTCTCTCTCTCCCTCTGTTCATACTTCATCAGACACGAAAGCACTGCCCACATCATAGCGATATATGCTCGTTGCCAAATCCACTATTAAAATCTCTCTCTATACCACATTCGGTTTGATCGTCGTCGAATCGGGGATGCTCGGGTTGTGTTAGCTCGCGTCTGACGAGGATGAGGATGGACGTGGATATCCATTGAAACAACCCAAGACCTCTACGAAAGACCGCAAGACGCGCACGTATGACATCGAGAATAAAGGAAGGGTAGAAGAGGGATGAGCGAGGAGGAGGGGGGTGGGGGGCTCGAAGTGACCGATGTAAAATGGAATAAAATAAATTGTGTTTCGTTGACGAGAGAGAGAGAGAGAGAGAGAGAAAAAGAGAGAGAGAGAGAGAGTGTGAGACAACGATAGAGGGAGAGACGAACGAAAGGGAGAGGGGATGGGGGAGGCGAAAGAGGGATAGAAAGAGATGGGAAAGCGGGCAAAAGGGAGATTGGAGTAAGCGAGAGAGAAAGAGCCGGTCAGCAATCAAAGCTGATTAAGCCCACAACTGGGGAATCTGTGGGGCCAGTGTCTCACGCCAATCTCGACCAATCAAGCCGTATGTGGAGCCCCGGGCAAAGGGAGATTTAAAAAATAGAATGCCTACTGTCAATTGTCCCATAATTTAAATAAATCGAATAAATGGACAAAGTGGCCAATTAGAGTAGTTGCCACTGGCTTGCTGCTTTAACTTTACCGTTAGTCTGGTTTGTGTATGGTAATTTATATAGATACACACACACACATACACACACACACACACACACGCACACACACACACACATACACACACACACACATATAAGTTATATATGTTATTCTCGTTTTCTCGGTGCCTTTACTCGCGACCCGATCGAGTAAAGTAACAACCCCCCCAAGCCCCGCGACAACCCCTCCGCGTATGTGAAAGTGGGGTCGTTTCGTTGGTCGAGTTTGTTACGAAATATTGTCAGCCCCTTTAGCTGAAAGCTCTTTTAGCCGTTTAGTTCGAACTTAAGGGATGAATAAAAATTGAAGGTTATTTGTCTGTTTTTATTTTCGAAAAATCGATCAATTATCGATCGCTCCGAACGATCGAACGGTAAACTCGATCGATCGACGGGATGATCATAATTCACGGTTCGTTCGAAACTTTTAAAACGATTTTTCACAGCGACGACGATATACCTGCCTGGTTCCGTTATAAAATCACGTTAGCGTTTAGGTAGCGTGAAAATTAACCTTCGTCCGGCCACTCCTTATCGCCGTTTCGGAAAAACTTTTGGCATTATCGGTTAAATAAATATATATTTAACAGGTAGCAATGGCAGGCAAGTTGCGATAGTGCACGGTGCCCGTTGAGTTCGTTGGTAGTCGATTTTATTGAGCTGGCCAATAAGTAACTGCGTCTTCGTTACGTATAAACACATGTTAGCGTATGGGAAAAAAACGCAGCGATTTTTTGGCCAGCCTAATATCTCGTTTTATCGTCTTAGCTCGATGTTCGGTGCTTGTTCAACACCGTCGCGAGTCTCGTATCGACGATTTACCAATTTATAATTGAGAGAATGCGAGAAGAGGACGCGAGAGAAGAACGAAGGCAGAGAGAGAGAGAGAGAGAGAGCGAGAGAGAATGGTGGATGGGGGGGGGGGGGTTGAGGGGGCCGAAAGGGGTTAATTTCTCGTTTCGTTTTCTCGAGCATTAACAGCCGAGTCCTCGGGAATATCGTTGGAGAAAAGAAGAGAAATAGAGTAAGAGCAAGCGAGCGAGAGAGAGAGAGAGGGAGAGTTGAAAAGGGGGGCTGCGGATACTCAGACACAATGGCACTCTCGTAAAAACGTGGGCCCCTCCCCGTGCCCCCCTCTCCGAAAGTCCTTTGGTCCGAAGAACGCGAACGCGCGCATATAAGAGAGCTAAAGGATTCGAAATTTTATATTTGAAATTTATTATCGCCCAGGCCCTTCGTTCTCTCTCTCTCTCGCTCTGTCTCTCTTTCTCTCTCTCTCTCGTGCCCAGGCTTTGAGAAAAGGGAATGGACCCCTCGAAACGAAAGAGGTGAGGGACGTCGAGGGGGTCGGTCGAGTAGCTGGCGCGCCAGCGGCCTAATTTATCGTTCCTCAACTTTTTATTAATTTCGGCCATTCGCGAATCGGCTCGGGGGCTGAGATAGCGCAGAGGCGAAAAGGAAGAAAGGAGACGGGAGAAGGGTGGGGTTCGGAGAGGTCTCGGAGTGGAACAGCAACACCGCTCCGGGCATTAAGGGAACACCGTTCGCGAGTCCTCTCAGCACACCGGAATGCAGTTCTAATTTTTGCGTTCTACTTGCTCGTCTGCGGGAGGAAGAGACCCGTCGAATGACATCCAAAACTTTCGGGAACTTTCGTTGCGTGGCTCAACCACAACGTCATATATCCCATAGGGTAGCGTCTCGGGGATTGCGAAATATGGTGGAAAAAGAGATTGGATGCGGAGTCGAGAGAGAAATAAAGAATTAACCTTGAATTTCTTGCGACGGTATGAAAACGAGTTCGCATCGACTGATGAAGAATTTAATCGAATTAACGCCGAAAGACTTTCGATAACTAGGAGCAACCCGCGAATTGTTTTCGATAGTATTCCATAAATCGATGCTGGAGAAAGAATTGTTAGGTACGAGAGTGTGCGATCTGCGCGCGCATACGCGTAATGGCCGTGCGGCGGCCATCTTGTGACGCATCGCGGCTACCCGATCGTTTGCCACTCGACCGACGAATTCCTCACCTAAGAATATACTCGTCGATCTGTTTCTACTTTTATTGACACCGGTGATCACTCGCTTGTGTTCGCGCGTGTACGTGTCGAAAATTAGAAAATTTCTAAATTTAACGACGTATCGACGTTTGCCTACCATATCAAACGAAGAAGAACGCGATGCCGGTAGATCGAGTACAAGTTTGCTTTCGCGACCGGATGTTGCTTCCCGCATTCATTGATTTCCAGCCAGCAAACAAGCCGTCAATTGATTTCGATCCAACGAATATTTGGCAATACAAAAAGTGTCTCTCGAAGACGAAAGAAGTTTAAGGGTGGTGGGAAGGGTGGGGGAGGAGGGGCTTTTGGCTTGCGAAACAATCGAGGGCGTTGTTGGCTGATGCGATGTCGTGACAAGGGTGGGGGGAAGGGAGCTTGGCCCCGATAGCTTTCGGGAACGGGAAAGGAATAGGAGCGAGTGACGAAGATGCGGCGAGCCTCTCACTCTCCCTCACCCTCTCTTTCTCTCTCTCTCTCTTTCAAGTTGTTGGTGCAATCGACGTGCCGTCCTCGAAACCGAAAGAATTCATCGACGACTGACCGAGAGAGCGGGATCGACTTTTGAGCAACGATCTACCCCCGAAGCCCTCGTAACTCGGTGGCCCCTAAAAATCTTCACTGGCTCACGAGATCGCAACCCCGACACTCGGGAAAGAAAAAAAAAGAAAAGAAAACACGTGCGCCCCGACCATCCGCCATCTTGCATTGTCCTCTGACTACGTGGATCTTCGTTCCACTTTGCTTTTTTATTTTCTTTTTCGTGACCGAGTTTTTATTTCGCTCGGGCAGCCATTTTGACTATTTTGGCACTGTGATTTTAGTCACGCGTGACTGGCGTTAAACGTCTTCGTCGGTGGCGAGGGTGACAATGATTGGCACCTTAGCGATATAATTGCCAATGGCTGATTCGATACGAAATCATTGGCACTTTGAAGTAGGTCAATAAAAATTTGTTGCGATTTTCTAAATTACAATCGATGATTTTATTGGTACCCCAAAAAGGCCTTTAAAAAATAAACTTCTTATCCGTTCAGTTAAATCCGACTACATTATTGGCACTTTTACAATCGTTACGAACTATCGACACATTGAAAAAACTTTCGTAATACGAATTTCGAAACAAGCCAATTGATCGAAAAATGTCACAACCCTTTTTTGCCACCGTCACGACTCGCAAACGTGTCGATCACTCCACCCCGTCCATTATCACGTCCCTGCCAATGACTGTACCTCGGCCGAAAATCAACTCGCGTAATAAAAGCAAGCCAAAAAGGTGCGAACTCGAGCATAACGCAACGCTGTGGCTGAGTTGCTCCGGCAAACGACTTCTCTACTTGAGCGTAATTTGCCTCTCGGGATCTTGGAAGCTGCCACGAATCTTTCGCTCGTCATTTCCTCTCTTTCTCGGTCTATTATCACTTCACCCATGCTCGTCTCGTCATAGCGCCCATTATTATTATTATTATTATTATTGCTACCCCGACATCACTTCTCCTCCCCTCTACCCCAATCTCTCCCTCCCTCCTGCCCATCACCCAACTCTGACGCAAATTCAAATACCGGAGAAGATCGTCCATACCAGGAATCGAGACAATTGAACGATCGTTTGTAGATTCGACGTTTCACAAATTGGTTTTATTCGTTTTTGTCGCGCATATGCGCATATGCGTGCCACGAATGGAGAAACTTTAGTTGATCGCCATGTATTCGTGCATACTGGTAATCGCAATCGTCTTATATACATAAATGTGTATGGATGTGTGTGTGTGTGTGTTATTACACACGTATGGGCTATAGATGTATACGCACGTATGTATAATGGTCGATTTAACCCCGGGACGCAATTACCACTCGTTTAGAACGAGTGGTAAACGTGCCTCGCCTCGACGAGTCTCCGAATTCTCAAAGGCCATCCACTCAGACTTCTTTCTTTCATACGATTTTTTTTATACATATAGAGAGAGAGAGATATGTATATGTATATAGATTTTTTTTTATATTTTAAATTTCTTCTCGAGACGGTACTCTAGGGTAATCGATCGAGGACAGGCACCCTTTTATTCATGATTTTTTTTTCATCGTTGCACATGACATTTTTCGTTTATGGATATGTTTTAAAAATAATCGATAGAGAATTTTGCATTTTTTTTGATAAAATTTTATCTCGTTTGCGTGGCTAAAGTTTTCGATGTTCCAGAAATAATTTATGCCGAATATTCTTGTTCCCTTTTAACACGTGAAGCTTCCCCTCTCTCTTTCACTGTCGCATATTCTCATTTTCTTCGCTCTTTAAAACGACCCCATGCTTTTCTCTCCTTGCTAGCGAGCTTCGAGATCCGGAGTCACGTGGCATCCGGTGTGTTGACTATTTCAGGAATATGTAATCGCGAAGTTAAAGGCCGGGGAGAAAGGGACGAGCAACGAGAGTCTCTTCTCGTCAAGTCTCGAAGAGATCTGAGAAAACGCTCTTTGCTCGGTAGTCGATGAGCGAACGAAAACTGACGAGCTGCTAAAATCGGTCGGACGTGTTGGAAACCGTAGTTTCTCATCGATTATTAAATTCGGGTATCGACGAGTAAATTAAATTGTCACGAAAAAATATCGATATTTTGTAATATTAAATATGTTGCATTTTTCGAATATTTAATGATTAATTAATCACCTCTCAACGACTAATTAATTAATCACCTCTCAACGACTAATAAACATTTTAATGGAAAGCACATTATAATTTTTCATTGGTCGATAAAACAATTATTGACCTCGAATCGACTTTTAATCAAGCCGAAAAAAGAACTTGCGATTAATCGACGACGTATCGATACGATATTTTTACATAGAACCGAATCGATCATTCGCACGGTTGCCACACGTCGCGGGGAATGAAACGAATTGTTTTTCGAAGCCTAGGCCAAACTAAAAGTGTTTTGTGTCTCGAGACAGAAAAATACAATGTGAAAGAGAGAGACAGAGAGAGAGAGCGAGAGAGAGAGAAGACGAAAGCTCGCGTCTCAGCAAGGCTGTGCACTCGGGTCGTACAAATCGCGTGCCAAATCATTCCCTCGTCGGGAATCGGAGAAATTTAAAAAATATTCTAAATTTAATTTGTCTCGAACGTGTCAAGCGATCCCGAGAATTTTCTTCTCGTCTCTCTCTCTTTCTTCTAAATTCCCCCCACCCCGTTCCCTACCTTATTGCTCGTCACACTCGTTTCTACGAGCGTCTTTATTTTTCGCCGAGTTTCCTTTTCTTCTTTTTTTTTCTTTCCTTCTCGTACAACCCCCCACTTGGAGCTCTTTCGAAATCGACCCCGGCTGCCAAAAGCCAAAACGGATTCTGTCCGCGACACAACCGGTTGAAAAATAGAAGACGTCTCCTTCGATCGAAAGAGCAAAGATACTTCGTTGCTTCGAACACCGATGCGAACCAAGCTCCACGAGGTTGCCAACCTTTCTCGTCTCTGTGGGAGCCGTTGACCACAACTTGTGAAAAAAACGATTAAAAAAGAAACGAAAAAAAATTTAACCCCCTCGAGTTCGATCCAAATGTCATCAATTTTGGTTTTTTTCCTTTGTCTTCGTTACATTTCGATCGATCCCGATACCTCGTTGTGGTCAACGACACCGTGAGCACGTGGAACATTTTCGTTTACTATTGGACGAGACGGAACTTCTTACTCTTGGTGAGAGAACAAAATAGAAAGCTCACTTCCATTCTTGTCATTGCTCCGACCGGTCGCTATTTCGATCTCTAATTATAACTCAACGACCATCAAAGTCTTCGAGAGCAATCATCGCGGACACGATGGTGGGACTCGTCGTACGATCGTGAAATTTGGTCGTAACGTCGTGGCCCAAGGACGAGGATTCGAGAACGAAATTAACGTTTTCGTGATAATTTAGTGATTTTTGAAAAACAATAAAGTTCCAATAACTTTTCGTATTCAACAAATCGTTTGTAAATTTGTTTAATGTCCATTTCCCCTAAATTTGGGCAAAAAATCACCGAAGAGGAATCGTGAATTGCGCAACGTCGCGACGCCAATTTTTTTGAAAATGATATTTTCTCAATTAAATTTTTTTTTTTAAGTGTTCGAAGAATGTTATAATTTTTGTTTATTTTCAGTACCATTGAAAATGACGATCGATTCCTTCGTATATTCGTAACGTATGTAAGAGAAAGAAAAAAAATCGCAAATTGAATTTTCGTTCATTTTCAAAGCGCGACAAAACACGCACCGAGAGCCCTTCGACCCTTCGTATAATCCACCCCATTTTTCACGATTAAATTCGCGCCATTCTCCCGACTCAACCCCTTTTTAACAATCTTCGCATCTATAATGATACAGCCAACTGAATAAAAATCGACAATGGGGCGATGACGCGTTACATTTTTATTTTCACTCTTTCCTATATACATATATATTATATTTGTACGAACGGTTCTTCATCATAATCTCAATTTTAGCCCCGAGGCATCGAATTTCCTTATTTTGACAGCGGTCCGTCGATCCGTGTGTCGTTGCGAGGCAATTTTTCCTTTTTTTTCTCCTTTCATTATAACATCAAGGGACCTGAAAA
This sequence comes from Netelia inedita, assembly GCA_964017225.1. Lineage (NCBI taxonomy): Eukaryota > Metazoa > Arthropoda > Insecta > Hymenoptera > Ichneumonidae > Netelia > Netelia inedita. The sequence continues at coordinate 5,114,325 of OZ024923.1, forward strand.
AATCGACAAAAATCTCTCTCGCTCTTACTCTTTTTTTTTATTATTTCGCTCGATCGATCGTCTCGCTCATCGGGAACAAAGGAAATATACGGAACGCTCGTGGCAATTGGAAAGAGTGGGGGTAGGGGTGGTAGGCTTAAAAACTCTTTTCTTTCCATCTCCCTGGTAGCCGAGTGCACCCCTCTCTCTCTCTCTCTCTCTTGTATCCGACCTCTATTTGAATTTGTAGAAAGGGTTCGATTCTGTTTATTTTCAAGGACGACCAAGTTTTTGGGGAAGGGTAGAGAGAGAGAGAAGGAGTAAAAGTGGGGTTAGATCAAAATGCGTTCATCTACGAAGGCTAATGTTACACATACGCGAACAAGGGGTGTGTCCCCTCTGCGTGTGGATTAAAAAAAGGAGAAAAAAGAATTCCCATCTAGTCACCGTCGGTCGATGAAAATTCGTGGCAAACGAGAGGCGGGCAGGGGGCTACGTACATGCGAGAGGGTGGGCAATGCAGGTCCGAAAATCGTTGGTGGGAAAGATGAAAAAGAAAGAAAAAAAGAAGTAAAAAAATACGTTAAGGGTGCAAGGGGGAGAGAGAGAGCGGGGGTGTCAAGGGGACTGTTTCGGAGACCCTTTATTTCTGCGAAAGTGCGCTAGGGTACCTAAGTATGGCAAGTACGAAAAAATCCATACTCGACGATTCATGAGCGCGCTTATGTGTGTGCATGGGCGATTAAAAAAAAAGAGGCGAGCGAGGGAGAGAGAAGGATATCGTACGAAGAGAAAAAATCCCCCTTTTTTCTTTTTTAAAGGGAACTCTTAAAGGGGGGTGTGCTGTTTCAGGGCGTACTGTGAGAAACATTAATTGATCTCACTTTCTCTTTTTTTGGGGTTCGTTCCGTTTCCTTCTGGCCCATGGGACGAAACGTGGACTCGCTGTAGCGAGGAACTCGCACGTGGCGGCAATTTTAGACAAGGTTCCTCCCCAGTATTGACTTGTTTGTTGTTTTCTTCAAGTCTTGGTCTGCGAATTGCTGAAAATCGATGAAAAATTAATGAGAGTAATTTCTCTTACGTACTCGTCTTTTTTTCTGGGAAGACTGGTCGTTAGGCGACGATCCTGAGAAGGCGCGGTGTCTTACGATGGTATAGGTACTTGCCTTAACTGCCAACTGCACTCACTTATGTCAACTCGCGAAATGTAAATCCTACATATAAATCACTTTGAAAACGTTCGGTTTATCGTTGTTATACGATCGTTACTGTAAGACCCGAATTTTCTACGGGTACCTTTGTTATCCACGCAGTATATACACATAAAGGTTGGGATATTCGTGGACAAGTTGTTTCTGTTTATTTCAGTAATTCGTCGAACATGAAATGAATATTGGTATTATTCCAGGTACCTCAAATTTGTTTTCTTTTGAAAGAAAGATTTTGTGATATACGAATGGCTTTTATGGTGAATTCGTCGATTGAAAATGGGAAGTCTGCTGAGGTTGAGCGTGTAAGGTGCTAAATAGCTAGAATGGTGTGTGGTTTGAGAAAGCGACGAAAAGGGAGAGCTCCAAAGGCAAAAGGGGACAGTGGAACGACGACCATAACGTAATTTTGACAGAAATAACATCGCAGTAGCGTAGCAAAATACAGCACGAGGAGTCTTACGAGAGACAATAAGTCGCGTGTAAGTTCTCCACGAGAAAAGCTCTCTCCGTGCGCTCTCTCACTCGTATCTTAGAATAGTTTAGTACAAAACTCACCATACACCCCATTCGCACTTTACTTCGTCTCGCTTCGACTCCGCTATCTTCACTCACTTTCTCTCCTCGCCCATTTGTCTTTCTTCCCCCGTCGTGACGAACGCATTTTCAAGCGCTTCTCGCATTCGCGGAAATTCTCAAATCCAACCAAATTTTTTTACGGTTAAAAGCGTCTCGACATTGTTTCTCGTGCCAAACTTGTCGTTGCCATTGTGCAGGCCGTTTCGTTCACATTTTTTTGTCAAGTTCTAGTCAGTTGTTAAGCTGTTTGTAGAACTTAAATTTAGTGAGAAACTGTTCGAAGAAAATCGAAGTTTTTGCCGAAATAAACAAAAGAAGACAGATTTTTTTTCGGTGGGCGGTGTGCTGGCGTTATTTGTCAGAGAGCACTCCTCGGATCGATTAAGTATTTTATAGGGTTACAAAAAAAATCGTTGTCACTTGAGGCGAACAGCGCCTTGGGCGCAGGTTGATTTTTCAGCCTCATCGACTCATCTACCTCAACCGTCATATCTATTTGTCGAGTGACGTATTTGTCTCTCTACTGTAACTAAAATTCCATTGATCAAACGTCACTTAGTCGCTGGATACAAAAAATATCCGCACAATTATGAAATTACCATACGAGAATTCGCAATGATTATATTTAGATTTATCGTGAATAAGGAAAATCAGTGGAGGAGGATCAGACATTTATAAGGATAATTGCACTACCGTATACTTAAGAATAAATTCTAACACGTGATCATTCAGCGATAATTGCTTATCAAAACGAGATTAATTATTGACATTGTATTTTGAATTTATTATTGTAATTATTCATCTTACCAACTAGACCGTATATCCTTCTCAATCGATTTCCACCTTTCCATCTGAAAAAAGATCGGCAAAATATATTTAGCTCATCGTCCTATAAATACTTCACGGTCAACACGTGGCACTGCAATGAATAATCGATCGATGAATTATTTTTCATTTTGATAAAACAACAGGCAGTTATTTCTGGAAAAAAGTTGTCACTGACAAGATGGCTTCCATTTATCTCGACGTCGTACGACACACTACATGTTACAAAACGTTCACGGACTCCCCCCCCCCCCATCCCTACCCTACCGTGCCCGCGCGGTCACGACAAGACAGCCCATGATCTTGAAGGGTCACGTAATTGGCATACAACACACACACACACACATGCACGACGGCGACATTAGATTTTCACCGGCTGAAATGTAAAAAGATACTCACGACGAGCAACAACGTCTAATTTACGCTAATTACACCAAGGAATCTCGCGAGAGAACGGATTACGTCTATTGTCGCAGACGGGATAGGCACGATCGATAATTTATGGGGTTAAGGCAGACTCGCGACACGAACATTTTTTCGCCAATTTTACTTTTCACGATCGATCTTACGCGAAAGCGACTACCCAACGATTATCACTCTTTAGCCACACTGGCTTTTCTTATTGTCACATTGTCTCGGGTAATGTTCACACTTGGAACACGACTACGTGTTAATATCAGTGAGTATTTATCGGATGAAGTATCGAAACACTTACCACGGCAAGTGTCTACGACGTGAGAGATCCGCTCCTTGCATTGAGTACACGGACTCGTTGCCCCCACTCTTCTCCCATATCACGCCGTAGCATCACTAGCGGTCGATGAAAAAACTACTAAAATACTAATTGATTTAACGATTATAGATTCTCATGCAGAAGGGTTTTATATGAGCGATGCGCATCTCCGATCACGACTATCGCGTTTTTTGTGGTCGAGCATGATGTGCGAAAAATAAGAAAAGAAATGCGGCAAACGGGAACGAGACGATCGATAATTTATGGGAATGCGGAACACGATGATTTTTTTGCCAATTTTACAGTTCTCGTTAATTCTTACACGACGTTGAATGTACATCGTTTATCGTAGTCTCGCCACTTGCTTTTTCTTATTGCACATGATCTCGCGTAATGTTCGTACGAGAAGCGTGATTATGTATTAAGAGTCAGTGTTACAGGCGACGAGCGATTCGAAAACGCGATTCGTACTTTCTCCGGCACTGAGCAACCAATCGCTTTAAAATTTTGAGGGTATCTAGAGAATTATGGTAAAAAGGGGCTAAACGTTTTTTTTTCTAAAAGTTGTGAAAATTGTCATGCAGGGGATGAGCGATTCGAAAACGACATCCATACTTTCTCCAGTAGTGAGCGTTAAAGTTTTGAGGGTATTTAGAGAATTATAGCAACAATTAAATAAACACATTTATCCACTTTTTGCCATAATTCTCTAGATGCCCTCAAAGTTTTAACGCGATCGGTTGCTCAGTGCCGAAGAAATTATGCATCGCGTTTTCGAATCGCTCGTCGCCTGTAACACTGACTCTTAATACGAGTAAAGATTTATCGGATAAAGGACGGAGAGACTTACCGGGGCAAGGCATTCACGATGAAACGAGCGAGAGCAGCGACCGTGCGGACTCGTGCCTGCCTGCTGCGCGCTCTCCTGCCCGCGACAAGATTGCCCCAGCGGTCAAATAAAGAACTAACCAAACATTAGTAAGTTAATGTTAAAAAATTCTGGTGCGGAAGAAAATACTAATGTTATTTATATGAACGTAATTATAGAGCCTCGATTTTCAATATTCGCGTATATTTTCATTCGATAGATAATAACTCGAGAACGGTTCGTCCTATCGACAATTCTAAAAAAACAAAATCTTTAGTTTGTTATGCTTTATTAGACAGAAGAATCGAAACTCGGAAATAATTAAAAAAAATTATTTTCTCGGTTAATTATCAACCTTTGTAAGCCGTAAATGTATTTTAATTAATTCAAAGCTATCTATAACCCTTTTATCCACTTCGTTCGATTTTCTCATTTTCTACGTACATTCATTTCACGCGCAGCTGTAATGGAAAGCCCCATATACGTACGCAGTTGACGAACTTGGCCGAGGATTATAAAAGGGTTATTCAGCCGAGACCTACGGATTAAATGATAAAGAAGGACGAGAGAGAGAGAGAGAGAGAATTTCGTGCCAGCATATATGGGGAGCATGAAATATACGGGACCTTTTCAGACATCGGGGCTCTTTTTCAAAAAATTTAAACCCCCCGCTCTCTCTCCCTCCCCGCCTTAACGTTCTTCTTCCTTTTTTTTGTATTTTTTATTTTTTTTATTCGCCCGGTTTTATACGCGCTCGAAGAGAGTTTTAAGAACGTGCGGAATAAAAGGGTTCCAGGGTCTGAAAGGCTCTCGCGGGACCCAACGAGACACACAGAGAGGAGAACGTGAGCTAAGGGCTCGTGAAACGCACACGTTCAATTCGTGTGTGTCTCCCTTAAAAAAAGCCCCTCTTCCCACCTCAACCCCCTCGTAACACCCGCCCTCGGGGCCCCGACAAGAGTTTCACATATTTTTTTAAGATTCTACGTTTTAAGCGAAGTCACGTTTCGTGGCTCTATTTTTCAATGTGAAAAATTATATTCCCATATGTCCGCGAAGATTTGGTGTTTTTTTTTCATCTCTTTCTCTTTTTCTTTCTTTCTTGGTCCGCACGGGTAAGGGTGAGTCCCATTGGCCAAACTCGGCGTGACGGACGAAGGTGTGGGCGACGCTACGATCTTACATCACTCTTATTCCTCTCCTCTTTCTTATCTTTTCGTTTCGCCGTTTATTTTCCTTTCCACCTCGTTCCTCGATGTTGCCGGTACAACGCGATACGACAGTTGCCACGGAGGTTACTCGTCCGACATGTTGGCTCAGTTTTTCCATATTCTTGGATTATTCCTAATTCGACACGTTTTTCGAAATATCAGGAAAAAAGATATTTCCGAAATTTGAATAAGCTAGGAGAAATTTTTGTTGTCGAAGACTTTCCTTTTTATTGCCTTGGATCGATTTATACTTTATCGTTGGTCACACTCTCGGGAATTTATTTAAACATTGCGCAATCATCTCATAAAATTGTGATTTTGCATATTTTTGAATTTTTTGTTTCCGTTTTTTTTCTGGGACTTTAACGTGTGACACTAAAGCGAGCAGGAGGCTAAGCCCCCTCGTATTACACGTGAAGAGATAGGGTCGAGGCGCATACGAGACTTGGTGCACGTGTTTGTCTTCTTTTCGCGAAGAAAGGTAGTAGGCGGAGGTGAAGAAGAAGAAGAAGAAGGAAGAAAAGGAAGAAAGAACCCGGAGAAGAAGCAGGGTCCTGGTGAGCAAGATTCGCCATCTCTCTCTCTCTTTCTCTCTCCCTTCCCTAAATCCCATCGAGAAAAATATTCGACAATTTTTAAACTCGTTTCTGAACACATTCGAACGTCGGGGGCAAGTATTTCTCGGAATCGGGGATGCTCCCTCGGCCTGTTCGCCAGGCGTTTTTTTCTCTATCTTCTTCTTCTTCCTCCTTCTTCCAATCTCTCTTTTTTCCTCGTACCTTACCTCGAAGTCGCGAAAAACATCGATTCGAAAAGACTCGTGGAACGTCGCGCATGCGCTCGCCTCCTCTTTGCAAATTCCGTGGACGATAAGTCTCGCTTCAAAACAAAATTGTTTTACGAAATTGCATCGACGAACGCATGGGCACAATACCCGCAGAATCGTAATTCATAAAAATGCGCAAAATTCCTCGTCGGAACGTTACGTTACGTGACGCGTCACGTGAAATAACCTCAAAAGAGTCGAAACGTTCCTGTCTCGCGTACTACCGGAAAAGGCTCGGCTGTTTGTTTTTGTTTCTCTCGTACGAACGCGAGTCAGTCTCCTCCTTCGACCATTAAGATTGTTCGGCGTTTCGATAATTTCAGTAGCGCTCGTGGGCCCTCTTGGTTTGTCGAAGAGGTACGTGGCAAGGCTCGTTGAAACTCGGGGATTCCCATGGCCCGTTTTTCCTTTTTCCTTCGCGTTTCTGCCCCGGAGAATGCCGTAGTCGAACCCGCTCGCAGTCTCGAAGGCCCTCGACGAGATTGCAACGCGGGCGGTCACACCGGTAGTTATCGACTCGGTCCCGAAATCGTTGAAATTTCAACGATGGAAAAACTTGAGATTCCGGGTTTAATCCTACGAACGGGGTGGGCACGAAGGACGCGTGAGCCGCGCAATCGTCGTGCCGCGATTGTTTCTTTACAATTTTTCGAGCGAAAAGTCACGTTGACCAGGCGAAATTGTTTGTCAAAAATTGTCAAAGGCCCTTACGGCCAACTACGCTCGCGTCATTCTTTCGGGTCCCTTGATGCCTCGCCGTCCACTTTTTTTTACCATCGTGGCCAAGTTCAGTACGCTCGACGAATAACGCTGTACAACCAGTTTTCGTACGATCGCACACCTCTCAGTTGTTACCACCACGTAGCGAAGAAAACACTGTCCACTGGGTCGACGTACCTTGGCGCTCATAACTCTCGATATGTGTATCGGTCGATTCACGACATTCTACGAGTGTTCTCGCAGCGCCATCGAGAGATCTTTTTCGGCATTAACGAAATGACTATCTCGATGGAGTTCGACGACGGGATTTCCGTCGTTATCTACGCTATAACGCCGTTTCTACATTATCATCGTGTAGAAAATGGGCTCGGTATATTCAGTCGACAATATAGATTTCGTTAATCTTCGAAATGCTGACTTATCGACCGAATCTTTCTCAGTCGGTAAGAATCACTCGCCGAACTCGTTCTTGCCTTACCAGCGATTTACAAACGCTGAATAATTCTCGCGTGAATTTTGTCATACCGATACACGGTAACATGCCCTGTCTGTACCAATAAATGTTGCGAACTGAAAAAAGAAAGATCGTCATGTTCGAAGTGTGATTTTATATTTGTTTCATTTTGTTTTTCAACGAACGTACGTGTAAAAAGATTATCGCAAGATAACGATTAATGTTTTTCTTGTGTTTCAGCATTATTGAGGCAGAGCATGTCACCCGTGGCGGAAAATCTGATAGGTTCGAAATCGTCGACCCCACAGCCGATAATAGATTATTCTCGTTACGTGAGACGTTTCTCGTCCGGCCAAGAGTGCGGTAGCCCATACTGTAAGGAAATGGGATGCAGGGAACATTTTCACTGTCTGGATTGCAGCGGTAGGGTTTTCGTTAAGAAGGAGGAAATGATAAGGCACTTCAAATGGCACAAGAAACGAGACGAGTCATTGCAGCATGGCTTCATGCGTTATTCACCGACCGATGATTGCGCCGAACGGCATCCGAGCCGATCGTGTCCGCACAATCGAAAGCAAACCCATTATCACTGCATACACGATAATTGTGACAAAGTATACATATCAACGTCGGACGTGCAGATGCACGCCAACTATCATCGCAAAGATTCGGCCATAATACAGGAGGGCTTTCAGCGTTTTCGGGCGACCGAAAGTTGCGCTACCGATTATTGTCCCTTCGCCGGGCAACGAACGACGCACTTTCATTGTCGACGATCTGGCTGCAGGTTCACCTTCAAGAACAAGGCCGACATGGGTAAGGGAAAATTCAATTACACGATCGAACCTCTATGAAGATTTTTGAAACGAGTCCCTTCTTACCACGTAAACCGGATTTTCGAACGACCGAGGACTTGGCGTATTTTTGTTTTTCCAATTTTTCCATCGTGTTTCACACGAATCACCGCGATACTTCACTTTGACAGTGGCCATCTTCCTGATCGTGTCCATCTTTCTTGTTTCAGACAAACACAAGTCATACCACATCAAGGACGAACAGCTCTCGCGCGACGGTTTTAAGAAGTTTATGAAGAACGAGTCTTGTCCCTTCGAGCAATGTCGTTTCTCACGCGTGTGCAATCATATACACTGCATAAGACCACATTGCAGCTACGTTCTTCATTCGTCGGGACAATTGTTCTCACACAAGCGCAAACATGAGCGTCACGAGTCCGAGCTGGCCTACAGAAAGTATAAGCAAGTTGGGGCTGGTGGTGTCAGACCTTCTTGGCCACCGGAGGATTTGGGAGCGCAGAGTCTCGCTCTGAGTTTGAATGGCGAGAGTTCCAACGAGGGAAGAGGTTCGCCGTCCTACTACTCGATGGAGGACTCTTTTCAGAGCGCCAGCGATCTAGCCATGGATCTCACAGCTTCGAACGCGACTACTCCGTTGGGCAGTCTAGCTGGTGGCAGTTCCACGATGACGCTCAACGATCAACCCCCGCAATCCCCGCAGCACCTAACAGCTGCTGAACTAGCTTACCTCGCACCCGCATCGGCCGACTGTCCTTGTCATCTCGGTCGTGAACATCATCATTGCGGCCTCGACCGATGTGGTGCCACTCTGCGCGATCCGCGCGAAGTACGCGAACACCTGCGCGAACACGAGACTCAGGAGCGCATAACCGATGCCTTCTTCGAGGAGGGCAACTGCGATGATTCATGTCCCTACTCGGACAAGGAGAAGCACTATCACTGCAATTGGGAAAACTGTCGTGAGGTGATCCTCGCCACGGACAAACCGTTCAGAAGATTGCAGCACTACAAAATCCATGAATATAGCAGACAGCTGAATCTCTCCTGTTCGACCCACGTCCTATCGTCCGACGTGACTCTCACTCATTTGACGAACATCGATGCCATGTTCAGGAGAAAGAGAGGTCGTCCACCGAAGAATCGCGTGATCGAGATCTGGTCGGGTGGCGATCCAACGAGTCACACCCAAGATTCGCCACAGGCTATATTCACGAGTTTCAAACTACCAAAACCAACACCGAGTTCGACACCCAATGCAAGCTGTGACGATCGCGAGGGTAGCGTCTCGCCCGCCAATAGCCTGGGCGGTGAACCTGATGGGTTTTCCACTTTCAACGTAGACAGCTGTCCCGATCCGGCATGCGTGCTGAGATCAACGAGGCATCATCATTGCTCCCAATCCCGTTGTCACTTTTCCACCGACAGACCCGATCAACTTCTCATGCACAGCAAAGATTTTCACGATAATGTCGATATACCGGTTGGATTCGCCTTCTTCGATAAGCTCGTCGATTGCCGATTGCCCGGCTGTCACAGCAATCGGGTTAATAGGCATTTTCACTGTACCCGACCCAACTGCGGTTACTCCTTCGTTCGGTACTCCACCATGGGACTCCACGAGAAGCAACACAGCGGAATCGGCAACGAGATAACTGGCAATAACAATCCATTAGAATCGGCCTGTCAGGAGTCTCAGACCCAGACGACACAGATCATGGTTGGCGAAAGCTCGAAACCGAGGATCCAGGTTAAGAATCCTGCGGACTTGATCGACAAACCCGATTTGGACGAGAATCGATTAGTAATCGACGACAAAGAGGCGGGAATCGGCAGCCCTGATGCCAGCAAGACTACGGGTAAGCTTAATTTCATTTGCAAGCCACGAAACTAGCTGGCACTTTACCTTTCTCAGCTTTTTTTGCTAGACTCATGTTCTCTTGACGAATTTCTTTTACCACCTTTATTGCACCTTTATCGAGACAAGGATCGCATGAAGGCATGACATCGCTGCGACTAAGCACGAACACACCTTTTCGAGTTAGGTCTGGTAGCTGATTGGGATTTTGCTATTTTTTTCTTTCGAGCAAGAGCCGTCGAGTAGTTCAAGATTAATCATTGAAATTACTACGTACATGCATGCTATGATTCCATTGAGACAAATTAAACACGCTCTTTTTGTAAGTCGCGTGATACCATAAATAAAAAAGACTTGGTCGTTTTTTGCCAACTTCAGTTTTTTCCGCACAGCTCTCGCTCTTACTATTTTTGTTCCATCTGCATCTCTCATCTGCAATGTGCTTATGAGAAAGGTGGTTTGCTGTGTTGTCATTTTCTACGTTTTGTGTGATGAACAGTTATTTTTATTTTTTTTCAATTGTTTTCTTGTTGTTGTTTTACAATCTCACACGAGGAATTAGTGGGCGGTATTTTTGAAGTGTTGGTTGTTTGGTTGATTGTTGCTAGTGGTGAGGGCGGCAGGCACCTATTATCCGGTCAGCGGACCGCCGTCGTGCGAACCCGCACTACCGGGCGCCGTTCTATCCATGCGAGCTTCCGTGCACCAAGGTTCGTGCCACCGATCCAGTTGTTTTTTGTGACATTTTTTCATTTTTTTTTCATCAAAGTTTGCTTTTTCGTATGTTGACGAGCCGAAAGAAAGTTGCTCACAAATTCCATGCCTAAACGAATAATAGAACTGCCTGAAAGAATCAACCATTTGCGACATCCCTACAACTTGTCGTTTAATCGTTGCAGAAACCCAGTCGATGCCGTCAACGAGTTCCAGTTCCGCTCACACACTCTACGGGCCCGAGCAGAGCTGCGGCAAGCCATTCTGCAAGCTCAAGCGAAAGAATCATTATCATTGCAACGCTTGCAATCAAGCGATGTCGGAATTGGACCGCTTGATCGCTCACATAGCGAAACACTCGACCGGTGCCATTTTGAGTCAGCAACAGCACGAAATGGTGCCTGCGAATGCTCCACCCCCACCACCACCGCCACCACCACCGCCTCTACCATCGCAGTCCGTGGTTGTTCCGACGTCACAGCATCATCAACAACAGTTGCAGCACGACTATCTGGCCCAACTGTCACAGAAGCACGATTTCATGGCGCAAAATGCTCAAATGGCGCAGAACATTCAGAGCTTCCAGAACATGCAACGCCAGATGCAACAAACTCTTGGCCAGATAAATCAGCAGCAGCCGCAGGTGAGCATCAAGGAGATCAAATTGGAGAGTCCACGAACGAGCAATCAAGAGTCGAGCAATGGTGGTGGTCAGGGTGTAGTGAAGAGAGAGCCGAGCGAAGGTTGCCGAGCTGAGGAAACCGGTAACAGCATGTCGGCGATGGAAGTGAGCGCGAACGGGCATCTGATCCAGCAGCAGCACCAGCCCCAAACTTCGCAGCCACCGCCCAACGTTCAACAATCGCCCACGGTACCACCAGCTTTCGAGCTCGATTTGAGCCACGGCTTCCATTTCCCCAGTCCCGCTGTCATGGCAGCAATGAATCAACAGATTGCTCTCATGAATCAAGCACTCCCACCGTTCTTGCAACACGGCGGCATGTACGCTGGTGCTCCTGGTCTTATGTTCGCGCCTGGTCTACCACCTGGCAACTTCATGTCACCCGGCAGAGACGAGAACCCGTTGGCGTCCCTTGCAGCTAACCTCAAACTCAACAAGCGTTCGTTGTCGCCACCTGATGTCAATTCGCCCGAAGCCAAGAAGCAACGCCTCCATCATTCAATGCGCATGCTCAAAGACGAGCCGGTGCCCGAGGGTTATGTCAGATTTCGCTTCAACGAGGACTGTCGTTATACGCATTGCGGCTATCGGGAACACCAGACACACTTTCATTGTATGAGACAAGACTGCGGTTATTCGTTCTGCGATAAAACTCGCTTCGTTCAACACACTGCCCGCCACGAGCGTCTCGACACTCTAATGGGCGGTGATTTCCAACAGTATCGAGCGAACGTACCCTGCGGTCGGGCTCAATGCGCCTATACCTCGAGCCTCGGCTCAATGCAAAACAAGGCGTCACACTTTCATTGTCTCAAGTGCGATTTCGTTTGTACCGACACGAACAAAGTCGTTGCGCACAGACGACAGCACGCTAAATTGGACGGTATTGCGGCGGCTGGCTTTCAAAAATTTACCCCTGGTCAACCATGCGGCGCTGTACAGTGTCAGTATTCGGGTAAACAGACCCACTATCATTGTCTTCAGTGCCAGTACGCGGTACTCGGACTCGCCCAGATGTCGGCTCACAAGTATCGACACATGGACGGTTAGGATTTCCTTTATACTTATCCGGGTAATATGAGCCGGGAGAATGTGAGAGATACGAAACGAGACAGAACTAAACTATCCAAGGCAATTTCCTCTTTGGCAGAGGATCGCTGATGACCTTGAAGATCCAACCGTCGTTGTGGACACGTTCGACCGAGATCGAAGAAGTCCGTCTTTGATCTTCGTGAAAATTTCAACGTGGGAGGATTCTTAAAATGGACCATTGGAGGACGCGGTGGTCTCCAAAGGAATGAAGCGTCGAGAGGGTTAGCAAGCTGAACATTCGACGGTATAAAACGCTTCGGTTTTTAACCTTCAACTTACCGCGGCAATGACCGTGATCGAGTGCTGACTATCGGCTATCGGGGCTTACCCTAAAGCCTCAGTGATCGGTTCCTGAATAAACGACTGAATGAGGAATTTTTTAGAAAAACCCATGCGCGCCGATAGGAGACAATAAATTAAAAACGCGAAGTAAAAACAGACGAAAAACGTCAATAATAAACCCAGAAAGATACAAGAGAGGCGTTAACGAAATTAGCGGTAGCTTTAGCACGAAGAAAAGACAAAAACCATTGTAATATTAAATTAAGTGGAGGAGAGAAGGCGCCTCTAGTGTCGTGTACATTTTTTTCTCTGCCACGCCGCGATCGAAAGAAACAAATTAGACTCCAAAACTTCGGTGTTCTCTCTTCTCGAACCCTATTATTGTTTTTGTTTTTATTTTCTTTGTTGGTTGTTCTCTGTCTCACCGTCACACACAAGCGCGCGAAAGCTCACGATCAAGATGACCAGACACTCGAAATTAATGAGTTTCAAACGTTGGTCCACGACTAGTCAACGTTGTACCGTTTCATCTTTTTTTAAATATCTTTTTCTTTTTTTTATGATTTCTCCGATCGCGAGGCAATATGATCGATGGTATTGACGTATCTCAGACTTTGAAAGAGTGAGAAACAATGATGCGACTACGTGCGCACGAGTGGGCGATATGCAAACCTGCAGAGTCCGTGCTGAGCGAGGCAAACATGAAAAAAAACACTACACGGCGAGACGGATTTAAGGGCCTAGCCCGGTCCGACGAATTTTTCGATCGTACTTGTACTGAAAAACAAAAAAGACAAAGTGGAAGAATAATGTATGCTTCGATGCCGCAGCGTATAATCGTATTACAAGCAGTATTGAGATACCTTAATTAAACGAGAGAAAAGTCGAAAAAATAATTTAAAAAACCCCGACGCAAACGAAAAAATAAAGACTGCAACCTAGACGAGAAAACAAGTTTAAAACAAGTGTGTGTATTCGAGTCGCGAAATTCGCGATAAACGGGAATTGCTTGCAAAATGCAAAAAATAAAAAGATCACGAGTGATTTTCAAAACGATTCGAGGGTCGCTTCGAGATTTTTATCAAAGTATATTCGCAATATACTCTAAAGAAGGAAACAAAAGACGCCGGTTACAAAAGCGAATAAATGAAAAATCGCTAGTACGAACAAAAAGTTTTCTTATATATATAAATATATAAATATAAATATAAATATTACATAATGTATATTGTATGTGTATAATCGAGAATCATTAATCATTTAAGGGCATATAAATAGAGATTAGGGCGATAAAGTTTCAGCGCTTTTTATTATACTATTGAAATAAGCATAGGGAGCGATGCTCAAGTGTAACGGCGTTCGGCGGGTCAGACCGGAACGCGAAATGGCCGACAGCGGCGCGCAACGACAAAATGGCGTCCGACCGTTCCGCCAAATTTCGTGGACATTCGCGAACGCACGAACGAACTTAAGATTCTGGGGGTTCGTTTAAAAAAAAGATTTTACCGTACTGTACGACGAGTGAGATAGAGAAACTCGACAAATTTAAAGGGGAAACACAAAATAGACGTAGCGAAGCGCTAGGGTGCCTTTAGGGTTTTTTCTTCGTCTTCGAAACACTAACTAGGACCGTGCCTTAGCTTTACAAAAGATTTAAACAAAAAAACGGATAAACAAGGGACCGTAGGACTCTTGTTTTAATAGTTAAACAAATACTATCAACTGAATTGAAGCAAAAGGAAAAAAATATAACAAATTAGTCGTGATATCAAGGAACAATAATATAACGATTTCGAACGAATAAACTGGAAATGAATAATTGTGACGATTGATAATAATGATCTAGTGCCGTTTCTACCAGTACCCCTTCAACCGAAAACAAGCCGAAACAACGTGCGATGATAATTCTCGTGGACTTGAAACGTATAGTGCCTTAAAGGAGTTTGACCGAGAAAAACTCTCGTCTCGCTGAGATTACAAAAAAAGAAGAGTAACAATTATCAAAACAAGAGGATAACGAACAAAAGACAATTATACAGCGAGAGTGTGCTGCTTCGAAAAGAAATAGAGAATCAATGTATTCGTGCATGTTGAGTAGAAACGAATTTTCGGCTTGGACTTGAAAAAAAAATCTACGAAACTAGAAGATATAAACAATAACAGTCGAATTAGTTTAATCGTTTTATTTTAATAGTAGCCATTCCATAGGAAGTACACACACGTTGATAGTCATCCATCCTGGGTCCCAGTTCGTCCGACATTTTTCAAATTTTTAAATTCTTACTTTATTCATAATTTTCTCGAAGAATCCATTCACCGTCGATAGTTCCGGATAGAAACGAGATTGCGGTCGATGGCAGCGGTCGAGAGATTGCTTGAATTGACAAACAATCCATGCACCAGGTAGCGAAGTATCCAATTTCATCGTGAAACTCTACACTTCCGTTGACTCTCAATGCGATCAGAGCTCAATGACTCGACTTTTGCCTCCTTCTTCTTTATTTTTGTTGTTTCTTTTATTACATATATTTTGTTTGTTTAATTTGTTCGTTACGGTTTCTATTTTGCGACGAACTCGCGAGAACGAGATAGAAAAGTTGCAATTAAAATGGCGGACGAATTTGGATCAGGTCATAGAAGCCATATGAGTGCCATACCACGAGTAAATCACGATTTTAAATAAAGTTTTATGCATAGATAAACGCGAGTTACGAATGGAAAAGAAAACAAAAATCTGGTGAGGGACGGACGGATAGACGGAGAGAAAGAAAATGAAAAAAAGTGAAGAGTGGAGGAAGGGCGATATGAAAACATCCCTGCTGTAATATATTTATTTTAGAGGTTAGATTGTATTTGGAGCCGAGGACGCATGCGCGTTACGAATTTTCACGAAATGGAGGCTGAACAGGTGTTGGACAATATGGCGGCTAAACGCTTGCCCAGAGTGTATTAAATGTTCCACACGATCGGGTGGAAAGTTTCGCGATGTTTGAGCCTCGCGTTATGTTCGAACACACACAAGAAATCAACGTGTCATCATGATATCGAGATTTATAAGAGACAAACATCATTTTTTCGACCGACAGAACCTTTGGCGTCTTTTTTCGTCGGATGAGCCAATCGATGAATATTCCACGAGCAAAAAGAACATCGTCCGAGAAAAGCGCATAAACGATAGCGGGAAAAAGGAGGAGGGTGTACAGGAAGTGAAAGGAAAGATAGTCAAACATTGCACCCGACGGCGATAATAAAAATTACAAAAAAAAGAAAACAATAAAAAATTTATAGTATATAAATCGTCGGTTTAATAATTCGAAGAATGAAACGATAAATGAATGCATGGGACTCATGTCCTGGTATACGAAATATCATGCGATCATTAGTATTAACCAGATGTGAAATGATTAAACAAAAAAAATATAAAGAGAAATGCTAGTTGCGATAACGAGAACAAAAAAAAAGATATTGAAACAAAAAAAACATAAGTTGAGAAAAGCAGTACTGCAGATGTAAGAGAGAACAACTATTATATAATTTTATCGATTATATATAATTATTAATTAATTATTGATTAATATCCTCTATTATTATTATATTATTATTATTATTATTATTATTATATTATTATTATTATTATTATTATTGTATTATGGATAAAACCACACCTTATGTAGCTGTGATTTTGCTTTCAAAAAGTAAAAATTAAAACCATATTTATAGCAAAAAAACAAACATAATGTTGTTCGTGAAAACTTGTGATTTTTTTCTTCACCAATCAAAAGCCATCGCTGATTTTCCTCATTGTGTTCTCTTTCATTTTGAATGAATAATCTGCCTTGTCGTAAATTATTTGACTGAATTTCTGCGTTAGGAAACCTGGAAATAACTGTACCTGTAATAATTTTAAAAAATGGCCTTGGGAGAGGAAAATTATTTTTTTTCTCAAATATGATCTGAAAAGCGCTTACTTCCATCAGAAACTTCCCGCACATCAGGAAAATCATGGTTATTCCTTCGATAATTCAAAATTAATAACCAAAAACCCGAAAAAAGTGTAAAACATCACGTTTTTTTCGACTTTTCACCTACCAATTTATATGCAAGCGGAAAACGACCGTGATATTCGTGATTAGTGAGAAATTTGTGGTTTTATAAGTGCCTGACGAAATGGATTTAAGTGGAAGAAGCTTTTATCAACATTTTGGAGGGCACATGTTCAGAAAAAAAGTCTCAAAATACTGATAGAATTAATTTTTCACAAAAATGATTTTAAAAAAGCATGTATTCATAAAAAATTACCTTTACAATGAAAAACTCATAGTCGTCCTATCGATAGTTCAAAACTAACAGCCGAAAACTCCAACGAACCATGAAATTTTTAGTTTTTTCCATTCATCAGCGAATGTGTATGGAAATTTGTATTTTTCCTTTTCGAATGCTTTTCCGGCGGTCGTGTCTCGAAGCGAAACTGTTTTTATACCTGATGTCTTGCCCATCAAGCCCTCGACCATGACCTACGGCGATAATCCTCGGTCTACGGCCAGCGAACTGTGTGCGGTTCTCCCTCCACACATCTCTTTCTCACTTCACGAGGTCGAGAAGTGTCCACTCTGGTTCTCTTGGACTTCGGGTTTGTTATGAAATTCTCAAGGATTTCTCGCTCACTTTTATTCCCAGTAAAAATATTTCGTCGTTACGATTGCTAATGAAACGAATAAAATCTTATTGTCAACGAGGGTTCTTTGCTTATTCAATGACTTTGTTTTTGATTCGATTGTCTCAACATCCGGTTTATTATTTTATCGCTTGATAAAAAACAAGAATAATAATAATCACAATGAATATTATTATTGTTAATATTGTAGTTCTTATTTGTTAATTACAATGATAATTATTATTGTGTAAATTTGTATATTTCTAGTGTATTAAATAAGTGACCAATGTAATTGTTTCTGTTATACCAACGCGAAATTTTCGCCTACCGTAAGTTCCGAGCAGCCATAGCGGTCATCGGGAATTCTATTTTTAACCCTTTGTTTGTCCCGTAACGACAGTTTAACGCTTCGTTTCTGTTCCTCGCTCTTTCTCTATCGGATGATAGATAATGAACGGGGCATACGTACGTTATGAACGGGCGGACACAAAGCTCGATGCAACGCAGAGGGACGACGAACTCGCGCACATGTTCACGCGTGTGGGAAGCCTAATCTTCGAAACATCGAAATGCCTCAATCGTAATGTAACCGATCGTCGTTACAAGATTCAATTTATATTTCGTTTTTACATATACTAAATATTCCATATCGATATTGAGCACTTGCTTTTTTATTAAAGAAATACGGAAAAAAATCGATAAATAGTTGTTAATGATTGAAAATTGACCGGAATGCAATATGTGGTCAATTTGGATGGCAAATTGGATGTCGACTATTATAAAAAAGGGTCTGAGAGAAAGAGTTTAGGAGTGGAGGGGAATTCACTTTCGAAGGTAATAGGACTCTGTGGAATTGCGAAGTAAGCCGTGGAGTTGGAGATTAGCTGGACAAGAGATTAGGGGTAGGTGTCTATTGTGAGAAAGGAATGTGGGGCTGTTACAATAACAATAATGGTAATTTGATCAGCTGATTATTTATCAGAAAGTACAGATAATTTTAAAAAGAAATATTTTCGATTGTCTCGACTTTTTGTTCAAAACCGTTTTTTGTAAGTAAAAAATCCGAGCACACTTGTCATACTTCAATTATTGGAGAACGAAAGTATTTCCCGTTTGAGGCAGATACTTCAGACCACGACGATACATGGTTGTGTTCACAGAAGCCGTCGGTGAGCGATTAGATCG
Organism: Netelia inedita; assembly: GCA_964017225.1. NCBI lineage: Eukaryota > Metazoa > Arthropoda > Insecta > Hymenoptera > Ichneumonidae > Netelia > Netelia inedita. The sequence goes on from OZ024923.1 coordinate 5,133,010, forward strand.
GGTTCGTGATGAAAGTATGTCTGCGTGCGATTCGAATAATCGCTCTATGTGTCATACTCGTGTACAGCACGGAAAAATTTATTTCGCGAGACGAGCTTATGTGGAAGTTTTGACAGTCATGCCTCCGGAGCGTGGCTCGGTCCTCTAAGCGCCTCCCCAACTAACTCGGCGTAAGAAAAAGATGAAAAAAATATCTATATATTTTTCTTTCGCGATTCGACAAAATTTTGAAATAACGGGTACAAAGTTCGTGAAGTATATTTCTCATTCTTACAATTGGAATAGTGGGAGAACGTGTCGATAACGTTTTTTGCGTGCTGCAAATAAAAATACGATTCACCGAAATTAATCGATTATTTAAAATTTTATAGTTTTATTCATTTTAATGTATTTTTAAAAATTAATTAATCAAGATCAATAATTTCTTCAATTATTTACTAAACTTCGGTGACCGATCGATTAACTCATCATTTCAAGAAATCAATGAATCAAATGTTTATTTCATTTTTATTATCATTTTATTTTCGACGATAAACTCGAATTTATATTTATAATTCAATCAATTTTCTTAATTAATTACTAAAGTCTGATAATTGCTTCATTAACTCGATGATTGTCGAAAGCCATTCGTTCATTGAAAATATTTAATTAATATATTCTTTCTTATAAACAATACAAACTTGAGAAAAAGTCGCCGAATACATTTTCCTCTCGCGTCATCGCGCCGATTAAAAAAATAATTGAAATAATAAATATATGATCGCTCGATCGATCACGTTTCATCATCGAATTTATTTGTTCGTTAATCGATGAATATCGTCATCGAAACGTGTGTACCAACGATGACGAATAATAACGTAGAATATTCTCAGCTGTTTCGCCGGGATACATGGAAGGTGCTGGAACGTACGTAAGTTCAATTGCGTAGTTGTCTCGTTAACCGCGATGAAGTATAAACGAGGTGTGCCGGCCGAGACAATGTGGGGAAGGCCGATGAGCCGGTACGTTGGCCGCTATAATATAAGCCCCACGAGTCGGTGCGCGTGCGTGTGTGATTCGCGCGGTATCGGTGTGCGTGTTCGAAACAGCTGGACGCAAAGCGGGAACGTGTTTCTCGTATCGACCTTGTCATAATGACAGGAGTCATGAGGGAACGTCGATATAATTTTCATCATCCCCGTTCGCCTCGTGCTATCGTGCACTGTCGACGATGCGAAATATCTCGTAATTTCCTGCATTTATAAAAATGTTTAAACCTATTTTACGATCCACATTTTTTGACTCTCTCGCGGGTGATTTATTTTTCGTTATAGTTATGAAAAAATGATTTTTGTTTTCCTAATAATTTATTCGAAATAAACAAAAAACTAATTAACTTGATTAAATTGTGAAATTTGATTAATTAGAAATAATTGGTATTATTAAAATTAGATTAATTATTGATTTTTTGTTCTATTTTATTTGTGACATGTATATGTTTACTTTTTTTTAAACAATGGCCGGGTAAAATTGTAGGCGTTTTTTTATACGAATGACAAGAAGAGAGCGTACGCACGAATAAAAGAAAATAAACGCCCACGCGTACTACCAACGAATCTCCGGGGACGCTAATTTTATGATTACTTCCCGTCGCAGCTTGATCACGCACGACTCTCGTGCTCGCACTCTTTTATCAAAATACTTCCACGCTCGAGAGAATTAAAAAAGAAAAGCTCGGGCAGATAGTAAATATTTGGATTTGTCACGTATTTTTTTCCATCGCGGATATTATTTTTAACAATGAGCCAAACCGGTTGTGGTTCATTGACATGAAAATTGTGTTGCGGTTAAAGAAGAGAAGGAAAAAAATGAAAACAAAAGAAAAAAGGTAGAAATAAAAAAAATAAAAAACAAAATTTTTTTCCTCCATCCACTGCGACATTTTTTTTCTCGCTTTAATCTTCTTCCGGCTCGCTTCGAGCGGTCGCCGATCCTTGTTTCTCCGTTACTCATCCTCGAAACAGCCTCGTTCTCGTTTATTGCGTCGGAGATCAATGGGTCGTTACGCAAGAAACGAATCTATTCTAGCCACGATCTATTCCCGAGACAATTCTCCAGACAGTCGTGTACTTTAACGAAGTCTGATAACCCATGGATCTTTATCGGTGATCACGTGTACCTACGACTAAATTTACAACGATCGATTTTTTTTGTCACATCAAATTATTTCCTCTGCGTCATACGATATCGCGTCGAATTGATCTCGTGGATAAATCAATCGTCATTAATATTTATTAAAACGAATACGAACAAAAAAATTATTTAAAAAAGCAATTTTTCGATCGATTAAAATATTTGTAAATTATTGCACATTTTTTAAATTGGTTTAAGAGCGTGCGAGGATAGTTGAATGATTGGTACGTCGTCGGTCGAATGTACATTTTTCTGTAATTAACGAAACGATAATCGAACTCATAATTAACCAAAATTTGATAAAAAATGAGAACGATGGATGAAAAAAATGACGATTTCTCGTCATTAAAGTTCAGAGATTGCTATTTCGAGTTGAAACGGAAAGTGAGCGAGTAGGCAATTGACGCGTGTACATCAGTTACGAAGGTCGAATTTGCCTCGATTTGTACTTATCGCACCGACTGACAGGGTCATAAAATCATCGTTAAATGTACGAGTATGTCTCAGCGAGTCTCGAAGCTTTGATCAGGTCATTCAGCCAAACGACTATCCCGTAAGGTTTCCCCGATCCGACTGGTGAGTCACATACGCGTATCGATTCTGCGACTTTTTCGCATCGTCTATTTTCCTATAACATCAATTTTTCATCGATCTCGATCGTCCCCTAAACACATAATTAAAAACCGATGAACATTGATAGATAATCAAAAATCATATTTTCCGCGTCAAACGTCCATTATTTCTTGAATAATTTTATTTTCAGCGTAAATGCCATTAAACAAAAGAAACATGAATAATATCGATTTACAAAAATATGTTTGTACTGTATTCAAATTTAATTTAAAAAATATGTTTTTTCTTGGATTAAGGAAATAAATTTCAGTTCTAATTTCCAACGACAAGAAATAATTGTGAACTTTGTTCAAAAGAGGCGTGATCCGTGGGGACGGTAGACGTGAACCTCGGTCCCATTACAGATTGACGATTCGTTGACGACGATGACCGTTAGTCTCGGACCGATAGAGGTAGAGTTTACGATCAAAGCCCGAGAGGGAGAAAAAAAATGTTCGTATTTTAAAGGACGTTCTGTAAATTTCCTACATGCGTAGATATGAATTCGTAACAGATAGACCGAGTTGGAAAGATACGGCGAGAACGTGGGGGAGTACGAAGAAAGCGTGAACGGTTTCGAGACGTCACGAGCCCTTCACGTGATCCTTCGTTCGTTCGTCTCTGTCGCGCTCGTTTAAGAATATCTATATACACAGCTGGTATTATGTAGCATTGGTGTGTATCTTACTACGTGACTAAAATCACGCTTCGCCGGCTCAAGGGAACGGCAACGACGTTCGGCCCTTAGCGCATGCGCGGTAGAAGGGAAGCCCCGCGTCGCGACGCGCTGATTGGCCGAAAAGGCGCGGGAACTCACGAGCGCGCCAATCGTAGACGCGCGCCACCGACGCGACGTGAAAGTCGCGGACTGTCACGGCATTGAATCGATCGGGCTCCACGCTGCACTAAAATGCTTTGGCGCGTTCGACTGAAATATCGTCCAGACATCGACGCACTAAACTACTATATTCGTGAAAATAATGTTCCTTATCTTTGCGAGAAGTTAGCCAGTTGCTCGAATCAACAAATTGTTACGCTTGGTAATTTAATCGTCACGTATTAACTTTATGTACAATGAAAATTATTTGGTTCATTTTGAATCTGAGTGAACTTACTTCAAGTTTATTTCAGTATTGGAGTAATTTTACGTAGGAAATTATTTTGAATTCGTTCGGGCAACTTTCTATGGAAAGTTTGAATGAATATAGCATGTCAACGAAGTATTTTTTCTTCAAAGAAAATCGCCGCATTGATCAACTCTCCTTACCAAATTTCGTGGTTCATCAATATCGATATTTCCGCATGTGTCATAAGCATTTACATCAAATCGTTTATTATCACCGTTGTCAAGTTATCTTTTCTTTACTGTTACATATTATCGAATTAAATCGTGGAAATAAGGATAAGTCGTAGTTCCACTTCGTAATAAAGCTTCCCATTTGAATAAATCGACCGACTACGAATTAATCCCTTATACTTTGTCCGACCCACATGTCTATCATAACCCCCCCCCCCCCCCCCCCAACCTTCTGCCCTTTTGCCGGGCTTCTCGCATCGTGTTCAAACACGAAAACTCACACGTACGTAGCGATACCAATATCCTCGTCCTCACTAACACAACGAAAATGACAAATCAGCACGTTGCTTCGGCGCGTTGGGACTCCCGTTGCCTTCCAGGCCAGAAACCGACCGAGCCTCGCCAGTTGTTGTTCGGATTTCAAACCAGAAGCACACGAGCTCTTCGTCCCACGGACGTATAAATTTTCAACGTAAGAGAGGAGGAAAAGGAAAACACGTACGAGCGTATCAGATAAAAGTCTTCTCTCGATTTAGCGTTCTTTCTTACGAAAGATCTTTCGGTCGGACATTTTTCTCGTTGGCAAATCGAGGACGGTTGCAAAAGAACGAGAACGAGAATCACGGCACGAAGGAGAGTCTCTCTCGGACATTCTCATTTCGCCTGCACCGAAATAACTGACACACTGGGCAATTTCGTGACTAACGTGGACGTCCGCGTGTTGGGCTGTGGTGATACTTCGATCCAACGAAGTATGGGCATATTTCGTGAATTTCCCATAGTCTTCAATCTCTACAAAAAGTACAGCTAGGCGGAGAAAGATTTATCGAGAAGGGAAAAGAAAAATTCTTTTATTTTCTCTTTCTCTCTTTTTCTTTCTTTCTCGTCGTTAATTTTCCGTACTAGCCGAGGACGACACTGTCCTCTATTTGGGAAGCCATTGTTGTTGTTGGTCGAGGAGAGGAGGAAAACAAATTGGGAAGACGTACCAGGTGTCGAGACAGGCAGCGCAACGTTACGTCTCAGGTAGGCATATCATCGTAGTCTCCTTGAAATATTTGAATCATCATTGTTATTATTAGATCGAAATATTTTGAATTTTAATTTGTTATCGTTCTTGTCAGTGAGTGACTTTTATAGTCTCGTTAGTCGATTTTTCGTCGATTTTCCAGGTAAATTGGGATTTTGGGTTGAAGATTTTTATTTAAACGTGTTGAAAATTGTAAAAAATAGTATCCGATTTTTTATTCAATTAGAAATTATCGATACAATAATATTCTGCGAATTAATTTTTGTATCCAAACGAAAAAAAACGAAGATATTCGAGTGAACGACCGGTCGGTAAATAAAAATATGGCGGCCATGTTTGATTCGGGAGGAGCGCACATGTCCCTAGATTCGTAGAAGGAGTCCTATGCCCTTATTCGTTTCCCCTCGTACCCGCTTTTCTTTCTTACCCTCGCGGACAAACACATTTCATCGCCCTCTTCGGTGAAACTCGTAAAAACCGGTAACTGGTTTCCTTATTCGTATTAATTGTTCTCCTCGAAACAGCCTTCGGTCACTCCGTCGATTTATTTTCATTTTTACTTTTATTCTCGTATTTACTTTTTTTTCCTATGGCTTTTCTTTTGACAAATTTATTATTATTACAACCTTCTTTTTGTTTTTGTTAATTTTTTCTTTTTAATGTCATTGTTTCGTTTTTCGCGAAAGGTCGCGAGTCGCTGAAGTTAGCAGCTTAGCGCGAACGAAAATAAGCGCTAAATGCGAAAGTCGGCCGTCGACCGAAGGGTGGGGGGAATTAACGCATTTCGCGGCTTGTCTCTCGAACATTCGCGACTCGGTAAATATTTCTCCGTTAGAGGCGAAGTAGAGAGAAGAAGAAAAAAATAGAGAGAGGAAAGAGAAAAAGAGAGAGAAAAGAGAAACGGACAAACAAAAAATGAAAAAAATCCAACGCAAACGGTCGGGCACGTTGCTATCACGGAAAGGAGTGACGGTCGATAACGTGGGATTGCGAAATCTCGGCAACGAGTTGCGAACGCAAAAATACCTCAATCGGCACTTTTTCTCTCCTTCCTTTTCTCTTCCTATCACTCACTCATTCTTTCTCGCTCTCTTGCCTACTCTCGCTTCGAACCTTATCTCGCTGATCTGCAAAAATAAAAGTCTGTTGACACTTTTGCAAACTTACATTATTCTCTCGAACCGCGTAGCTGGCAGGTGCCTGGAATATTTTGTATCGTGGCGATTAAAAATATCAATTATTCGGTTAGTTGCGACTCGCTTTTCTTCATACTTTTTTCTTTGTTAATTTGCTTCCACTCGACGACAGTGAAATCTTTTTTTTTTAATTCGCACGAATTTATTTACATTTAGTAAATTATTGAGTCAAAAAAATTATTAAATGTTTGGAAATTTATTGAATTATTTTTTTATTTTTATTTAATTCCGATTTTTTGCAAGTGAATACTGGCCAGTTGAGATTTTTTGTTCGTAATATTTATTTACATTTATTTACAATTTTTTCTCAAACTAAAAATAATGCAAAATTGGATCAGTAAAGAAGGAAGTAAAAAATATAACAATGATTAGCCTTGAACTTTAAATGATAAATCTCTATTAAAGTCGATTGTCCGAAGTCTGTAAAATCCTCATCATGACGAAATTACCGAGAGTTGATAACGTCGTATCGTAAAGTGCTCGTAATACATTTACTCTCGGAAACGACTTGGCGCATAATTGTTCATTGATCGTCATTCATCAAATAACGATAACGATAATAATTCGAAAGCCGTGACAAAAAATGATATTAAAATCTTTTGCTTCCTTCCTTTTTGAAGGAAGGCTTGCGAATGAAAGAAAAAAACAACAATAACGAATCGGATAGCAAATTTTTTAAATTATTTTGCTTCGAATTATCCGACGCGATCTTCATTCGTCAAACGAATTTGAAAAAATTAGTCGTTCGCACTTTGCTAACCTTGTGAGTAAAATTAACTGTCGCGCGTGCAGCAGACGCAAAACTCTCGATGAATTTGTCTTCGATTTTTTATGTCATCTTTTTTTTCAAACGTACGAGACGCATTTAATCGCTTTCTTGTCTCGAGGGTCGCGAGGGGCTATCGCACATTGCATTCAGTACAAACGTCATATCGATGTCTTCGATTTCCCCTTATTTCTTTTTTCTCAATTTAACGCGCGACTTTACACGATCGATTTTCCCAAATTACTACCAATCGTTGATTCCGGATCAAAATAACGATAACCTCCATTTTTGTTTTCAATTGAAATATATATCGAGTATCCCCGTGTGTACAGTAAGCGCGTCATCGAAGATTTTTCCTTCCCATTTACTTTAGGATTTCATTCGCGTTCGATTTTTGTTATTATTAGTGTTTATTATTTCCTACGAATGACGTTCTTTTTTCTCGACTCTAATCTATTTTTATTAATTGGACTTTTTTCCTGTTTCTTTTTTGTTTCTAGAAACGTTGCACGTCGTCATTCAATATTTTCCAGAGTTGATAACCCCGCGCGTGAATCTTTGCAAACGCCGAGACGTCAAAGTGACTCGCAAGAGAGGGGAGAGAGTGTAGAAAGAGACGGAGAAATCTTTCCCGAGGAATAAGGAAGCCCCGAGAATTCATTCGTACCGCAAAACCAGTTCAACGTGATCGGCAACTCGATCAAGTCAGCAGCGAAGAAAGATTCAGATTCGAAGCGGCTCGCGCCCGATGTCTTCCACGATGATGGAGAAGCAAGATAGCTACGAGGGAAAGACGACCCTTGTACGACGAGTTTCCGACTTGTTCAAAGGTAATTGTCATTTTTATTTACATTTTGTTTGATCACATTTTTCAAATTATTTATCGTCAACATGATTCTCGTTCCGATCGATCGATCTCCAATATCGATAGGTCGTTCTTATTTCTCGAAGTCTGCATCGATTGCCGAATCGAGAAGCTTTTAACATTTGGTCGAAGGCTTTTAAAAAAAAACAATCTGATAGGAATTTTAATGTTAATCAGCTTGTCCAGACGAGGACAAGCTGATTAACATTTATTCTCGCTACTGTCGCTCAAGGTCATGAAAAAAGGCAATCGGGAAAATATTTACATACGCTTTAAGTGCTCAAGGACGCTCAAGGGCACCCAAGGTCTTGAGGAAAAAAAAATTACGACGCTTTAGCAAACGTGTAATTCCTGTTAAAAAAAACAAATCGATAAAATAACGTGTAAAACTTTCGTTTTGCATGAAACATTTCGGGGCTAAACAAAATGGCTACAATGGAAGAAATTTGTCGTTTTCAGCGGAAGGAAACAAGAGTGGACGACCGATATTACTTCGTCACACGTCGATGCAGAAGCTTCGTCACTGTTGCCAAAATCTGAATCTCTTCCCGTATTTGCTCTACTCGTTCGGCAATCAAAAGGTCTACCCGATGCCGATGACGAAGATCAACATATGCCTCGGCCTCTTATTGGCCCGAATCACCGAGAGAATCTATCGTGGCAACTCGAGCCTTCGACACGCGATTATTCGCGGTTTACGTCTCTCTTCGAAACATCCCAGTGTTCATACGACTCCCAAGCAAAGTGAGAAAATAATCGTAAATAATTGCCCGGCGGTGGTAGAACGCGAGACTCTCACCAAGCCCGAGGAGGACGAGACCGCGCGCACTTTTGAAAAATTTACGAAACAAAAGCCTAAGAGAAATCCATTGTTTCTCAAGCTTGCGGTTTACTTAACTCCTTTCGTACTTGCTCTTCAACTAGTCGGCATATTTAGCCTTATGGCATTTGGCAAATACAGCCCCGGCTTCGTTTTTCTCGTCACCGCGCTCATTTTCCTCGGTTGCATATCGATGAAGGTCCTAAATCACGACACATCCGCGGCGAGGACCTTCAAACGCGAGAAACGAAAAATCGAGTGAGACTTCGTAAGGGCCGCTAATCTCCGTCCTTTCGTTCAATTATCCGTGCCTATTTGCGTCATTGAAAAATCGTCTCTCGGTTCGTTCTTCTTCTTTTTTTGTTATTATTATTTTTCGATCGAATTCCTCGCGCATAAACCCAACGATCTTCCGAAATTAAATAAGGTTACAAGTTTTTTATAGTCCTAATCGCCGTGCGAATATTTCCATGTTTTTGGTTACGAAATTTTGTTTTAATTCGACGAGATACGTAGTCGAACGCATTGACCTTGAAATTTTCTACTTAAACTCTATTTATTGAACGAAAAAGAAAAACGTCAAAATTAATCGCTACTTACGCATTTTTCATCTGCGCTTAATCACAATGTACCATCGTCGTTTATCGTCTTCCCATTTGTTCTTTTTTTAAAAAAACTCATCTTCATCCGTCACGACGAAAACATATTTCGTTCTCATGTTAATCTTATAGTGATAAAGCTAAGTCTTTTGTACGCATAGGCAATAATCGAAAGCTATGTTACGACGAGCGGGAATTGGAACGATACCCAATAACGTTGGTTTCAATTTCAAACCTAACCTCTCGTCGTAACATTGCCATATTATTATAATTATAATTAAAAGTTAGACCTAACGATTGAACGAACGTGTAATAGACGTTAAGCCACGTATCCTATTCGTTCGGTCGCCCGAGCCGAATGTCGCGAAGCGTCGTCTTGTTTTTTGAAGTCTAGCGCGTCGGCCATCTTGATGCGCTCGGCCGATGTCGCCATGTTCTCGATGCGATAAAACGGGCGCGCTGAACGAGGGCGTAACAAAAAGTGATAAATCGAAACGAAGAAAACACAAGTGGCACGTTCGCTTCTCTCTCTGTCATTCACATTCACATTGGCAACAGGGAGCCAATGTCGTTAAGGATAAAAGAAAAGAAAGAAATTGAGACAACGAGAAAGTACAGCATACTCCAAGCATATTATTGATATCACGATTTATCGAATGCAAGAAAACACGAAATACCACTCGGCAAATGCCACGAAATAATCTTAGCTCGGTCCTTGTTTTTTTGCCATTTTTGTTTGTTAGTTTCGCGAATAAATATTCAAGCTCAATGGCCACCCCGTGTTACAGAGACAACAATAATTCACTTTTAAGCCGTTCATTTAATCTCGATGACAATTATGTATATCTATGTGTAAACGGAGACACAAATACACGGGCTTGTCCGGGATAACGATAAACGCAATTACCGCGGGTTAATGATACCTTATCCTGTGCAGAATAAGACTGAAACAATTGTTTAAAAATACTTATTTGTAAATAAATTAAAAGAGAAAAAAAATCAGAAGATAAAACAAATATATTGTATCAAAATATTCATTCGCCCGTTCTTCCTTTTATGTTGTGTGTGTATCTGTGTGTGTGTGTGTGTGTGTGTGTTTTTTAAATTAAACAAAACTGTCGTCACTAAAGTTTCGTTTACGCGGTGGTTATCTTAAAAGTTGATATTTTTTATTTGTTGTTCGTTCAATAGCCGAGAAGGATTAATCTCTAGAGTCTCAGTGATAAAAATAACGAGCTGCCGAATGCACTGACCATAGTAATGATGATCACGTTCCATTTTGTGACGCAATCCGACGAGCCGTTGGGGTAAGGACCGATCTTCGACGCGTAACCGATCACGTGGGCCACGTAATTTTGCTCGTGAGTCGTGTGAAAAAGATGAGCCCAAGGTCCTATAAATATAACGTAAAAGAAAATAATAATGTGAATACGATGTTTTACGCGACGTGGGAAATTAATCTCCAATCGTGGTTTTGATAAAGTAACGTCGTTACGAGCAATTATATCGATTTAACGAGATACAAACAAAAATATAATGTCCAAAAAACAATTTTCTTTATCGAAGTGGATTAAGACCTAACCTATTGCATAAACGCTGACATCCCCGCCGCCATGATGCGCCTCGTCGCTTATAACCGCCGCCTGCTGGCTGTAACGGAAATCTGTCGTATCTTCTTTCGTTGGATCCTTCCGCGAGATATTGCCATTGTTGTTAATTTCGTAAGCAAAATTATTGATTCCACCGGTACTGTAAGTTAAACTGGTGTATGGGATTTTGTCGTATCTGGACGGTTGGGCAACACCTAGAAATAGTGAAATATTCAAATATTTAAATATCCAAGATGGCTGACCAGTCGAAGGTGCGTCACGTGGTTCGAGGGAATACATGACCGCGCGGTATTATTCGAAACGGCACGATTCCAGTTGAAAAGTTTAAGGGACGATTAAAAATAAAATTGTTTCCGTTACCAAGAATCGAAGATCCTCGAGCTGCGTAACCGTTGAAGCTCATGGAATGCGTATGATCGCTGGTTACGATTACGAGTGTGTCGGTCGTACTGACGAAATTTAAAGTTGCGTTAATTGCGTCGGATAATCTGACGGTTTCGAGGAGAGCTTGAGCAGCGTGACCTCGATGATGAGCGAAGTCTATGAGACCACCCTCGACCTGAAAAATGGAGACGAGTGGAGGATTTCCGGAAGTGGAAGTGTGTGATTTTTTAGGCAAAAGATCGATACCACTAGAACGTAGCCGTTGGGGGATTTAGCGAGGACCCTGAGAGCAGCCAAGGTCATGTCGATCAAGCTCGGTTGACCCTTGCGGCCATTTTCTCGTTCAAAGTCCATGGCTATGTGACCATTGGCGAATATACCAAGAACGAAATCGACATTGTCATGATCGAGGTTGCTCAGTTGCTCGTTATTCTGCACCACCCGGTGTGAAAATTGTCTCGACGACTTGTCACGCTTCCAATCCTCGATCAAATCCCTTCCATCCTCGCTGTAACAGGCCCACGTGTCTATGGGATCGAATTTCGTTGCCGAAACATTCGATTTCATCATTTGACGACCACCTCCCATGATCACCTGATCGGTAAGAAAAATCTTGAGGGCTCGTCACCCTCTAAACAAGATCGACAAGTTTGCATACTTGACGAACGATATTTTAAACTCAATCGGACTTTTATATTTTTTCCTGGTTCATCCTCGATTAATTGACGAGCGATGTCCTTGCATTTTTTCGCTGTTTTGGGGATATTGGCCTCGCATTCCCATCCCCTATTTGGACAATGAGCGTAAAGGGCCGCTGGGGTAGCGTGAGTCACTCTGGTCGTTGTTACAAAACCTTTAACGGTCGAAACAGTATTCAAATGTTCGCGATTAAGAATGCCCCCTCGGTCAAGAAGAAAATTACGTTATCGACCGTTGGTACAACAAATTTCCTACTGATCGACGTTTTAGATCAAATCGTCGTCGATAAGCAAACCTGTGTCCTTGCCGGCGTCCTGTGCCCAAGCGATTATGGAACGAACGCGATACTCGGGCACGAGACTAGCCTCGCAGTCGTCAAGTTTCACGTTAGAGTCAACGCCCATCACCTTGTAATTCGTCTTCACACCGGCGAACAGAGCGGTTGCTGTCGATGCCGAATCCGGCACTTGTTTGTTTGTATTGTAAGTCTGAAGTGGAATCATTTGTTTTTGAATAGAAACCGTCACGTGACCCACGTGTCTCGATAGATCGAAAGATCGATATAGAGCACGTTTCGTCGACGACGAGCGTTCACTGACCTTCAACAATCCGACGTGAGGAAATTTTTCCCAAGAGAGATAGCTCGTTTCGCCAGCACGATAAATTCGGCTCGCTGTTATTGTGTCGGGGCTCATACCGTCACCAACGAACAGTACAACGTTTCTCGCGATATTTTCGTTCCATTGATAGTTCAGCGAATCCTTCAATTCATTCTCGCCCACACGACTCCAGTATTTCGAGTCTAATTTCAGCGTATTATTTTACGGTGATGTTGTAGTGAAAGTTGGCAAGAGATGTCAATTTTAGAGAACTAAATTCGATGCTTAGGAATTTTTTTTAACATCTCACCTTCGATGCCCTCGATCGGCTGGCAATAATATTTCAGGATAACCAAAAACGTTAGGACGATGACTTTGAAAGACATGACTAAAAACGTTCGACCGCGAGGTGCAAGGTCTCGTATAAAACTGTCGCCGGAAGTGTCGGAGCGTCGATTTACCGGGTGTTGAAATTTTCAATTACATTGTCATTAAGATTAGCGTAACTATCGATACGATCTTACCACGAATCCTTTTCTAAAGAACATCTTACGTAATTCAATTTTCAATTACTTCGAAAGATGATGATTTTTTTATAACCGACCATCGGTAAACCAGGGAATTTCTATGATTCGTCGACCGTTGATTTTTAGACAGCTGGTATGATAATATTTCGAAGTGTCGGCTTTGAGTCTGACTACGTACGGTGGATGTGGCTGTTTCTACTTGACTGTTTCTACCGAACCTACCGTTACTATTACTTTAACCCTGCGTGAAATCAATCTTGCCGACCGATCCGGTAAGATCATGATCCAGTCTGAAAAACCTTATGATAATACACTTGTGAGAATTTAGTTCCGTAAATACGCGAAATAATCACCAGAGCGCGTTCTCCAGAAGCCATAATCGAAAACATGATAATTAAAGACATTGATCCACGATAATAAAAATGTGAATATTATGATTACGGATCATCTTCGTAAATAATTAGCATTGAGGGATGAATTACCGATTAATAAAAATTACTTGTTCTCACAAATTTAACTAATTAATTAAATTACGTAGAGATTTATTGACATTAAATATTGTGTTGATTATTTTTTTTTCGCTGGAAATATTGAGAAGTCGAACGATCGCTTGGATATTTCATTACATTATTGAATTCGAGCAGACTGCTTTTGTAAGTCGGGTCGACGTTACTTGTAGGACATTAACTCTTGACTATCTCGTACAAACTGCATTAATAACCTTTCCGTTCGTTGTTTCCACTCGTCCAAGTCTCGAACGAGAACTTTTCAATGCAAATGATATACGGACGTTGATTCCTGCCGCTGTCAGATAATTTTAAGTGACGTTGCGCTTTCTAACGAACGCAGTTCGTAACACTCTCGCGTCCGGTTCAACGCTTGAGTTTGCAATTTAGAATATACGAAAGGTAACGTATTAAACGGTTTTGCATTATATCGAGAAGACTGAAAATAAACCTCGTTGTGCAGTTCATACGAGGCCGTTCAACTCTCTTCGAACGTCTCTTCGTTATCGGTTTTTCCATTTTGATAAATTTATCGGCGAATCGAGTCGAGATAAATCGTGAACCGTGAAGATCGTTACGAAATAACGTCCGACCTTAAAATTCACTCTCACAGCTGACAACCATTCTGGGAAGTTTTCGTGGAACAAAACGTTGGCGACGAGTAAAAATTTTGTACCGTCGATGCTCTAAGCATGGCTAATTCAAAATGGCGGCCCGCTACCCCTATATCATTCTCACCCCAAGCCCTATGCGGCGGCGAAGCTCGGAGCAAGCCTGGTGCGGTATAGAAGGCGAAATAGGGGTGGGGCCAACGAAGTATGGCGCGCTCGCTTCTGCTCCCTTCGTCTCACAACTTCTAAATTGAAATCCTATATTTTGCCCTCGAGTTTCGCCGACCTACGTCTACGAACACGATCCACACCACGAGCTGGTTCATGACGACGGTCTGCTCGAGTATTTCGTTTTATCTCGACTTATTTCAGTATTCGTCGCGGCAGGACTATTGGCAAAATCGTTTTCATCATATTTATTCACGAATTAAATGATAATCGAGTGATCGAGCGTGCACTGCAAAACTGGAGGGTAGTTTCTTTGTTCGTTTCTCGAAAAATCGAAATTCTAGCGAAAATATCGTTTTTTTTTATAAAAAGAATTTTCAGTCAATTTGTACATGATATTTTGGTAAAAACATCCTAATTGCGAATTTTTTGATTATTTAATTACCGAATCAGTATTAGCTTTGTCGTTCAAAAACAAAAATTCTACCAGGTCCACTGTCCGGAAGAATTTATATTCACTCGACGATTAATAACAAAATACAAATTATATTTTCCATTCAAATATGCTTGTTAATTAACTAAACTCGTGATTTTGATAAGCGTCTATATCTCATATAATCTACAAGATAAATATTCATGAAAAAACAATTTTATCAAAAATAAATAGTAATTTTGTAACAACTCGTTCTTAGCACCAGATTAGCGCGAATTTTTCCGCGTCTCGCGAACAACTAACCCTCCGAATTCTTTTTCAACCCTTTCGCACGTTGAGTTTTCTCTCCACCCCCGGAGACCCGGAGTCGATTGTGGGGATTTTTACGATTCTGCGCGGAAAAAAGTTGCGCTTTTCCGCTTTAACCCTTTGAGCCTGCGCGGGCGTCGAAATTTCGTGGCTTTCTCTGCATCTTTCTTCCTTACGATCCAATGATCCGGAATTAAAAAATTGTTTTTCATAGAAGGGTCGATTTTTCTTTACGAGTGATCGATCGGATCTTTCGAGTGGCTCGAATTCGATTAGTGCGCTATTAAAGGTTGCAGGTTTCAGTAGCGACGGTCGTGGTGATAGTGGTGGATGGTTGAAGTCGTAATAGGATTAGCACACACTCGCTTACGCGAATGCGGGACACTCGCTGGTGGTTTCAGGCTCTTGCGGCATACATACGCGCGCGCCTCGTATGGAAGTGTGAATGCACATGCCAGCCAGCACAGCTTTAACTCCCTCTGAGGGGAGGAAGATGAACTCGCGAAACCCCCGTCTGGACGAACGCGATAACCAATTATTGTAAAATTTTCGATATCATTGTATTATACCTCTCGCATTCACCAAATCGCCAGGGGGGTGAATTCGTAAACTGAATTTAGCCTAGAATTGTAATAAATTGGAGAATCATCGATTCCCATCGAATTTTGCATGAAAACGTAAATTTTTTATATCATAATCATATTTATATCATAATAAAATGAGAAATTTTTTCATTTTCGTATTATTAATTGATGGATCGGATACGAGCGGTGATGAATTAAATGAGATTTTTTCGTGAATTGATCAAATATTCGAACGAGAATTTTCGGGGAAAGTCGAGAAGGGCCAGGAGCGACAAAACCACCCCTAAAAGTCCTCGCACTAATTTCTCCTCGTGTTTCCACTTTCTCGCTGGGAAAGACCAAAGTCGTTTCGTGACAAACTGCCCAACGGGTCCTTTCTATATACCGGGCGTATCTACGAACCCTTTGGCTTTCACGTAGGAAGAGGAGCGAAAGAGACTGACGGAAAATCGTCCAGCGACACATATCGTCGTCGTGTATACGCGCCTGTACCATTGAAAGATCCAAGAGGGTGGAAAACTGCTTTACCCTTTTCCCCTTGAGAACAGGGTTATAAACTCCGACTCCGTCGTATTCTGTTTTCGGAAAGGGGCGAAGCGAGCGATATAACGAGAGGGTTGGAACCCTTTTGGTGAATTTAAGATTCGAACAAAGAAAAATAATATTTCAGCCCCTACGCTATATCCAAAGTGTGACAATATTTTTATTTTCAAGGTGAAACGGTCGTCTCGGTAACTTTGCCCATATTTAAATAGTTGAAAAATTGTTCAGTCGAATTTTATAAATTTTCCCTCATCTATAATCCAACGTTTACTCAGGGGGTAGTTTTTCCACTTTCTCGTTAAAAAAGTAGCCTGCTTTCGATCGCGAACGCTCGCTAACTAATAATTTCTACCGAATTTTCGAGATACTCTCAAGTTTCCCGTCAATTTTCCAACCCTTAACCGATTTATACAGAAACAACCATTGAAAAAAATTTCTTTCAACTTTCTACAAAACCGAGATATCGCGACTGAATTCCATGGGTTTCCTTGAATAGAATATATCACGGTACACGAGCATATCGTAGAATGATCCACGAGGATTTACCATATTCCTTCAAAAAGGGGGTTTACGGTCTCTTTCCGTGGCCCGTGCCTATACGATGTACCCAGATGAGAGAAAGGGGAATAAAGTAGGAAGATGGAACGAGAAAGAGAGAGAGAGAACGCAAGAGAGAGACGTAGAAATTCGAGAATTCTGTGAGAACGAGGGTCCCGCCGAGAGTGAACATTGGGGGCTCGTGGCAGTGCGGAGAAAAGGGATTGGCCTTTGCCGAGAGATCGTAAATTCCCTCTTCGTTTCTCGTTGGAACGTTCGAATATCTCGAGGTTTGTACGAGGGTTTCCCGGCTACGATGGGAGATGGGGGGCGAAGGAAGCGAGAAAGCTGGTGGAGGAAACTCTCAGAGGGTTGCCTCTCGAAAAGCTGGTAGTGAGGCTTGGGGTAGAAAGGGTTGACGGCGTGTCTGTACGCATATACGTGTGTGTGTGCTCGTGGCTTTTCTGAGATACCAACGGTATATAACTTTACACGTACGACTCATGTACGTATTATCGTTTGTATAAATTTTGACGATGGTGTAAGAGAATCGTATCCCAGGGATAGTCCTATTTCAGAAGTCTCGGCGCTCTGTCCTAAGAGCTCGAGTTTGCAATCGTGGTGCTACGTTTCTACGTTCGAAACTGACTAGAAGCTTTTCCGATCGACGATATTATGTATTTCTCCCTTGCCACCCCTCCAGCCCCTTAACCGCATGAATTTCTACCCCGTTGCGAATAAGTTGGATCCCGTATTGGGTTTTTGTTCATTATGCTTTACGCCACTTCGGAACTATTTCGATACGTTGGCGATCGATGCGAAATCTTATTAAAATCGAGTGTTTCAAAATTTGTTCTGTGGTGACGACGGATTTTAGGGGTTGAAATTTTCTTTTTGTCAAAATAATCAATTCTTTTTGTCAAAATAATCAATTCTTTTTGTCAAAAATTATATTCACCACTCACTGATAAAAATGAAAGTGTCAATTTGTTTTATCGGAAGTTTAGGGTACTTCAATAATGTTAGGTGAGAAAAACTCATTTAATTCATTTAGACGAGATATTTTCGTATCGAACAAAATTTATTTGATCGAAATAAACTATTATAGAAGCGAGAAAAAAAATATCCAGAAAATAAATTACACTCACAATCAATAGAAGGGCAGACGGTGTCAATTTTAAGCTTGCCAATTTTATTCGCGTTAAACTCGGTTTTATAATTTCATAAATTTTGTTCGATTCAAATCGGATCTAAATTTGATAAATCAGCTTCTCTCAGTGTAAACCATATGATCGTTCTGCACAATGATCGAAATAAAAAATATAATACCAAGACGAAAAAATAAATTTGTGGAACTTTGTCGAAAATGTAAATTTAATATTTTTCGTTTTGAAATTGTCGAAACTCACCCTCGTATAAAATATTCGTGCCTAGTTCTCCTAAAACTTTGCTCTCCTATTCATCATGTGACATGGACGAAAGAGAGAGAGAGAGAGAGAGAGAGAGAGAGAGAGAGAAATTTTCATGATTAATAAAGACCGAATCTCCGTGCAATTTGGAAGCTTTAGTTGCATAAACGACGTACTCCCTTTTCGGGATAAGGTTCGGCGTAGAGTTCAGTGCCTTGGCGCTTTCAGACATCTCCGCGTTTTCGTGAGGGGTTTTCAGTATATGTTCATAGTTGTAGTAGTAGTATAAGAGAGAAAGGGAGAGAGAGAGAGAGAAAACGAAAGAGCGAAAGAGAGAGGGAGAGAGCGGTGCTTCGTCGGTTGGATAGAAAGCGAGGGCTGGTTTGAGAGCGAGGGGTTGGGGGGTGGAAAGAGGGCGGGTGAGCGCCGAGGGTCGGAACACCACTGCCACCTTCTTGGATCAATAAATGATTTAACATTCACAAAATGGCGGGTTGCCACCGCGGCTGCCGTCGTCGGTGGCACCCCCCCGAGATCTCCTGAGGGGGAAACGAAAAGAGGAGAGAAAGGGGGATAAAGGAGACGGAGGCTTACACTCTCCGATTCGACCCACGCGACAGAGAGAGAGAGAAAGAGCGAGAGAGAGAACGAAAGAGCGACAAAGAGAAAGAGAGGGAGTGGGGTTTCGAGAAATAATATAATCTACCTTAGACTCTCGAGAATGCCACCCTTCCACCTTGTACGACGTGTATGAGGAGGTGGTTTTCGCCCGAGTCTAGGGAGGTTGCTCCGGGTTGCTCGAGGACCCCCACCCCGCTCCTCTTCCTGCCACCACGACGCAACTCACCGCGAAAGCGTCATTCCCCCTTTTCAAACTCCGTACTCCTTCTGTACTCGGCAACTGCACCCCCAAAACCATCCCTTCTACCGACCCACCACCCAACCCCATTTTCATCCTTCGACTACCACCCTCCAACCTCCCACTTGAGAGCCCACCTACCCCTGTGGGTAGGCGGAGAAGACAACGGTTCCGCGAGAACTGCGGCAATTTTACGACGACGACAATGACTGTAACTCGATCAGAGATTCATTCTTCTTCTTCTTCTTCTTCTTCTTCTTCTTCTTCTTCTTCTTCTTCGACTTCCGTTTTGGCAATGTCTAACCTTCGATAACTTTGTCGCGTGACCGTTTTAATTTATTTTCATTCATTCGTTTCGTTCGACAGGCGATGGCTTCCGAAGAAGATAAGGTTACTTTGAGTTTAAGGGTAGTTTTCGCCCCGTTTGACATTTTTTGTAAATGTGTTCTAGATAAATTCACCCCTTAGATTTTATGTTGAATTATTGTTTTGATTTCTTATTCGGCCGAGTTTCGTTCGATTTCGTTCACCAGGCTATCGATTTCGGAGAAGAAACGCTCACTTCGATTTTAAGGGTATTTTTCGGTACGTTTCACATATTTTCGTATTTTGTTCCAGGAAATTCACTCTTCGAATTTGATTTTTGATTATTGTTATTGATTTTCTCGATCGACAGAGTTTCATTCGAGACGACGTTCACGAATAAATACTGCATTGGGGATCGTAGCGTTGGGGTCGTTGATTATGGCAAGGGGTTGATAATTTTTTATGTGTGTATTTTTTTTCTTTCTATAATTTAAGGAGCACTTTTCTTCGGAGGTTGTAACTTTCTCCCGTGGGATCCACCCACCTGGCAACTCAGCTCACTCCGAATATTTCACCTTAATGGCGCAGTAAAGTGGATTTTAGGAGGGTTTGCAGCCCAGGCATAGGTAGCAGTGCCTCGACGTCGTTCGCCGAAGCGCACCACCAAACCACCCTCTCTCTCTCTCTCACTCTATCTCTTTCTCCTCCGCCTCGTTCGCGACGTACAAGATCCCTAAATATTAAGAGGGCATTAACGTGGTCGGCCATTTTGCGACGCTATCTCCCAGCCTCGATTCAAGGGGGTAGGAACCCTCGTCGCGGCCTCGGGACTCATCCTACTTTACGTCTAGCTAGTCATACTAGAGGGTGCTTGCTGCAGCAAGACCACCGTGTAAACGAACCTACCACCGGCGATGTTATTATATTACAAGCCTCCTGCAACCCCGCCGACCCTCCCGTGCCAACCAAGGACCCTCTAAGCACCTCGCAAGATTATGGAAATCGCGAAGGAAGATTAGAAGCCGGCTTCCTCTTGAAACGGAATTCAACATTTACCAAGAAATTTCGAGACTTTTCTCCGATAAGAAAAATCATCCCCCTGTCTGTTTGATATAGAGACTACCCCTTTTCTCAAGTTCCCACACTTTGCCTAAAGGATAAAAATGTAAAGTAACCCAGGGTAGAAAAATCGACTTCCAGAAGCCAGTAAACAAAAATTTAACAAATAACAAAAACCAACCCCTACTGGTCCGACTAACAAGGATTGAAAAGTTGAGCACGAGCCACGGCTTTTATTTTTGTCATTCGATTTGCGAATCGTTGAAGCACGGTTCTATTTTACGCATGAAATATTTTACACGTACTACTTTGAACACATATCTTCATTAAGGAAGCTTTCCTAACAGCTAGTTTCTCGGTAAGGTACTTAGATCCGCGATGGTCTACGTGTTACATTCGCGTTGAGAAAGCTCGGGGAACAGCCTTGGCTTACGAAGGCAGTTACCGCGAGAGAGCGAGAGGGTGACTCGGGGGTGACAGGGGGCAAGGATAGCGAGAATGGGTGGGGGGTTGCACCCGATGGAGTTCCTCCAAGTTTGTTGTGTGTGAAAACAGGGTCTGATTTGAATTTATATTACTTGGCTGGCATGGCACCGCCACCATCATCATGGTTACGAAACCAGCGGCAGCATCCTTGCGATCCTTGCTATCCACCGCTCTCGCTCTCTCTCTCTCTCTCTCTCTCTATCCACCACCATTCCACCCCTCGTTTTACTTCGTACCAACGGTTGAAATCCTCCGCCTTCGCGCAACCGTATAACCCCGAGAACGACGAAATTTCCATATATCTGAGAAAACCCACCCGACAGTACGAACGTCGAGGGAACATTGGCGAAGGAGGGTGGGGGATGAAATGAATCAACCGTGATTTCCAATATTAGAATTCCAATGGAGATGTTTCATTCCGCGAATTAAATTCTGATTGAATATGTTGAACGTGCTCTAAGTTTTAATATTACGACCCGGTCGCGATTTAGAGGCAGAAGAGATGAAAATTTTTCGTTAAGGGCTGAAACTACGAAAATATTAAGGGATTGAAAAATAATGGATTTAAAAAAATTACAAAACAGATATTTTCAATGAATTGGTTTCTTTGTCGCAGCTTTGTTAAGATTGTAAAAAGATTAAAAAGGGTACATTCTCAATCGAAAGAAATTTGGAAGAATTTTTGAAAAAATCGTAATTTCATGAAATTTAAACGGTTTTTGTCGATTTGGATAAAAAAGTCACGCGTTTCTTAAAATACATTCGTCGAATCATGTTTCACACGTTGAACAATTTTACGCGATCGTTACGAAAACAAAATTCTTAAAACAAAAGTTGCTCTATGAGATGGAAAAGTTCAAAAATCAACCGCGTGGGTTAAATTGCTTCGTATTCTTGTAATTCGTGGATATCGTTAAAAAAACTCGGCTAATCGTCGCGGTCGTGAAAACACGACCTCGAAAATAATACGACTCGAACCCCATTTCGTGCTGAGGGTATGGGCCAATTAACAGCGGGGGTGGTTGCATTCGAGGGGGTAGGGTTCGTAAGCGAGAACCGCGGTACGGAGGATGAGAGTCAATTTCGAGGCTACCACGAACGGGCGCGCGCGGGCTTTTTACGCGAAAATTCACCCTCGGCGAGGAAAAGTTTGCGGGCTCACCCCGTACCTACTTTTACGGTAGTGTTTCAACGGGACGAGCTACACAAGGGCAGCAACAGCTCGAACGTGGCTCGTACTCATACCAAACACGAACGCGGGGTATACGGTCGCCCAACGTGGTGGGCCGACAACGCTTTAAGCACTTTTTAAACGCTTCGCGTATTTATATCCCTTGTGGGGACGCTCGGCTTAGCGCGAGCGTGAAACAATTAAAAGCTCGACGTACGATACGGATAACGAGATGACGAGGTAAAGCTGACATTACGAAAAAAGAAAAAGAGAAAAAAAGTGTATTGAAAGTGAAACCTAGCCATATTGATGTTGAAAGTAACCAACCGTACTAAATTATTTTCGAACTCTACTCAGGAAAATTATTTTGAATAATAAAATCGAAAACCACCCTTACGGGAGTTTGAAAAAAATTATCTATCGAAAAATAGAATATTTTCAGTTCGAAACTTTGTTAGGTTTGTCATCAAGATTTAAGTAAATGTCCTGAGCCCGAATCAATTATTGAGAAGAAACTGAAAACTACCCCGATGGCAATTAGAAAAAATTGTCTAATCGTTAAATAGAATTTTTCCAGTCCCAAACTTTGTTAGATTCGTCATTGAAATTTAGGTAAAGAATCTAAGCCAAAATCAATTATTTTGAAAAACTGAAAACTTTCCCTATGGCAATTTTAAAAAATCGTCCAATCGTTCATCGGATTATTCCAATTACAAACTTTGTTAGATTTATCATTAAAATTTAAGCAAATATCCTGAGTCCGAATCAATTATTTTGAAAAATAAAACTGAAAACTATCCCTATGGCAATTTTGAAAAATCGTCTAATTGTCGACAGAATTTTTTGAGCTCCTAAATTTTGTCAGATTCGTCGTCAAGATTAAGTAAAAAAGACCGAGCACAAATAAATGATGATGAAAGAAATGAAAACCACTCTTGTGGTTAAGATTGTTAAATCGCGAACTTGGTCACGTTCACCACCAAAATTTACTGTAACGAATCGTCAAAGATTGAAAAATACTGAAGGACTAAGTTCCGAGAGATCCGACCTCTCAGATGCCCCTGCTATCCGTAGCAGGAGCACTTTGACACTGAACGCAATCTTCGACGCGATCGTCGACGAAAAAATTCAAGACCCCGTGCTCACCACTTTGCAATCGTGATTGGACGATCCGTGGCTGCTGTTACGAAAAATCTCGCATAACCTGTCACGCTGGAATCAATTCACCCCAAATGCGTTGAAGCGGCTGAGTTGAACTGGAACGTCTCACAGTCACTGGTCGACGGATTTAGGGGTGGGTTTGCGCGATTGTCGATATTTCGGTCAAAGCACATGGACATGAAAGATGTAATGGGACTTGTACATAGACATAATACCCTCGAGAAGAGAGAGAGAAAGAGTGAGAGAGGGGGGGGCGGTCAGCGAAGAGAGGTAACAGCGAGAGAGAGAGAGAGAGCTCATCGAGAGGGAGTGGAGGGTCATAGGCGAAAACAGATTCGCTTTCCGTCGCGTATCGCGGAATGTAGGACACTCGGGAATTCCCACAGGACCGGTAGAGCGAGAGTTCTGTGAACGGGGAACGAGGTGAGAGCCACAGCAAACCATAGCGGTGAGACGGAGGAGAAGCTGCATAGTGGCAACCTGTCTGCTCTGCTCTTGCCCTCTCCTCTCACTCTCTGTCTCTCTCTCCCTCTCTCTCTCTCTCTCTTGCTGCTGGTCAAGAACAGCTTGGCTGACCACCTCTCGTCGTCGGGGAGCAATCGAATGGAGCCGACCGGCCAGTCGGTGACCGGTAAATTATACGGCGCCCCGAAACCGTCCGTGCAATCCAACCTATACACACGTGCTCGCCCAGGATCAACGTCCCGTAGACACACACCTATAATGTCCCTACACTACAGCGTGTCGCGCCACGGCCACCACGCTACCCCGTCGATATACCTGTTACGTGCTGTACACACTGACCAAGAACCTACGACGGAAACCCCGAGGACCAGTTTCCGCAAACTCGTATCTTACGGGGTGAACAGATGCGCCCGAGTTGCGACTCGATTCGATGTTTATTCCTTATCGATTATTTCGTCCTTGTTATACGTTTGTCGTTTTTCACACGATGGTCGAATTGCAAATGTGAGATGATATTTTTGTTTTTTGTTTCGAGCTGAGGAGGTTTTTAGCATTTCAGAAAAATTCCTAAATTATTTTGTATCGATAATTGCATGAAAATTTTGGGGATTTGTGGACAAGGGGTTGGTTTTTAGATTGTTTGTTAGAAAGGAATTATGACAGCAGTGAGAACAACTCGATGGCTAAGATTGATCATAAGAAAACTCATTCGATTTCAACCCCCTCTGTTCATGAAGTAATATTCACACAATCCTTCACAATTGTATTAGCGAATCCAGTATATATTTTACGAAAGAGGGAAGTGCGGTACGATTTTTCTATCCATTTATTCGTATAGACCTGTAGAGAAGTTTTCACAGTCTTTGAGCGTCTAATTGCACAAGTGTTCCTTATCGTATTTATTTATTGATTGTTAAATATTGATAATTAGATTGGTAAATCATTATCACAGGACCTCGAGCCTCGAACCTCTATCACCCCAGTGATCACTTTTTTCAGAAAAGTAAAAACAAAAATTCTGAAAAATATAATTTTTCAGCGTGTGTCGATCTTATTTACGTCTCCTGACTATGAGACTTTCGTTAATTAAAAAAAATCCAGAAATAACGAAAAAAAATTCATTTTTTTTACCCATTTCACAATTTCCGGAATCGCAAAACCTCAAATTTTCAAGTTGCCATAACTCGGCTTCGCTTTGACCGATTTGAGTTTGCTTGTAGTGTTTTAAAAACGCCAGCGGTAGACTTAGAAAATGCCGTTGGGTTCATGGAGATAGCTAAAATAGCGCATCCGTGAGATGAGGTCAAAAATCGGCGAAAAAAATAGAAAGGGGTATATGGAAAAATTTGCAAAAATCAACGTTTTGACTTCAAACATTTGTGAAAAATCATTAAAACCTCGAAGCGTAACGAATCTGGTGGCATTTTAAAGCTTGGATAGTTGCGAATACAATGCGTGCAGGGCGAATGTGCTAGGTCAATTAAAAAAACAGTTATGGACATTTCAGTAAGAACCATTTATATTGGCAAAATCCAAAAAAAAAATTTTTAATAAATGTTTTTTCCGCATATATCGATGTATTTTGACGACCAGCCCACGAAACTTTCATTAGTTTTTGCAAAATTTCGGAAACGCCAAAAAAAATTATTTTTATTTTTTCAGTCCTCAAAATTGTCACTATCGTGAAATTTCAAGTTACCGTAACTCGGCTTCCGTTTTATCGAGACAGGATTGATGGTACTATTTTAGAAATGCCAGAAGTAGAATGTTTTGGGAATACCTCATTCGGGTTAAATCCGGCTGAAATCCGACTCGTCCGATCAAGCGCGTCTTATCGATGTTTGATTTCGCCCTCATGAAACGTCAGGCAGCCTGAATAATTCTTTGCTCGGAACTGAGTCTCGTATAAATAAATGCCAATTTTATTACAATTTTTTCGAATATTATCACCGATTCGAAGCACAAACGTTTACCGTCGGCAGGCGTTAGTAAAATCTCACCCTAATATATTTGAAAAAATCACCCTTCATGCGCATAAAAAACTCTTGTTTAAATTAAAAATCTCATCATCCCCTTCGGTCTCTTAACTAATGATCGCCTCGACCCTTCTAGTCTTTCTCTGCACTCTCATAATTTCCCCTTGCACCTTTGGCCGTGGACACAGCACTCGTAATAACGCCCTAGAAACAATGTGTATTGTGCCGCTGATGCCAAGGTGTCCCGAGTTGGACGTCCGAGACGTGGAACAAGGTAGAATGAAGACGGAGACAAAAGAGCGAGACAAGTATATAATTAAGTCGTTAGACGTTTCCTTCTCCCTTTCGTGACGTGAATTAGCGTCACGGTGGTACTATTTCTACGTCGGGAGAACAGTGGACATTCGTACCCTTGGTCCGTCCTGTTAGGCCATTTCGACTAAGTTTTCGTTACGAGAATAGACTTAAACGGTTGTTAAATATTTTCATCCCTTATCCAGGTGTAGGGTGAGAACGCCCCGTGGCCAAACAAAATGCCAATCACACCTGAGTCGGTCGACGAAAAGGCCGCTAGAGCGTTGAAACAAAAAAACCACCCCTTAATGACCGACCACCCTTAAAAAAGATATTTCTATCCCAAAAAAGATCGGAAGTCTTCGCGTTTTATTTTTTGTAGTATTCATCAGAATCTCATCATTCCTGTGAACGTTTTTCCACCCCCATGCTCCGATGAACTTACGAAGGCACAGCAAGGTCATTCGTGATAACTATTATCAAGTTTCGTGGATCTTTGCACAGTCACAACGCTGTCTCGTAGTAGAATCTCAGAAGTACCCGACAATCTCTTTACCGTTCCATCCCTGAATTCTCGACATCTCGCCCAGTTCCAACCCCCCCTCCCTCTATATATCGCGCTGCATCTTCGTCTATCTCCCTTCTACGTTTTGCACACCCTCCCTTGCATCTCCAACTCCTTTGACAATTTCGATCTAAGAGACGACGACGACGACGACGACGACGTCGAGGCTCTGGTCTCTTGCCAGCGTTGCCGCCATATATCCGTGGTGCTTCAATTTAGATAATTAATGATATGGGACGTCGGAGGTTCACGTGGAACGAAACACGGAGGTTTCGTGAGCGAGGACGAGCAAGGACGCGAGGTGAGTCAGCTCTCGGTTGAAACAGTGCAGTCCACCGTCTCCGCATCTCTTGTAACTCGCATACTCGTATACGTCGACTCACCCCTAGGTTCGTCGGCTTCTCTTACAAACTCCTCCCCGCCCCCCTCTGAACATCTTTCTCCCAACCCTTTGACTCCACCAACGGGAACAGTTCTCTCGTCTGTTTCTCCGAGACGGAGTTATACCTCGCAGCCAGTTTTCTCCCGGGACCTGGAAGATAGTCGAAGGCGAATGAAGGAGCGAGAGAAACGCTGGTTGACGATGGTTCGTTTTATCTCGCTCGTGGAGAACTCAGGGGCTCTTCTGGCTCTCTGAAGAGCACGAGGTCTGGCCGAGGACCATTCCTTTGGAGATAATTATGCGCAGTTCGCAAAATAGCATTAATATCCACCGTAAGTATAACAAGGGATGAAAAAATCAATTTTTGAAACCCTCGATGAACCCGTGACAGGGTGGATTTAACAAAAATGATCGAAAAATTGTAAAACATGGAGAATTATTTGTTCTTGCTGTAGCGTCAAGGGATGAAATAGTGTCGATCGAAGATATTGGATTAAGTTGATTCCGATGCGTCTCTCTATTCTCGATTGCAAGCGATTTGCATCGCGTCCCAGTCTTCCATTTTGCTTATCGCACTGACACTACCCCCATACCCGCGTCTCGCAATATCCAGCGACAGCGTGAGAAATTGAATTTAACCTCGAGATGAATATCGAATCGAACAAACTCCCCCAACCCCCACAGCCCCCTACCCCCTTACGACACGACCCTCAACCGTCACCCGCGCTTCCTCCTGCAACTCTCGGATGAAGTTAACGCGACAAAGCGTATTTGCGTATGCATTTCCCTGTGCAACGTTATACGACGGTGAGGGTGGAGGGGGAGGATGTAGCTGCAGCTTACCGGAAACGACGAGGAACGTCGTTCTCCCCAGAGTCACCGAACGCGTTTCGAGCAATTCGAGTCCTTTCTCTCGCTCTCTCTCTCTCTCTCTCTCTCTCCCGTTATTATCGATGAAGTTTCCGTGGTCGTGGAATTCAATTCGGAAGTTCTCAAGATTGGACTTAATAGGGGATGAAGAAATCAATTAAAAAATTTATTCGCTTGTGCCCGATTAAGTTCTGGGCAGTTGGATCGATTTTCTTACGTTTTATATGCCGCTCGATAACGTAAGTCAGCCTTGTTTCTATGAAATAAATAAAATTATTATCGTAATAAAAAATAAGGGATGATTTTTATAATAACAAAGAGTAAAGCCAAGAGGTCGAAGAACTCGAATTTTTATTTCAGTTACGATACGACGTCAAATGAAATCATGAGTTTAGGGGATGAAATACAGCATGATAATAATGATAAAATTTAATAGCCTCGTTCGTACATCCCTCGGGAAGCTTCGAGCAAAGTCTGCGGCACAACCTCTCGCGGTTCTCCGCCTAATATCGACGTATTTTAGCCATTTTCCCAGGGATCGTCTTGCCACCACCAACCCACCCCCCTATCCACCCCAACCCTCCCCCGGACCACCTTCCGCCTCGAGAAACGAGGCAAGAGCGTCGTAAAGGTTTCCTATGTAAGTGTGCGAGTATGTGCTCAAGCGAATCTCGACTCCCCGGCTAGAGTGTCTCGCTCCCTCTGACTATGTTTTAGAACCACCCCCTCTCGGTACACCACCTACCTCTCGGTTGCCATGCGTCCTCTCTTCCTATCCTCTTCCGTCCCTCCTTTCCTGCGAGAGAACGTATCATGAGAATCCCTCGTTTCCTGAAGCTTTCATCCCTCCTCCGCTCTCCTCTTTCTCGCTTACCCTCATCTTACCCCCTTCTTTGCAACCCCCTGCACCCCCTCGCCGCAAGATCCCTACGAGACTCTAGTGAGTAACGATTTTCCTCCATCTTAGCCCGGGCCTCGGAAAATGCCACCTTCTAAGATGGGTTATTGAGGAAAATCCTTCCGAAGTATCGTAAACGGAGATGTTGTCAAATAAAACGACCCTTAAATCGCTTCGACCTATTTTGATTGTCCCTCCGATCTTGAAACATTGCTTCTTTCAGCCTAAACTTCCAACGAAGAATTTCAATCGTCGATAATTATCTCGATGGATAAGCAGTACGCAGGGAGTCGATATATTTACAATACCACCCCATTAGCCAAGCGTGGCCGGAAGAGATTGTGGCGAGTCGGAGACCTCGATGCCAGGCAAGGTACGCTCTCTTCTTTTTCCCTCCACTCGACAATATTTACCACCGTTTCCGTAATTTCTTCCACCCTTATATTTCAGCACACATCACTAGTATACTAAAAATATTATTCAGGTCGCGCAAAGGGTAGTAACGACTCTCACGTAATTCAAAGTTTCCCGAATGTCGACGATATTGCCATTCTGAAATTACAGTATGAATAAAGAAATCTGAAAATAAATGAAAGTCTCGAGAGATCGGGACGCTCGGTATGACGTTGATTGTACGAATGTCACGATCTCCGACGTATGTAAATTCTAAGTCTATTCGAACGAGAAGCATTAATTCGAGCAACTCAACTTGAAATTACTTCATCAGTTTCATTTTCATACACCAAAATTATTGAAAGACTGTATCTACTTCGAGAATAATCGCCGTGTCGAAGAACAAGATTTTCACGAAATATTTTTTTCAAAACGATTAATTTTTTATCCCCGCGACTAAGGTCATATTTTTCCACGAAGGTGGATCGAGTGTATCGTGCAAGGGTTGAAATTAGGCAAGGCAGAAGATACGAAGGATACCGGGACTAGTATGAGAAGGGTTGGTAAAAGAGGGTATAGCTCTAGGGAGAATCAAGGAAGCAAGAAGGAAAGTTAATCGGAAGGGGTGTAGGGAGGAGGGTTGGAGGATTCGCGAAGAGGGTCTTGACTCGAATGACGGAGGCTGCTGCTTGGTGCGGTCTCTCGTGTTTCTCATTTCGTCCCGGGAGTTACGCTTCGCTTCGTGAATCCTGTTGGAGACTGCGTCTTCTCCGACACGGGCCCGCCCTCCACCGTTTCTCTCGCATCGCCATCAAACTCATCGCAGAAATCCAAGACGTTACCCTACGTATCCATAGAGTGCGCCTCTATACACCGTTACGCCGCGAGGCGGTACTCTGTATGCGCGAGAAAGCACCAACCTTCACCCCCTATCCACCTCCCTCGTACCCCTTTCGCACGACATTGCGCTTTCGTTACGGAATATAAGACAGCCGAGTCTGAGGATGTGTTCGGTGTGTAGTTGGGGCCAGGTAGATTTTAGGTATGGGGTGTACTTCTTGGATGGGAAGCGAATGTGCAAGACGCCATGAGTCAGAGAAAGAGAGAGAGAGAGAGACGGAGAGAGAGAGAGAGAGAGAGAGAGAGAGAGAGAGTCTCGTGACTACCGGTGCGGCACGAACGAGATCGCGAGATTCAGGGATGATTCAAGGGTGAGGAAACGCTCCTCCAACCCTCCTTACGGATCTCATACATACATTAACGTCGCTTGTCAGGCGTACACAGAGCTTCGTGATACGAAGGCACGGTTCGGATGAGTTTTCGTGGAAGGGACTCGGGGGAGAGCACGGCGGAACCTCCTTGCGAGACTTAAGACACCGCGAATGAGATCCAACTCCTTCGTAGTAGGGAGGGCTTGATGCTGAAGCTCCTGCGACTATCTATCTCTCTCTCTCTCTTCTCGACGTTCTATATCGCACTTCCGTCCTATCAAACCAGCCTCTAGGCTCTCGTACGATGGGCTCTATGCCGCACACGAAGCTTCGTCAGAATTCACCCTCTTAATGAGACACTAGTCGTGTCATATCTGGCTGAATAAATGTTGAAATTGAAAATAAAGGGAAAAATCGTGGTAACACTGCGAATAAGAGTAGAACGATGTTAATTCGTTGATCTATTTTTCGGGAATTTGAATTTTTAATTGCATTCGATCGGCTAGCCTTATTTCGAGCTCTCGACGATTTGCCGATTGAGAAAAGCGCAAAAATTAGAATCTTCATTATTTTTCGGCTGTTTATTGATAAATTTTAAAAAATCGTGATTCAAAATATGATATTCGTATTTTACGAGAAAATTCCGATTACGTAACTTTCTTACGAAGTCTTCTCGAAGAAAACAATATTTCGATCCTTGGATCCCATCTCAAGTGCCGGAAGTCGATTACCATTTTGGACTTTGTGGTCCTTGAGAAACGTTAAATTTTATTTCGTCTCAAATACCATTTAACCCCTTTATAACATTGCAAATTTTTCGTAGAACACGAATACCATAATTTTATTCCTAGTCCTTTGCATCTTCCTGGTCAACACACGGAAAAAGTGGAAATGTCCACGTATCCCCTTACTTCCTCCTTACTTGGTGGGAATACGATGTTTTCCTGAAAATATCCTTGCTGCGTAAAGATATACCAGAATTCACCCCCCCCCCCTCAGGTCGCTTGTCTTAGCCGTAGAAGGATGTACGTTGGTGATACGAGCCGGAGAAGAAAATGCCGCGGGCTCGTACTGCTTGGCAAGCATAACCCGGCACACGAGCCATCCCAGAAACCACCGCCATGCTAACCCGGTTACGAACCCCGGCTTGCTGCGGAATCTACCACGAGTAAAGTCGTTCGGAGTTGAAACCCGAATTAAATTAATTACGCGACTAGCGGGTGGAGGGTGGAGAAGGTTATAAGGCATAAAGGAGGGTAGGTGGGTGGGGGGTGGGTCGAGGGGGGAAAGGGTGGATTTGGTACAGAAGGGGTTCGTACTCGCTTGGTTTAAGGATGATTAGTAGCCTCTGAAGTTTGCAGCTACCAGCGAATGTCTCGTGAAAAGTTAATGAGCTCCCGGGATCCTTCACAAACCCAGAATTCGCACGAGTACATACGGGCGTTAGGAAGAGCGGGTAAAACTCGAAGGGGTGCGGTTCAAGAATCATCCTCTGGTCTTCTTTCGAGCTCCAAGTCACGCGACTCAATTCATTCTTTTACTCTTTATTTTTTTCACGTGATCCAAAAAATTAGCTCTAGGTGATGAAAGAAATAGAAAAATTTCGGAGGGGGATGAAAAATTTGATTTTTTTATACGACATCCCGATGTGACCAAGATGTCTAAGAATTGGTTACGATCGTGTCATAAGCTACTCGAAGGTAAAGCGAAACTTCCCCAACCCTTGGAATATTTACAACCCCTACAGCGACTTAACAATTTCAGTTGGCCAGGTTCGGGAGCTTCGCCGAGTGGATTTACCGTTCTTACTACCGAACGTAGATGACGACGACGACGAAGACGACGAAGGAAGACCCGAGGCAGGATAGAACAGGAGCTTCGCGCGACGGCACCGTCGCTAATGGAAAATGTTTTAGCAGCCGCGCCGTGAGCGCTCCGTGCACGTATCTCTTCGAGAAGGTTGTTTCCCGAGGCGAAAAGGGGGATTTTGAGCTGGGGGTGGTGGCGGAGGAGGATGAGAAGGAGAAGGTGGAGGAAGGTGGCTGAGGGAGACGTTGTGTGCAAGCGCGGGTGGGCAAAGAAGGTTGCGGGGCTTTGTGAGGGGAAAGAGGATGGCTGGTGAGAGAAACCCGGGATTCTCAGCTAGCAGGCTGTATAATATAAGGGTAGTTTGCTTTGGGGAGAGATGCCTTCTGGAGAGCCTGGGGGTTGCGGGCTCGGTGCTTGCCACCCACTCACTCCACTCGCACCCTCCGCAAGACGCCTCTCAACCATCGTTCCTATTGGTCCGCTTTATTCAAAATGGCGTCTTCTCCTACATAAGATCGGTTTTATTAGGGTGCAACCGAGGACGAAGACGACGGCGTTGCCGAGAAACTTATGTCCTCCGGTGAGATGATTATTTTTGTAGGAAAATTTAAACGCTCGACCTTATGGCCCTCGTTTTACCACTGGTCACGAACTGACCCCATGTAGTAAGATTTCTACGATTTTAGGGGATATTTTTTTCGTAATTTTATTACGTCTCTTTTGGTTCGTGGAGCGAGAGGGGTTGATTACGTCGCGAAGACAATACTTTCTCACCTCTCGTAAGGAAAGCCCGAGCTCCTTGCGCGGGCTCGTGTTATAATATTGATTTCGTAATTCGCCGAGGCTTTCCTGCGAGGCGGGATGTAAGCGCCTTGCACGCTCTTAAACTAAAATTAATCAAATGAGCAATTTTTTCTTTTATCCCCAATTCGCACAACCTGTTTCTTCGTAACTGGACATCGTGTCGTCTAACATCGCAGGGAATTATCGCCAGCCGACACTGGTCGATCAACTTCTCGGACACCCGAGAGTTTCAAGAACCCCGTATATTACGAGGGGTAGGCGAGCCAAGAAACTGGAATGAGAAGTTACCCTTGCAAGGGGTCCTTGGACTCCGCATGCTTTACGTTCGCAACAAGTAAATCGAGATTATCGGACACGACGCTGACCTGCACCGTGTGCAACTATTTGCGTGAGAAATTAAATCGAGCGAATTACCATCCCCCTTGGAAAGCATCTCTCGAACGACGCGATCGTGAAATATGTAATCCGTCGTCGATGAATAAATGGATGAATATACGTAATAGAAAAATAATATAAATACACAAATAAAAATAAGACAAATTTATGAACCGATAAAATAATATAAAAATATTCGATCAATTATTACTCACTGATTGTGAATCAATCACTCAATTAGTAAAAACGATATAGATAGACACAAAATAGTATAATAATATAAATAATTAAATAAAAATATTAACAATGAAATAATGATGCAAAAAATAAAGATAAAAATACCAAAATGAAAAAAAAATTCATGAGGTAAACATAAAATGAATTTATTAATCGATTCAACAATAAAAAATCTTCGTTCAATTATTCATAAATTATTACTCGCTGATTGAAAATAAATCATTCAATTACTCGAAAGTTAAAAAAATAAAATCAACGTGACGAGATAATAACAAACGCTTGTTTCACGTTATGCAAGGACCATATATATACATCTATATACGTATGAGCGTGAAAGCTATCGTATGTTGCGAGCGGTGTGTAAAAGGGCGAAAGAACAATTTCGCGCAATTATCCTTCGTGGATACGCGGGAGCGGAGAGAGAGATAGTCCAGCACGCAGGAATTTCCCACCGCTGACCGGTGGCCGGTGCAAAACCTCGAGTCTTGCCACCCCTTATGATGAGTACGAGGGCTGGAGGGCGAGGTGGTGTGGGGGTTGGGGAAGGGTGGAGAGGGGAGGGGAAGAAACGAACGAGGAGAACTACCGAGAGACGGAAAAGGTCCGGTACGTTCCGAAAACCTAAACGAGATACGAGGACCCCTCATCCTCCCTTTTTCCTCCAATGCCCCCACCCCTCTGGGTCAACGTGTCGACCCGAGCGAGATCGAAACAAGTATATCGAGATAGCAGTCTCACGATATCGTTCGCGCATCGGCATCCACACCCGGGAAGAATTTAAATTTGTTTCAACCGGAGAGCCCAGCGCGCTTTCGTACAGAACGAAATAAAGAAAACTCGTTTCGTTCAGTTTGAAGAAAGTTTGCGTTGCGATGACCAATGGTCATCTCGACTGGTTTTATACGACTAGTTTACGTTTGATATAAAAGGAAACTCGTGATTTTCGACCGTGAGAAAGTTCATGGTCGAATAATGCTTTAACGTCGATTCGATGAGAAACCCCCTTTCACGATTTCCGACAGGGGCAAGGGGTTGTTTCATTCTTTTTCGAAAAAAAAACAAATAATTTTTATAAATAATAGTTATTTCTTCATTATTTCAAAACTGCAGTTTCGTCGTTGAATCTCAGGACGATAATATCTTGCTTGGCAATTTTACCCTCGAGACAACTCGAGGGCCAGTCCTTGTCCCTAAAATCTTCGGTTACCCATGCCGTTGTCGCGAAAGATACATTACGAGGATGAAATAGTCGCGGTGAGGTTTCCTAGAGATGCCGATACGAGCTCCATCAAGCCTCGTTCCATTCGCGAGAAAGCTTGCGTAAGAGAGAGAGAGAGAGATCCCCCGTTCATCACCAAAGCTCTTCACTGTTCCCTCGTTTCCCGTCTTCCCTGACTATATAGAATATACATAGAAGGGTGTTCACGTGTCCCGTAACATTAATAATGCGAGTGGGAGGTAGCGTTGAATTCTCCCTCGTTTCTCCACTCTCCTCCTCCTCCTCCTCCTCCTCCTACTACTACTACACCTTCTCTACCACCTTCTCTCTTCCTTAACGTTGGTCCCCGACTACTCGTCAGGCTTGCGATCAGGAGGAAGAGAAGTGCCTCAATGCTTCGGGACCTCGCGTAACTTGGACTGGAAGTAAGTTCCTCGAGAGTCTCGGATGGAAATTGACGTTAATGTATCACGAAAGCTCCCTCGTCTTGGGCGGGTCGCCTTCTGGTTGCCAAAAGCCTGAGCTTCGCTACTGCCACCCCATCCAGCCCCTTTCTCTCTCTTCTCTTCTCCATGGGGTAGGTTGAGGGAATGAGGGTTGGTTGGGGGGTCGGGGGGGGGGGGGGTGTTGTAGGTACCCTCTTGTCTCTCTCGCTTTCGAAACCGCCTCCGCGATTACCATCCAAAAGAACGGTATTCGGTATACGGGCGTGTACGAACGTTGCACGGAATATCTAATGGTACGACGTTCTACCCCGAAATCGGTCTCGGTAGCGTTGCCAACGTAGCGTGATAATAATATCGAAGTTGTCGAAGTAAAGTTAAGCTCGCGCACGACGAGCAAACTACCGACCGAATTGCCAAAGGCCCCTCATACTCCTTCTCTTTCTCTTCCTCCTCTTAGCCCCCCTTCCCCTCCCTCCCACCACCCCGCCGCCGAGCCATTATAATTCTCCAAACTTTGAGGGTCATTTCGACAACGAATTTGTACGTTCGAATTCGCGACACTCGGAGTCGATTAAAAAATATTATGGTGATAATTGTTTTATAGGTTTTGTGTTTTTGTTTTTGTTTGTTTTTTTCATTGGGCACAGACTTACCGAGACGGGAAGAAATTTTTGAGCGAAGGCGGCGCTCGTCGTCTGGTAATTTTTTATATTAAGGGAAATGTCATATTTTTCTTTTTATTAATTTCGAAAAATAGATCTATTCAAGGGTTGATTTATCTCGGAAATATCGACGAAATATCGAAAAAAATCGTAACGAGTACAAAACATGCACAACATTGAAGTATGATCCGTAACGTTTTTAAGTTTTCGTGCAAACAAAATTGTTCGTATTCCAGCAATTTTCAAAAATAATCATCCCCTTGCGCTATATCAATCGGAATAGTACGAGAACCCGCGAGAAACGAGCGAATGTTCATCGTGCACCTGACGAATTGGATCTTACGTAGCAAAGTTGTGGGGGGTGAAAGACCGGTCGCGACCCTTAACTGTATCTACACGATGTAGAAATCAAGAAATCATCACGACTTTCATGGAAAACGTATTCCCGGCTAGACGTATGATAACCTGGACCGGGCGTATGAATTTTATAGGATCGATCACGAGAACACGACGCGTCGACGTAAAAGAGAAGGAAACAACGAACTACCACGTGTGTAAATGTTGGTCGTCGACGTGACAGCCCCACAAGCCACGTCAACCTTTCAACCGTTAAGGAGAACAAGTTACACGTATCTCGTCGTTTACGGAAGTAGTCGCACGAGCGTCCTTTTCTCCGACCAACGTTCACTCGTGTGCGCTCTCAACCGGTGGCAACGAACCAACGGTGCCCTAACTTATCGATTTCTACCCCTTGGGTTTGGCGCACATAGAGAACGCGATACGTGTGTAATAAGCTTTCGACGATGTAACGCGTACGTGTGTCGTATCTCGGGTGTCTGCTTACTTCGCAGTCATATCCACTGATGTGCGCCATTGGCTTGCCCTTTTTGCCCGAAAGGAGGACGTAGGGCGAACTGTGAGGGGGAAGGGGGGTTCGAGGAGGTTTGCTAGCGTACGATAGAGGATAGGGGGTGGTTACCGGAAAAGCCGAAGAAAAGTTCAGGATTCTCGTCTACCGGTGGCCGCTCTCTTCCATCCCTTGCCACGAGGCACTTCATCCCCCGTGCTGCACTATACGCGGTCTGGTTCAACCGTTGGAGGATGGGTCGCGTTATAGTTCTCGCTTTTCAACCCCCAACCCCCAAACCTCCCCTCCTCGCCGCTCGCCGCTCGTCGCGTACTTTCTACCCTCTTCACATTGAACCACCCCTCACCTCCCCTCGGTCGGGGCGGGTTTCGTACGAAAAAGGGGGGCCCCCCTTTTTCCGCCCCTCGTTGCTAAGCGGGCCAATGGCCGTGAGTTTCGTTCACGCACACCAACCCCTTCTCGCTCACCCTCTTTTGAATGTCCCCCCTCGCGCCGACGTATTATTTTTACCAGGCATTCGCGGTCGCTCCACGTGCGCTCTAAGAAAACGGCCAGAAGGCGAGAACAGCGTTTACGGCGAACGAAAAGGGGGACGAATCGCGTGGCACGGGGCCGCACCGTTTCGTTGCTCCGATTGGCCAGTGCGGAGGGCCGAAGCGTCTTGACGCCGCCCCTCGACAACCCCGGGAAAACAGGGGCTTCTATCCACTGTCTCTCGGTCTTTCGCGACGACGAAAACCCTGGAACGCGTTTCCCGGCTTCCTTCTGTTTTCTCACTCTCTCTCTCTCTCTCGACAACCTTACCAGCGACGACACTCTCTTCGCATAACGAAAGTATCGTCCACGGTCGTTGGCAGTCTGCAAAAATCATTTGATTCACAGTTATTGGCAGCTAGACGTTATTTTACAAGGCGTACGCCCATTCTTGGCCAATTACTGGCCGACGGCCAATCATCGTGCCACTTCTAGGTATGAAAACGGGGCAAGATGAAACATCGTGTATGAAAATTGTGATTTTTATTTAACAAAAGAACGCATCGACGCTTAAGGGTGGAAACATTATTTTTCACAAGTTCGTGCTTCGTTGATACGAATTATTAATTCGAGAACGAAATAACACATCTGGTAGGCGGAATATTTTTTTTAAGACGCGCGAACTCTGCCGTCCCATTTTGCCCCATGATTTTCCCTTACCACTATAGTGGAAAGAGAACATTTTCGTCCCTTTTCCTCGTCCGTTATAACTCGCTTCTCTCGCTCTTCTTCACCATATATCGCAGCCTTATTGCCCCTCGAGCCGCGAGATAGAGAGCCTTAGGGAAGGGTAGGGAGTTTGACTCACGCCGAAACTGCGGCACGGTTTCTCTTCCACTCCGGGCTGCTTTTCCTCCACCGATTCTCTCTCTCTCTCTCTCTCGTCTATTTCTCTCTTCTCCTTTCGTAGCACACTCAAACAGTACTCTCTTCATCCCTCTTTCTAGGCTACGTCTTGTCGGTTGCCATCCCGGGCGATGCTCCGCTTCGTTTTACGACCAACCTCCTCCCCCTCCCGCCCTCCTTTCCCATGTCTAGCCTAACCTGTACCAGGGAGTATGCCTGAGACCTACGAGAGTAAGGGATGAAAGAGGGTGAGGGAGTAATCGCGCCTCGAAGGGGATGGCGAAGGCGGCTGGAGGGATGGCACATGAGAAGGAGGAAACTCTAGGCAGCGGGGTTCTCCTATACTCCGCTATACTCCGCGAGAGAGCTTCCTCAGATATTAGATTTTACAAGGAGCGTGCTGGGATTTTAGAGGGTTGGCTCGTCCCGCTCCCGTTACTGGTAAGAGGGGTGCAACTCTCTGCGCGGAGTAAGAGTGGCGAAGGGAAAGGAGATACGCGCCTCGAGCTACTCAGATCGTGACACCCTCGATCCCCCCGACGACGACGAGGGGCGGGATAAATATTAATTACGTTCCTACGAACTGCTTGCCTCGGGCCAAGAGAGACGGTATACACGGTTCCTCCACGACTTACTCGAGCCACGATTGATCTACGGCCTACTGTACCAGTGCATCTTCGGTTCTACTGTACGATGCTCGACTCCCGAGGGTTTGAAACACCATCGTTCTTCTTGTTCCGAGGAGAAAAAGTTCATGGAATTGAAAGTTAATGGGACGAGGGTGGTTCGTTATCGAGGGAACTCTAGTCGTGGGGTGGATCTTATATCGATTTTGATTGGAAATGGAAAGAATTGTTGGTTGTTTTTTTATCGACGGTCGGTCGACTGTTTGAGCTGATAATTTAGATGTATCTTTTTTCGCTCGTAGAGAATTAAAAAATATTCTCTCTGCCTGAGAGTCATTCCAGAAAAAAGTATGAATTAAACAAATTCGTTCTAGAGATTTATATAAGAATTTATCAAATTTATAAATCATTGTTATCATCGGATCTCTCGAAGAAAAGGAATTAAAGACCGTGATACTCTACGAGTTACCGACATGATAAGTTGGAAAATATGTAAGAACGCGACTCTACATTTATTATCCATGGAGTCGATGACCCTTAGTGGGTAACTAGGCGATCACGTAGTACCAAAACTGCGCGTAGTCTCGCCCTCGTGGCGTGGCGCCAGAGTCGCAGTTCTCAGAAAGGTTCGTGTCTCCGCTGCGGCGGACGGGTGATCACGCTGTCTGTTGCTGAATGCTGGCGCCATCTACAACTCAAGTGGTATAAAAAAAGATCTTGAAACTAAAGTGTCTTGTACTTTGGCAGTATCAATAATTGAAGGCAAGAAATATGTGCATGCCATGGAAATTAAATCCATTTTTTTTAAATTTTTGTTTAACTACATCGAAGACATTATCCTCAGCTGTTTAAAGTTCGGAGGTCGAAGTCATTATCGTAGGAATTTTGCAGGGGACGTGTGGTAAGACATTTCGTTAATGGTTCACGGCCATTAAGTTCTGAATTACGTACTTGAACGCCCTCCGTCTTTTCGGCAATTTGATTCAATGTCTTTGGAGTTTGCGCACGGTTGAGCTAGCGAGCGAGCGAGCGACAGAGAGAGAGAGAGAGAGAGAGAGAGAGAGTGAAACGTCTCGGGTGGGTTGGTTGCCAGCCAGATACGGGCATTTCTCGGACTTGGCAGAAACGCAAACTTAGTCAACTTGTTTTCAGTCTCACGTACATTTCCCCGCTCATTGATTCGGTCCACTTTTGGGCAATCACTTACTCGATCGAATCCATTTGAATGTTTAGAGGGAATTGATTAATTCAACCGATTGACCGAATTATAAACGGATTAACCACCTCCGTACATAACCTTCAAATATTCAACACTGGCAGCCATTTTCTAAATGCCGAGGATACCATTTTGACGTCACCCGACGATTTCAAATATTATCACCCTGTTCGAAATAATAACAATAAACAATAAATAAATAAAAAAACATATAATCCGCTCGCACCGTTCATTCTTAAAAACGCAACGAGTTCCAAATTTACTCATCGCAAATTTCACGAGACTACGGTCTCAGTTTCTTTGTATTATCTTCATAATTTGACGAATCGGAGACTCTCGCAGAGGGTATATTACCCGGAACGATAATTAGTGGTAAATACAGTATGCCTCGTCTCGCCGAAGGAAAGAAGAGCCTGAGGCACTTTCAGCATCGGAGTAATATGTATATCTTTTGATACTACACCGGAGCTACGTTTATACTCGCTGATATAACGGCGACGGCGAAGATAAACCAAGAGGGAAGACTGCGCGTTGGAAAGGGAGTTAGGGATAAGAAAGAGAGACGGTACGAGGTACGGGGGAGACGAGAGAGTTAGACACGACGATGACTCGAGTCGAGGCTAGGTGAGACGAGATGAGATGAGAAATAGCTCTATCGCAATGAGATACGCGCGGGGGTTCCTGTGTGCTTTCAAAGAGAGCTATGTTCCGGTTCTATATGCTATTCCCTATCTTTGCACTTCCTTTTGCTTCCTATATACCATCACTACTGGATGGTGGATGCAGCTTGCGTTTCTCCCTCACTGTTAACAACTACTGCTACCTCTTACCTGTCTCTCTCTTCCTTTCTCTATATTACTCTCTTCCCTCGTTTATCTCTCTTGCCCTCGCTCACTCAGCTCTGTTCGTTTAATAACAAGATGGTTGAGGTACCTTGTATACTGTAACCGTACGTCTGTGTCTAGAAATACCCATCATTGAAGAAACATCCAATGAAAGAAATACGTTTTCGCAGTCGGTTGTCACTGGATCGAGATTCACTCTGTCTTGGAAGAAAGGAGCTAACATTTATATCAACCATGAATATTGTTCGTAGTTGGATTTTAGGTCTTTGGTGATTCTTTTGAAACTATGTTTTCTGAAAAAACGTTACAGCGTTAAAATTGCTGTCTTTTTATTTATTATTTGTTACTTTATTTATTATATTTATTCACACAATATTCATAATAGCAATAAGAATATTAAACAATATTAAAAAATGAAAATATAATTAAAACATAAAAATTAAATAATAAAGTATTCCTTAGATTACGCGAATATTATCATTGTTATTGTATTTACAGAAGTAGGTAATACATATTTTATTCGCACGAAACAAATATATTTTGTGAAACATTTATAGAAACATTCTGGGCGATGTCAATTTCGAACTCCGCGTTTACCCTCGACACCCTGAAAATACACAAAGACTCACCATTTTTGCACCCAATTTCGCATAAATTCGCATAATTCTACCCTTAGTAACATTTTTTATTTATATTTTTTACAATTTTTTATTAACAATTTGTCTCGAAAAAACGTTCTAATTTTTCTTAATATCCCACTGAAAGAGAGCCGTGGTTATGGGACCGAAGTCACGAGAAATGTTGGAGAAACGTCGTAGCCCGAAAGGATCGCACAGAGGGTTGGCGTGAGGGTTGGTGATGAGGAAGAGGTGGAAAAGCAAAGGAAAAGCTCCCGGCCAGAGTGGGATGTAAGACGTAGTGGGCGTGGCCTCGACATTGATCCAGATCTCCCACTCCTCGGCTTTTGCTTAAAAGTACCTACGAGCAACCCTCACCAACCCCGCTCATTTCTAACCCACCCTTGCTTCTCGCTTCGCTTCTCTTCTCTTCGTTACCTCTCATCCCTGCGTCTCGTGTGCAAGCCACCCTCCACCCCTCTCCCTCTTCCACCCTCTCGCCCCACCACCACCCTCTCTCCCAATAGCCTTCCTCCTCCTCCTTCACCCCTCGCAGCAGCCGACTACGACGACGACGACGACGACGACGACGCGTTTTCCCCGAAACTCACCCCTTCAGACTGGTTGGCCCGGCGGCCCGTAAGAAACCAGCAAGAAATGAATATTCATGAGCCCCAACTGCCTCCAACAAACCCCCTCGAGCACCTTCTTGAGCTTGCGATAACACTGCCGGTAACGGGTCACATGCATATACACATACACATATACACATACGTAAACACATACTTGTACCTTTCTGCCGCACGTGGCATAAAAACAAACAAAAAACAGAAAAGAAAATAACGCTTCGTCGATGGTGCGCACCAGCTTGCAAAGAGCTTCATAATATCAACGAGAGGTGGATGAACAAAGCGCGATGTAGATCGCCGCGAGAGTGACAAAAAAGAACCTGTCTACGAGGCATCGGCTTTGAGGTGACCCTGTGAAAGAATGTTTTTGTTTTTGTTTTTGTTTTTTTTTGCACGAGGAAAAGAGTCGTTCACTGCTGATGTCGTGACTCTCGATATCATCGAACCTGATAAAAAAGCTTCTCTGCTCGTCGACAATTTTTTTTCCATCGTAAAAAAAATGAATGAATTTGGCATTAAGGGTTGAAAAAAACCTCTTCAGCACTTTTTACAAACATTTGTTATCACTGACAAATTGCAAAGTTCCGAATGACATTCTTTGCCCTGTTGTGCAAAAATTCAGATTTGTGGTATTTTGTCTCGAACGACCTTCTGGTACGACCTTGTCTCGATTTTCGAGTTTGGGGGACGAAAATTTGATAAAAATTGTTTTATCTCGTCCGTTCGTTGTTGTTTCTCGGCGAACCGTGGTCTCCTTAAAGGTGTTTCGCTGATGGGGGAGAAAAGATCGTTACAGCACGCACGAGCCAGGATGGGCCTGAGCGCGGTTTCATCAGGAGTGAAAGCAACGGTTTCTAAGCGCGAGGTACTGGAAGGCAATGGATACGACGTTCCCAGAGAGTACATAGGGAGTTTGTTCTAACTTGCAGTTGGTGGCAGTTCTGCTCAAACATTCTAGATTATATTCTCCGTTTGCGCACTTTATATATATATACATATATAGGTATATAAATGTATATAGCGCAGCGCAGTTCCGATTTTCCGTTCATCGCGGCACAACCTTAGATTCATCGTGGTCCACTGGGAAACCCGTGATAGTAGTCTCTTCGTCTCGTCAGCCACTGACTTGATGTTTGTCTAATTCAACGAGAAAGCCTCCGACACCGCCATTTGGCTGATTGTGAAAAAAGCGGACGCTGATTCCGGCGGGTTCGCAATTTGGTGCACTCGGGGGGATGCACAGTTTTGGTAGGGGATCAGAGACGCGCACGAGAACAACGGATATCTTAAATTTTCCGTTCTTATTCTACTCGACGCGAGCTTTCGTAAAAAATGCGCATAAAAAATTTATCATGATTTTCAGGAAACAACCTTGTACATTTCCAAGGTCACTTGAAAGTCACCGATGTCGTTTTTAAGTGGGTGGTTTGTAAATTTTCTTGAAAATCATTTCTACAATGTTGTCCACGTTGGATAGAAAAATATTATCTTTAGTTTCATAGGGGTAACTACCCTCCTGTCACCTTAAATCGTTAGGCCAATAGCTGGAGACTGTCTTTCCATCCCCTTAACAAGTCCCGCCTGCCGTTAAATCGAAACGTGAACGCGCTACCGAGGCCTTCGAGATCCTGATTTACGAAGCTGTTAATGTTTCCGATAAAATACGACTCTGTCCCGAAGCTTTCTCTTGCCCCCTCACAACCCCTCCTCGTTTTATTTCCAGCACCACCCTTCGTTC
This sequence comes from Netelia inedita, assembly GCA_964017225.1. Classification (NCBI taxonomy): domain Eukaryota; kingdom Metazoa; phylum Arthropoda; class Insecta; order Hymenoptera; family Ichneumonidae; genus Netelia; species Netelia inedita. The sequence continues at coordinate 5,176,853 of OZ024923.1, forward strand.
GCATGAATTTCCAACCGAAGAGAATCTATCACGAAAACGGTGGCTGGAATCGGTTTACTGAAATTGCAAAGTCTCGGGAGGCCATCCTGCCGTATTCCACGTAAATTCCTCCCTTCTAAATAAAATTTCTATTAAGCGTTGAAAAAAATGGTGTTCCCGATTAAACGCGAAAATTTCTATAAAAATCTTCTCGAAGACTCGCTCGAGGCTCAAACTTGTCCGAATTCGATCGGTCTTTCGTTTGAGATGATTCCGCACGATCGGCCACGATCTTGAGAATGTCCCTAGGGCCGCGTCGTCCCTGCGACCTCTGGAGAAGAGTTCAGCGCCTATCGCTATATATAGCAAAGTTACCACCGACATCCTTTTAAATATTTAGACATGGCGTTTCGTGTGGCGATAGGGAGGTGAGGAGGGCCTCGAAAGAGGCAGGGGGGGAGGTCGCGTCGAGGCTGCGTTCGTTCTCCTCACCAGGGATCGCGGTCTCCGTAAGGGTGACTTTGTGTGCACGTCCGTGTGCGCTCTCTCTCTCTCTCTCTCTCTCTCTCTCTCTCTCTCTCTCTCTCTCTCTCTCTCGCCTCTGTGAGCTCGTCTCTCTCGGTCTCTGTATGAGAAGCGAGACTCATCCAAGTTGCCAACTTTTGGTCGTATTAGCTTTTGTATATATATTACCTCATTTGCAAGAGGAAAGCTTATACTTCTAGTCCCCCTTCCCTAGTTCACATTCTACGTACTATATACTTCGCTATAGAGCATAACATTCATATATATATGCGCACATATATATATAAATGATATATATATATATATATATCATGGAATACACATCTGCACCTAACCTCGAAGTCACCCCGGGCTGTACTACGCCTTGCGATAAAGTGGTGTACGTGCTACGATTACATTTCTCTCGCTACCTGGCAAACCTACGCTTCGCTGAGCCGCCATTTTTAATCTGCATATCTTGCTCTTGGGCTACGTACGTACGGGAACCGAGAAAAAACGAAACGACGCACGCCGATGAAACCGCGATTCACGAATCTGACTCGCGTACGCTTTACCGAAGCGCGCCATTTTATTTCATCCCTTAACGTCGTATCGAGACAAAAGAAAAACAACTGGACGCCGGAAAATGTACGAGAGAATGTCACAGAGAATGATATAATTCGTGGTTATGTACGTGAAAGTTCACCACTTTTTCGCCATTCAACCCCTATTTTTTCCTCCCTGATTTCACATTCATCCCCCGTGCAGTTTTGTTTTTCTTTCAAAGTCGAAACGCGAATTCGTCGCTCGCGCGCTCCGACTAGTCGCAAAATATAGTTTAAGCTAGACGAATGTTTGGTCCTGGTTGGCTCCGGGACAGGGGCAGGGGAATCACCGGGGGTATCCAGGAGGGACGAAGGGTGGGTCCCTTGGCAATATAGAGGTAGAAAGCAGAGAAGGCTGTGGAGAAGAGTGAGCCGAGGCGGGTAGTTTTCGCAAAAGCATAGTTATATTCAACATAGACGTACACACACACACACACACAGATAGATACACACAAGTACTTGGCTTCGCCTGGGTTACCGAAGCCGACGCCGTCGTTTCTCCACCCTCTCAACCCTCACGAACACCACCCAGTACACCCGATCCTGAACGGCAGCCACCTTTCTACCCCCCTTTTCCTAGCGCCTTGCAAGCTCATTCCAAGCGAAGCTACCCTCCTCAGTCGAAGCCTCGACCCAGCGCTTTCCTGGCCCTCCTCTTCCACCCACTGCGCCTCTTCTACTACCCCCGTTTCAACCCCCTCCTCATCCTCCTCCTCTTTCCTCATACCAACTCTCTTCCTCCGCTGTTCATAATATCCTGCACGTCAGACTTTGAAAACTCCAACAATTTCCTCCTGCCGCGTGGTTGGTGAGACTCGTGGAGCTTTTGCCGGCATACGGGGGGGGGGGGGAGGGGTTCCACCTCGCGGGTTCTCGACAACGAGAGGGTAAAACGCGAACGGGCGATAGAACTCGTTGGGTCGCTGTACTTCGTAGATCTCCAGGGGGGTGGCGAGGGGTTGAAAGAGGTTTCATGGACGCGGAGATGGTTTCGCGAGGGGGTTGCGATGGGGCACCGCGACCAGGGACAGAAGAGCTGGAGGATATAGACGGGGGGCAGAGATGGCAAAAGGTGTGGAGGGGGTGGGGGGAGTAGACTCCAGCGTGGCTCAACCAAGCGACACGACATGCTTGGTCAGAGGGGGATGAGATGAGGGGCGGAGGGTGGTTGGGAGGGTGAGTAAGATGAGTTTCGAGTTTATATAAAGTTTGTGGGCTCTCCCTCGTTCCCCATTCCTCGCCCGATGTGCCACGGCATCGCCTCGTGTGCATTAATAATTATAAGTACAGAGAGAGAGAGAGAGAGAGAGAGACAAAATGGCAACCGAGTGTTGCGAGAAAGCCTGCGTTGTTACGTTCTCTCTCTCTTTCTCTCATCCCCGGTTTCGTCTTATAACGAAGACGCCGACGATGTGTGAGAAGCACGGGACGAGAGAAAGCCGCGCATCCGCCGCCTCGTGTCATTATTCAAGTCGGACGTTGCCCGATTCATCCCTCAGCTCCCTCCTACGTGTACGAGTTTCAACTCTTAGAATCGTACACATTGAGAGGAGCGTGTCTTCTTGGCCGAGGGTTCGAAAGAGAAAGACGGTCGATAAATCCGCGTAACTCACCGATCCTCAACCTCTCGAATGTGTCCCTTATCATTCCCTTTATGTCTTAAACCAACCCCCTGTACGCGTTACTTGACGAGGGTGCGAGAACTTTGACGTTAACCGATGACGAGTATCACGAAAGGGTGAGCCTCTTCTTTTACCCCCGATGATGCTTCGCTTCCTCGCTTTATTGCTTTCTCTCTCTCTCTTTCCTTCTCTTTCTCCAGTTTTCTGGAAATAAAATGAAATAAAGTTAAATCATATTTATTCGAATGAGTCAAATCAATTTTAATCGTTCGTTCGCCGAATGCAAACTACACATTTTTCTTGTGGTTTAATGACTTTACTTCTATTTCGGCGACATCGCCAAATTATTCGAAGATAGGAATTTTTTAATCAAGAAATTTAAATAATTTTTTTTATTTTTATTCAAGACTAACCGCAAAAGTGATAAAGCCCAATTTGTTAAGATCGTATTACCGGAAGTCTAGCTTCTCACCCCTCTCGCGTCGTCCTGTTCAGCTTCCGTAGTACCTATGGAGATTCGAAGTTCAATCTCGAGTTACGGAGCATCTCGAACATCCATCGTCCTAAGTTCATCCTGAAACATTAATAATTCGCCATTGTCGAAAAGAGCTTCATTAATTAACCATTAACGCCGTTCTCGCGTTATAAGGCTGCGGTATCGAGTCGTTTTTGGCTCGTAGCTTGTAAAAGTCAAGGGGTTGCCTAGGACACGGTCTGGGGATGTTGTGTGGGGGTGGGATAGAGGAAGGTGAAAAGTTGGTGGTAAGTACTGCGCGCTTGTAACGGTAACTCGCTAGCCACGAGCTCGTGCGGCGCGTAACGTTGTTTCCGGTTTGAACACAGATCCGATGTCGCGGACCTAACTCGAGACCTCGTCCTCCCAGCGTGTCGTCTCGCCGTTCCTGCTAACGGTGTTCTCACCTACGCGACCCTTTCTCAACCCCCTTAAACCACCCCCCTGGATCCTCCCACTTGACCCTCCAACCCACTCGTCCCTTATCCGTACCCCGCGAGAAACTCAGAAATCTAATGTCACTGAAACATTGCACTGCGGCATTGAGAGAGCCGTTGGTGTCCGTTGCGTGAACCACGTGCCCATCTCTTGTCATCCCAAACTATCCTCACGCCCTCCTGTTCGGAGTTAACTTTTAATGCACGCCGGATTAGCGGATGAGTTTAGAGACTCGTGGAACTCGCGCATAGCTGTGTTACATACGTTGTTGGAACGTACGATGACGACATAGACCTTTGATCTAATTGGGGTGGACTCTATATTTAGATCTCGGTCCATCTCGGCCAACTATTGTAGAGAGAGGAAGAGAGAGAGAGAGAGGGTGGACTGGAAATAAATCTGTAAAAATGATGGTAATAAATTCGACCGAGTTTGAGGGAGGAATTTGATCAATGTGACATTGACCCCAAAATACCACCCTTAATATCGTAATATCGAGGGTAGAATCTCGATGACCGATCAACCCTCGAACGATTCGGTTCGGGTTCGGTGAAAAAAATACGAAAGAAAATAAACATCAAACATTTATCCGTAAACCGCGATCTTGTGTGACAAATGAACGAAGGGGGTTGCTAATAAAGTGGCTAATGCGGGAGGTTCGCGTGCATCTCTATAAAACAGAGTGTTAATAGGGACGGCGAGTATGGTCACGAGGACGGGGTTGGGAAGAGTGTGCGGCGATGAGAAGAGGCAAAACAAAAGTTTCAATTAAACAAAAGAGGGTCGCAACGCGTGTCGGTCGAGGCGTTGGTCAACCGAGAGAGAGAGAGAGAGAGGGAGAGAGAGACAGAAAGAGAGAGGGTTGTTGAACGTTGCTCGACACGTCGCTAGAAGAAGAGGCTTTCTTTCACGTTTTTTTAGTCTCGAGTCCGGAGTGAGAAGGCTCCGTTAGGAAAACAAAACAACAAAAAAGACACCCCGTTGGAAATGCGAGAAGTGGATGTAGCGACGAGGGGTCTTTCGGTGGCGTATGAACGGACGGAGGAAAAAAAGAGATGGAGAAGACGCGAAACAGCTTAACGGGGTTAAATCAAGCCGTGTGGGGAGTTGAGGTTGAGGAGGGGCGGGAGGGAGGGAAATGGTTTGAGGCTAAAAAAGCTAAGCGGTGTTTTATGGACCCAACAAGCGGCCACGTTCATTCTGTGCCCTCGTTTACTCCTTTTTCTCGACTATATCCCTCTCCCTCTTCTTTCCTCTCTCCATCTCTACATTATCACCCGTCCCGCCGTGGTATCCGGGCTACCTCCTTTTTACACCCTCGTTGAAAATTAGAGGCTTTTTGCTGCTAAATATACCCTCTCTTTCCCATGGCGCAACTTGCTTATTCCCAAGCCCCCCGACAGTGAATCTCATTTTAATTTTTCCGCACGTACGACGTAAACCCCCTTTCACATACGCTTTTCCGCGGAAACAAGGTGAAACAACGCTCGCACCCGCGGCACTTTTCCAACGTCCGTCCGGTAATTTCGACTTTTTGTTTTTCATTCTCGCCACATCGTGAAAACATATTACGCGTACGAGGCCATTAGCGAATGTATACAGTCGGTTTTCCAAGCCCTGGGACCTGTACCGACGTTTACCGACATTTTTATCCTCGACTAGTGCGTCCCGTGCGCCTAACTTTCTAATCGTAAAGTTTTTCCTCCGTTGTTCTAGCCATTTGGCGAACGTAATGGTGAAATTTTCAAGAAAAAATCCGTGACCCCAGCTACTTGTCTAAAGTTACGGAGAAAGTTTTTTTTTTCGAGAAATGTTCCCCCGTGACTCGAACTAGGTAATTGACTAAAGTCACGGAGAATTTTTTCAATCCTGAAAAAAATGTTCCTCCGTGACTTGAACTATTTGACTACAGTGACGGAGAAGTTTTTCAATCCGTTTTCGAATTGAAAAACGTGTCTTTAGCCACTTGGCTATAGTCACGGGAAAGAATTTTCCAGCCAAAAGAATGAAAAAAAGGGGCGATTAAAATACAATGCACGAAAAGAACGGGTTTCCACCGTTTTATTGCTCCCGTACGTGTATCCGTGTTGGTCAAACCGGAATCTGGCAGCCCGAACCGGTGCCAGGGCGAGTTCTCGCCCTCGTTGAGAGAATCTTTACGCCGTGGGTTAAGTGAAAATAAAACGCTCGACCAAGTCGGGCAAGAGGGTGTGAAACGAGGAGGTCGTGCGGGCCTCAGCGACGTACCGGAGGGGTTGGCCGCCACGACGCGGGTCGGAGGTTGAGGCAGCCACATACACTCGCGCACGTTGCTCCACTGGGACTCCCACATAAATTAGCCCTCACGGTTAAAATGCAAAACGGCGAGGCGAGAACCTCGCTCTCTCTCTCTTTCTCCATCCCTTTTTCTTTTTCGCCCTGTCGTACGAACCACGTTTTTCTTCATACGGCTTTATTCATACGTTTTTCAACGCTTTGTGCGAAAACACCTTTGACTTTTTGCAATCAGGAAAAGTGAGGGATTTTTCATGAGCATATTCAACCGCAATCTCATTTACGCGGTCGACTCAATTTCCGTGTATGAATAACATTTTCGTTTTCGTGTACTCACGGGAAATAATACTTTTTCTTTTACTCTTTTTTACAATGCTACTTATAATCCGGTAAAAATGTGTTAAATGTTTCTTTAGACACGTTCACGGGTTGCAAATGCTGAATGGAATCGAAAAATTCATGTAGCTCACAAAAATAATATCATTGTTTTTCTCTTCGTGGAATTTAACAATTGAAAATCGAAAAAACGTGAAAATGGCAATATTATTTTCTTATTCTACATGAATTTAACAATTTTTTAAACATTCTGTAGAGCATTTTTAGGTAACACAAATTTCAACCCCTGGACCTATTCCATCCCGAAAGTCGGTTATAATCTTCGGCCACTTTTACTTTAAGGTGGCTCAAATTTTGTTCTGTCAACAACAATCTTAAAACCCCTTGCTGCAATCGAAACTTCCCCCCACATTAGGAATATCACACCCTCGTTCCACATTTTTGAAACTTTACTCCCCAAACAATGAAAAAAAACACGTGAAAATGTTCTATTCTTTAATATTTTCCAATTTCATATCTTGATATAAGAAACATTATCTCCTAACAATCGAAACTTGATGCACGAAAATCAATTCAAACAGAATATTCAAAAAAATGTCAAACCACCCCCGAACATTGATATCATCCCGTAATATCGCAAAATCGTACGAGTCTCAAGGGTGCATTGAGTTTCTCCGTTCACAATGACAAAGTCGGTATATTTCGACACAGAACGAAAATGGAGTGTGGTTCCTGTGGCAATACACTTCGTACCTAAAACTGTGCACGAACAACCCTTATCGCACCGATGCAAGATCGGCGGTCGTCGCATTCGACTCGCGATCGCGTCATTGGAATTTGATTGAGTTAAACTGCAAGCAAGAGAGAAAGTCGCGTCCATACCTAAAAGCTGCGAGGCGGTTGTATTCACGTCGAAAGCGAAGCGAGAAGACCTTATCTAAAATATTTTAGAGGTTCTCCGTCTCAAAATCCGAGAGTCGAAAAGGCGTATCGGAGATAATTTCGCGCGCTTAAGGACGATCGGTGGTGTCCTTTCGTGTCTCGGTCGTTCGATGTGTAAACGAGAGAGAAAGAGAGAGAGGAAAGCGAGCGTACGACCCCGTGGGTTATATTCACCGTTTCTCTTTCGTACAGTGTAAAAGCACGGTGAGAGGAGCCCAGCACGAGCCCGAGGCAATATAACTCGAAAATGGGCGGTGGTTTGGCTCGCCGTAGTATCGAGAGTGCCGTTATCATTTCTTAGCCCCGTGCCTGGAGACCGGCGGTTCTCGTATCGCTACCGCTATACCCCTACCGGTTATTACTGCACCCCCGGGGCTACCGCCACGGACTCTTAGATAAGCCACCCAACGGCGGAGGTGTATTGTCTGTTTCTACTGCACTACGATTTCTCGTCGCCCTCGAGCCATTCTTGCTTCTTCCACGATCCAACGCCACTTGAGAGAGAGAAAGAGAAAGAGGGAGGGAGAAAGACGTCGCGGCTCCTGAAAGGAGGGGGGATGAGACTCGCGCGGGTTGGGCAATCCGGTCACTCCGATCGGAAAAAGGTCAAGGGGTTGGAAATTGTATATTTTTTCTTCTCTGAGTCTATCGAATAAAGGGATGAAAAATCTATTTGATTAGAGGGTGGAAAATTTAACATATGGACAGCGGATTTTTACTTTTCGGCTGAAACGAATAATAATTTTTTTAGGTTTCTCGGTAAAACTTTTAATTTGATGAAAATCTTTCTAAAAGCTGTAAAATACATATGAAGAATTTCATTGTGACCAAAAAGATAATTTTGTCAAAATTCATACGAAGAATGTTCGTTTCGATATTGTTGTATAAATAAAAAAACGTCTTTAAAAAAATTCTCTTCTTATTTCGAACGAAGCGTATCACCTATATTTTCAATTACAAGGGGTTGTTTTCTAGTACGACTTTGAACCTACCAAAGATCCTCCCACCTCCGTCCAACTCCTACTACGACACCTTTGCCACGTCTTTTGCCTCGTTCTCCCCCTCCCCACTTCGCCAGTGTACACCGTCCTATACAGTCGTCTACGACCCCCGAGCCATTCTACGATCAGACGTATAGAATTGTTTGAGAATCGCCCGAAGCTACGCGAGATTACTTGGGAAAACGGATATATCGTTCGTAGCGAGACTGATAAATTCGCGGTGTGGAATTTCCACCGCGAGAGAAAAGGACGATTCGCTCATCAGGAAAGTAAGGTTCCTCGATAATTCGAACGTAAACAAAGATGACGTTACACCTTCACCACCCCTATTCGACAACCGTCAATTTCCTTTACCCGCGCAGACGATGCAAAAATCAAAAATAGTTACAACAATCTTTCGAACTTTCCCAGCTCACCTTTTCCTCTCGTTTTACCAGGGGGGTTGAAAAAACCTGACATTTTTTCCCCAACGAACATTTTTCAACGGTCGCGGGTGTCGCGAGGTGTCTTCGAAGCGGCGAAACTGACATCGTTGCCGAGTCGGTGATTGATCGCCTCGTTAATGCTGAGTTTAATGAAAATTTCCGGCTAAAGTTACCGTTCACCGGGGCCAATGAGGCAAGCTTAGTCGTTTACGTGTGTGTTGCACCGAGCGAAGGTGCACATCGAGGGTAGGAGAGGGCGAGAGGATGAAGGGTGAGTTAGTCTGAGTATCAGGGACGAGAAGGGGTAGTTTCCAGCCTCCGCGAGAGAGTCACGCCAGTCGTCGTAGCCGCGGGTACCCCGAATTTTACGAGAATTTCCGAGACTAATTTCTCCGGGTCTACGGAAGAGGAGGCCTTCGCGCATAGAAGGCTGGGGGACGAAGCGGGCTTCAGGCAACACAGCCGGGCGTCGTTAATTTCTGACGTTAATTGCTAAGCCTGAAGTTTCTAGAAATTTCCTTCTACCATGTTACGTCTGTGTGTGTGTTTGTATGTGCACGTAGTTTCCTACTCCCTTTTCCAGGGCCGCCCTTTGCGCCATCGTGCATCCTAGCTTTTGCTTCTCCTCTTTCAATCCACCCCTTTCGTACCGATTCGCGTCGACCTCCACCCCTTACGAGCATCTTCGTCCCACTGGCTTATCGCCGTTACCCGACATTATCCTTTATTCCATGACCACCCCCCTTGACGCGAAACTTCGACAATACATACATACGAGTCTTAGAAGGGCGTCTTTGAGGGAGGAATGAAAAAAGATTTTAAAAAAATAGTAGCAACCCTCGCATAAACCCTGGCTCGACGATATTTCATTTCGTAGAGAATCGTTTCCTTCACTCGTATTTCATTAATTTGAACGAAGCATCGGGACGTACCGAGCGCATGAAGAAGTTGGCGCGCGAGTTGTTTGCTTTTCCGCCATCTTTGTTCGCGCGCTTAGGTGGGCCACAAAGGGGTGGCTTGGGAGAAGAGAAAGAGCCTGCTTTAAGGGTTGTTAAGCTCTTTACAAGTGTGTGTGTGTGTGTGTATGAGCATACGCGTGTTCACGTGTGTGTCATGAAGCGCCTTTAAGCCTCGTCCACGAACTACCCTACGGAGATGGTAGGCATGTTTGTAGCGAGACGCTAGCCGGGGGTGTGTCTTCGCCAAGTAAACGAAGTGCTTTTTCACGAAAACGTTCAACTCAAATCGACAAAAAAACAGAATTCTTAATTTCATCCTCGAGAAAACAGAATCGACTTGCCATTCTTTATAAGGGGTGCAAACCCACCCCCTGGCTTAGGGTAGAATATTTTCATTTCTTCTTACCAACGGAACACGTATCGTCTAATTAATATTTCAGATCTCCTCCTTAGCGTTCTAAAATCCTTTCAAATTTCTGTCCTTCCATAGAATTGCTCGAGGGGGTTGAAATACAAAAAAAAAATCATTGTCGTTTCTCCTCATTTTTTGTATTCTTTTTGTCTCATCCTATGCATCGTAGTGCGACAAACGCGCGATACCCAACCCCGACTCGCATTGTCGTAGTTTCCTCGGTTTCTCCGCGGGCTGTAACAGAGGTGGCTTTTCAGAACGAGAAGAGAAGAAGATGAAGAAGAGGAGTAGGCGACGAGGGGGTGGTGTCGAGGGGGGTGACTCGCGAGTGCTCGAAGCCCAGGGAAAACGGGGAGGATTTTGAGGCTGACGTCGAAGCTCGGTGAAGAGGGCTACGGAGTTGGGTGGGTACGAAAGAGGGCTGACTGGGTTTCCACGCTACCCGAACAACCCTCCGTGCACCTCCTTTTGCCGCGTTCTCGTACGAAACTACGCCAGCGAGAGAGACTTTACTTACTTACAACCCTTGCTACCACCATCTACCCCCCTTTTACCCTCCCTCCTTCTCACCAACCCCCTTAACGCCCCTCTTCTCTTTTCTCTTTCCAGCGTTGCGAGAGCGAAAACTGGGAGCCGCGGGCGCGATTCACCCTCTTTCATCCCTCCCCACCCCCTTCTCACTCGAGATACGGACCAAAGGAGGGGCGAGGGGGTGAGTACCGAGCGAACGCGGGGTCGGACGAAAGAGACGAGGATAGAAGTAAGCACGTAGGTATTTCACGTAGCGCGCGCGCAAAAGGCACCGCGTAACGATTTTCTGCTCCTTCGAAGGAATATGAAAGGCGATATTTGCGCGAGGCAACCCCTCCCCACTTACGGCGTTGCTCTCTCTCTCTCTCTCTCTTTCTCTTTCTCTCTCTCCTGCTACCCCTCTCTCCTGCCCTTCTTCCTACTCACACGGTCTCTACAAAACCCCGGCACGGACGAACCGAGCCGAGCCGAGAAGAGACGAGAGAAACTCGACTCGCCTTTTCCCCAAAGCTTGTGGCGATAGGGGTTGGAGGGGAAATCTCTCTCTCGTGCGCTCGGATCGTGTGTCGGCTAAAGGAAGGGTCGAAGGTGGCGGCGTGCATTCGCCTTTCGTATATACGTATGGATATATGTTTTTATGTGTGTATGTGTGTATTTATATGTACGTGTGTGTCTGTGTGTGTGCTTGGCATTGCTCGAGTCCACCACGAGAGAAGAAAGCGTGGTGCGACGGTCGCGGAAACTATAGACCGAGGGATCGTCCAAGGGTGGTTTTAGGGTGTAAAGCAGCAAGATGAGAACGAGCATTTTGTGAGAATGCACGCTTTGCCGAAAATCTTAAAGGCCTAAGACGCGTATTGTCGAGACGTCGGACGTTCGAGACTCGTTATTCTCTTACGTTGATTTCTTTGCGATTTCGTCGTTGAATTTTGAAAGTCAATCTTTAGTCATTTTTAGAAAATAATGCAGCTCGATAGCTCCGTTCGTTATTTTTTGTTTGTTTGTTTATTATTGATACGAAATACGATAATGTTCCAAAGGTTGTTCGCTCTGTTTAGAATTTTCTGTATATTTATATTGGAATTGTCTTGAATGAGATGTACCTATTGATGAACAAAAAGTTGTATTTTGAAGATTTGCCCTTGGATCGTTAATCGAGAAACTACAAAATAAGGGATGAACCCGCGAAAATTAAATAGGTACGTTTCGGTTATCTTTAAGCCTGACATTCTATTTTTTGGCACTTTCGACGTTTCGAGCGAGTCAACTCGTTGCTCGACGTAATACAATTTTTGCGAAACGTCTCGGGGAACAAGCCGTTCTCTCAAGTTACAAAGTTGACCCCCAAAATTCGAGACGCATCTGGTTGAGTCGAGTAAAACCGACCCGATGTACGAGGAAAACAACGTGATTTCGTTCCACGAATTTAAGCGCGAGACGAGGGTTATGGGGGTCGGGGGTGGGTTTGCTTCGAGAAGAAGAAGAAGCGATTTCAGGCAACTAAGGGTTGGTACGACCTCTCGTATCCCCTCGCACCTCTCCAGCAAGCCCCCCGTCTCCAACCCCCGTCCTCGCCAGCTCGAGACTTAGAGTTGGTAATTAAATACAAGGAAGCTCGCTCGCGTCTCGCGTCTCGCTTGTCCCGTGTTACCTTAACCCTACCGACCTCCCTGCAACTCTCACGATTTATATATATATATATATACCATAGTGCCGTCGTAGTCTCTCGTTCTTCTTGCCGTGAACCAAACCAACCCCATTCTTGTGTGCACGGAATACCAGAGGAGGGTTTCCTATTTAATTCGAGACTTTATTCGATTTACTTGAGCGCGCGGATTGGGCCCGGAGCTTTCGAACCCCCTAGTACCTCACCCCCGACCTCGAACCCCCTTTCTCTTGCTACGTACCAACCGAGACTTCTACCACTTGAGGATTAACGGAACGGATTCAGGAAACAACGGTAAAGTCGTTGTTTCTACTTTTTCGTCATATGTTACGAAACGGATCAATGAAAACTGCAACGAAATTGTGGAAAATTCGACGCGATACGAAGAAAATTCGAGGATGAATTTATTCGAGGAAAATAAAGATTCTGATCAACCCTTAAAGTACAAATAATTTTAAAAAGCTACCCTTGGTAAAGGTTTCGGGCCGATCGCAAGCTTGCTCTCACGCTCCTTACTTCCCTTCATTTTTTCTCCCACTAATAAATTTGTATCATGATTATTTCCCAATCCCTATTGGTGAAGGGGTTGGAGAATTCATCCAGGTACTTTATTTATCATTTTATAAACAGAATATCGTTATTTTCCAATGACCGCGCGTCTCGATTCCACGTTTATAGGGAGGTGATCGATGGAAGGAGGGGGTGGGTTTGGGAGGAAAACGGAAGAGGAGCTGGGCACATCAGGGAACCTCTTCAAAAGGGGTGGCTGCCATTATTGCCAATAACAATATTACACGAGCCCATCCAGTCTTGGGGCACTCTCTCTCTCTCTCTCTCTCTCTCTGTCTATCTCTCTCTCTCTCTCGCTCGCTCGTGGGTCTACCTTACCTGCTAGCTACCCCGAACCTTCCAAAATTTTACCATCCCCACCCCTCCTCCTCCTGAATTCGCCCAGCAGCCCCCGTTATTCCGCGTCAACATTCTCCCGCATCGTCTCGGCCCGATACAACCCTTGGCGCGTTTCACTCCACGGGTGAAACTCAATTCTCTTCGGAGAGCCCCGTGGGTAGAACGGCGAATCCACGAGCTTGAATAGGGTTTCGGTATACACACTTTGCACCCCGTAGCCCCCCCCCCCCTTACGAACCATACCACGACTCGCCGCGTGATGCACCAGATGAAATTTCATTTCTCTCGAAGGAGAGACCCCGACATCGTACGAGGCCGATCCAGGCTTGCGATGGCACCCGACATCAGGAAAGCTTCACCTTCGTACCAAACACATACACTCCTTTACCCTGTTTAGGGCCCTGCCGTGTGCTTGTATGCGAGCATCCCCTTCTCGGGCCGATGCGAACGTTGGTTTCTCTTACGCCACGGTAATTGTCTTCGCTAAACGGCAACCTGGAAGCTTCCTATACACATACGTAGGCTCTTCCTTGTAGAGTTTGTGAAAAGAGAGGGGTGGCGGGGGGATGAATGATGAAAAGGGCGAGGCTATTCTCAAGACAACGAAGCTCTTTGGTCGAATAGACAAAATACAGCTACGCGAAACAATGAAACCAGACAATGACAATGAATCGTGACGAGTCAGACGTTAAATGTCTTCTCGTGATCCGACCGTAATAGATCAACCGAAAAATAGTATATTTATTTAAAAAAATTTCAATCGAACCATAGCGACAATTTTTTTACTAACCGAGGAAAAACAAATTTGTGATCGAAATGTGTTTCTATTTCTTTGACCTTTATACGTATAAAAGTTATTCCATTCGAACAGGAAGACCTTGGCAAAGGAGCAGACGATGATAAAAATATCGATTTCTCGAAATTGAACGCTGCAAGGTTATCCGTATGTCCGTACCCTTTTCATTTCGACAGAATCATTTCCATCGCTTCCTATCTTCCACTTGCCTCCCGCCAAACGACTCTGCAAATTTATTCAGATTTCACGATGGGAAAGATCACTCCCTTCGTACCATCACGACCCCCTCCCCCCTCCACCTAGTCCCAGACGAATAGACTCGAAGACGATTTCATAAACCCGACTAAACCCTCGATATGACGTATCGATTAATCTCAATGCAAAGACGAATCGTCGACCGTATTTCTACTCGGGATAAAGGGTCACGAGCCTTTCGATTTCGTTCGTCCCGACGTTACCGTGGTAGCGACGCGTGCTTTATAACATTGTGGATAAATTTGGGTGCACCGGGATATAATGTTGATCGCGAAATAAGGGTAGGTACTTGAAGGGTTGATACAACGCGGGACGAGGGAAGAAAGGCACGGTCGTATTCGTACGACGACTCGTATCGTTCGTACGATAGAGAGGATAAGAGAGAGATTGTACGTAGTGAGATGTGAGGAGAGAAAGGTGGGGTGGTGTTCTCGGGGGTGGTTGGGTTACTCGGTGGGTGGTCATGCAAGAGTTGGTATGAGAAGAACCCTGCCAGCGGCAACGCCTAATCTCGTTCTAAAATCTAATTCCGCCAACAATTTCTAAGCCGGTCCATTAAAATTCTAAGCACAGCCGGAGAGAGAGAGAATCGAGGCAGCACACGAGCCGAGAGTGGAAAGAGAGACGGGGGTAGCTAGGAAGACCGAGATGATGGTGAGGGGCGATGGGGCGGCGGGGGGTTGCAGAGGGTGGCTACGGAGGGAATGTGGCGAACCGAGAGAGCGAAAGAGGGAATATAGAGACTAAGAGAGAAATCCTAACAGTGCGGTGCGGGGTAAGTCGGATGGAGGAGGAGGAGGCGGAGGAGGACGGGGGAGGGGGTGAGAGAGAATCCGGGACGAAGGTAGGTTGAGAGTTGTGAAGAGAGCGAGAGAAAGCGCCGTAAGATAAAGGAAGACAGGCTTTACGAAGGACGTGGGGGAGAAAGACAAGGGTACGATAAAGATGAAACGAGACGCGAAATGCGAAAGATGGAAAGAGCTCGAGGGTGCCGGATGTATAGCCCACCCCCCGCCTCCGCCCCGCCAGCACGGGCGCTCGGTCTTTCTCCCTGTCTCTCTCTCTTGCTCTAGCGCATCCCCCTTAACCATTGTCCATCTCCGTCTGCGACTCGTGGGGCTGAAACAATAAGAACGACGTTGGGCGAACACCGGGGCGAGTGAAAGAGATGGGAAATAAGGTACGAGGGAGAGAAAATCACCCCTATATATATATATATATATATATATATATATATATATTTAGTCTCTTCCTCCACTTTTCCTTGGTCCGCCTCTCTGCGAAGCAACGGCAGCCTTCCACGACCCTCGCAGTCAGCCGTACCACGTCGAGCAAAACCCACCCCCTTACCCTCGTTCCCCACCGTCCGGGCGGTAAGAACGCCGTAAAAGCTCACCTCTCGTCGCTCGCAGCTTTCATTGGCTGAGCCGTAACACCGCGCGATCCCCCCCTCGTCCACCCTCCCTCCCTCACCTCCCTCAATCCCGCTCGTGACTGTGTTCACCCACGCCGCCTCCTTTTCTCCATTGCCCCGCGGGGGCCCGGTGGGTGATATCTCGCAAATAGCGAAACGGAACGAGACGTATAAGCATTCAGTACCCACCGCCGCCGGTAAAGGACGTTTTCATTGAGCCGTCTTATTGTAGAGCGAGCGGACTGGTAAAGTTCCACACTGGTAACGGCCGGCATTTTGCTACTGGTAGTGCTCCTACCGTTGCTTCTGCTACTGCTGCTGCTGCTGCTACGACGACGACGACGATGAGGGGGTGGGCCGTTATTATGTTCTACCCGGGAAAAACAACGTGTGCCCGAGGGGATGAAAAAGTAAGGGAGCAAGAGTAACAGCGAGGTTGCTCTAAAACGAGGGATACGCGGTTTACGAATATTTTGTACCGAAATAGAGGCACGAGAAATTTCAGTTTAGGGGTGAGAAGGTTGGAATATCTTAGATATTCCTAGATACGATGAAGAAATTGTAACGAAAATTCTTCATGAAAAATGCAACAACGTTATGAAAATTAAATTTTTTTTTAAATAAGGGTAGGTTGCTTGTATTAGGGGATGAAATTGTTACGAGGGACGAACACAGAAAGATATTGCTGCCTTAGTGAATTTGAAGTGTCCTCCACGCTAGACGGCTTATAACCTTGATCGATGATCAATGTCATACGAGGTCATAGACGTTACGAACATTTTTGATGGATGACATAATAGGGGTTGCGATAAATTTCGGTGATCGTTTAAGGCATTCGAACGATGTTCGAAACAATACTCTGTCGATGAACCGTTCGACTTTGAATTCTCCCATCGCCACCATCTTACCCACGGGACGGGATAAGTCGTGGCGTGATAATCAACGAGGTAAGAGCCCGATGTCCCAACGATAATAATAATTAGGATAATAATTATTGTCGTCACTTTGCGATGGCAGTTACGAATCCAAAATCTCGGCGGTCTTACGACGTATACGAATGGGTAGGCAAGGGGTGTAACGAGAGGGAGTACGGTTCACCCCCCCTCGTGCTCTTTAAGCGCGTAGTTCCAGGCTGGGACACCCTCCGTTCTCTTTAGCTCTGCTGCCACCTACGTAGGACTGTAGCGAAATAGAAGGGAAAGGATGTAGAGGGTGAAAGATAGAGAGAGAGAGAGAGAGAGAGAGAGAGAGAGAGAGAGAGAGAGAGAGAGAGAGAGAGAGAGAGAGAGAGAGAGAGAGAGAGAGAATAACCGAAAGAGACCCAAGTATAAGAGGAACGAAAGGACGATGGAAGGGGTTTGAAAACGACAGAGGGTCGGAGGAGCAAGGGGGTTTGGTTTCTCGAGTGCTGCCCCGCTTCTGCTGCTGTTTGAGTTTGAAATTACGAAGCGAGAGAATTTATATGCCGGTGCCGCCTGTTCTTGCTTGGCAAGAGAACAGAACCCGCTGTGTATAAGAGAGCGAGAGAGACTAAGAGACAGAGAGTAAAGGGGAATGAAAGCGCGAGCATACTAGAAGTTTCATTTATTTAAGGCATCTTGAGGGTGGGCAAGGGGTGAAGGGGTAGAAGAAGCATCCACCAAGAACATCGAAGGAAAGTGGAGTGGCGGATGGAAATGTCGACGACGATGAAGCTTCGCGCCTAACCCAACGCCGTTAAACGTCTCTTTCCTCCTCAACCCCACTTTCGTTTCAACGTCCCCCCCCCCCCCCCCCCCGCAACAACCCCTTGTACCCATCGGCATCGAATCGTTGAGAATTCGACGTCTCGAGTGTCGATTCAAATGCCACATTCCGTCTTTAGCGTGGACGAATACGTTTTTCCTTCTTCAAATAGTTTTCGCGAATAATTTTTGCTCCATCGCAAGACAAATTTTAACCCTCAGATGAAAATCTCTCGTATCGTCTTATCTCGCCCGAACTTATCGCAAATTTTCTAAAGTTCGTTAAGATTCATGATTTTCTCTCGTTCGAAAGGAACAATGAACTTCTTCGACGTTGGAATAAAATTCATTTTCAGAAACGCTGGCAATGGGGTTGATGACTTCAACCCCATATGACTTCGACTATATTTATATCAACTTCGGGAAAACCGCCACGAAACGTGTCGCGCGCGTTCGTGAGCACGACGAAGGCTTTTGTCTGAGAACTTCACGCGAGCTGTTCGTTTATAAGGGACAAGGAGGATGAGATCGCGGGAGTAAATCGAGTGTCGCCGTACTGGGCAGAAGTCCCTGTTTCGCGATTATAATTTAACGACGCCGACGACGACTACGACGACGCTTCGCGGCGAACGAAGCGAAGTTGGCCTTGGAAATCAATGGGGTAGACAAAAGCTGTGCGACGATGTCGAGGCAAACGGGCCACGGAAAAGGGGGGTAGGTATATGATTTTCGGAATGGGAAGAAGGCTTGTTGGTGTTTCGAGGGGGGTGGAATTGAGGAGGACCATGGGAGGGGTGGTTGCGAGAGGGTGGATGGTTGTCGTCGTGGCGTGGCTGTTTTGAGCAGGCTGAATATAAGGGAATTTCGAGAAGGATCTGGGATATGGATGGCATAGATGGTACCAAGGGATATGACGAAGACAGAGAGATGGTGGAGGGATGAAGAGGGGGGTGGGAGATGGTCGCTAACGCCAAAGGCGAGAGAATCGTCGGGGTTCTACCGGGGTGCCTCGTAAGTATACCAGGACTCGGAGTAGAGCTTGAATTCCACGTTCAACCCCCCATTCACCCCCGTTGCCTTTCATCCTTCTTACCCGTCACACCACACGCTGTCCATACGACTCGAAGCTCGTATTTTCCTCTGCGGAATAACACGTTTCGATAACCGAGAAACCATATCCGCCTTCGTCGTCATCAACGATGGGTGGATGGAAACTTCGGCTTCTCGCGTTTACGACCCTTCTATCGTTGAGAGGAGGGGAACGACACCTATTTCTGTATCTTCATCCACTGCCAACCCCTAAACGACGGACTATGGAAACGTTCGAACTTTTCATATTTTTGCGTTTTAAGCGTCTTTCATCGTATCGAGGAGAATATTTCGACAATGCCTATATCGTTACGAAATATTCTTTTTTACATTCGAAATTAACGAAATGGTGGCGATAGTCTGAAATGAAAATATTTTGCATTTCGATCATTTCTTTGGTTTCTATCGTTGAGTTGACGTAATCATCGATCGAACTTGCAGTTCGAGTTAAAAATTATCGTTTACTTAGAGAGGTTTTTAAAGATTCATTGATCTTCCGTAGGGAATGAAATTTACATTTTCTTCACGATTTGGCGGAAAAGGCCATTGGACGAAGGGGATGAAAATCTACAGAAGGACATTTCCTGCCTGGTTTGTACCGGAGATGGCTCCGTTCCAGAAGACTCGTAAAAAACGGGCAGCGGTACTGGCGAATCCTAACTACCCCTTTGGGCTACTCCGAGGCTCACCCTCGCTTGCCGCAATCCGGTCGACGGAAAGAGAAACACCGCGAATGTGAAAGAGAGCCCGTGTTCACGGGAGTCCGGTTCGAGTGTCGAGAGAGAGAGAGAGAGAGAGGGAGACAGAGAAAGAGAGAGTCGTTCTACTCGACTGGTGGACGCGACATACTGTGTAGGGGTGGGAATATAGGGGGAGGGGGTGAATCCGGCATTTGTGGTCCGGGTATTAAGAAATCTCTGTGGACGTTTGGCGGTTGGCCAGCCGAATTCCCGGCGAATTAAAATACCGTTGACGCGAAAACGTGTGGGGCATCTCCGGGGGATGCGTTTCTATTCTTGGCTGATACGTAATATCAACCTGATGTCGTACACATGAACTGCTGCAATCTATATTTTCTTTATTTTCTTTATTTGTGTCTTTAAACATTTCTTGTCTCGAATAAACTCTCGTCACATCGAAACATTAACGTGATGAAACTTCCATTCAAATGGGGATGATTCTCGGATGAAAAAAAAATCTCACATTTTATTCCAAGGGTTGAAATACTGTTCGTGTCGATAACGAAACTACGATAGCTCTGCTGCCTGTCTGAAACGAACAGCAAAGGAATTCCATTGAAAATTTAGCACAGACGCGAGTTTGCGAAACAACAAAAAAAAAAACAAAAAAAAATCAAGGGTGAAAAAATAAAAGTACATCGAACCTGTACTTTTACGAATCCTTGATGTGGCAAGGCTTTGGTGGTTTTCAGGCCGATCATTAAATACCAAGAGCCAGCCCCCACATTAGCCCTCGCCACTTCCTCGAGTCGACAACACTTTTCATCGACATTGTTTAGATTGTCAGATGCTTTTCTCGTATCTCCGACGTGCAGTTGGAACGAGCAGGGACAAAGATGATTTTCGGGGATTCTCTCTCACGAGGTCTATGTAGTTCTCGTCAAAACTTTCAGGCACTTCGTGCGCAGCATCGAGGGACCTTTACTTGGAGGTCACCTATACAGAAACGAGACAGAGAGATAGATAGAGAGAGAGAGAAAGGGTCGAGTATGGGTTTTACCTACGTAGGTACTGCACGATGGAGTAGAGGGTTGAGAAAGGGGGTGGCTGGTTAGGTGAGAGGGAGGGGGATGAAAACGGTGATGCTGCTTTGGGTAGTGCTACGAAGCGTTTGCGAATCGTGCACAAAGTCGTAGCTCGCGGCCCTTTCATTTGTAAACGAAATTACAGAATAAGGCGGAGGGTGGCTTTTCGGAGGAGGGTAGGGGGTGGGTGAGAAGGGGGTGGTTTGTACGAGGGTAGGTTTCAGGGTACGATGGCAGTGACTCGGGACTGTACGAAGGACTCGTAGTCGAGCGGGACTCTTGTACCAGAGGGCGATGGCAAAAGCGAGCGCTAGGTCTAGGCAAGTATGCCAACGAGAGAGGGAAAACTCGCTCGGCTGTTGTAGCTACGAGAAGCAAACGGCTCAAAGGAAATTAAGGAGCATTCACTCCACCAGAAGGCTTCCTCCACAGTGAAATATCGTCGTTGATGCGACGACGATGGAGAAAGAGGGAACGGAGAATGCACGAGGCCGAAGACGAGAACGGGCCTCTCCCTTACGTGGAAACCGTGAAATTTAATCCTACGAATACGCGTTCGTCTCATATATACATTTTCATGCATCGACGATTTTCCATTTGGATTTTTATATTTCGTCGATGAATTTTACTTTTTTCGTCACGTTGTTGAGAGACAAAAATAAGAAAATAAAGAATCGATTTTTTTTGCGAATTGATATTTTTCAACCCCTAAGACTCGCTCAGCCAATAGTAGACAGAATTCTCTAGATAAATAGGCACGAGTTACGAAAATCAATGCTTGACACTCATTTATTCAAGATTATTTTTTACGTCGATAATTCGAGGGAGAAAATAATTTTTACTTTACTATTTGTATGAACCAAGGGCTGTTTTCCATTCTTTGAATTTGAATGAAAACAACCCTCATTCGTTATACGACGAAAAAGTAATTTTTTCGTTGACATCGAGGAAATTAATTATTCTCACGACTCGGGGTTATTGTAATTTCGTTTTTCTTTCCACTCGGCTAATTATCGATGGGGGTGGAAGCGATAAATTATTCCTAGTAGATTTTCCAGAAAATGTCTTTCGTCGAGACGAACCAAGCTCGCAAAGGAGTGGCGCATGACGGGGCATCGTCCTTTTTCCTCCCTTATTTAGCGTGTTCAACCCCAGTGGGGTTAGTCTCTCGGGTAAGACGGGGGTGGCAAAAGCATGGCCGCTCGCGCTCACCCGGGACTCCGCCCTCGAGCCGAGACGCGGCACTCGAAAAGGGGGAGAACGAGACGACGACGAAGGCGAGTGTAAGTGAGACGGAACTTGCGAAAACCCAACGCCTCCGCTCTCGAGCGTCGCATTATTATACTTTAGCGCCGAGTAACGTCGGGTCGAGTATCGATAAAAAGAAAGAAAAAAAGACAATCTAAAAATACGAGAAAAAAAATTGATAAAAATTGTTTCGAAAAAAAAATAATAATTATCAAAAATGTAATAAAAAAAAATCTTTGCGTTCCTCAAATTTTCTCGCGATTGGAATTTACGCTGACCGTCGGAACGCTTTACCTATTTTCTTTTTTTTCCAACAAATTTTCTCTGGCCGTTCAATGCTAAAAAAATCCTTCGTACGTGTCACACATCGCGGCACTTATAATTTTCCGAACGACTCGCCCTCAAAAAATGAAAAAAAAAAAAATATTTCTGTGACCCACATCCTTGGACTCATCGCGGTCTTATCATCGACGTGACGACGAATGAAATATCACGGTGAACCGGCGATCTCGGGACTATTTTACGAACTGAATCGGATTTTGGTTTTCGTGGGTATTCTGTAACTGGTCATACGTTTCGGCCTCGCTCTTACCGGAAAGCCCCTCTTCTTCTTCTTAATCGAGACAGAACGAACGAGAGAGAGAGAGAGAGAGAAAAAACATACGTGTACCAGTTTCCCCTTCCACCTACGGGCTGACCACCCCATTGCGAGTTGACCGGTGGACCTCGCAGTCGCCGCTCGAGATACAATGTGGGAAAGAAAACCAGTTCGGCTTGTCGTACGAGCTAAAGAGAGAGAGAGAGACAGAGATAGAGAGAGAGAGAGTAAAATGGACAGGGGTGCGAAAATGGATGCCAGGGGAAAGAAGATTCGGACAATCGTTAAAAGGTCACTTCGCGAGTTCGGACACTCGTCTCCTTGGTATAAAGGCGAAATGAGAACGAAAAATTAGGCCGAGGGAGCAATGCGGCGAAGAGGGGGGGGGGGGGGGGGGGGTAGGAAGACAAGAACGAAGAAAGCGAAGAAGAGGCGAGAGGGAGAAAAAAAATATACGAGGGCGAGATACGAAAAACCTGTTCCGGGTCAGTTTGAGGGACTCGAGTGACCCGGATAAGGGTCAGCAATTGGTGCGAGCAGGCTGCTACGTTTTCGCCGCGAGCCCTTTCGATCCACGACCCGCAACGACTGTGGGAAAAAATTATCCTCGACGATGATGGGTTTTACCTCGAAATAAACAAACATCGAATCTTAATCGTTTACAAATATATGAAAACTTTCGCGTTGTCTTTGGGATTTCTCAATTAAAAAAAAAATAATAGTAATTTTAACGTCTTTAAAAAGAGATTTTTAGGCAAGTTTTAATTATGAGATTTTTTTGAAGTTTTTGATTAATCGTTGATCGATTAAATTTCATATCGTCATTAAAATCGAATTTTACCATGAACTAAAATTCGTCAATATTTCAAATCTATTTCGTTACGTCTCGATCAAATAAAATTTAATTGCAAATACCAAAAAACAATGATAAAGTGGCTGTAATTAAAATCGTAATTAAAATAAAAAAGATTAATTAAAATTGAATTATTTCCCGATCCGGAGTAAAAATTAATTGAATAATATTTCGATAATTTTGAAATTGCTAAACAAATTATTTTCTCAGTTAATTGTTTATAAACATATGCGTATCGTCGTCGTTCGAAATTTTGAATTTGTCGAAGTCCGAGACGATGAACGAAACCTGGTACGGGGTCTATGACAGTTGGTGGCCAACGATACTCGGTGGTAAGACCGGATTTCCCCGTTACGGGACTCTTGTACGGTAGCAGCTTTCCAACCAGTTTTAGTTATATTGTCGGTAAAAGCCGGTACAAACGTTGCGCGGAGGAATCGTACACGAGTGTGTCCACGGGATTTGTTCGTTCGCCTTACTCCCGCGTTCGTAACGTCCAGTTAGACCAGTTTCACGAATAAATATATTCGCGAGACAGGACAATGTCCAGTGTGTGTGTGTGTGTGTGTGTGTGTGTGTGTGTGTGTGTGTTACCGCGCGGCCGAATTCGGGCTTCTTCTTGCCAATGCCGCGGTGCATAATATAACGTACCTACTCAACGTGAGTAAGCACATGCGGGGTAAGCGAAGCGGCAGATGCGAATCTCCAAAAGCTGCTCAAAGTCGAGCGGAGAGCGCGCATGCTGCGCCGAGCACCACGGTCCTTGTAACTGGATACGAAATTTATTTTTTAATTCAAATGTCTCGCGTTAGATTCGACGATTCGAATTTATCACCGTTTGTGAGAGTCACGATGGAAAAAACCCTTTTAACGGAGAGTCGAAAATTTTTTTTTTTTTTTTCGAAAAAAAAATGTTTTTTCCAGGACAAAAGTAGACTCGAGAACAAAACGAATGTTTCTAATTTTTATAAGCCGTTGACAGGACGGTATTGAAAAGAATCGAATAAAAAAATTCAATCTTTCCGTCCTTCGAGAGAAATTATTTTTTCATCGAAGAAATAACGGACCGATGTTTAATGCAAAATAAATGTTCGAGACTCGTTTGTTATTTTGATCTACCGAATTCACGTTTGAATAAAATAACAGGGAAAAAACAATTTGTCTCCATCGAAGTTAACCCTACGGGGGTTGACGAGGGAGAAAGAAAGAGCAAAAAAAAACTTGAATTTCGGGGGTTCGTATACGTCCGTACGGAAAGTGTTAGACACCCTCTCTTCTTTTCTTCGCGCCGGGGCATTAGCGAAGACTGGTCAAGCGACGACGACAACAATGTCACTCGTGTGCGGTCAGTTGGCCATTAATAAGCAATTATTCGTCGCCTCATTAGGCGACACCTCGGACGCGTAAGATTGCGTCGAACAAAGGCTCGACCGTACAAATTCTACCCCCTCCCTTCGCCCCTCTCCGCCGTCAACACGGAAAAGAGGAGGCAGCCTCTCGCGTGGTTCGTCACAAAGAAATTTGGCGTCATGCGAGAGAGTCAAAAGAGTCGGAGAAAAAAAAGAAAAAAAGGAAATAATGGCAAGACGTTAGGACGTTGACCAAAATCGGGTCGACACTCGCTATAGGGGGTGGGCTAATTTACATACGCGCGCGCACACATACTCACACACACGTGAGCATACGTTGAGTACGCGTACTTTGCGTAAGGATTCGTGGTTCGTTCAATGAAACTTTTCATTGGAAACCTACCGATTGCCCGAGGGGCCAAACTCGAACACGAGTCCGTTTCGCCCCTTAGCGTTCGCGTAGTGTCCGATCCGCGGTGCCTGGACACTGGTCACCTCTACGCTCTCTTTGTCTTTTACCCACATCGGCTCAGGGGGATCCGGGCTTTGCGTCTCGACCGAGAGTGAGATGGACCGAGCGGGTTACAATAAGTCGTGAGCACGATACCGCACCCCTCTGGGCTTTTCATTGCCCAGTTAACCCAGTCGCGAATTACGAAAAATATCCACGTGGCATCGGGGCTGGTGATCGTTCGACCTGAAAAATAAAAAAATAATAAAAAGGATTTTATCAAAAATGTTTGAAATAATTTCGAACTAGGTGACAGTCGACGTAGATACCTAATTGTAGAAACGTGAATTTAATTATCCGTGTGGCTCAGTACGCCGATCGATCTGGTTAAATTAACAAAAAAGTAATTAGAAAATATTAACTACTTTTTTTTACGTGAGATTTTTGAACATCGATCATGCCCCAAATTGATTTCGATGAAACGAACGTGTTTACCCAGGCCACGAAACATCGATATCTCATTTATGAATGATCATCGGCCGTAACTTCGTGACATTATTATTATCCGATATTGCAATTTCGCGCCGGGGGAGAAATATTCGTGGAATTTCCCTTGCACCTCGTCAGAACTTCGTCATTGATCGATATTCGCCCTATACCAGCGTCGTAATATTCAATCGAAAATAAGGACACCGATTCTTTGACCCGTGCCTTGTCCTCGGGGGTAAAATTTTCGACGTTACTCTCGGTAACGTCGAGGTCGTGTAACAGCACATACTTCGACGTGACTGCTAGTATTGGTTACCAAATGATCGCAAGAGAGAGAGAGAGAAAGATAGAAATATGGGTGGAGGGGGTGAGGCTGTATGCAAAGGAATAGAGTTTACGAGCGTTATTACGATGGCAAAGCAAGTTCATTGGAGATGAAGGACGAGACGAAATGCGTCAATGTACGAACGAATGGAAGAAGAGAGAAGAGAAGAGAAAGAGAAGAGAAAGAGAAGAGAAAGAGAAGAGAAAGACAAGAGAAAGAGAAGAGAAGAGAAGAGAAAGAGAAAGAGAAGAGAAAGAGAAGAGAAAGAGAAGAGAAAGAGAAGAGAAAGAGAAGAGAAAGAGAAGAGAAAGAGAAGAGAAAGAGAGAGAAGAGAAGAGAAGAGAAAGAGAAGAGAAAGAGAAGAGAAAGAGAAGAGAAAGAGAAGAGAAAGAGAAGAGAAAGAGAAGAGAAAGAGAAGAGAAAGAGAAGAGAAAGAGAAGAGAAAGAGAAGAGAAAGAGAAGAGAAAGAGAAGAGAAAGAGAAGAGAAAGAGAAGAGAAAGAGAAGAGAAAGAGAAGAGAAAGAGAAGAGAAAGAGAAGAGAAAGAGAAGAGAAAGAGAAGAGAAAGAGAAGAGAAAGAGAAGAGAAAGAGAAGAGAAAGAGAAGAGAAAGAGAAGAGAAAGAGAAGAGAAAGAGAAGAGAAAGAGAAGAGAAAGACAAGAGAAAGAGAAGAGAAAGAGAAGAGAAAGAGAAGAGAAAGAGAAGAGAAAGAGAAGAGAAAGAGAAGAGAAAGAGAAGAGAAAGAGAAGAGACAAGGGTCGGTGGGTGAGGGGGGAGTGGGTATCTAAAGGAAAATGCAAGGTGTCTGTATACCGAGCATCAAACACAACTACGCGTACACGTACGCGTATACGAGAGGTAGGAGGTACGGTTGTACTAATATCTTGACTATATCTATAGTTGGAGGTGAACGGTGCTCCGTAGTTCTCCGCGCGACGTATATTTATGGGCGTCGTACGAGCGTTCCGAGCGCACCACCAGCCACGTAAGTATGACGGAAAGGGGGTGAAGGTGAAGGCGGTTCGGTTCCATGGAAGGAAAAGGAGGGTAGTAAGCGCGACGACGAGAGATGCGAACGAGGATGGAAAAGCCAGGTCTTGTATGAAAGAGAAAGAGAGAGAGAGAGAGAAAACGGCGAGGCAAGAGAAAGAGGAACCGCGAGGTAGTCTGAGCGAAGCTTTCGAGAAATAGAGGGTTGAAGGCAGGCAAGGGGGTGAGTTCAGAGGGCGGAGGGGGATGGGTGGTTGGTTGGTGATGGCGGAGGTGGTGGGTTGGGCCATACAGCACCACCAACAGAGGAAAGCAGAAGCATAGTGGGCGCATGCGAGGAGCAGTCGCCGACGCATATAAGTAAAGTTTGTTCGCAACTTATAATAGGGACGCCTGGCATCGCAGCGCCCGACTCCGCATTTCCACCCTCCTCCCCCCACCACCACTACCACTAGGCAACCATCCCTTGGAAGGATGAGGGTACAAGGCTTGAGGTTGGGTTACTCCCGGCAGCGGCAGACGAACTTGCACGGTAATAGACCATGCAGGTGCAATCTACGGTGGGAAGCAAATTGCAAAGAGGCGAGGTAGAGAACGTCGGTGGAAGAGTGGTGCAAGGGAGGTCGACGGGAAAGAGGAAGGGAGGCATGGGATAGGGGGTTGGAGAGGGATATGGCAGAGATGTGGAATTGCATATGGAAGGGGCGGAAGAAGGTGCTGGCTGCTTGGAAAAGGGAACGAGAAAGTGAGAAGATTCGAGGTGACGATGCAGGTGCGACTGAAATGGAGAGGAAGAACATCCGGAAGTTCTACTAGTATGGGAGGGGTGGGTGAGGAGGGGTCCTCGGTCTTGCTTATAGCGAAGCTATAAGTACTTGAGCTTAATTTCCGGGACCCGGGAATTTTTGTCGCGATTCAAATTGCTTATTATGACACTGCCTACGAGTACCTGGTGATGTTGGAACGGTTGATGTGTTGGTGAGTTGAGGTCGTAGGAACTGTCGATAATCGGTGGTGTTACGGGGGTTGTTTTTTTGTCGGACGAGGCGGTGTCCGGGTATGATCAAAATTTTAGGATTGTTGGGGTTTGTTTGTTTTGAGGACAAATCAGGTTGGATAAGATAATCCTTAAATACGACAATATCAATGATTTTGAAAAGTTCACCAAAAACTTTGTGATTAATACTTGTTTTTGTGACTTTTCGAGGTTTTTAGTTTCATCTTTTCTCTTCAGTTATCTAAACGTCATCTGGAACAGTAATCTGAAATGGGTGGAGCGAAAGAAATTGGAAGAAGGGTTGGAGGGGCGAGGCTTCTTCGTGTCCTGAAAAAAAGGGGGTTGGTTGAATCAAGGGTGCAGTACAACAGCTTGGTACGTGGCTCTGTTTCGACCGTATAGGTTGGTCGCTGATGCGAACAGCACACCAGGGGCATCCCGTAATAGAGGTAAGGCCCCCTTTTGTAACAAGAGTTGCAAGGGAGAGATCGGGGCACCGCCTTCCTAGGGGTAACGCATATACAGGGTGTTCTTTTTAATTTTCTTGCGGAATGAACTCGTTTTGTTTTCTATTAACTAGTTTTGTTTCCTTAATATTTAGTTGTCTATATAATACTACGATTAAGATTTCACACAATTTCACCCTGCGTTTTCACCCTCCACCCCCCGTCTGCGAATAATGATCATTTTATTAGCCATCCTATCGTTCCGTTGAAAAAGTCCGTCGAGTGCTTGAATTTCATAACGACCCCGGACCTAATCGTAAAACTGTCCGGTCCGGTCTGTCCAGGCACTTAAATGCTCCTTCAGTCGGACCGCTTCCTCTCAGACATTTTATACCACCTTCATCCCTTATCACCGCTTGACGATAACTTTGGGGAAAAATTTGCCAATGTCGAAAATAAAAAGAATTAAAAATACTCGAATTAAGAATGATCAAAAATGCATTTGAGATTGAGAAGAAATAAATAGCAACTAATATTCTTATAGAAGAATGATTTCTGCTCGATGTCGAAGGGTAAAACAGGCTTCTATTTGAGAAAAAAAATGTCGACAAAAATTTGAAATTCGCAAAAATTTATTCTTCTTTCAGATCCTTGACGAAATGTTGAATATCGACTTTGAAATTCCGCCACGCGTTAGGTCGAAACGTGAGAGACGCGGTAATAACCCTGTGTCTCAAGGTAGTAAAAGGAAATCTTCCTTACCGCGGTAGAAGCGAGCGAGCAGAGGGTAGAGTTCGAGATTTTTACCATGCTAGTAGCTTCGCCAACCCCCCGATAGGTGTCGCCGACCAACCGTTCTTGCCACCCTTCGAAAAAGTTTTCAAGAGTTTTCCAGCGATGACGGGAGAGGTCGCCCAGGGCGCCGAACAAAAAGTACAAGGGGTGGTGAGCAGAGGGTTGGATTTTTTTTCAGCGAGTCAGCTCTGGCCTCGTTGTTTTTTTCTTACCTGGATGACCGAGGGAGGAAACTCTTAGAGTCACGTTTTTTTTTCTTCCGATTCCCGCCCAGATTATTAGAAAAAGCGAATAAAAACCTCCCTTAGACTTTATGTCTCCGATCCAATATTTTTAAATAAGAAAGTTTATGTTCGCAGACCTAGAAATTATAAGGGTTATTTTTTGTGCAAGAAACGAAATCTCGCGCCGTTCTATGTCGGGAATTAAACGACGGCCCGGGTCGCGCGAAGTAACCATAACTTTTTTTTTATAGCACTTGGCTTCGCTTTTTTATTTTCACCCCCCGTTGAATACTTTCCATCCCGTATAAAGTTGGCCGGCAAGCGAAGCGGCAACCCATAGCGTTTTTTCTTCTTTAACTTTTATTGAAAAAGTTTTTTTATAAAACTTGAAAATCGACCATTCACTTTGTCGGAGTTTATTTTCGTCTTTAAACTCGCCGCGGTCGCTATTAACGTCACGGGGGTTGACAACTCGACGTGGCCGATTTTTTCTTCTGACTACTGTCCTCCTATAATTGTAAGGATCGCTCGTTCCGCCTAATTGCGTTTGCGAAAATATCTTCGTGAAAAACAATGCGCCAAGACTCGTACGCCTGAGACAAGGGGATGAAGCAGAGGGATGAAAAATTATTAAAGTCCAGATTGAGAGGCGAGTATATCTCGCCTTGTTGGTTCGTTGGCGTTCGGTGGTCGGTACCGACAGATATAACAACCCTCGAGTAATATTCTCGCCCGAGGGCATAAAACAAAAAAGCAACCCTGCAACTCACGCAAGGGTAGAAAGATGGAAATTGAGGAGCGACGAAGAAAGGCTCAAGGCAGATAGAAATGAGTAACGCGTAACTAATCCAACGTTGATCAAGCCAGGACGATAATCCCATTGAAATCTTTACGGAAATCCAAAATTTTCATTGATTTTTTTATAACGAATTTTTTGTTTTTGTTTTTTTCGAAATTTCACAAAATGCAACCAACCATAAATACAAATTTTTCTGCACGATTGACCCAGCCGGAAGTATCGATCGAATCTCATCATCTCTTTTCAATATCGCTTATTTTTATTTATTTAGCCGAAAGAATCCGGAGCGAAATTTCGAAAGTCCACCATAGCCCAAGGGGTAGGACGGCGAGCCATGGGGGCATGGCGTGACACCAGCATCGCCATCAACCCCATTAAGCCTCGGAAGATTAATTATGCCGGAGAGCTTCAAGGAGAGCCACTCACTGATTACTTTGGGAATTTTCCTTACGAGCCCTTCTTTCCCATCTTTCGAGAAGCCCCCTGACCCCTTACACCCTCCTCCCACCCCTCCTCCACCCCTGAATGACATTGTTCGACGAGGGGTAAGGTTCGAATTTGAATTCGTCACCACCCTTCAGCACAGTTTTCTTCGGGTTCTTCGTCATCCTGTCTTCTTCCTGATTTTGGCTTCTCATCGATACCAACGGGTACGTCCGCGTATCAACCTAACCAAACCTGCGATACCCAATAGGAAGTGTCGAGCGTACGAGCGAAGGGTGAAGAGGAGCAGAGGAGGGTGGTTGCTACGAGTCGAAAAGTCAGTGCCTGGAACAGATAACGAGCGATCCAAAACGAACACAACTCTTCCCCTTGCAAAACTCGTTATTCACCCTCGTCGCAGTACACCCCCCAGTCACCCCTACTGCCCAATGTCTTACGATCATCCCCCCTGGCTCAACCAAAAATTGTCTTGCCTAGCTTCGATAAAGCAAACTCACGATTCACATCCACCCTCTTTCTTTGCACTTCTAAAATCTCTCTGATCTCACGAAATTCATAATCCATACCTCGACAGTCCCGGGGGTTCTTGTATTACAAATATACGAATACCCTGGAATTTTCAATTTTTCCATCGCGTCTTGATAGGAAAATAATTTATTGTATGGATATCTTTGTCTTTGCTAGTTGTCTTTGCTAGTTTCAAAATTAAAATTAAAATAATACCTTTTTACGCGAAATTCTCGGTTTAGGGGTTGTTTTTCTTAACAATAATTGCGTCAGTCCCAAGGGGATGAAACAGAAACGATGGGAATCGTTCTGATTTCCCGGCGTAGGCCATTACGCTGAGAAAACGAAAAGTAAAGGTTACCGGCCAGGGAATGGCTAAAGGTACATACAGGGTTGAAGACGGAGAGTGGAATGAGAGGAGGGGTCGAGAAAAGCGTTTCGAGTCGTCGAGGGAGATCGTTCGCGTTGTAACTCGCCGCCGAGAGAAAGGAGAAAAAAAAGGTTTGCGAGAGGTACCCCGGCGATGCCAAGGTAAGTATACGCGGAGGGCTGTTCAGCCTCGGCTGGCTGGTCCCTGCGAGGAAAAAAGGGATGGGTGGCGGGGGTGGAGATGAGGAGGTGGGTGGTGGTCGAGCGGGTGAGAGGGAAGAACGAGACTAAGCTCGGCACTCGCTCACCCCCCTCTGAGAGAGAAAAGCGTTGGAGACTGCAGAGGGGGTAGTTCGGGGGGAGGAAAAGGGTGGAAAATAAATTGAAAGCAAAATTGTACTCGCAGAAGAAAATGGAATTATTCCTCGGCTCGCTGTTTCACCGAGATACGAAGACGAAGAAGAAGAAGAAGAAGAAGAAGAAGAAGCAGAAGAAGAAGAAGAAGAGGTGGTAGAAGTAGACGGAAGAAAAAGGATAAAGAGAAAGGGCGAGGAGGAGGAAGAATAAGGGGGTAGGTGGGGGCGGGTGAGAAATTTAAGGGTGTGAGTGAGTCTCTCGGTCGGAGGCTGGAAAACTGAGGGTGGATTCGGAAAGAAAGAGCGCGAGGCGAGTCGCGGGGTGTGGAGAACGGTTGGATTTCCGCCGAGCCACGACTGAGTCGCGGGGCTACTTGCCGAAAATGGGGCAATGCGGATCACCTAAGAAACAATTTTTACGAACGCCAAAAGTAGATGAAATTATTTCACGCGTCCATCTATTCTAATTCGTTGTTACCATAGTTAAACATTTGAAATATCGAGGGTGCGAAAAAAACATTGGAAAATGGTTGATAAATATAATTAAACGTGAATACATTTTAAAAGGGATGTAAAGTGTGTCGTGTTCACGAAGACAACGATCGTTGGTAAGAGAATAATTATTTCGCGACAAATATGACGAGGAAGATTCTGTTAGTAAGTAACAAATTGCGTCATTGAATATATTAAATAACGTTCGCACGAGAAATTCAAACCGATTATAAAACCCTGGAGGTACGATTTAACAACTAATGTAAGACGGTTTGTATTACTTACCGACCCGCATTACCCCCGCGATATACTCGTAGCTGTCCGAAATGGATTCTGGCTCCATTGTGCCTGGAAGAAATGTGGCGAGGGGGATACGACGAAGGATGGGGTTGGGGGTAGGGGGGCTTGAGGGTGAAAAGGGGTGCAAGCCCCCACCCCTCTAAATTCTACCGGCCAAGGGTAGTCGCTGGGCGAGATGGAGCAGCTACTCGAACCCCTTCTCAACGAAGAGTGCGGGTGATGCCGGGGGCTGCAGGGGTAGGGGATGAGGGTGCAAAAGGAAGCCGGAGAGTTTCGAGATATTTTCTTCCGGCTACGGGGAAATTAAAAAAAAAAGAAAAAAAGAACAGTGGAGGAAAAAAAAGGAAAAATTCTGAGGAAGAAAGGGTAAAAAAGTAAGAAAGTTTCGTAGCTTCGCGATAAAACGAGGGAACGAGCGGAAACGAGGGAGTCGAGAGGGTGAAGAATGGAGAGGGCGAGGGGAGGGGGTAGAAAAAGTGAGAACGCGATTGCAAACCGACGGGAAAACTTGTAGATCGCCCAGAGTCCAGCCCCTTCTTTCAACCCTTTTGCTATTCTCTCTTTCCTTCCCTCTCTTCCTCTGCATCACTCTCTTGCTCTCTCTCTCTCTATCCTTCTATACTTACAGTGTTTTACATCCGTTCGATGCTTACTTCTGGCGTATAAGTGCCGCTAAAAGTTTCTCGTCAATTTTTACCCTCCTTCCCTACCGTAAAAAGTTTTTTTGCTTGTGAAAAAAATGGAGTTATTTTTTTCTACCCCTTCCATCCTTCCACATTTTTATCTTTGTTTACTTCTTCATTCGTCATCCGCTCCCTCGACGATGAATACAAAAATGGTCGGGTCTCGATATCTCTTCTCGTCTTTCATCCCTTAAAAGCCTCGTAGCAGGTTTCGATAAAAGGTCTCGATTCACGTTGCTCGTGATTTGAAGGTACACTCTTTTGGCACTAAATTGCCCATTGCCGAGGCTCCGACAGTTTCGGAATAGTCGTCGTCGTCGACGACGACGTCATCGTCGTCGCCGTTATATTGGGAATCTGCAATACAGAAGAGAGATAGACAGGGCGGGAGGGAGGGAGAAAGGGAGAGAAACGAGAGAGTTCGTGGGCAAGAGAGAATGCTATGCAGTACCATTCGCCTTCCCCATAACTAAGTTCCCGCCGATAATGGCAATTAACGGGAAACATTGGGCGATGGTCGGGCATGGATTCTGTTGGTTCGAGACATGCACAACGTAAAACGGGAAGGAGAAGCACGTCAGGGAAACCTTCGCAATATTAACGACGATAAACAGAGTAATGGAAGACACGGTATATCGTCTTTTGGGCACAAAACCACGAAAATTCATACACGAGAGCGACTCTCATTTAACCTCTAACTTACTAAAATGCACGTTTACTTCATCCATTTTAGAAATGAAACGAATAAAAAAAATTAAAACATACTATTAAAAAATAAGAAAAAAAATTGACTAAAAATCAAGGGTTGAAATCTTTAATTTTCCTCGACCGAAGAAAAAATTCGTCTCGCCTCGGTTATTCGCTTCGAGCGTTTAAAGTAGCAAGTGGGAGGTCGCAAGAGAGACGAGTGAGTCGAGGGTTTCGTAAAGGGGTGGAGGAGGGCGGAGGGTGTAAAGCGGGAAAACCACGTGGACCTCGCTCGAGAACCCCGTCGCCTTTGCTTTTCCCTTTTGCTTGCCATCGTCTACACGTGTCCTGGGTGGGCTTCGCGAAAGTCCTCTCTCTCTTCTAAGGACGAAAGGAGTGATGCCGACCGCCCACACATACACACACACACATTCCCATACTCAGGCACACACACTGACATCGAGTATAAGTAAACTTCCGTACGAAAACTGTCTTCGTCTTCTAATATATAAACAATTCCTGCAAAGTAAGGGAAGCTTGGCATAGGACGTTCGAAGGGTAGGGGGTTGGTACGGAGAGGGTTGCGGATAGTCGTATGACCGTACAACGATGCACTCGCAGCCTTACAAGAACATCTGGCTTTCGTTAAGAGTGTACAAGAGTGTACGTGAATGATAGGAGAGACCCGAGTATCGCGCAGTAGTGTACTATATATACATATAATATACTATATATATATGTATATATGTAGAATACTCGGGTCGGATCTTTTTGGGAGAGACGTAGAATCTGGCTCTTCTCCACCGGTACCTCGTGGCGGCTTGTAAAATACCACCGTCGTGGCTCGCCTCTATTTGTTCAGAAATTTATTTTCCACCTTTTCACGAAACGTAAATAAATTCTCGCGTACACCTCGCGAGGTGAAACATAAGGGATTCGCGATTGAAATATCCAACCGGTCCAAGGCACTGTGGTAATTCTCGTTTGTTTAGAGCGAGTGGTCAGCGAAGCGAAAAAGAAAACGAAAAATCGTAATGGGAATGATAATGAGGGCTGATTTTTTGTTTAAGGGGTGAAATTAGATTTTGTACGAACGTTACGTTAAATGTGTGAGGGATGAAAATTTATTATACGTCGTGAATAACGATACGCGGAGGAATACAATATTTTGTTAAAAGTTCGTAGTACCTAATAACGTCGTAGATTTCTAAGGGCTTATACGTCAAACTCTCCCCCCGAGGGGTAAGAAAGAAAGTGCCCGTGGAAAGATTTCATAGAAGGCTTCCATCTTGGCCCGATATTATTGACGTTTTTTGCCATCCCTACTATTTTTCCACCCCGCGGGCACCCCGCTTTTCAACCCCTGTTCACCACCTCGGCCAAAGAGCTAACAGCAGAAACAAGGAGAGCGAGGAAGAGAGAGCGAGAGAGCGAAAGAGAGAGAGAGAGAGAGAGAGAGAGAGAAAGAGAGAGAAAGCACCACTAGCACCATCAGTACCACCCTATCGGCTTGGCGGAAACCCCCGGGTTGTAGGGGTTGATGGGGCCGATGGAAAAAGAGAATGAGGAGGACGATGATGATGAAGAAGAAGAAGAAGAAGAAGAGGAAGAAGACGAAGAAGAAGATGGAGACTCGGTAGAAGCGGAATAAGAAGAAGAAAACTGAAAAACGAGGGTGAATGCTGGCATTGCCTTGGCTGCCGGACTGAAAAGATGGAAGGATGGGATGAGCGAAGGTGGCTGGGGTTGGAATGAAAAAGGAAGCCGGCGCGATTGAAGGAGTGGAGGCGCGGGCGAACGAGAAAGAGGGGAGAAAAGACGGCTCTTATTCGCGCGGGGCTTTTTAGAATACTTTATTGACTGAGACCAGAGGCAAAGTAGGGGTGAGGGGGTGCGGGGGTAGGGGGGAGCTGGAATGGGGCTGGACGAACGGTTAACGGAGCGGGGGTTGGCACGAAGGGGAATGAGATCCGGCGGATGGGACGCGCCAACGCTTTCACTGCCATCCCCGTTTACGTTTTTTTTCTTCTTTTTTTCTTTCTTTTCTTCGTTCGTTTCCCCACTCTCGCGGATTCTTTCCTATCGACGAGAAAAAGTCGTCGGAATCATCGATACGCCGATCGTGGTTCGCACGAGAAACGCTACGCGAAAACGCATTCGCGTTCGTATCTTACCGTTCTCGCGAGATAGAGGTATAGTCGAGGTATTTGAGATATAAGAGATTTTCTATTGTCGGTCGATTAATTTTGGTCATAGAAAATATTTTTTTTATAGGAATAATAATAATAATAATAACGATGATAATTAATAATATATTATTAGCGATAATACGATAACGATAATTAATTATTCGTAAAATATGCGAATAAAATTTGTAAATGTAAATTATATACACGGACCTTACGATTAAAGCGGTATATTATTACAAAGATTTTATCCGCACGGGCCAAAGCTCTTCTTATTCCGGTCTTGGTTAGCGTTTTTTGAAATTTAAATAGTACGAGGATTTTCGGGTACGAGAAAGCAGCAACAGCAGAAACGTTGAATGCGAGGAAAAAGATGTGAGGAAGGGCGGCAGGAGATGGAGGTTAAGGGAGGGGGGTTAGAGCTGTATGCAGTAAGAGAAAATGGTAGAGGAAGAAGGTGGCTACGAAAAAGAGAAAGAAGAAAAGTGGAGAGCGAGAAAGAAAGAACGAGAAGAGAGAAAGAGAGAGAGAGAGAGAGCCGGTGACTCTGACAAGGTCTTTGCGAGAAATTAATGAACCAGAGTATTATAGGCGAGTACGAGTCACTCGCCTCTCCAGGGTAGCCGTTCTTCGCGCGAGCTTCTCCTTTTCCACTAGCGGCCGCACCGGAGAAACTCGCATTTCCACCTTGATCCAATGCTACGAAGACATTTCTACAATTTTTTTTCACTCTTTTCCTTTTCTCTCTCTCTCCCTCTGTCTCGCTCTTTTCATTTCCATTTTATTTTCTTTCTTTCCGCTCGTGCCGTCTCTACCACTCGACCACCGTTGCTGCTGCTTTTTCGTTTCATCCTTTTCCACCCCCTCTTGCCCCCACCTTCCTTGCCCCGCTGTTTTCAAGAACGAAATGGACCGACACGGAATACTTGAAAAGCCTTCAGGAGGTACGTCAGGTGCATGTGTATTCGACTTTACGTGTATAGCCACCCGGAGGCTTTGAATAAATGAGAATAAAAGCAATTACGACGCTATGCGCGATGATGTCAAGGAGAATAGACGATTTTCTTACCCCCGAATCTGCGAAGCTTGACGCAGCGTTGAAATTTTTTACGGGTCCTCGTGACGTTACGATCCATAGTCTCGTTGAAAAAAAAATTGTCGGTTTTCGTTCGATAATCGAGTTTTCGATATTTTCAATCGTAATTCGAAGAAGAACGTCGGCGATGAAATTTATTTAGACGTGATCGATTCTGGACTCGGTAAAAATTTATTAGAATTTTTGGGAAGCTTTCTCAGTGGACAAATCAATGACGTCGAATTATTGCAGAGATATTTTTTATATTTCGTAATATTTTGTTATTTTACTTTGTACCTTTTTTTTTATTGTTAGTACTTAAACAAATTATTTTATCTTCTTTTTTTAATTATTAACGAGTATAAATAAAATAGGATATTTTTTGTGTGATAGTTGTGTAAGTTTTTGTGTGAATTCGGTGTAAGATCAAACGGGAATCGTATACGTCGTGGCATCGCGATGTAACGGTTCATATCCGCTTCTCAATGAATAAAGAGAGAGAGAGAAAGCGAGAGAGCGTGTGGCTGAGGAACGTGGATTGTCCGAGTGAGAGACCGATGGTCGAAGGGTACGAAACGAGAGCACGGATTCCCGCGTGAATTCGGGCGTAATGACCGAGAGAGACTCTCCGCGTGCGCTTGCCAGGTTCACTCGTCGTTGCGCCCTTCGCCCCCTTCCATCGTAACCACCCTCCTGGCCATATGTCGAGTGACCCCTTGGCCCCGAACTACGTCTCTTTCTCTTCGCTTCCTGGTCACTCTGGAACAAAAAAAGGTGGAAGAAAAATCGAAAAACAAAATTTTTAACGGAAGGGCGTGCAGCCCTTTTGGCACCATTTAAGAGAACGTTGTTTTGGTTAGTTTTCTTGCTCGTGAGGATTTTTTAATACATTCTCTTTAATTCTTGGTTAATGTGGAACAAAAGGAAAGAGGAAAAATAAAAAAATGCTATTTTTAAACGGAAGGGCCAGTGAGCCCTTTCGGTCTGATTTAAAAGAACGTTGCCTTGTATAATTTTCTTGCTCGTAAGGATTTTCCAATGTATGCGAATAAAACATATTTTTATCGACACCTTCCCGATGAAACTTTCGGCAGTGGCGAAATCAAACCCTTCGGAAGGGTGGTTCTCTTCTGACCATGGAGAATCATCGCCCGCGGGCTCTCTCGGGCCGTTGTCTCGATCCGTCGTGGGCGAAAATGGTGTAAAACTTTCTAATCGAGAATTATGAAAGTTATTTGGTCATGGCGAGGTTTCGCGAGGAGATCGAGGTATGGAATAAGGGTGACGGGTGTGAGGGGGATGAAAGATGTGCGAAGGGGTAGGGATGGAACTCGGTGGTGACGAAGGTCCGAGCATACAGACCACTTTAAGGAGAGCCAGTTTGCTCGAGCCATTGGACAGAGTAAAAGATCGAGAGATACGAAGAGACAGACAAAGAGAGAGAGAGAGAGAGAGAGAGAAATAGAGCGAGCAAAAGAAGGGATGAAGTATAAAACAGTGATAACAACCCCCAGCCTCGGACCTCGAGTCACGAATCGATCGAAACCGCGGCGAATGTAGTTTCTGTTTCGATAACGAAAAGAAAAAAAGAAAAAGAAAAAACACATAACGACGAAGAAAAGATTGAGAATAAAAGTAGTCGCATACGAAAATAGGGGTAGGGCACCGGGGGTTGCACAAACAGAGAGGCAGTTGCCAGAAGCAAATCGGTAATTTCGTTCTGCGCGTGCGGGGCTATGATATTTTCCAAGGCTTCTTTAGTTTTTGCGTCCCTCTTTTCCGTTAACCCCTTTTCCCTGTTTCACTCCCCCATCAGCGCAACCACCATCATCCTCGTTTGCCGAGGCTATATAACGAACAGAGGGTGGTGGTGGATGGGTGGGTGGGGAAAAAGGGGGATGGTGGTGGAGGGCAACGGAGAAAGTAGCTGTAGTATCTATCTTTCTTCGTCTTTCTCGTTCTCCTCGCTTCGAAAGCCACCACCGATGCTGGGGCTCTCCTATGCTCTCTCTCTCTCTCTCTGCTTTCTTTCTCTCTCTTTCGCTCCGCTTTACCAAAGACAAGGGAGGCAAGCCGTTCCTCGGGCTGCTTGGCTGGCTGGCTGGCCAGCCGGGCTTTCCCCGGTCGAGCAGCGAGATGAGGGGATGCAAATTAAAATCCTCGCCATTTTACCCGTTTCTTATTTCTCCCGATGGTTCTCAACTGCCTCCGGTATCGTTTCATCATCGAAGACTCCGAGATACGGAATTGTTCGCACCCCGTGTGTCCTCTATTCTTCTAAACGGCACGTGGCACAGGGTGAGAGTGTCAAAAGATTCACCCTCCAGTCAAGGTGCATTCGGTCAGCGATCGGGAACGTCACGATATTTTGTCTCGGAAAAATAAAAGTCTAAGGGTTGTTGGACCAACCCTTAAAGCTGACAGACACCTTAAAATTCGATGATTCGCTGGCAAGATAGTTTGACCTTGAGAAACGCATCGAAACCTTAACTGTGTATGCATCGATGAAATCGCGAGGAGAATGTAAACGTGCGTGACATTGAATCGACCTTGAAAACGAACGACCCTCGCCCGATTCGCAATCGACAAGCACGACGTATCTCCGACATAAAGGTTGTATTTGTTTATCATTTTCCGAGTCAACGATCAGTCTGACTACTGCCTCTTGCCTCAAATGTCATTCTCACGATCCGTTCGAATAGTCATTTCGCAACGACGCGCCGTCGGAGACAAGAAAGATGGTAAGATAAATATAACCCCGCGGGAGCATAGACGACAGTTGCATTTGACAACCCTGTAGCGGGCGGGGAGTGAGGGAGAGTGAGATAGTGTGTGTGTGAGAGAGAGAGAGAGAAAGAGAGAGCCCGAAAGCTCGCCGGGACTAAGACAGATTAAGTATTTTAAATTGAACAGTGCGGGGTTCCCTGGCTCGGAAAGCGAGGGAGAAGGACAGCGAGTGAAATGGAAAGACTCGCGGGGGTTAGGGGGGGGGGGCGCAAAGAGGGAAAAAGAGAAAGAAATAAAGACAGAGATGGTTTTCGTTGAGGTGGAAAGGGAATCGGAGCGAAGCTAGGGGCAGAGGAGGGTGGGTTTTGGATGCGCATGGAGAAGTCCAAGGGGGTGTGGGTGGGTTTCCCGAGGGTGGCTCGGAGAAGAGGGTGGCTCTGCTGTCGGGGCTTTTTCTCTCCTTATCTATCTCTCTTTCTTTCCCACCTTTCTCACTTCTTCTCCTTCTTCTTCTTCTTCTTCTTCTTCTCATTTTCCTTTCTTCCTCCGACCAACGCTTCGGCCAATATAACCGGCTCCTTTTCTTTCTCTCGCTTCGTTCCATCCTCGCCGGGGGGTAGTTCAGTTTTTATAATAAAGGACCGTAATTAATGCCGCCCTCCTCCCGACAATCCCCTCGTATCCCTCAACCTCACCCTCCTTATACCACCCCCTCTACGTCCCGTACACCCTCCGTTTCACCAACCACCCTTGCATTCCCCCTCTCGCATCTCTCTATAGCTGCCCAAGAACGAGACGCTGGCTCTCCGAGTGGCCCGAGGATCGCTCACGGCTCCGTTTTTTCTTCGTCTTCTTTCCTCTTCTCTCTCTCTCTATCTCTCTCTCTCTCTCTCGAACACCATCTCTCTATCGCTCACTCTCTCTCACTCTGTTCTACCCTCAACGAACCATCCCCCTGCGAATTTAGCCGCGACAGCGAAGTGCACCGCTTTTCGCCGGTGAAAGGTTTCTTCTTTCTTATTCTCCTCCGTCTTCGTTTTTCGTCTTATTCCATTTTAGTTCTTCTCCACTTTGTTCACCATCCCTCGGTCCCCCATCGTCCTTCACCCCTCACCATACCCAACGCTTCTTCTTATTCTTCTTTCTCTTCCTTACTTGCCGAGAGAATATATTTGCGGAACTGACGTGCACGACCAACGTGGAAACACGCTTCCGTACTTACACCCTCTGATAATGAGACAAAAGTCCGAGATCTTTCCCTCGTAAAATGACAAAACAAAGAAACAGATACGAAGCAACGGAAGTGCGCTGGATGTGGAAGACATTTTTTCCTTTCTTTTTTTTTATCTTTAATTTTATTGTTCACGGGAGTTTTACTTTTTTGCGCAAAATTATAATAATTAATCAAATTATGACAAAAATGTTTGATAACGTCGCGAACGATGTTCGTTTCGATGTTAATGAACGGAACGTGGGTGAAAAGGGTAGGTATCGATTGCCTTCTACGTTTACGATAATGCCGATGTTACACGGTTCTGCCTCTTCCCGGGGCAACTTACTTCTCATCTGACACATACAAATTTTCCACGATCAGTTTCGTGCCTAGTGAAAAAATTTCGAATTTTCAAATATTTCAAGTTGCCTTTTTCAAAACATCGACTCTCGATTTTTCGAAAACCAATGAATTTGTTTTTTTTCCAATTACAATCTCGTTCATAAAATCATAATTTGATTAATGATATGAAACGTGAAAAGATTAATCGTCACAGAACGACGCGAATTCTCGATCGCGTACCACGGGGTAGTTTTTCCCTTCTCGTCCGGCCCACACTGTCGTGCCTATATACACGACGTAAAACCAGAACGTCCTATCGTTCGCGCAACGATTCACGAGACCGTAAAAACTCCGCACACCGCTGGCCCGATCGCGCGCACATAAAGCGCTGCGACCCTCTCGAGTCCCGCAGGAAAAATTAAACCCGAAACGGATCTCGGACGAAGAGAGAGAAAGAGAGAGAGGGAGAGACAGAGAAACAACGTCCACGATTCATACCGAGCCGAAAAATCCGTTGCGTATCAAAACCGGTTTCGGGCACATTTTTACGGGGTCATCGTGGGGCCCCCGGGGCCGCTTCGCGAAGGGGAGGTCATCCTCGAGCATCGAGGTCAGACGTATATAGAATGAGAACGAGGCCTACCCTCGCACGCGCGCACGGTTCGTACAACGCATAAAACGAACAACCCCTTTTTTCGTTTCGCCGTATACCTAAAAGCAAACCGGACCACCTTGGCCAAGAGAGGGCTAAAAACGGTCCACGAGCCTCGTGGTGCCCATTGCGCATTGACGCAACGCCGAACCCCGGACATCTGGTCATCGAAAATTTAAAAAGTGCGAAAAAACTTACCTGACCAGTTGAGCCGGCACATGCCGTACGCGTCCCTTTCG
Organism: Netelia inedita; assembly: GCA_964017225.1. Lineage (NCBI taxonomy): Eukaryota > Metazoa > Arthropoda > Insecta > Hymenoptera > Ichneumonidae > Netelia > Netelia inedita. Next base: position 5,218,848 of record OZ024923.1, read on the forward strand.
AGGGATCGAACCATACGAGCGTACACTGTATATACGCGTTAACGTAGTAGCCAGCGCCCCTGGACCTTCGACGTCCAAAGACCTAGTCGTATAAGGGATATGCTAATGACGTTGCCCGTCGACCCTTTCACAAAACTCTACACGACTCTCACCGTCTCTATCCCTCTTCTCGCCCTCTCTCTCTCTCTCTCTCTCTCTTATTTCGATCTCCCTTCGGACGACCCTTCGGGCCCTTATTCCTCTGCCTCGTCTTAGTCGGCCCCTTTCGGCTCGAGGCTTCTTCCTCTCGTCGTTCGGCACCTTTTATCACCCGACGATCCTTGCAGAAACAGGTTTTTCCCGCGAGAGGGCGATCTTTGTTTTTTTTTGTTTCTCGACTTCTTCGACGGTTTTCTTAGTAGCCGAGCCCCTTCCGCTTTGAGTTTATCGGAGGCCCCTGGCGAGTCGGTCAGGCCCTCGATGCTACGTGAAAGGGGAAATAAAGTGGGGATGACCGACTCGGGGCCCGCTCGGTTTTCAGGACGCCTCGACTCGAGAATTCGCTGACGGACCCGACGGACCGTCGGTTCTGTCGGTGATGAGAGTTTTAGAACGACAGTGAGCTTAAATTAATCGTCCGACGCTTTGTAATTTCGGGCAAATTAATTTTTCGTTGGGAAAATGATGTTTTTGTTATTTGACGATATGTGCGACGTTCGACGACGTATCTATGTGTTTTTCCGATGGACCGAGGGTGATCTGTGCGCGTTTGAAAAACGACCAGCTTACGATTGACGTTAAATCAGACGATGAAAAAAAGTTCGATCGATCGAGCGCCGCTCGTGTACGGCGAATCAAATTCACGAAAGTGTCGAGTAAAATTTCGCAAACTTAAAAACTTCGATTTTATTTTATTTTCTACGAGAGAATTTTAGTTAATTAATTAATTGGATTTTTGATCGTATAATTTTAATGAGAAAGAAAATTCATAATTTTTTGTTTAATAGTTAATTAATCAAATTAAAAAGGTAGTTTTCGTTGCTGTGACGTTATTCCTAAATATTAAAGGCTATTTGTGAACGAGGAGACAATAGAAATGGACCGCGACGAGAGTTCAACCTGACGGGAAAGACGCGTGTGAAACCCCACGGTGGCATCCTTTTCTTTGTTCCTCGTTCTGGCCTCTTTCGAGTGAATTGACGTGGACAAAAACCACATCCAAAGGACCACGTCTGGCTTAGTCAAAGTTTATCCACCGTGTGAACATCGTTACTCGGAATTCCGACGATGAGCTCTCTCGCTGGCCAAAGGAACTCAGCCTGTCATAACTTTTATGGGATCCGTTTTTTACTCTTCTTCCTCGTCCTTTTTTCTTCCATTTTTTTTACTCTCATTCGAAAACTTTCCCCGGTCGAGAATAAGATGATGGTGGGAAGAAGGATTTGTCTGAATTTTTTAGCGTACAAATTTTCCGTCGTTCTTCCCGGAAATTAAGCTGAAAGTGAAAAAAAATGATGAAAAAGAGAAGAGACTTGAGTCGAAGGTGAAAGTAACGGTTGAAAAGACGAGAATTCGTTCAATTAAAAAAAATAAAAAATTATACGAAAATTAATTAAAAACAGACCCTTGGGGTAAATATTGAGGTAAACATTGAAATTCGACCACGACCACGGCGGGAACTTATGAATTTTTAAATATTAGCAAAAGAAAAAAAGAAAGAAAAAAAGATGCAAAAAATATTGCACAGGAACGAGTGAAAAGTTGAGAGAGCGTTATTACGGTGAGAAAACACGAGAGTTTTGGTGCCCGCGGTGTTATATTCGATCGGCGTTTCCGAGGGGTGGCTTTTCGCGAAAGAGTGTATACGCGAGAGCAACCCTCTTTCGCCGCGACGTCGAAAGAGAGCTACCCCTCGTCTTTGCCTCTCTCTCTCTCTCTCTCTCTGTCTCGCTTCCTCCCTTAAGCAGTCCAATTTCTGGTGTGTATATTTTAGGCATTAGCGCGAGAGGCCATCGGCCATTTTCTACCGTCTTTTATCCCTTTCGGACGGGCAGCAAGGGCGCGCGAAGGGCGAGGATCGGGAAGCCACCCTCCACCCCCTCTTCGGCCCGATGGAAGGTTGAGTTGACGTCAGAAAAACCACCCCGGCTACTACTATCGCTCTTTCCTGGCCTCCCCTGATTTTCAGCCGTTCTTTCCTTTATTCTCTGGCCGCCAACCACCCCTACTCGCGCTCAACCCTTACCTATCCCCATCCCCCACCCCCCTTCTACAGACTCGATTCGACGAGAACGGGGGAGTAGCTTCGGAAAACTTCGGCGCTTCGCTAAAATGGTTGCTGCATGATTCCGTTTTTTTATATCTTATTTATCTTCTTTTATCAACGCTTAAGGTTCTAATTCAACCCTCAAAAGTTTGATTTGTGTTTGCAATTATAAAGGGCTCTTTTTCATGTCGTGTGCGAAATAACGATTGGACTCGAACTAATTTATGTTATTCACAAAAACTTACGATTTTATTTGAAATATATTTTATACAAATTTACCGGATGTGCAATGTAAATATATACCTACGCGAGCGGATATTCCCGTTTTTGGTTTCATATATAACATCGCTTACATCACGCATTAATTGAGATTGTAAATATAGGACCAATTTTCATAATTCGTTTTACAACTGTTGCTTCTAATTTCCTGTTCAAATTCTAAAATATAATACCTAGTGTGTATTTATAAGAATTAATCATCCGTAAGCACTTGCGATTTCGAGAGGAAAGGATACAAAACTCCGCAATTTTCATTGTGATTGATGTCATTAAATTTTGATTTCCTGATTAGTACACGATGAGACGAGAGAAAAAGAAAGGGAGAGAGAGATAGAGAGAGATAAAGGGCGGAGGACGAGTAACCGATAAAATATATCGTCAATCGGGAATTTAGTTCAGAATGCAATAATTTCTCGATTACTAGGAAAGCTCGGTGATAAAGGTTGGAAGCCTCAAGAAGTGAGAGAAATATTATATTAGTTATATTCCGTCTTGACTCTCACCGGTATTTCAATATCACACAAATTTCTATCGTCTCTCCCCCTCCCCTTTCCTCCCTCTCTCTTTCTCTTTCTCATTTGCCTCGATAATATCATCATCTATTGATTCTCGATGCAATTGTGTTAGAAGAGCGCGAATAATAAATGCCCTAATAATTGATTCTCGATATCCTTTTCGAGATATTTATCAAGACTTCGTGGATATAAAAATGATGCACGAACCTTAACGTCTGTTACAGATCGAAAAATTTCGTGGGACTACCATCGAGGACGTGAAGATTAAGCCGGTCGTTGTTCGCATTCGCAATTGCGAGACGAACTTTCATTGAAAATTCGACAGAAATTTCTTGTACCAGCTGTAAATATTTTATTTTATTCTTTCCCCCCTTTAGACATCGAAAATCTGATATTACGATGTACCACGATATGAATTAAACGTTATACATGTGTTATTCTCCTAGAATTCTTTTTCCTCCCTCTAGGACAACAATAAAAAAAATACACACACCTAAAAGATATTCTACCCCCAATAAAAAATTACACTCCTTCCAAAAATTTGTAAACCCGATTCAAATCAGGAGACTCGCACTCTCTCACCATATCTAGCGCTTGTCCATTCTCGGTCGGCTCTCTCGTCTCGAATGGCCGATTCGTTAAGCAAGTTTTTCCCGCGCTCGTGTTTCGAAATAAAGGCAATTAAAGTTTAAGACGTCGTTCAGCCCCTGGACGCTTTGGTTGCTCTGGTGAAGAAGTAGTAGGTGGTGGACGGGGTGGTCGGGGGGGGGCGTAGCGGGGTGGTGAGGAGGGATTGCTTGAAAAAGCCAGGGTTGGAATAGACGGGGGGTGGGTGGTTGATGCCGGGGGAGGGTTACGGAGGGAGGGTTGTTCCGAGATGCTAAAGCGTCGGCGAGAGATATCCACCCTCTCGGTTTCTTTCCCTTTCTTCTTCCATCCCTCGCTCTTTCACTCGCAGCAGGCCAAGAGCCACCCTTATACCTCCCCCTCACCCAACACCCCCTTACTACCACCGCTCGTCCGACAGCGCCAGCTCTATCTCCAAGGGTGGCTCTGGTTTTTGTCATTTGAAATATGCCAAGGGGGCTCGTTCTTCCACTCGCTACTCACCTCCTCCCCCGCCCTCCTTTACCACCCCCGCTCACCGCACACCCCCGCGGCCGAAGCAGAACACCGAAGAGGAATGATAAAATGGCGTTGGAGACAATAGGGACGATTTTTCCTCGACCTCCTCCCATCCCACCGTTCCTTTTTCCTCCTTTTCGTCGTTTCCGCGCCACCTCTTTCGTCTTCTTCTTCTTCTTCTTCTTCCTCTTCTTCTTCTTCTTCTTCTTCTTCTTCTTCTTCATGTTCTTATTTTCTTTCTCTCGTCTTACTTTTCCTCTCACCGAGCCCGCTTCGTTCGGTCTATACACGAAGGTAGCGCCACCGCTTTCTTTTGTTTCACTCTATAATAAAGGGCCTGCTCTTGCGGAAGGGCCGAGAAAAGCGATCGGAAATTCACGACCCTCACTTTCCTCCTTTACGCTGGCCTTCTTCATATCGCCACCCCTTTACCTATTCTCTCTCTCTCTCTCTCTCTCTCTCTCTCTCTCTCTGCCTCGGCTCTCTATCACGAAACTTCTTGCCAAGTTTTGGAAGACTAGCCCCTCGGCCAAGTGTACACACGGCTTTCGATGAGAAGGAGAAGAAAAAAACGAGGGTAAAGACGAAGACGTAGCGAAAGAAAATTATAGGAGGATGGGAAATATTTCTAGGCACGATCGTACTCTTGTGAGAAGAATGTTCTATAAACAAATGTATATGTGTGGGTGAAAGTATTAGTAACATTCCATCGTTATTGATTATTATTACCCTGATGAAAGACTGATCGACGCACGAATATTACCATTATAATCTCGATATATTGGAATATACAGAAATATTCACATTTTCGATCTTTTCACCGACAATTTCAAACAAAACGGTATTACAATCATGATATTCGCGTTTGTGGATCTCGGTTACGACGAAAAATACGTTGTGAAATCGAACCCGAAGAAAAGAGAAAGTTATAAGTTTTTTTATTTTGAAAAAAATGTAAGCATAAAATATTTTCAATAATTATTCAAAATTTCTAACTTTCCATTTTTTTAATCGTGGTCACGAATACGTTTAATTCCTGGCTAGTTTTTTTTCCTTGAAATAGAACGAAGTTATTTATTCTCGAGTGTGTGAAATTTGTTTCGTCCAAAATTTGTAATTACTTTTTTGTAAAATAGAATTTTTTGTCCGACAGCTCGCGTCTCGCGATTCTTTTTTCCTTTGTGTTTCAACAATTTTCCTTACCTCCCGCATATGTTTTATTTCTCTTTCTGGATAGGAAAGATTCCGAGGGAAAATTCGAGGCAAGGAACAAAAGAACGCGAATGAGCGAGCCAGGTTGATTTGCCGGATCGCGAATAAGGGATGGTTGGAGGATGCGAAGAGGGGTGTACGGACCGTTGCAAACGGCACGGGACGCTGGCTACCAGAAATGGGTTGATTTCTCTCTCTTTGCCTCCGGATAGGAGAGGGGTTGTATTCTTAAGATTTGCCATCAGCCATATCTTCCCTCGCTCTCTGTCTCTCTCTCTCTCTCTCGCTTTTCCCCTGTCTCTCGAAAAAAATGTGGAACTCTTCCAATAACGACGAGATTAGTTTATTATAGATTTAAAAAATAATAAAAAATGTATAAATAATATAATATAGATACAAATAAAAACATAAAATTTAACATCTTTTTTTACTTAACGCGAACGTCGCTTGACGCAAATTTTTCTACAACCCCGTCGAAACTTTTATACATCGCGACTCAAAGGGTAAGTAACAAAAATACGATGGAAATCTTTAGTGCTCATCGAGGGTTGGTCAAATTTCCAATTCCGTTACAACGCAAAATCGAAATACATTTTATCGCATATTAATTAAAAATAAAATATACGATATTTTGGTATAACGTGGACGTCGACGACGAAACTCTTCATACGATAGGAGGGAAATAAAAAATAACGAAAATTTATCGAAGCAACGTGATTAAAGTACGAAAAGGTAAAAGAATCATATCAGAACGTTGGTTCGCACGACTCTTTCGTATTTTTATTGATTTGCCTACGCAGGGGGATGAGATCGTCAGAGGGGTTGCGCGGGGGGAGGGGGGCATTTAAGGGGCGCCAACCGGCGTTCTTACCCCCACTCCGGTCGAGAATGAGGTCCGCGGGAGTTTCATGCCCCTCCCCTCACCCTCGTCTCTCCTTTTCCTTTTCACCCCTTCGAGACTCACCTCCCGTGGCTGTCCTGCATTTGCCACCCCTGAAAATCCACTTCTACCCTCTCCCCGTCTCCTCCCGCACCCCCTCGCTCCCTTCACCCCTCCACGTAACTTTTGCATGGACGCCGTTGAAGAAAGTGCTCACCCACCGCCACCCCCTTACCGGCCTCCTACCCCCTCCCACCCTCCCGCCGCTTGCTTCGCTACACAACGGGGGTTGAAAAGAAAGGACCCTTGAATTTCTCTCTTTTTCTCTTCTCGTGCCAGCCAAAGATTTCTCTACCAGAATATTCCACCGTGTCGGACGTTTTCTTGTTATTTTCTTTTTTTTTCTTTTTTTCAATTTTATATCTTTCACCCCACCGTTTTATATTACTCTCTCTCTCTCTCTCTCTCTCTTTCTCTCTTTCTCTTTGCCCTTATCACTTTTATTCTCCGCCATTTTCGCGATATTGCGCGCAATAAAAAGTAATCGTTGGCGCGAAGGGCGTTTTTTTCGTAAAACTTTCTTTCGTACGTTTACGCGAAAGTTCTTTCCTACGCGTCAATAAAAATAGATTCGTTTTACGCGAATTAATTAATTTTATTCCCGTCGAGAGATATTTTTGTTCGTCGCGACTCGAACAAATCGCTCGTTGGATTTTGTCAAATTTTATCTCTCGTTCGTCTCCACTCTTGACTCGTGCATTATCCGACACGCCACTTTTAATTCGCCCACGGGCTAATTGGTTTCAATTGAAATTTGCATTCCCACCATCCCTGCCACTCTCGCGCGCGATCCTAATGTGCGAAACAGAAGGAACGACAAAAAAAAACAAACAAAAAAACCAAAAAAATAATACACTCTCGCGTCGCGAGGGTCGCATTTTTTCGTTCAACTCACCGTACAGTTGTTTTTCATACCCCGCAGCGTTTCGGGGTCACTTGTGGCTCGTACCAGGGAGCAAAAAAATAAACGAGGGCTATGATAATAATTACAGGGATATAAAGCCCACGTGTGTGCGCCGCGAGAGCTCCGGGGTGTGTGCTAACGCTCGCGCGAGTCCCCACACCTGTGACTGGGGGAGGGGGGTGCGTGAGGGGTGAGGGGGTTAAAGGGTGTTAAAAAAGCCGCGACAGTGGCCACCTGTTAGAAAAAAAGTCCGTTCCACAAGCCCCGACGGTCCCGAGGCAGGGATGGAGCATGGAAGCAGGTCGAGTGGCTAAAGGGGGTTGAGGTAGGGGCGGCAAGGGGTGGGGAAGGGGGATTTGAGGATACAGAGTGGAGGGATGAAAAAAAGCGCCACTGTGTGGCGTACGACCCTCGGGAATCTGGATGGCGCGTGCCTGGAGTCGAGATCGTTTACACCCTATGCTCGGAGCACGCTCTCTCGCTAAAGGGGTAGGCAGGGGTGTGGGGGACAAGTGTCGAGGGTACGTGTCGAGCAATTTTTTTTCTTTCTTTTTTATCCCCTAGACTTTTTTTCTCGCTCTTCCTCCGGCAACAGAATGCAATTCTCGGCACCTCCCTTCTGCGGGCGGGCAAACTTACCCCCGTGACTCTACGAGGGTTGAAGACTCGGGAAAGAAAAAAAATTGTTTGGACCTCACTCGACTCGAGTCCCATTGTTCTTTCGCCTCGTGTGTTTATATATTGTCGTAATGCAGCATCGCCCGAAATAACTTCGACACCTTCGTTCCGCCGCGCCGGACACTTCACGATGTTCGAGAATCTCAATTAAATCGTAAAGGGGGGAGGGGCAATTGAAATAGGGGTTGAAAAAGAATTTGAAGGGTTTCAGGTTGATTTTTACAAATACTTCGTGGTATCGTTCGTCGACGAGGAATTCTCAATCGGATAAGATCTTAATACCTGCAATTAAAAGTTACGAATTAAAAAAGAATGCCCTTTGGAGGATTTCTAACGTTACTATAAAAAAAAATTTAAAAGAACAAAAAAAATCTTCTCGACGATAAGTATTCGTTTTCTTTTACGGTCGTTGTTTTGTTTTTCCCGCGAGAAGAACGGCCTGAAATGTGTGGTGGATAGTTAATTTTTTAAGGGTCAGTCATTAAGCGAGGAAAAACGTACCGTCTGAAAGTTTGCCACGACGGGAGGGTAAGGGTGGCAAGAAGGCGAGGGAGAAACGATGGTGAGAAGCGAGAATCATAAAGCTTTTGCAGTAAAGCGAACGAGAGTGAGTGAGCACGACCGTGGAGTGAAACAGGGATGGGGATATATAGCATGGTAAAATACTGGCCTTGGCTCTACGGGTAGTAAAGCGTCGGGGAATGGCATGATAAAGTTAAAAGTACGGTCAAGAGGCTCCTAATGAAATCTGCTGTTGGTTTATCATAAGTTCGGCCCGGTCGAAAGTCGAAGCTATCCTTGTACTAAATTTCCGACGTCAAATTAATATTAAGAAAAAACAAAACAAACAAACTACTATATTTCACTGGAGAACAAAAGACGCTCGACTGGTTTTCTGAAAAAGCATTTTTTTTCAATAAGAAAAAAGAACATCATTTATTATTTTTAGGCGTGGAAAGAAATATATTCGATATCTTAGACTCCGCGGGATTATATAGCGCGCGAATTTAGCACGGACTCGAACCAAACCGTTCGCCTCGACTCGACACGTGGCGCCATCCTCTTGGAGATTCCCGAAGCTTCAAGCAACGAGGCTACTTCACAAGATCAGCGAGGATGGTAGGGGTGGATTTTTTTCTGTCGCTTTTTCCTCCGAACTAATTAATCAATTTTCACTCGAATTTTACACTGTAGGTAATGATACATTAATTAATATTTCGGAATATTTCTTTTATTTTACAAGGTATCTTTTTCTGTTTTGATTATTTGTACACCCCCCGACAAAAAAAGAGGGGTTGCACGTATTTGACTTTAATTTCAACAAAAAAACGCATTATTTTTTTTAAGCGAACACTTTATTCCCACGCAATACATTCGTAATATATTTATGCAAAAAAAATTGCACGTAAAAAATTACTCGAAGCGACGAACGATCGGAATAAATTCATTAAAATGCAGAATTTAATTAATCTTTAATTTGAAGCTATGTAGTGAATTAATTTTCAATCGTTCTGTTGTTCTATCGAACAATAACTCCGTATCCGGAAGAACGTTTTATTATTAATGAATCCGAGGTGGAAATTGATCAATAAGTCACGCAATGACGAACGTTGAATATTAATGAAAAACACCAAAACGTCAATAATTTGTCTTCGTTAATATCAAGGAGATTACGAATGGTTGTCGTTTGAACGTAATCAGTTTTAAAGCACTCTGGTTTCTTCATATTGCGTTTGTTGGAAGAGGGTCGCGGCAGTCTTTCACAGGGCCCGCTCGGCTTTCTGTGACTTAAGAGAAACAAATGCCGGACCGCTAAATCTTCGTGGCAGTACGGAGTACTGTGACTCGCCGTGGAGAAGCCGCACCCGGGTGCGTTAATGTTCGCGTAACCATGTAAAACCCCGTTGGCTTTCCCACGGAAAACCGGGGAGAATAAGGAGAAAATGTAGAAAGAGATGGAATAATACGGCCGTGAATGAGGTTAGGAAAAGAGAGAGAGAGGTGGAGAAGGGAGGGGGCAAGAGTTGAAGCTACTGCGGGGGATGCAACGAAACTCAACGCCAGGCATTTGGTTTTTAACGAAAATTAACGACCGCCAGTCCGAGATTCTGCAGATGCTCGCCGTTCGCTTATAATCTAATAGCGGGCAAAGTTACCGCCCGGCCAAACCCCCCGCAGTACACCGTGTATCTCTCTTTGTACCCAACAACCCCTGGTACGATATATACATGGATATAACTATATAGCTATATATATGTGGCAGAGAGCCCGAGCTTTTGCACGTTTTTTCCTAATTTATTATTTCGAGACCACCCGCCCTCTGCCGGAATCTCCTGCAATCGCGAGGTTTTCGCAAACCGCTTAACAACCGCAAAAGTTACGTTTTCTCGTTACGTACGAAAACCACGAAGCCCCCGTGCGTTATGAAAATTGTTCACTTTAAAAGTAAATCTTGACGCGGTTTTCGATCAAATCGCAGCGTCCATTCGCGCGTTATCGCTGTTGCAAGTTACGAGGTGGAGGTTTTGCTCCATGGCGGACATTTTACCGATGAATTGCGTTACATTTTTGTAAAATACTTTTTTAGGTTGAATGTCAAAAAAAAAAGAATATACAAATTTATCGCGATAACTTTTAGAAGTGAATTTGAACACTCTGGACCGAAGGGGATTGCGGTTCCCCTCTCGTTTCACGTTTTACAGCAAGAAATAATTTACCGATCCTAACCTCCAAAAGTGATCTACGAGCGGCAAACTCCGAGCTATATTTAACCGCGGTTTTCCGGACAAAAAATTGTAACTCGTCCGTTCGAGGGTCGCGTAACAGCATGTCCCTCCGGGTCCTCTACGCTTATTCTCTTTTTGTCTTTTTTTTCGTTTTTTTTGGCAATTCACCCCTTGTCCAGCCCTCAAACCCTCGTTCCTCTTTCGACGGTTCACCGGAGGAAACTGCAAGACAAGGGACAGTATGTTTTCACTTAAGGATGGGTTAGCCATGATTCCGGGGCTGGGAAACAGGTTTACCCTGGCCGGACTACCCCGTCTCGAGGCCAAGGCCATTTTTCAACCCCCGTTGGAAAAGCCCTCTTCTCTCTCTCTCTCTCTCTCTCGGCAAGAAGCAGTGCACCACGACGTACGACCGGACGTTGGCTACCACTTCATAAAATTACTTTATTACTCGTCCCGGGACCGTGGTCGCTCCATTCTTGCGGCTTTCTGCGACTATTTTTTTATTGCATCTCAACCCACGACATATGTTCAGGGTTCGGACCCGCTTGTCTCGGAAAAAAAAAGTTCTGGGCAATCGACTAAAAACGGGATATCGCATTTCAGCTTGAATGACAAATTGGCTTTACAACCCCCGTTTTTCATCCCTCACTTTTTTCAATTGACCATAAACAACCCTTATAAAATCATTAAATTTTCAATATATATGCTTTTCCTCGTTAAATCAATCCGATAAAAATGATATTTATAAATCGCGACGTGTTTCAAGGGGTCGTAAAATTTTATCGGCACGGTTATAGAAATATGAAATAGTACTCGATATTTTTCGTGTATACATTTTTTTTTGTGTTTTTTTCCGTCGTCATTGGAAGGCTGTAGCGAGTGACGCAATTTTGCGGCCTCGCATAATTACAGTTACGCGAGCGAGCACAGCGAGCACAGTATTAATTAATGGTTGTTCGGTGGTGGTTCGTTCATAGGAAGTAGCAATCCCCTGCCCTTCCTTTCTTTGCCCTCGAACGTTCATGACCGATCGATAATAGTGCGCACAGTGGCTGCTTGTAAATTCGTAACGGGCGAAGGAGCGAGGAGGGGGGGGGGGAGGGGGTGTGATACGAGAGAACGGATAGTCAGATGAAATTCGTTGCTAATAAAATTATATCGAAAAGCAAATGGAAATAATGCAACGGGCGAGTGAAACGAACTGAGCGCCGCGAAATATTATTCGCATTATTGTTATTATTATTATGTTCATCAATATCAATCGGTACCGAGCTTTCGTTCCGATCGTAATATTTTTCATGTGGCTTTTTAGCCACGAATAAAGGAGAAACGAATTTTGATCCAGCCCCGAGGAAAAAAGCTCCGTCAAAAAAATTTTTTAGCATTTTCTCTTAGGAATTAAAAAAAAATATTTTTTCACTGAGAGTCTATAAACGCTTCGAAGGGCAGTGAAATTTCTAGGAATTATTTCGCGAGTTTCATTTTCGGAGGATTCTCTTTACATTGATTTTTTTTAATACGTTCGATAATAATAAACGAGGTTCTTAAATTTTTCGAGCAGCGAAGAGAAGGTTAAAGAAAAAGAAAAAAGAAATGAGAATTTATTCGAGGAATTCCTTGTTGCGGGCCTAAGAGACAAGGGGCACGATAATTGAATTATGACGACAAGAGCTTGCGCGGTTGATGATATTAACCTCGTGAGAAAGGGACAGGACGCGTTTTCGGTACGTCGTGGAAGCTCGGAAGCCCAAACGGTGTACGTAGCGTCGAACGCAACCGCATCGCACCGGTGTGACTTTTATCGTGGACCGATCGTACCGAAGTGGTGACGAGGATGGGGAAGAAGAAGAGGGGGAGGGGCGGGTGGGGGAGGTAGTTGCGCCTCACAGACGCCCTTGTTTAATTTCATTGCACTAGGGGATGTTCCAGGCAAGGGTATTCACGTTGCTACTTTGCGAAGGTAGACATGTCTCATCGACCACGATTTTCCATTAGAAAAAATTCTCTCGGAATTTCCAGCGATGAAAAAAAAACGAAAATCAAAATGGACGATAGAAAGATTCTCGAACGGAGCTCGAGAAATTCAGATCACGCTATGAATATTTTTAATAAAATAGAATTAATAAAATTAATAATAAAGGAGAGAAAACAATTTTGATGAAAAAACGACTTTTTATTAAGAACAAAAAAAAATCGCTTCACAACGGGATGACTTGTCTCTCGTGTCGTCCGTTAAAATATTTTCGTCGTTCTCTTTGGGCGAACAACTTGATATTCCTAGGGAAAATCCAGTTTCGAAAACTTTTCAGACGGAATGAAACTTTACGCGAGGCTTTTTCCCTCGGAGTCGTTCAATCCTATTTTCGCGACCCTTCATTTTTGCGTGTCACTGCGATCGCGCCGAAACCTAATGGCGGTGAAAAAAAAGATCAGCTTTGTTACTTCTCGCCGAACGGGTACATTACGTTCCGTTTAATTTAGCCGGCGAAATGGAATTAAAAAACGACAAAAAAGAATACAAATATATACATAAAAGAAATATAAAAATAATTCTCGTAATATTAAATTATGGTAAATTGTTATCAGAAACATTTAATTTAACGCAAGCTTCGAAAACACGAGATTACGTTTCTATTGTTTTTTCTTAAGGTGACTTTTGTGGTTTTTCTTTGGACTTTCTTCTTTTCTGTACTGTTGTCTTTTTTTATTTTTATTTTTACCCGATCCAACGTCGCGCGCCACGAGCGAGTAGAAACGGGGGCTTGCGGTTTTACTACCAACTACCCGGTGGCCTGCGGTGGTTGGTCGTTATTTTTATTGGCCGGGCTCAAGCGTTTATCGGGAATACGCGTATAGTCCGCAAGCGAGGATTTTGCACAGGAATGGGAAACTCCGGGGGGGGGGGGGGGGATCGCGGAGAATGGCAGGAACGCGGCGAGAGGGTTGTACACAAAAAGAAATGAAAAATAAAAAAAAACAGGCACCGTTAACACAGGTAGATAAAGCCGTAAATAAAAGCCGGAAGTTACGTGTATACGCGAAGTGGAAAATCCTACGGTAAAATCCATTTTTTTTTCACGAAATAATTCTCGTATAAAAAAAATACATATATTCCACCGATGAGGTAAAACAAAAATGTCCTTTTGTAAAATATTTTTCGACGAACTTGAATAAATGATAAAAAATCGGCTTACCGTTAATTAACGTTAAATTTTTATAGAACCTTTAGAAAAGTGCCAATTAAAACTAATTATCCGATAAATTTTTATATCGTTAATTAATTTTGTAGCAAAATCGTTCAACGTCAATTTATGAATACAAACTGTCACGGACAAAGAAAATAAATAACTCAATATCGCAACAATTATCGTTTTCCCAATCTCGCATAAATATATCATTCGCAATTTAGTGTCCGGTATCTTTCGTTTCCTCTTTTTTATTTTCTTGCTTTTTTTTGCGTCGTCTTACGACGGGCGCCATTTTCCTTCCGAGAAGACTAGACGGAAGCATTAAATAATGCGGTGGTTCCCTGGCGAGTTTCACGACGAGTGCGGGGGATGCTTGGGAGGTGCAAAAGGGGGTTGGGGGTGAGAGGGCGGCTAGGGTGTTCGTCCGCGAGGGGTATACGAGGAGAGCCTGGAAGAACGAGGGAGTGGTCGGGAGGGTCGTTTCGGCCTCGAGAGAGGACCTCGTAGCACAGTCGGAAAGAGAGAGACGAAGAGAATAGAAAGTGGCGGGAGCGGCGGGGGGAGAGGGTGAAGTGCTAGAAAAGCCGGGTTGGGTACGACATGGGGGTGGAGGGTAGAGGGTGGAGGGTGGCTTGAGCCTGAGATTTCGCGGGTGCAGAGTTATAGTGAAACTTTCGGGCATTTATTTCACGAATCTGCATACTACGTCCGCTGCGGGGTGTTTCCCTGGCTCTCTCTCTCTCTCTCTCTCTCTCTCTCTCTTTCTGACTCTCCGGATTGCAGTATACTCTGCACAACTGCGGGCAGCCGTGGAGAGTTGGGAGAGGGTTGTGCCGCTGGGTTTTCGCATTGCCCGTTGAGGGCTCGTAGGGTTTGTAGTCACACACATATGTACACTTATACACACACACACACACACACACACACACACATATATATAAGTACACTCATTTGGTTACCTCAGCGGAGACGTCCTTCGTCGCGACATCACCGCGTCAAGCGAAGGAAGCTAGACGTCCGAGGGATTCCAGGTGGCAGCGGATCTGGTGTCTCCACTATTCTTCGTTACACCTACCTACCCCTATTATAAGTGTCGCGTGATGCGAGAAACGAAAACTCCTTTGGCCCAGTACTCGGCATATTCCTTTGACCAAAAATAAACTTTTCTTTCTCTTTCTCTTTCTCTTTCAATGTTGTAACAAACGTGAAATCTAGTTTTTCGGAGAATATTTCGTATTATACAGGGGTTGAAGCAAATATCATTCAAGAATGGTACGGATTAAACGAAAATTTTATAATAGACAGAGGGATAGAAAGAGAGGGAGGGAGAGACAGAGAGACCGCGAGAGCGAGAGAGACAGAGAGAATCCGTTTCGACAAATCACTTTATTTTTATTCATTATAGCTGTAAATTGATTCGTCGTTTATTTCGAGCCCATGTCGTCTTATTTTCGAGTTTACCTCATCCACTTTAATGGCTCGGATATGATGTAAATTTCTCTTAAATACATTAACTATACCATTGGACAACGAAACGTAATACTTACGGCCGCGTAACGAAAATATCCGTCGCTGCGATACCCGTACGTATTCTAACTTCTTCCTTCTCCATTAACAAAATAACGAATTCCCGTAGCTAGCTCGCCAATTATTCACAGAAGTACTTCCACGTACGATTTTAGAACCGTAGAAAGATAAGGGAAACCGGATTGTGAAGTTCGCTCGGGTAAAGAGTGGAGTTCGAAATCTATCGGTAAGGAATAATATCGGCTCGCGTGATGCGAATTTCGCGAAAGTAGGATCGAGGGGGTTGGTCGTAGGTGGGAAGAGGAGGTAGAAGGGGATGAAAGTGAGGAGTTCCTCAGGCAAGGTTGAAAAGCGAAGGGTGGAGAAGAGGCGAGATCGAAATACGGGGCGGGGGGGGGGGGGGGGGGTGAATGGTACGACGCTCTCTCCGCGACGCCATTCCGGAATTATTGATAGAAGATGGTAGAAAGATATGCGAAGAGGTGGGGTTGGTCGCACCCGGGTGGTACGAAAGGACCGAGAAAGACCGGCACGGTAGGGTTGGCGTTTCTAGATGGTTGGTAAAAGCAGGAGGAAAAGCTGGGAGAGGGAGTGAGGGGGTGCGCCCGCGGCCTTTAACTCGCGGAGAGAAAATTTACGGCTATGCGAACTACCACCTCAAACTCGAGGCACGGGAGGACCAGCACCCTCATACCACCCCTCCGATCCTTCGTTTCCAGCATCTTTCCAGCTCTCGATCCGACGTTCTCACCAGCCATCTTTCCAGTCACCTCGCCTGACTCTCTCGTCATCCCTTCGCTCTTCTTCTTCTTCTTCTTCTTCTTCTTCTTCTTCTTCGTCCGAACTCACGGTCTGCGTCCTCGCTTCGACCGGCAACTTTACAAATTTTGCCCATTAAAGTTTCATGGATAGATGGCGCGTGCACCATTTCCGTTATACACACACGCTCGCAGCTTTCTGAAGGTGACACTTCGTGGCACCTCGTGAGCTATAAAAACGGCAATGGCGAGTATGAGGTCGAAGAATTTTCAAAGGGATTCATAGTTTATGGATACAAAGGAGGAGGCAAGGAAAAATTTAATGGAATTCGTAATGATCGACCCCCGAGTTAACGTTCTAACTTTTTCATCCCTTATTTCTCACGGGAATGTTGATCCCTGGATAGTGGACAAGGAGGATGTTAGTTGCCCAGTGGGTCAATTTCAAAAGCAATACGACGCGAGCCACCAAACGTAGGACCTCCATGTGAAATAGAGAGGGGGTTGGTTACGAGGGTGCACAGAGATGGTGAAGGAGTTGACGAGGACGCTCGGGGAATCGAGTGCGGCTGGTGTCGAGGACCGCGAGAGTTCGTAATGTGAGAAGACGAGAGCGAGAAGGATACGGGATAACGGTAAGGGTAGGTTTGCGACCAAGAGGGTGGTGTGAGTAAACCGAGAGGGATGGGCGTATAAGCAAGGGTGGCTTCCAGGATGTATCACTTGTTTACAACCCATGCACATAAAACCTACCGACAAAAACATTAATGGTCGTACGTTAAAGGCGAACGTGACCTCCCCGAGCTACATTCTTCTCCTGCTTTCCATCCATGGAACTGTCCCATGCGACTAAAAACCAGAAACGGACTTGAAAGTTTACTGCTGTAAAAAAAAACGTTCAAGGACTCATAGACGATGGAAAAGATATGTTCTTTATTCCTCAGTATTTTTACATAGTGTACATGAGAAAAATAACGCAATTGGTAATATCGTTTCGAAAGCAACGCAAGCAGCTTCCGTTATATGACCTGTTTGGCGAGGAAACTGAGACCTGAAACTTTAATACCAGCAATTTATTATTTCACGACAGCGCCTTGAGCTACGCGCTACTATCCATTTTACCATATAGCTTTATATATATATACACTACACGTATAGGGTATAGAGACGATGGTAAGTATACCACCACTCTGGGGTATCGTTCTCGTAACGGGTTCTCATGAAAAATGATCGCAAAGGAAGGCGGTGTGATCGTGATGGGAGGGGGGGGGGTGGAATATAGACTTCACGATAGTAAAGGTCTCTCTGTCTCTCTCTCCCTCGAGCTGGTTAGTACTATCGTGAGGTCTACGAGGGATGGTTTTCCCGAGAAACATCGAGCGTCGAAGCGACCGCCCTTTTCTCTACGTACTTACTGGTATCGCTTAAAAGTGGTGAGAGGAGTGAGAGAGAGAAGGAAAGAGAGAGAGGAAGAGAGAGAAAGAGAGAGAGAGGGAGGTAGGGCGTTCTAAGCGGATGTACGTGCGAGGATGGACCAACAATTTCCAAGAGTGGAATATCCTCGTTTATCTGGAAAATTTTGCGCCCTCGCTATCGCGTCTACGCCATAGCGTGCCCAAACCATTCTCCCTTCCCTCTTAAGCCACAAGGTAGATCGCGGCAAAACTTTACCCATTTTTCCCACTCCCCTTTATCTACGTCGTTACTGCAACCCAACTCCCCCGTAACCCTCTCTCGACCAAGGAACGTCGCGCCACACGCTTTCCCGAACCACAAACCACTTTACCAGTCTACAAGTGCTACCGTCAATGGTTGGTAAGCGCCGGAAGGCAACGAAATATTTCCCTCACGCTATATCATGGACCAAGAAATAAAAACGAAAAAATCGAAAAGGAGTTGGAAAACGTGGGAATGGATGAGGAAACGGGCACGATTAAAACGTCGTGTCGTAAGACGAAGACGTAAGCATATAAGAAGTGATGCTCGTTGCATCTCCCAACTTGTCGTGTCGGGCTCGTCTCGTTACGCTGGAGTTAGATTAGGTTAGGTTTGTCCGTTCCCTGAAATCGCTTTAAACGGGTCACGAGGGGTGCTGCAAGATGATATTTTCTTATCTTCCTCATTACTTAATTTTACGATTGCACCCCCTTGATAACCGAGCTCTAGTCCTCAGCTTCATCTCCCTCTCGCGGGCCCTCACCCTCTCGCACACTCTCTCGTTTCTCCGCGCGAGAGATCTCGTTGCCATGGCTACCCCTCTTAAGTGCCCATAAAAAGATGAATGGGAGGCTACCATATTTCTCGGGCTGGTGGTGCCCCGCCTTGTCTTGCTGCCCTCTAGACTTGCCACTTCTTCCGCTTCTCTTTCACTCGCTTTTGCGCTCCTTCGACTATCCGCGGCTCGTTTTCCTACCCCTGTAAAACAGTAAAGCACGGCCTTAATATTGAGAGCGGTTGGTCGATCATTGCCTGGTTCCTTGCCAAGAGCTAAAATTTCGCAACCTTGCATAGATTTTTTCGAACGGTGATGGAATGTTAAAGAAGGGTGGATAGTTTTAGGGGTTAAAGTGCTATACCGGATCATTCAATTTCCAGCGATCATTCCACCTCGTTGACGTGAGATTGCCGAACACAACAGAGTCGTTATAATTCCAGAGACGATTCGTTGAGCTATCGAGGTCGATGAAATGAGGTGGAGCATGAGATTGTTGCTAGGTCAAAATCCACCGCCAGGGCCTTCCCACCTCCGATGCCTGACGTGAAGAAGTCGAAGTCGCATTCACCCCCTCCCGCAAATTTATGGTCCTGTTTCTCAAATGATTCCGAATGATTAAGCCGACGTGTCGGAAATCTTCCGGGCGATCAAACGCTCTTCTGAGCTATTTCTTGCTGATCACGGTAGAGGCCCCGCGCGGTAAGACTATCCCCACAAACCCCAGAACCATCGTTACGAGACTCGCTAAAGTCTGGTAAACGTGAGAGACGAAGATCAGAACGAGGAGGAAGAAGAAGAAGAGGAAGACGGAGGTATCCATCCATCCCTCGCACTTCCACTCCTCTCGGGGGTCTCGCTCCAATCCCACTCCCTTTCCGAATTTCCCACACCACCCCCATTCTCCTTTATCTCATAGTATCCATCTTCATTTTCTTAATCGCTACCCCCTTTCACCCCCCTCCCCCGCCCAACCTTCCTTCAGCCGATGTTCCACCAAGATTCCCATCCCTTCGTTGGCTTACAGTTGCACCAGCCTCAACGGCGACTCACACCCTCATCCCCATACTGCAGCGTCGCACCTAAGATGGCCGTCGCTGACGAAGACGTATTACGTTATCCGGAGGTGCATGGTTTTCCCATCTCCGTATACCTCTAGGTTCGATCGGGCTTCGGCATGGTTAGTAGGGTATCTGGGATGCGGCGGAAGGCAGAAGTATTATACATTGGGGGGAGGGGGGGGGGTGAATCCAACCTCGAGTCACTTGAGGTCGCGTACCGCACGAACGGTCAACGGTCCACGTGACTTATTCTACTTCAAAATATTTTGTTTTATCTGTCTTCATTATACAATCAAATGGAAAACACAGCAATCTAAAAAAATCTTAAGTACAAAAAACAACCCTTAATTTCTCGTAACTAGTTCAGGCTGGTCGAACGTCGGAATCTGGTCCGAGACTGACCAGGCCTGACTAATCACCCTCGATTATCATTATACTTATCATTATTCGTACGACCGATCGTAACAAGCGAAGCGACAACCCCTAAAGTTTTATTGCACACCCCGCGATATTCTCCCATTAAGGGTGGAAAACATTGAAACCGCTTATGTTGCACGGAGGTGTGTGTGTGTAAATGTGTCGGTTAATCACGGTGCGGTAACGCGGTCGCCTCGCTTCATAACATGTCACACACGGAAACCCATACCGTACACCAGTTAACGCACTCCGCGGCTTGTCACGATCTTTCCCGATTAATTCGCAACGTTCACGGTGGGGTAAGCGTGGCGTTGCTATCCCCGCACACCTCGGGAGTTTCGCGGCAGATGAGCTCACGTGGTCGTGACCGTAGACCGACCGCTACGACATACGCGTTGCCTAACCATGAGGGGGGTTGGTGCGCGGGGGTTGTAGGGGATGCAGGTGGCTAGAGGTGGTTGTCTATATAATTGGAAATTCTGTTTTACCGGCAATTTCGGGACTCGGCTTCGAGTCCGACCCTACGAGAGAGGGTGAGTGAGTAAGAGAGAGTGAGGGAGGGAGAGAGAGAGAGAGAGAGAGAGAGAGAGGGAGAGAGAGAGATAGAGAGAGAGGGTGTGTGTGCGAGAGACTAGGCCGTGGCCGTGATAATCCGCGGAAGCGGAAACTCAAGCAGCGTGTGATACACACGACAAGCTTCGGGGTATTCCCCAAACCCTCGGATCTCTCACCCTCCGCGGATTCGCACTTGTGCTGATGGGACTCTCTCTCGACCTCTCTCTCACTCTCTCACTGTCGTTCTCTAGGTGGGTCGTCGGTGGCTCATGGAGGTGCGTGTGCGCGCTTCCCTCCACGGCTATACGCCGAATGTGGGACAAGCCGAGTGAAGTACATGTAGAGCTATAGCCCTCATCCCCCTAACCCCTCTCTCTCTCTCTCGCTCTCTCATTCTCTCTCACTCACTCTCCCACATACCACGCTCCGCACGTGTACCCATACCCGAGATCTCTATGTACGCTTGCTCGCACCACGCCAAGCCACAGGAGGAGTATCTTGGCACAACTTTTACTCTCCCTCTCGTCGAGGGGGAGGACCGGGGGAGGGGGAGGGGGTGTACTCTCAAGGACTCAACCTTGTATTCAGGTTATTGCACCCCCCTCTCTCTCTCTCACTCTCTCTCTCTTTCTCTCTCTCTCTCTCTTCACACGATTTGCCAACTTGTTCATTGATTAGCCTAAGCGAGAGTGAAACGAAGGTTTGCGATGTAAACACACCGTTAAGGGATTGTCGATTAAGATGTTTGTCTCCTCTTTGTTTTCTGGCAAGCATTGAACTCTGCGGCGTGTATGAAATTTTGAACGAGAATATATCGTCAACGTAATATCGTAAGTTATGACTCGGGGTCATCGACTTATATAAAAAAGAAACACCCTTTCGATATCGAGATTGAATTCATCGTTATTTTCCAAAAACTACCCAGTAGCATTACGAATGAGAATTCGTATTCGAGAAGATAAACGAAAAATTCGCTCAAACGGGCGTTATTCATAATATTACATCTCCGACATTTCCGAAATTTTAATAATGTTCGGGAAATAGATGAAGCGATCTTAAAACGATAAATAATAACTATATGAATATAATCATGAATAATTAATAAGAAGCATCTATTTTGCTCGCCTTCCACCCGGGAGTTTTACACTCGACTCGTCAGTTAGGTTAGGTTTTCCCCATTCCTCCCCTCTGCCTCCTCTCCCACCCCACGAACCCTATCATCTTTTGCGAGGCGGTAGAAAACGGAGTTAAGAGAGAGAGAGAGAGAGAGAGAGAGAGAGAGAGAGAGCGAGAGAAAGATGGGGGTGTGAGGGGAATGGGTGGGGAGGGCAAGAGTAAGGCAAACGAGTTTTGCCCGAGCGAGCTAAGAGAAAACGAGTTTTCCATCTGGAAAGTCTGCTGCTGCCAGAGCTTTCGCCTTGAGGTAGTAGAGAAGGCTGGCTGGCTCGGTTCCCCCCGCCACCCCACCACACCCCCCGTTCCTTCTCGCCAACCACCCTTACTTCCTCTACCTTGCCACCCTGTGACTCGCCCCTCCTTTCTGCTCTTATTCTACGGGCGTAGCGTCTACGGCGTCGACATCAACCCCTGGGGTGAGTTCGCCTCAACCCCCCCTCTCCCTCCCCCTCGTTGCCGAAGGGTGGGTTACGGGGATTTCGGGTGGAGAAAGCGCGAAGTAGAAAAGAGAAAAGGAACAAGAAACGTAGAACCAGAAGGATGTCGGGGAAGTACCGGGCAATGGTGGTTCGCGGGCAATGCGAGTCAGGCATTGTGAGAAATTAGACGTAGCACCAGGTCTTTGAAGAGGGCAAAAATATTCTCGCTTTCGTTTTCGATTGGGAATGTTATTAAAAAAAACCGGGTGACCTTGAAAAATTCTCGCTTTATTTACGGATAATTTGCGACGAGAATACATGCGTACGTAGATCGATTAATATTTCGACCCGTGAACTTATCGAAGGTCAAACGTCAACTCCAATCGGACGAAAGGTTATTAAAGATACTGTTTGATAAATGAAAAATTTTCATTAACCTTAATCGAGTGTTATCTTTGTCACATGAAAAGTCATAAAACCCGTCATTTTTTCACTAACTTCGAGAATGCAAAAAAGAAAAGAAAATTAGCAAAAAAAATATTCATTTTTTTAAATAGCAACAGAAGCAACTCGTGCAAATTTTCATTCGAGAAAAAAGAATGAGAATTCTCATTCCGGAAAGAACGTAGAGGAAGTCTTGACTGACTCTCGTAGCCCCGATTTCCCGTAAACGAGGGTGGTAGCAACGAAGCGAGGTTTTCCTTAGCTCCGTACCATGAGGCAGGGGGGTTTGAGGGGGTGGGTTGGGGGCGGCCATTTTCCCCGAGTTCTTAATATTTTCATGATGGCGGCCGACGCGGTGCTCTCGCCCGTAGTTTCTCGAGGTACGAAAGAGGTTGCGAGGGGTGGAGGGGGTTTGGAGGTGGGTGGGGTGGTAGTGGGTGGGTTAAGAGGGTTGTTGGGTGAGGTGGTTCGGGAAATGGCCAGGGTACCCTCGGGACAAGAACGAAGGCGAGGAGAGGGTGGAGGGAAGCCGAGACTCGAAGAAGGAAAAGGAGAGAGAAAGAGCGGCCGGGAGGTGGGTGGAGGGTTAGAGCTGCGCTGAAACGTTGAGACGAGGCGGCCGGGCTAGAGGGGTGAAATTAGAAAAGGGGAGATTTAAATATCAAGCCCCGAGGGGGCGGACTTCTCTCGCTCTCTTCCTTTTCCATCGTTTTCCTTCATTCTCGGTTCTTCTGCTCTTTCTTCTCTGTCGGCCTCTCGTGGCAGCATTACACCCTCCAACCGGAGTCCTTCGCCCCCTTTTTCCACCCCCTTCGCTTCAACTTCTCTCTCGCTTTCTCTCTCTCTCTCTCTCTCTCTCTTTACTTCTCTCTTCTTCACTCTTCTTCTCTCACACTCAACGAAGCGACGCGGGTGTGAGAGCGAGAGTAGAAGACCAGAGAAAGAGAGCCAGTAGAAACGACACCCCACACCACCGACCGTCGAGAAACAGCAGCAGCTTCCTCGCTCGAACACCCGGACGGACGGACACACCGACAGACCACCCACAAGAATATCGATCCTTCGTCGAGAGAAAAGGCGTCTTCTTCGTCTCTTCGGCTTCTCAAGACTCTCCGACACGGAGTTTCTGCAATGGTTAATCCAGTTAACCGAACTAACTTAATTAACCCGGCCTACCCGACTGGAACAACGAATCAATCCACGCTGGACGTGACAGTTTAACTAGTCTTCTGCTCTTTTTTCTCTTGTTTCTTCGCTTTACGAGAAATAATTCGATACCTCTTCTCTCTCTCTATCTTTTTTATTATTTGTGAAACAAAAAAAATAATTGCTATTTTAATCACAAACCTACTATTTCACCCCTCGCCCGTGGCAAGAATTTTCGACATTACGAGAAAATCAAATTGCTCTAAAGAAAATGGAGTCGTCGATGGTCGCTTCTATCCAGATCTCCGGGTATTAAAAGAAACTCGCAGCTGTTCTTGTTGATGTTACGAGAGCAGCGAACCGATCGTACGAAAGGAAAGAAATTCACGACGATGAGAGAGGTCGCGGTTTTGACAGGACCGTTTAGACGAAAGGCCTCGGTTATCGATAATAATTTACTCGTCCACGTGCGAACCAAAATGCTTAGTTGCCTCTCAATGCAATAATGTTAAAGCCACGAAGCGCGCACACTTTGTTTTTATCGTTCTACCGACGAGTCTGTCCGAAGTCTTTGTGGTAGCTTTTGTCCCACGAAAGAACGACCAATGAATTCTCCCGGGGGGTAGTCGCTGAGTTTCATTCCACGTTAAAGAAATCGTCGAATTATTTTCCACGCACAAAGAATTTCTTACGTAACGTATAAATTGTTCGCGACGTGGAATCGGCAATAGGGTTTACAACCCTTAGGAAAACGTACACTCGATCTAACTGGCGTACTATCGCGGTAAGCGTAAAGAGATAGGAGTGGAAAGCGAACGAAGGCAAAATAAAAAAATAAAAGAACGTATACGTACGATAATCCTCGAGGTAAACAGGAATAGGGGTGGGGGTTGGAGATGGGATCGCGGAGGAAAGAGGATGAGAACGAGACGGTGCTGGGAATGCGAGATTCGGGTGCCGAGGGTGGCTCGAAGATGGGCAAGAGGATTGATCAATGTGGAAAGGGGTGAGTGAACACGAAGGTAAAGGGGGTGAGAGTCGCACGAGACTACTGGCACCTCGATGCTGAAGGGAAGGGAACGAGTTGAAGCGATAGACCCGCTCGATTGAGTCCACTGAAACAGTTTGAGTCCGCGGTCCACCGAAATTGATCCGGCAATACCGTGCCAACTTCCCTCCAGACACACGCACACACATACACGTACAGTTCGACCTTCTCTCCTATATTTATACGCGTTCCAACGGACTCGTATTCTTCCATAAAAATAACAAAAACAAAAAGAAATCAACGAAATTCGAGTACGTCGATTTAGAGATTGTTGGTTGATGTGAAGGTCATAGAAAACGAGCTTCAAGGTCGACCATTTTTAGAAATAGAATAAAGGATGTTTTTCAGATGTAGGGCAACGTTTAATTGACCCCTAGTGTTGGATCGAATGGACAAATTACATCTACGAAAAAAATCAAGAGAAAAAAAGCAAGGGTGGAAACGTCGTTCGGCACCTTCGCCGAAGAAGGTAAGCATTCGGGCGAGACGTACGTCGTCTAGTGAGTCGATGTACGCCGTAGCCACGAGTCCATGGGTAAAAGTAAAGGAAGTGGCGCAGGGGCAGAAAATGGAGAAAGAGAAGTAGTCGGTCGAGGAGGGCAGAGAGGGTGGCGGGGCAGAAGAGGAAGGGGGTTGAAAGAGAAGAAGTGCGCGAGGAGGTGGGCAGAAAGCTCGCCGAGGAGTTGTTCGGATCTGCTAGCGGGGGTGAGACCGAGTGAAATAAAGATGGCCGCTCCCACTACCTCACCCTCGGAGAAAGAGAGAGCGGACCGGAGACCACCCCTTCTAGCCCCGTGAACACCGTGGAGCCTTCGCACAGAGTCACCCTCGAAGCTCCCAACCCTCCGTTCCTTGCCTTCGGTATCCCTCTTTTCTCCACCAAAACCACCCCTTTTCTCCTTTCTTCTTCCTGGCGTCATCGTCGTCGTCGTCGTCGTCGTCGTCGTCGTCGTGGTAATAAAAGGAAAAAGGGGTGAGAAAACTGAGAAGCGAAGCGCTGAAGTTGATGGGACACCCGTGGGTTGGCTCGAGGTTGGCTGGGCTGAGAGCCGGCGTCCGAAGGGTAAGGAAATAAGGGGTGGGCTGTCTCCTTCGTTTTCTCATACACGTTGGGATAATAAAAAGTGGAAAAAATGTATTATAAGGGATGGAAAATTGTGAAACGTGTCGTCGAGGACGATAGAAGCTTGGAAATTCGTTGCTTTATTTCTACTTTCATACCACCGTGAAATATAATTTGCTATTCGTCATACCGCGATACAAGGCGCGTCGCTTAAAACTTTCGAACGCAACTGATATGCTAATGCTGAAATCTCGTCGAGACATCGAGTAAATAAATAATTGAATAATTCGTGATAAAATATATATATTATAAAAAGTTGCGATCTCAAGACGCTATCTCGATAAATACGGTTTTCATTACGGAAAAAAGCAATTTTTATATTACGTCGATTCAAGGGTGGTTGGGAGTGAAAAAAATCACCCCTCCGGTGCGTAGTAATGCGACCTAGTAATTTTTTTCAGGAAACTCGAGCTTGCCCCTCCGTACTTTTTTTTCTCTTTCTCACCGACTCTCGTCCCTCTTGCTCTTACCCCTTTCCAGCCCAAACCACCCCTCTTTTACCCTCCGCAGCCACTGCTCTTCCTCTCTCAGGCGCTCTGGGCAAATTGACTTTTCCTAATAAACCAACTCGCGAGGCAACTTTGGCGAAAATCATTTAAAACTTTGCCAGACTCGAATTTGCCTCTCGTTTTAATGCGGCGTCCGCCTTGCTACCCCTTCCCGGACAATCCCCTTCTCTCACCCCCTAACCCTCCATACTACCCCCCTCCCCCCCTCCTGGGCCAAACCTTCCTACTCGTTCATCGCTCTCCTCACCCCACCCACACTCGTGGTAACACCGCGAGAGTAATTCGGAGATTTTCGACGCCATTACGTGATAAATTTCTCTATAAAAAAAAGAAGCAAAACCGAATTGATTCGTACAACGTTATTACCAGCGATCGACGCGACAATATTTTTCATTCCTTTCTTTTTATTAGCACAATTTTTTAATGTTTACATTTTTATTTAATCCAACGTTCTTCATCGACCAACATTTTATCCAAATCACGTGCCCTTTCGCGATTATCCCGAATTTGCCGAGAAAACAAAGTATTTCACGTTCGATAAATTCGAAAAACCGATGGAAAAAAATACAACAAAGATAATTCACCCGAGATTTTTTTCCGACTATCTGAGCTTAGACTCGTTCACGGCGAATTAAGGAATTCAGGATTTGACGTGACTCGCACACCCACACACACACATACACACACACACACACACAAACTCACAATCGTATAGAAATAGTATAAACGATAATATTAGCGTGGGCGTGCGTCTCGCGGGCATTTCTCCAACTGCGACGCTATCTTTCAGCTATATTTCCCCATCGAACCGGCATACCATCCGTCTTCTTCTGATTCGCATAAATTTCACATCGAATTCTCCACTTTAACATTATTTCATCCTCGTGAAATAATAAACGAGCACTCGGCGTACTCGCCGTCGACTGGCGGATAACATCTCGACCCACCCCCTCCCCCGTCCCCCCCGCGCCGCTCTCCTACCCTTCCGCCCGCGAAACCTTCTCATTCTCATCCAACGTCGCCATCCTCTACGTTTGGTCTCAACTAAATCAGCCGCGAGGCTACGATCGTTCTAAACTATCCTTATTATTCAAACCGATGGAATATAGTCATCCATCGTTCAGACAATGGACTATCCACGTTCTTCACCTTGCCAGTTTCACTTTTGAAGAAAACGCGGATTACGTTATCTCGCGCGTCCTTTATCGACCGTCGAGGTCTAATCCAATTTTAGACGACTCGAGGCTCGATCTCAACGTTCCACACGCACACACACACACATACAGAGGGCACACGATTGTCAGAAGAGATTCGATTTGGACGAATTCTTCGTTTTTGTAACACAATGATTTACAATTAAAAATCAATTTTTCATGAATATTCGACGTAATTTAAATCGTTCGGGAATTAAGAGTTGAAAGAAAAGTATGTTTTTTTAACATTGTATTTTCGCGAAAAAAAGATAAAGAAATTATTTCCCGTGGTAATTTTGTAATGTCTTGAGAACTCGATGATAGAACGATACAACTCGTATCCATCATAACACGAGAACGCACCAGAGACGATGGAGAGGGATCTGAGGGGGTCCTCGTTATTTCTGGTTTATGAGGTCGTGTATGGGTCCAGCTACTAAAGTCCCAAGGTTTCCGTTACTATTTATTCAACGCGTTACGCGAGAAACTCGAAACTGTCTTAAGGGTTGAAAAATTCACCCCGTATGAAATAGCGTAAGACTAATTTGTCGGTACTTTCGAGAACGAAACGTCGCACAATTTTCGCTCAAGATTTGAAGGTCGATTTATACGTGAAAAAAGAGAAAAATTTTCACGTCCACCCTTCAGCCTTGTTGACGAGTCGGAGGATGCCGGCAAAACAAACCAACCTCCCTCTTTTCCGAGTTCGAGCGAGCTTACTCGAAAAAAAAATTAATTATATCTCGCGAAAGTTGAAATCGAGTTGAGGGTGTAACGTTTGGTTTTACCCTCGTTCCCCTACTCGAGCGGCCTTTTTCACGTTTTTTGCCTCGACGAGAAATGAGAGGACCCACGGTATCATCCCTTATGAGCGTTAACCAAGAAGAGAGGATGGCATAGGCATCGTTGTCTGATGGCTCGGTTATATATACATATATCTATATTACGTATAAGAACCGGCTGTATTCCAATGGTCTCTCGCTCTTCGCCTCGCGAAGTGCGAGTGAAAGGAAATGGAAACGAGGTGCCGAGGGTTTTCGAGAAGGGAACGAGAGAGTAAGAGAGAGAGGGAGAGAGAGAGAGAGAGAGAGAAAAGCGGAAAGCAGTAGCGACTCGGTGTGTTACCAGTGAGCACGGAAATTTTAAACGAAAGTTTGCTAATGAAGGCGACTACCAACGGGTACGCGGAAGCTTGCGTGAGCTTGGTGAGGGGAGGGTAGGAGACTATCGGGGTAGAGCAACGAGAGTGCGAGGAAAATAGCTCGATGTCGAGGATTCTCGTTCTCTCCTGAGAAGCTTCGTGCCTCGGCGTTCTTTTTGTTGTTGTTGTTTTTTTTTTATTAAAAAAAGACCGAACGGGAGATGGAACAACTTTCGGTAATGCGAACGTCGAGTTATCCCGATATCTCAGTTTCAAAATTCATCCCCCGTCTTCTTCGTCGTGTTCGAAATTACGCGAAGGAGACTCGGTTAATTTTAGGAATTAAATTTTACGTTCGATTGTCCGATCGAACTTATCTTACAATTAGTGTCACGTACGACTAGACAAATTAACGTCGATAATTCGATACGTTTGTAATCTTTGAAGGTCATCGGGTCACCTTGTCGTTAATATTTCAAGGTCATTGAGTCACTGTTTATAAATTTTCTTTTTTCTTCCTCTCCACTAACGAGCGCAATAATTAATTTCACCAAAGTTAATAATAATTCGATGAAAATATTCACCGAGAAAAGCGTCCATGAACGTCGCGAACGAGGGTAGAAATTTATGTTTATTCCCGGATCAACGCGTCGAGTCGCACGACGCGTATTCTCGCACGGTGAATTCGGGAAAGTCTCAGGATATTCGATATAGGGCGCTTTATTATAATAGAAAGAGATCCCTCCATTTTGCCAGCCATCTTTCGCACAGAACTGCCTTCGTTCGTACATAGCCACCCTCCTTTTATCGTACCTTCTCTATCGCGCTCGCACTCGGTCTTTCCTCGTCGTCGTCGATCCCCTTTTCTACCACCCCGCAAAAACCTTTTCGTCCTTCTCCACGCTCTCGTTCGTTGCCACGACTCGCGCGTCCATCCCTGTAACGGGGGTGGTTGTGAAGTGAAAAGGGTGGTGCGCGCGTGCGGCGGGGGAGGCGGGGTTCGCGGGGTGGCGGCAGGGGCTAGGTAGATGCGGAGGGTGAACTATACGGACGGTTAAAAGCTGGTTGAGGGCGCGACTAGAAGGGAAAAAGTGTGACGAAGAGAAAGAGAGAGGGTGAAGGAGAGAGAGAGAGAGAGAGAGAGAGAGAGAGAGAGAACGATATATAGATATATATGAACTGAGAGAACCAAGGGTTCCAAAAGTAAGGGCTTAAAAATTCACCCAACCCCTCGTAATTTGAACGATGGTACGAAACGCGGTGGGGGTGGTTTGTGTGCCATGCCCGAGCCAGGCGGCAACCCACACGAGAAACGAGAAAGGGTTAACGTTCGTTCGTTCGCTCTGGCAACCCCCCAAAAATCATTAAAACCATCCCTCTAGTAGCAACTCCCTCTCCCTCTCTTTCTCTTTCTCGGTCTTTTACTCACTTTCTCGCTCTGTCATTCTCTCTTTCGAGGAACAAGGAGGTAGCAGGTTCATCTTGCCCTCGCTGTTTCGGTAAAGACGAGGAAAGATGTGGAGTAATGAGGACAAAACGAGGGAGACTGCGAAACAGAAAATTCACGGCAATGTCTTTCGTATCTTCGAAACGAGATCTACGACCCTCGGGGGGGAGCTTCAACCCTCACTCGCAGGATAAAAGATGTTTCGGAGGGAGAAGTCTTCCGAGAATTTCATTAAATTCCCAAGAGGGTTCGATTAAAATTTCTTTTCTCTTTCTTTTTTTTACCTCGTCGAAAACTCGACTCCCACACGACCCACCCCCCCTGGGAGAAATTTATTTCCGAGGTAACGATCGGCAATCTTTTTGTTTCGTTACGATCGATACAGTTCGCGAATGTCACTGAATTATGCAAACGAGTATGACAGAAAGGACGAAGAAATTATCAAGGTTTTATCCTTTTCATCCCTTGGCGAATGGAGACGAGGGGTAAGAAGCGGAAAATAAAGCGGCGAACAATGCCACGAGAAACGATAAACCCTTCGGGAAAAATAGACTCGAGGATAATCGATAACACCGACAATTTCACGGAACAAATAACAGTGAGTTATCGCGAAGCTAGAAAGCTACCCGTTGCTAAGATAATATTTTTATTTTTCCTCCGCCCCGTGAAGAACCTTCACCATAATCAAGAACTTCGTCGTTGCGCGTAACTCATAATTTTCAGAACACGAAAGAAGAAGGGACGAATAAATGAAAGCCGATGAATAAAGTTTCATGATGGTAGAGAGAGGGGGTGGGGTGCAAGTTCTCGAGGGGATGATGACAGTGGTTAGAAAACCACGAGAGAAAATTGTCAGCCATTTATATTCTGACTTATTCACAGTGAGAATTTGAGCACGTGGCGGATGAGACATCCTTGCTGAAAAGGTTTTCGCCGAAGGCCACTGTCCACGCGCTGGACGTTCAATTTTCTTTGATCCAAGCAAATGCCCCTTGTCGTACGGCTTTTATCGTCGACATATTTTTCGAACCAACATCGCTCGAAACGAAAAGTGATTCGCGTCCTCGCGAAGTTCGAATTGGCAAACGATGGGGGGAAAAAGAAACCTTGGCCAATTTATCGACGATTTATTTATTTCATGAGAAACGACACATGGCCAGACGTTCCTGTTCCCGGGACTTGTCCTCGTTACGTCACTCTTTTTTTCCAAATTGGAACGCCCACACCAGCGGGATTCTCCGCTCGAAGCTCACCGTATCGACAGGAAACGGATACGTCCTTGTAAAAATCTCGAGAATAAAAAGATCGCGAGGGAAAGGTTGATCCCTCGTACGTCCTGGTGAGAGAAGGAGCGCAGATGTCGTACGGGACATGTGCTCACGCGAGCCCCGTCCGTCGATTCATCCTGCACGAACGCCCCGCAAACTCCTCGAGTACAAATCCGCTTCGTGCGCTACCTTCATGCTTTCGATACAGAATTGGTCGAGAAAGAAAACAAAACAGAAAAAATCTCTCTGTCGTGTACGCCAGTGAAAATCTCATTCCTCTTGTGGTGGAACAGATGTTGGAAGTCTTAGCAGGAAAGTGACGTGTGTCAATAAAGTGACACGAATTGTTGGTGAACCAACGAAGATTTGCCTTCAATCAGTCATCCTTTCAGATCGCGAACTTCTTTCGGACCAATTTTCTTGGCGAATAGAAAACTACCTCCAAAAAATAATCATCCCCTAGCCAAGTGATTAACAGAGGGTTGAAAACAAACAAATTTATCGGCACGTGAATTGCGTTTGGGCCCCGTTCCACGAAAATTCCACGAGCCCTTCACGACGAATTGTCTCCGGGGATTGCGCGATTACGGGGGCCAAAAACGATATTCCCACCCCTCCCGGACAATATAAATTCGTCCAATCTAATTCCGTGGTAGCTTCAATTTCGGATCTAGGGCTGACTGGTGTGAGCCACCTTCTTCTCGTCCGCTCACCTCTTCCATCCACTTCGTCGCCGAGACAGCCGTGAAACATCCCTCGATGTTACCCACGTGGTGGTTCCTGGTCTCTCTTACGTCCTGGCTCACCCATCTTTCTTTGTTTCCCCATCAGCCTCCCCCGCGCGCATGGTTGCAATGGCAAGCTTGTTACGAGGAAATTCCAGTTTGCCTTTACCTTTAAGACGCCTTCAGACCGCAGGAGTAAAGTATGGACGGCTATACTTTATCCGGGACATTGAAATCCTTCGTAAAAGCGTTTCTCTTTCCATCTGTAAGCCAACCCCCGGTAACACCCCTTTACCCCCACGTAACACTGAGAAGCGACTTCATTTTGAACGAAAGTTTGGAAAAATCATCATCGACGATTGATAATTTTCCTACGTTTTGTTCAACGACGACAAATCTGATTGTTTTTTTGCCAATTTTCCAAAAATCACTTCAATGTCTTTAAACGTTTTTTTTTGCCATTTTCTGTAATAACATGTCAGGAAACGGTTCCGATCCGTCTTCGACTCAAAACGTAAACTGACTGGCTGTTATTTCGCTGCGTGTACAGAATTGACCGCTGACCGTCGCATCTCCCGCCATTCGTCGCTTGGGCCCCGCGGGGACTCGCGCTAAAAACGTAACGGGGCCCCCCTCCCCCCACCGAACAGAGCCTGGACACACGATGGAGCCGACCGAAGGAAACCCACCAAGGAATCGAATAAAGGAGCAAACTGGACAAACCAGTTTACCGTTTTCGAAATTAAGCCGAACCCTTACTCTCTCACTCCCTCTTTCTCGCTCGCTCTGACGTTAGGGCCCGCGTGGTCGGGATTCGTTCCCGCTGCCCGATGTCCAGTCCCGGAAGGGTCCTTCGCACGATTCGCACAATGGAGAAACGCTCTCGCGCGCGGGCCACTTATACAATCCAGTTCGTGATTGTGCGTACGTGTGCGAGAATTCACGCATGGGATTTGCTCGTTCACGACGAGTTGAAAATAACCATCGAGCGTTGCAGGCGAAGGTTTTGCCCTGGGGCCCTTTCGCAAACTTGTGTTACCGACCTCTCGTACGTGTCTCGATCCTTCAAGCTTCCTCCTTCCTAACACGTCGAACAAAATTAATGTAAAAAATTCAATGATAATAATTATCGTCGAAAGAAAATCCCTTCATCCTTTTTTTTCCACCATACACTTTTCTACCTACAAGTAACATGAAACAAATTAAATATCTTTGATAACGAACGTCGACAGGTCGTTCGAAGGTCGCGAGACCGAAGGAAAGGGCAAATTTTCACTCAACGTTTCTTGGGTCCAGTAACGTCGCAGCTCCAAAGAAGCTCGTCATTTATACAGGAGAGAGGTAGACAGAGAGACAGAGACAGAGAGAGAGAGAGAGAGAGAGAGAGAGAGAGAGAGAGGGATGAAAGCAAATGTGAGGCACGTACCTATACGAGGACAACGCTTGTTTCGAGATGGGCAAAAAGTTTCATCAGCTTCTCGGCCGGGCCATGGGCGCTTGGAAGAAAGGATAGTAGGTGGAAGGTGGTCTTGAGGCGAGTGCCAGGCGTAAGAGTAAGAGAGGGTGGATGATGACGGGGGGGGGGGGGGGGGGTGGAAAGTGAGGTAGAGCCAAGCACAGGGGGACGATGAGTAAAGCGAAGGGAGTTGCATGGGGCGGAGGGGGGAGGGGGGTATCGGGTGGTGGTGGTGTTGGAAGAAGAGCCTCGAACGCTCAGCTCGTAAACAGCAAAGCGTTCCTCGCTGCTGCTGCTGCTGCTGCTGCTGCTGCTGCGGAGTCTCTCTTGTTTTCTTATCTCCGCCTCGCCAACAATGGAGCCAAGAAACAAAAGACGAAAGACGAGCTATTTATTTCGTTCCATTGTTTCAGTGGGCGAGCGTCATGGCACGGGGGGAAGGAGGAGCAGGGGGAGGAGGAGAAGGTTTTCTCTTTCGATTCTGCTGTCTCTCTCTCTCTCTCTCTCTCTCTCCCTCCCTCTCTCTCTGACTCTCTCTGTGTCATGCACTCTTCCTCTGTCTCGAGGCTCGCACTGTATGCTCGAACTACGACGGCGGCGCAAAACCACCCCCTACGAGACACCCCAACCCCCGTGTCGAGTACTCGCCCGTTCGCTTTCCAACGTTGTGGTAATGCACCAGCCAAGAGAGAGAGAGAGAGAGAGAGAGAAGGAAGGTATACGAGAAACGTTGGTGGATGACGAGAGAGAATCCTGTAGCATGCAAACGCTACACCGTTCGTACACTCGTACTCCCATCTAATGGCTTTGTGGAACCGCATCCCATAAACACCAAATACCATGAACATGGGAGAGGTACATCATGGTCCTTATATACTCCTGTCCTAAAACTATAGATTGGAATATCGTTACTCTATGCCGTTATGGCTTTTAGGGTTTGTTTCTATGAAACCCTCGATTACCATCGAGAGATGAGAGTTTTGCATCGCATACTTTTATCATTGTCGAGTCCGAGATAGTCCAACGTTTCGTCGAGACTAATTTCACTTGCGACATCCAACAATTTGCATGATACTTTTCTCTTGAAAATTACAGGGAGGGAGGATAGAAAGGATAAATTGCTTGATTCGCGAAAACCTCAGGGTTGTTGGTTCTAATCAATAACAACGGCAACACGAAGAGAGACAAGCTCTGGCCATTTTGCCTTAGCCGATTTCTCTTTCGTATCGCTAACGAGTCGTTTCTTCGTCGAACTACCCCTATAGCCGTTATCCAACCCCCCGTGCCAACGCCTCTCGCGCGACTGTTTCACCACCCCCGTTACGTTTCTTTGCCGTTGCGACCCTACTTAAAGATGACGACTGTGAGTCCCCCGACTTACTCCGGTGAATGGGGGGGGGGGGTAGTTCGGGTAGGCCGGGGTATCATTTTTGTCCCGGGGATTAATTAAAATTTTACAGTCAGCCTCAACATTGAAGTACTATAGAACAGAGGGAGCGCGGGATGGTTGGAGGGAATGAAGCCTCGAAGTTTTCACGGAAAGATGGAGAACGAGGGCGCAGCGGTTGGCGAGCGGGATGATTCGAGAGAGAGGTGGGGGTGGGGAATAGAACGGACGCGAGGGGGAGGGTGATGGTAAAAGATGGTGGAGAGCGAAGAGACGACCGAGAAATGGCTGGAACGAGAAACGACGACGTCGTCGGCGTCGTCGTCGGCCAATTTTCCAGCAAGAAAATTCTGATTCTAATTTCATGCAAATGGCCCTGATCCTGGGAAGAAGTGC
This sequence comes from Netelia inedita, assembly GCA_964017225.1. Classification (NCBI taxonomy): domain Eukaryota; kingdom Metazoa; phylum Arthropoda; class Insecta; order Hymenoptera; family Ichneumonidae; genus Netelia; species Netelia inedita. The sequence goes on from OZ024923.1 coordinate 5,254,071, forward strand.
GAGGGCTTCGGGTGGTATATAGGTTGCGTAAGGCAGAAGGGTGGAAGTGGGTGGGGTGGCAAGTGAGGAGGAGGGTCGGAGGGGGGAGATGAAGAAGCGAAGAACGAAGGAGAAAGACTGAGACGGGAGAGAGGGATGAGTTAGAGGCAGCGCGAGTTACGCCGGGACGAGGAACGGGCGAGGGCTAGCAAGAAGAGCGACAAAACAATGGAACGAAATTTAAATTATGCCACGGCAAAATGGCGATCGTATGCAAAACGATGCTTATCAGGAACGGGGGCGACGGGCCGTGACGAAGAGATGGCGAGAAACCGCGAGAAGGGGTTGAGGACAGACTTGTCTTCGGGGACTCGTGAAACTTGTGTGTCTCTAGGAACCCTTTTGCACAAATGGCCGCGCCACGCGGAAATAAAGAGTTGGTGAGAAGTCTGTGACCAACCGCCGAGAGAAACGAGCAGTCTCGAGAAAAACTATGAAAATATTAAACTTTTGTTGTTGAAGGTCAAATAGGAATCCGACAGGGCGAACTTGTTTTAAGTTTCATCGTGAATTTCCATTGAAGGTCACACTCAAGGTCAATTTTGGTCCTCAAGCTCGCGACGAAATTCGCGTCAAATTTTCAAATGAAGGTGAAACAAGTCATCATTTTGTTTGATGTCGCGAACGAATTACATAATTATAATTATGGCCGAGGAGGAATATACGATCAAAAATAAATGTAGCTCGTAATACCGAAATCTGTCCTCCGTATAAAGTTAATTCCGAGGCGTACACGCGCGAGCCGTGACATAGTTGTCATATATATATATCTATTCTTCCGGGCAATATATTGTTATTCTTATCGAGGTCTTGGAAAACGAACAAGTGAGCTATTCTTACCGAAGATTCTCTCCCCTCCATCGAGTTTTGGGTTTCTCGGTGGCAGGGAGGTTTTATGCTACTCGAAGGCGCGGCAAGACGATGGGGACGAGGATGAAAGACGGCGCGACAGAGATAGCGAGTGAGAGAAAGGGTTCGGGAGAAGGTTGGTTGTGGATTCATTTATCTTTCCTCGTGGATCCAGCTTATATTTCACCGCCCACCCCGAGGCAGATACTAAGACGAATAGCCTCTGGCGTAGATCTCGAGGAAAATATACGTCACAAAACCGTGCCTCGCCCCGCCAATGCCCATCTTGTACATCGAGGACGTAACGAACACGACGAAAGTCGACTTATACGGTATTGAAGCGTCATTTTGGCATCGAAATATCAAAACTCGTGAAAAATCAGTTCCTTTTTTGAGTTTGTCCGGAAAAATTATGAAAATTGTGATTAAATATGTGATATTCTTGATGAAAGGGAAATTTCCGGTTTTCGAATATCCCAAAAAAGTGTTTTTGGGTAAAAATAGATTTTGATTCATTTAATGTGTCCATGGTCCAAAGTCCGGATCCACTTTCGGAACTTTGGGTAGGTCGAGACGATGAAAACAAACTTTCTGTAAAAAAGACTTTGGCAGGAAGTTGCAAAATCGAAAATATCCCATACAACACGAATATCACCTTTTTATTCTCAGTTTGGAGAAATTTATCGATCAAAAGATGAAAAAATACGAAAATGCAGCATAATCGTTGTTCTATTTGTTATTTGCAAGAACATTTTCTCAAACAGAAGAATCCCCAAAACCGTCTACCGTAAATGTTCTATTTTTCGACTTCGCCAAATCAAAACTTTCGCATAAGAGAAAGTATAAAATAAGGAAAGTGGAGCATTAAATAATCGGCCCGCGAGCGTAGAATAATTCGTATCAACGTTGGTAACACGTAGCCAGTGACGAAGTTTGCGAGTAAAGAGAAAAGAGCGTTGATGCCCGGAAGGGTTGAAGTGACCCAAACTGGGGTGGCCAGGAAGTGACCACCTGGGCAACGGTTCGGGCTGACCGGTCGAACGGGTTATGCACAGCGAGAGCCGGGCTATACGTTCGCCCGATACAAAAATAACGTGGAAAAATTGTGTCAGGACGCCGAAAAACCGGTTTTCGACACAACCGTACGATCCTCACCGCGCGCTTTATCGGTTTGCTGAATGGTCCGACTGCACCAAAGAGATCGGTAGGGGCTTACGAACGGGCTCTTGCGTGCTAGAGAGAGAAAGACACACACAGAACGAGGAGATGAAGAGAAAAACAGAGACAAAGAGGGCAACATCGAAGCGTTGGTTCGCTGACCGTTGGTCGACCCTGAGGGGTTATTCGCGCGCCAAGCAAGGAAGGGCGCCCCGTAAAAGGGTCGTCAAGAAAGGGTCAGGGCTCGAATTGTTGCCTGAGAGAGCGACTCGTCCCTTGCGTCACGAAACTCCTCGGTTACCTTAGACGAGAAGTGACCTCAAATTATTATTACCGGTTTGACGAGCAAGTTCCCACGATTCTTGGGCGCCGTCGCACGATCCTTGCCTAGATTATCATCCTCCCGTATTTTTAGCCGTTAATCATCACATTTTACCCTCGCCAACTTGTAAATCAAACAAAAACGTCAAAACCTCCCTATTTTTACCATTTTTTCGAAAATCATCGAAACCGCTACTTCCCTCGGATCCAACAAGCTTCTTTTTTACCTGAAACTCTGGGAAGTACGGTGGATACGCACAACTTGTTGTGCGCAACAACATAGACGTACGCGCTCTTCTTCACGGAGAAACTTCACGGGGGTGTTGAGGACAAAAGGGGCGGTGCAAAAAGGGGGTTTGCGAAAAGGGGGGTGGGCGAGTGCTGCAGTAGAGACGCCGAGATAGAGGAGTCAGTTCAAATTGGTAACTCTAGAAGATCAAGATGAAAAACGAGCCAAACAGCCGGGACACATCGTTGCCTCGGGTCTCACCTAGCCGTTTGCTCGTGCGAGAGAAAAAGAGAGGGAACGAAGACGACGACGGCGGGGTGCGAGCAAATCTGTGGAGTGGGATGAAACGAGAAAGGTGAGTCGGTGGATATAAAGCGAGATGGAAAACAGCGGCGTCTCTATCCTGTGTACGCGTTGCTCGAGGATCCAGAGGGGCTCGGGGAGAAGAACTTCCAGAGGTCCGCCCAGACCACCTTCAATCCTTCCCGACCTCCTTCATCCTCTCAACCTCGCGCAACCCACCACCTTTGAAACAGCCTCGCGGATGCTTCGAAGCTCGGGCAACGCTACGTAGCGAGCTACCCGTTTTAATATTAATGGAAAGCCTGATGGGATAGCCTGAAAGGAAGGAAATTGAAGGAAAATAAAAGGAACCGTCAGCCTTCCAACGCGTACCGACCGGCTCCTTCTCCAGCCCTCGTTACTACTCCTCCACTCATATCGTATCTTCCTAAACCCTCTTCCGCTTCTATATCTTTTCAACCCTCGTATCGTACCGAGAGATACGACGACGACGACGACGACGACAACGACGGAGATCCGGAAGGCTTACTCTCGCGACGCGGAGGTCGTCGCGAAATTTCTTACGAATATTCTTGACACTAAGGAGGCACGGAGACGCGCGACCTAAGTGGAAGGCGCGCTAAGACGCTCGCGCCGAAACACGCACCCTCGGGGCTATCTCGAACGGATTTAGAATCCTGTATGAGCTTCCTCGTTCTCAGTTTGAGCTCGATGATATTTTTCTCCCGTGAACAACGTTCTCTCGCTTCGAAAGAATAAGGGGTGAAAATACATAGACAAAATCATGTTCTTGCCATCGAATTCTTTCTCGAAGCGAAACATTTTTTATCGACCTTCTATTATTATCTTTTTATCATAAGTAAACCAGTTCATCGGTTCCTATGGTCTTGAAGATTTTTCAAAAAAATTCAACGTTTTCGTCGTGTCTAAAACATTTAAGGGATGATTTCTTCTTCCCGCTGTCTGACCCAAGAGATGCGACTACGTGATAGAAAAAAAATCGCATCAACCTTTAACCCTTGACTCGATCTCGTTCTCGAGTTCGTCTCGGTAGAATTTCCAATTCCCGTTATTCCATTTCCAAGAAGAAGAAAAACGTCGGATGAAAAAAACAAAAAATAATTGTGGAGGAACGTTTCTTTCGTTCGGTCTCCGGTTTAATTGCGGACCGCACACTCTTGCCACTTTCTCGTAGTAGACGTCGTGGAACGGGCTGAGTGTGCGCGCGTAAGTGTGCCGCGTTGGGAAAAGCCGGGCAGCCGAAGAGCCGAGAGAGAGTACCACACGCGAGCAGTCCCGAAGCCGGGCGTCTTGGAGCGGGCGTCTCCTGGACGACGCCTCGGATCAATACCGACGCCCAGCGTCTCATTGGCCCCTTCTCTTAGAGGTGCCGCGGAAAATCGCCCCGGAGATGACGACGACCAGGGAAAGTCGGGGAGGAGAGTAACGCTGGTGAGTTAGAGAAAGAGAGAGGGTCGAAAGAGAGAAAGAGAGAAAGAGAGAGAGAGAGAGAGAGCGAGGGTGGTGTGCGAGCGAGGGATGCAGAGACTCAGGCAACACACCGAGAAGACCGCTCGTGGACCTTCCTCCCTTCCTCGGTAAAAGCGAATACAAACACCAGCAACCTTCTTTCAGCCTCCTATCTTCCACCCTCCACCCTCACCGCCCGGTTTTTGCCACTTTCCCCTCACCTTTCCTTGCTTCCTCGTCCTCCTCCCGCCCACGAGCCACTTTCCTACCCAGCCATCGCCTCTTCTTTCCGTCGCCACTTGACGACCGCCATTCTTATTGAAGACATAAACCGTTCGATAATGGTGTAGATATAGTATCCTTTGAGATATTTTAAAACGTCCTTGAGCAACGACGATAAGTATGATAAAAGTACAGCGATTTATTCATGTTGTATATTATTATACTCGGCAGATTTTTTCTATTTATAACGACGAGCTCCTACGGTCTTCGATTGTTTTCGTCTCGTTACGTCGTTAACGGAAAAAAGTAAACAAAATGTTTACTTTTTTCCTCTCGTATAATGGTGAGTAATGATAGAAGGGTTGTAAAGATTATAAGAAGGGTGGTTACATTTTTCCGCTAAAAAAATTTGAGTCTGTTAACTTTTTTGATTAATTACTCATTTTTCGATGAACGAAAACATGAAAATTTGTCGGAGAATTTTTTCGCGTATCAGCGAAAAGGTCTGACGTCGCCCGCCAACCTAAAACGTTTCAACAGACCTGAGAATGGTCGAAAGTATAACCAACGATAGACGGTAACAATACGCTCGCTTGTTTCTCCGATGTTTCAATGAAGACTTTTCAAAAACAGATGTCCCGCGGATCATCGTACCGTTCCTTCAACCGACGCTTGAATAGTTCAACGTTTTCATTTGTTGTTCGTTATTTCTTCAAAATAAATGATTTTCCCATCGACAATGGAAAAACAAAAATTTAATGATACGAATAAAAGTTAATTAGAGAAAAAATATGATCGTCGATCGTACGAATAAATAAATATAATCGAGCGTTGATTCGATCCTAAAGACTATCTAATTCGCGTTGACCCACCCTTATTAGTATTCTTATTTTTTTCTGTTTTTTTTTTCGTTAACACCTCAATCGTTTAAACGGAACGAACCCATCATTAGTTCCTTTTCTTCGTTCCTACCGAGTCGGCTTCCCTTTTTTTCCTCCACCGTATTTACACCGTATTTCCGCACTACTTTATTTTTTTCTTTCCCCCTTCCTCCCGCCAGTCACGCGGTCAACTCTTCACCGGATACCGCACTTAATCCACCCGGAGTAAAAGTTCAGGATTGGCTTTCTTATTCCTTTTTTGCCTCCTGTGTGTTATTTACTTTTTTTCTTTTTTTCTTTCGTTTTTTATTACCATGTTTACACACTGTTTTGCGGGTTTCTTTTGCTTTGCTCTCGTTCGCCTTTGCGGTCAGGTCGAGAGGCGAGCCGCGTATATATATATAACGAGAGAGAGAAAAGCTGATGCAGGTAGCTCCGTAGCACCCTCGGGACTTTTTTTTCGCCCCGTCAGGATTTCCTTCCTTTTTTCATTCTCTCTTCTTCCTCCGTCGACTCCTTTTTTATCTCTTGGTTGTTTTTTGGTGGGTTTTTTTGTTTATTTTTTTTGTCGTCTACTTCACGAGAGTGCGCTCAGGTTGATGAGAAACCGATCGACCCATTTCAGGATACGGAAGGATGGGCCATAAGCGAGAAAGGGGGCTTATGGGATCTTCGAAAGGATCCCTTCGGGCTTGGAGGACCTCGGGGGAGGGCTCGGGCGTGTGAGCGCGTGCCCAAGTGATTTTTTGCCTCGCGCGCTCAACCTTTCTACCATCCTCTGGCTACACACGAAAAAATGTATATATAGATATAATATTGTCCCTGAAGGATTTAACTCTGGCTTTACGTGTTGTGTACTACCTGTCTATCTCACTTTTTCACTCTCCTCATTCTTTTTCTACCCCTTCGCTCTCTCCCTCTCTTTCTCTCGTTTTTTTCAACTTCGCACAGAGTAAAGCACGCCACGGTCACGGCGCTACCGGTAAAGCAGGGGTCCGGGACACATTATTAGCTTAATAACTCCGTGAGGGACCTTTTTTAATCCTCCCGCTTGCTAACCCTCACCCCGGGGGTAACCCGGTTTCAGAGTCTCGGGATCTCTCACCATCGAGGGGATGCGCCGGTTTAGGAAACCGGGCGCGTGGAGTGAGAGGGCTTGCTTAATTAAAAAATAAACAAGACCGGAGGGCTCGAGTGGATGAGTGGCGAGGAAGGATGGCGGAGGGCTGGAAAGGCGGTTGAAAAAATAGCCAGGTCGCTGGTAAACGTGGAAAAGATTTAGGGGAGTGTGAGGCGCTTGAGAGGGTTGTAGGTATGACTGCGGAACATCGGACCGTTGTGTCCAACGTCATTTGCATCTCGATTCTCGGAACGGGCTTTACACGAAGTCGAGCTTGTACAGGGTGGTCATAAATTTATTTGATTTTTAGCAAATTGTACATTCTCTCTTTTTTATTTTACAAAAATGTTTTTCTAGTTTCGGCATTCGATTGAATATTTTGAACAATCGTCTAGGTTAATTTTCCATCTGCAAAGCAAAGAGAAAAACCAAATTCTCGAAAAATTATTTCATCTCGAATTCGAAAAAAGAAAAAATGATAAAACGAGCCAGGTGTGTACAAATTTTGATTTACTGCGACTGTTTAATTTTTAGAAAAATGGGTGCATTAATCTAAAAAACATACATTTGTTGTGATTTTTACGAAAGGTCGAAAAGTAGAAATTTTATTTTTGAAGAAAATCTAAAATTACGACGTAGTCTTGTTTGCCAACGGGAAATTCTCAAAGCATGGGCAAATATAAATTTTCGAGTCAACAGCTAACTTTGTTATCATCCTGTACGCGGAATTCCCATGTGCCTCGGGGGTTATGTGACCATGGCGTTTGGTGGTTGACGGACGAGTCGGAGGGTCCAAATCTGGCACGTATGTATCCTACGCCAGCGCCCACCCCTTAACTACGTTAAACTTAATTTTTTCGTATCATTTTTCTTAATTCGAGACTTAACGAATCACACAATTTGTGACTAAGTAATTTTCCAACTTTCGCTTATCGGCCCGAGCGAATGAAAAATTTGTCGAATTAAATGGAAACACGAAAGGAGAAAGAAAAAGAGACCAAGAGAGAGAGAGAGAGAGAGAGAGAGAGAGTATTTATGAATGGGGATGATCGAGCGTATACTCGGAGCCGGGTGGTACCTGGATATGATGTGATAGTCGAGTGTTATAATTGATGATATAATTCGAGGCGTCTTCAGCCCCGCAGATGATTCATCAAGGTCCTCGTCTCGTGCGAAATTCAAAATTCATGCAGTTCAAGCTTCGTGAGCTCCCGAGGTCTCGGATCCACGTTCATCGAAATTATCAAAAACTATCAAAACGATTTTACGCGAAGAATCAAACATTACCGATAATTACCGTTCGAAGATAAAATCAATGAACGACTCATTATAATAAAAAATATCAAAATTGAAAAATAAAAATTGTATTCGAAAATTTCTCCTGACTGATAACATGTTTTTTTTTGTATTTTTTTTTCTTCAAGATTGTCGTCGCAGTATCTGAAAAGCGCCACGACGTTGTTAAAGTACGTGGCTACGGTGGCGTCGGTCGTTTGGCGCGCGCGGGAGATAAGTCTGGTCCCAGGAGGGTGGAGCGCGGGGGAAGGCTCTGGCGATTCTTCGGGGTGGGAGGCATCGTAAAAGTGGGGAAAAGCTACGACGAGAAAGTGGGGTAAAATAGGCCGTTGGGGTAGTGGGGAGTGTGATGCACAAGAGAGAGAGAGAGAGAGAGAGAGAGAGAGAGAGAGAGAGAGAGAGAGAGGGCGTAAGTACACTTACACGAAGAAGAAAAGAAAAAAAATCCACCAGGGCCAGTCCGAGCGACCAACGAGACAGCGGATGTTGGAACAATCGCTCGAGGGTCGACCTACCCAACGAGTATACAAAACCGACCGACGTGTATACCAATAGAAGAAGAAAAAAAAGCTACGAAAAAAGTATCAACCCCTCTCTCGTGTGGATCGTGAACAGTGCGCGTGGGTAGGTACTGGAGTTTCTACGTCGAAAGAAAAAAAACGACCCTTGGCACACTTCGAGGGCACGCACCCCATCTACCTGCGCTCCCTCGTCGTTCTTTTTTCTCGACGTACCCAGACTCGCAACACCCAGTAATTTTAGTGTTTTCATTGAATTTTTTTCTCTAGGGTGTGGCAGGGTGTCGTAACGTCACCCCTTAGAAAAGTATCGCCACTTGCCACCGAGACTCGCGACCCTGGCATTTTTTTTATACGGGGGTTTTTATTCATCGACGATTTTTTGCAACCCCTATCACTTTTTAGGCACGAGGGTGCACTTGGCCGGGTTAGAAAAAAGATATAACCCCAGGGGTTATAAATAAAGGATGTAAAAAAAATGTCGAGTCGGGTTAAGGGATGAATAAATTGACGAGTTGATTTTTCTCGGGTTCGATTCAATTTTTGTTCGGGGGTTCGATGAAATTCCTGAATTGGGGATAAATTTGAAATGACCAGTGGTAAAGTAGCGCGTTTCACGGACGGAAACTGCAGTGCGACAACACAGTTCGATGCTGTCATCTGTCGGGCTCGACCCGAGTTACGGCCGGGGCTCGATTTTATCCGGGGAGAAAACCGTCGCATCGACCCTCGGCAAGATAGCTGACCGAGGTTACCAGCGCAAAGCCGAGTCAGTTCAACGCGCGCGTCGCGCACATGCGAAGGGCCTCTTGGCCTCGTGCCGGACTCTCTCTCTCTCTCTTCTGAAACAGTTAGGACATTGCGATTCAGGGTACACGCGGGACCACCCACGAGGCGAATTCGCGTCCATAGCCAAACGATATCGAGCTTCTTGGAAATTCGCGGGAAAACATTTTCACTCTCGGACGGAAATTTGCAATTTTGCATCGAAATATTATTAATCGTCCGTGACTAATCGAGATTAATTTTTATATATTTGTTTCCCTTTATTATACAAAATTGAATATTTTCATTCTTTGGTAACAAAATTTGGCGAAATTTGGTTAAAAATGTTAAATTTTGTCGATGGAAAAGATCAAATGTAAAAGTAAAACTGAACGTTTGACTTTTTCGTCGATTGCAATTTTTACCGACAACGCGGTGGGCTATGGTCAGTCGGCTGGGCTATTCTCATCAAGGCCACCGAGACCCTCTCTTTTATATCCTCCGTCGCTCTCTCTTTCGCGTTTCTTTCGCCTTCCTCGCATTCGCGAACTCGCTTTGGCTTCGTGCTCGTATCTTTTTCTTCCTCCTCTTTATATTTGTTTCTTTCCCTCGGAAAGGTTAAGAGTCAGACATTTTTCGTTGAAACAAACGAAACGTGATTCGATGACCGGGAGACTAAAGTCGCGACGGATGAGAAAATATTTTATCAATTTTTTTAAATTCTCGACGCCGATTGGTCGAGACACAGAGGGAAGGAGAGAAGGAAAAAATGGACCAAAAACATACGTAGCAGCTACGGATTCGTAGACGCGTCCGAACGATCGCCGCCATATTTATCCTTTTTACCCCCACCCCTCGATTTTTTCAAGACGAACCTATTTTTATGTTTTTTTTTCGTTTCTTTTTCGCTAGACGAGTTATTTTCCTACCGAGTGGATTTGGTGGCGGACACGAAAGCGTTCCCTACCATCGCGCGGCCTATCGGCCTAGGGGCGTTCCCGCCAATTTTAGACGCTTTTCCATCGCCGTCCACTTCTTCCTCTTGGATCTCGACTTCCTTTTGCTTTTTCTTCGTCTCTTTTCGTTTCTCGTGTTTTTCACGTTTTCTTCTCTTTTTTTCCTTCTTTTTTCATTCTTTCGTGCCGAACGCGAGAACCCGAGCCGCAACGGCCCTCGCGTCGCCTGCCATTTTATTCTTCTCCTTCGCGGTCTTTCGCACGCGCACATAGACAAGAAATCTTATTTTTAGGCGCGTTCTAGAAATCCTAACGTCTCTTCCGTACACCGAGAGAAATCGCGCGCAGAACTCGGTACCGATTCGCGAATCTCGGTCTTTGCTATTGCTTCGAACGTGTCCCCCCGCCCCGTTCGCCCCACCCCCTCCCACTCCGACCATCCCGCGATGTCGTCGAAACCAATGTGTTGCACCTTTTTGCTACAAACCTTACTCACTTGGCAGAACTTCCAAAACATTCTTCGACTGAAAGCAGCAAATAATTTTCTAACGCTTTCTAACGATTCCGGCTCTCTCGGTCTCTAAGAGTCGTCCAAACGTTTTGCGGATTACGACCCTCCTCCGTCGATTATATCGCGTCCTTTGAAGTCCGACTTACGTTTACGCAGTCGCGATGGTAAAAAACGTCCGTAAATCACACCATTTTACAACCCTCTTGACAAGAGTTAGCAGAGGGGGTTGATTTTAATAAAAAGCCATGTTTTTCGACATTTTTTTGTTTTCTCGTACTTTTTTTATTTCTCGGAGATCGAGGGTTGGTCGATGAAAACAATCGTTTACCACGCGTGTTTTTTTGTTTTCAAAATCCTTGATCCCTTCGGGGAAGGCCGACATCGGTCGATCGAAATATAGACCATCGTTTCGATGTATTTTTTTCAGTCAATTGACAATGCCAATAGAAACGTTCAAATGAGGAAAGAGCCAATTCATTATTGCACTCGTGAAAATTAACTGCCTCCAACCAGCCGGTTATCTACCCGAATAATTATGCATTTTTCAATCAACCACGATAAATTGTTAATTGCTCATTACAGATCAGTACGAAATAAAACCAGAACCCAACCATCGGAATGTTCATCGTGAAAAGCCTCGCGTACACAATCCAAGCCTCGTATATAATTTATATTCCCGCAAGCAATGCTATCGCGATCGAAAGAAATTATTTCGAAAGCCAACGGAAGATATTTTGGAAAACGAAATATTTCGTTCGACACGAAACCATCGCCCAATGGGCAGAGGGATAATTTTACCACGTTACGATACCGAAAATTCGTAATGACGAATGATTTTCCGTTCGGTAAACGAGCCAATCGTAATGCGGGTGAGTTTCCCTCTACCGTTTCGAACGACCGATGGGGCGATGTGCACAAACACACCCCTCCTGCCCCCACCCCGCGCCTCTTTTCCAGCTCACCCGCACCTATCTCGAATACGACGCAGACAAGCAAAATCTATTCAATACACATGAACGATGAGTGAAGATACATATAATGTAAAATACTCTCGAGAGACCGAACCAAAAGAGAGATAGAGAGAGAGAGAGAGAGAGAGAGAGCATGAAATGAGAGAGATGAGACAGATGACAATGTACGATGAGAACGAACGACTAACACAAAGACGTATCGTCAAGCAGAGTTACTATGAACAGATTTTGGGAGTTTGTTGTAGGTATTTTTTTTAGATCCAAAGTTCCAACTTTTTTTGCTCCAATAGAACAATATATGTCTCGATATATTGTAATTAACGAAAATATTTGGTTTTTCGATTTTTTCCCCACTTCGAACACATTTAAACCGTATTTTAGCGCTCCGTTAAAGTAGCCCCATAAACTCTCAAAATTACCCGTAATGTCAATGTAACCCCGCATAACGATAGTTAACAAATACACGAGGTGAGATGCCACAGGTACACATTTACCCATACACATATATATCTCATATACATACGAGATAAAGGACGCCTCTTCGTCTAGCTCCCAGCGTTTCCTGGCTATCCCATGTTTCTTCCCCTAACCGCGTATACCCACCCCCGCGGCCATCACCGTCTAGCTCTCTCTCCTACATACCACAGGCTCGCTTCTACGCCTCTCTCGCTCCATCTAACGCCGTCGATAAAGTAGCGTCCCGTACGTTTTACCCCTCGACACCAAATCCACCTCTTTCACATACCTCATCCCCCTTGTCTCTTTTTTACCTCCGGGTTCGTACACATTTACGTTTTTTTCCTTTTTTTGTCGTTTTTTTTCTATCTTTTTTGCACATCCCGCTTTCGCACCCGTGTAGAACGAAACGAGGGATCCCGGGGGTAGGGGGGAGGTGGTGGAAAGGGAGGGGGGGGGGGAGAACTACGAGTGATTTTTATAATCTGCTACTTGTTGCTCTTCGCGAGTCCAGGGCTAAACCGGACGGACGGAGGGACGGTACAACCAGTGGCTCTCTGCCCGGTACACACTCGGGCTATATAACCTCGCATCGCCATGCGGGTGTATGTAAAAACCGGAAAATAGAGAAAAACAAGCGAACGAATGAGAGAGAGAAAGAGGGTTTTGGGGGTTAAAGAGAGATGGGAAGTTAAAACGGCCTGGATCAGCGTCGAACAACCTCATACCACCCCTACCAAGCCACCCTCGTACTCGCCGGAGGTCCGTAAACGCCACGCTCCTTGCGTATGGGTGTGTGTTTGTGTGTGTTCAGCTCGTGCGCAATGTGCCGATGGGGGTAGGGGATGAGTTTCATACGGGGGTTGGGAAAACACTATTGGCGCGATGGCCCAATGCCCGATGGTAGTGGCGAAGGAAAGAAAGGAAAAAAACACAAAAAAATGGGCAAAAAGGCATCGCGGGACCCGCTCGACTGGCATTCGCTCGGCGGGGGTTACTCTGTTCACTCGCTCGTTTTTTTTCGTTTTGTTGTCGTTGTTTTGCTTCGCTTCGGTCCGTTTTTTTTTCTTTTTTTGGTTCTCGGTATATCTATTTTATTTCTTGTTTCCCGTGACTTGCTCCCCAGCTACCCCTCCTCTTCACCCCAACGGTACTTTTTCATGCCACTCGTGATCCTCTCGTAACGTATATATGCGTTACTATCTCTCTCTCCTTCTCTACACTCCGACCGTTTATTCATGAAGAGGGGTCATCGTATCCCAACTGCGTTAAATTAAGGGTACTTCAGCGTGCGTATAATACTTGTGTTACGATATCGTTGTGGTATCCTCGTTTGAATTTTCGTTTGAAATACGCCACGAAATTGTCGAGATCAAATAATGTTTTGCTAATTTCGATCGAGTGACGATTTGACCGAAGGAGGAAGGGTACGAGGGGAGGGGGTGAAAGCAATAATTTAGCGAGAACGGTCTTTGACTTCGTCATGGGCCTGGAGCATTTTTGGACCGGGGATGAGAGATATCGTTAAGTTAGTTTATTATTAAAATTGTTCGGTCGATCGTGACAATTCAAATTCTAAAATTCTCGACGAATCAATATCGCGCGACGAACATAATATCGCACAGAAAAAAAATTGAATTTTTCCATCCTAGCGCAAAACATCATTCGTGGAATGATTTCTCTTCCAAGGTTAAATCAGGCTCGTTAATTAAATGGATTATTATCATCCCGAAGGATGATTCATCGTCGATAACCCGTAATATCCTCCGCGATACATCGTTAGTTACGTTCGAAAAGTTGCGGAAACAGATGAGAGAAAAATGATTCCGCGGCAAACCGCGAAGAGGAATCTTCGTGCGGAGGAGACCGTGTAAAAAGGGGGACAGGAGAGAGGAGGAGGGAGCACGTTAGATCGCGATGAAGAAGATGGAGATGAAAAAGAAGAAGAAGAAGAAGAAGAAGAAGAAGAAGAAGAAGAAGAAGAAGAAGAAGTGGAAGAAGAAGGTACGCCACGCTGCGAGACGGGGTCGTGAGAGGGATACGGGAGTGCACCAAGCTGCAACGTACACACACGGTAGTGAGATGAAAAGATGAAAAGGGGGGCTCCCCTCCACCTCTCTCACTCACTCTCTCGCTCGTTCTCTCGCTCCGTCCCATTCAACCATCTCGCTCGCTCCTCCCGCGTCCCAAAGTTTAAAATAGAATATCTCCCGAGTAACTTTCATCGTTGGTGAAAAAAATCGGTCGGCAGTGACGTACGTAGTGGGGGACCGTGAACGAGCCTAGATGCCTCTAACGATTAAGGACGCTGATTGCCGAGCCAGCCGTACGAATGAAAAATGTTCGTACGTACCGTACAATTAATATTTATTTATCTAGTACAGTTTCGACGATCCTCTCATTTCCGCCCCCAGCTATTTTTTTTATAGCACAAAACGATATATCAACAATAAAATTAACATCAATATATATTACATATATATTTGAAAATAAATAAGTAAAATAAAAATAATTGCGCTCGAACGATAAATTTATGATTAAAAAAAAAAATTAGGATTAAAAATGAATTCATAACCGATGATTTTTGAATCCTCGATCATCCAAGATCGAGACTAGCTTGCCCTTCAAGTTTACTTACTCTCAAAAATTCTAAAAATATATCGAATTTCAAATTTTTATTTTTCAGTATATTTTTATAGAACGAAATGATTATTTTTCAAAGCCAGTAAACTATACAACGTTGCGAAAATAGTAACGAGGATCATCATCGTCATTCGCAGAAATCGGGAACGCCCGGTAGTCCTCGGTGTACGCGGACGCGATACTGAACGGTGATATCATGCCACTACTACCGACGTTTCCACTGTCCCCACATCTATCCTACTGCAACCGACTCTAATAGTCGACGGAGTGTTACACTCGACTCCATATGCATAACCCTCAATCCCTCTCCCCTCCCTCTCACCCCTCCTCCTCTCTCTCTACCATCCCTTCCTCCCACCCGCCCCTGCAGACATGTATCACTCCACCCCGTTGAATTCCTGTTCGAAACGCAAGATACTCGAAAATTGCAAAGTTTTTCGCAAAAATCAACGAACTAAACCCCCCCAGCCCAAAAATTTTTTTTAAAAAATGTTTCGATAAAAAATTTTAAGAATTCCTCGCACGAAAACGTTCTACTAATTTCGAGAAATTCTTTAAAATCTCATTTTCTACTCCCCGCACTCAATAGAATTCGTTATCAATTATGTTATCAACGAAGGAACGCGATATTTCAGAAATTGCAATGACGAGACAAATGCTCGAAACGACGAAGAAAACAAAATGTTTCGATAAAATTTCTTTTGCCTCTGAAAATATCGAAATGTATATATATATATATATATATTTAATTCTTGAATCACATACATACATATATATACGCATTTGTTTCATACGCAAGGGACAGTTCTCGGTATTTCCACGCCAATGAGTGACGTAGAGCGGAGAGGACCGAGAGTAGAGAACCTCAGACGTTAGTGCACATACACACACACAAACGCACACACATATTCGATCGCGCATGCGCTCCAACTTCATGAATTCGCTTTGCCTCCCCCTCCTCTCTTTCTCTCTCTCGCTCTCTCTCCTAGCTGCCTTTCCTCCCACCTCCTCACTCCTGCCATCTTATTCACTCTCGCGTTTTCCTCCACCTCCTACTTCTCGACCGGGGCTCACTCCACCTCCAACTTTCCTCTGCCCCCCCCCCCCGCCCCCACCTCCTCCTCCTCCTCTTTCTCCCTACACCACCTCTCGTCCTACCCACCACCATCGTTTCCGTCGTCTCCGTCGTCGTCGTCGTCGTCGTCGTCGTCGTCGTCGTCGTCGTCGTCATCGCCGTCGTCGTCGTCGTCGTCGTCGTCGTCGTCGTCGTCGTCGCCGTTACTGCTTGCCGCCACCACCACCACCACCACCACCACCACCACCACCACCACCACCGCCGCCACCGCCACCGCCACCGCCAAGGTGCATGCATTCTATGCGGCGTGCACCGCGTTAGATGCATTTCTAAGTCGCGCCCGCAATAAATCGCATAAATATTCGCATTGAGAGATAGTGGCCGTACCGCGGTTACACGCGAACGAAAGAAAGGGAGATCCTCGTTCGGGTAGTCGCGGGGCGTATTTACCGCGCGATTGATTGAATAAAAATAAATAAATAAATCACCCGCGAAACGTTGACGAGCGAGGAACAGAAAGACGAAAAAAAAGGGACGAAAAACAATATAAATTAACGTCGTGAAAAGAAAGAGACAATTGATTTTTACACTTTTGCGCTGGAGAAAAACAATAAAAAAAATTAAGGAGAAGTGTTTTTGGTTCGCGTAACGAACAAAATTCTTACGCGAAATTGATAATTTGTTTGTTTATTTATTGTTATTCTTTTTGTTTTTTTTTGTTCTTTACATTAGTTTTTGTTTTTTTTCTGTTGTTTCTTCGGAACAGAAATGACGGACGAAAACGCGTGGATAGTTTCGAAAAGTGTCGTCGAGACGTCGAGTGTCGCGAGAACGTGTTGAGAGGAAAATAGTAAAAAACGATCGATAACGAGTGAACGAAAGATTTTGTATTGTCGAACTTGTGAAAACTTGTTTTGGTTTTTTGGCTGTTTAAAAAAAAATTAATTTCCGAGGGTGAAGTGTGTCGCGCGGGTGTATTTTTGTGTTTTGAACAAAAAAAGTAAGAAAGAAGAAGAAGAAGAAGAAGAAGAAGAAGAAGAAGAAGAAGAAGAAACGAAATTGCAAGATATCGAGGAGAACCGATAGAGACTTCGAAGTAAAGGAGAAAGGGGAAGCCGAGAAGGAACCGGAAGTCATCGGGCTTTCTCCGTCTCTCTCCCTCTCTCTGCCTCTCTCTGCGTGGAAAGAGGAGATTCCCGGTAGTGGGAGGCCTCGATGAGGGCCGATATCGAGGCGGGAGCGAGCGATAGGCGTCGCTGGCGTCCCCCGTCCCTCGTTACCTCGTGCGACGCACATTTTCAGGGACAGGGACGCTTAGCCACGAATATACGTGTCCGTTCGTCGACGTCAACGTTTTCACGCAAATATCGTGACAATTGAAACAAAACGAAAGCAAAACAACAACAAAGAAACTTGATATCATCGATTTACTTCGATCCGATCGATCGATCGATCGATCGATTTTTCGTATACGCCCAATTGATTTTTTGTTCATCGAATTGCGACGAGAAAAGACGAAAGTAAGAGAGTAATAAACGATCTCGCTATAAAGAACGCGCGATAAAGAAAATCCCTTCGGGGTAAGACAATAATCGTTGAAAAAAGAAAACAAGAAGAAGCAAATAAATTTAAAAAGAAAAAACAACGATAAACAGGAAGAACACCAACGATGTTCGACTAACCGCAGGATCAAGATCCTCTCAAGGACTTTAAAGGACGACGTTGTCGTGCAGTGTTTACAAACATTTCTAGGAAGCCCCGCGGGAGGAACGGGGTTGAAGGGGGCGGCGGAAGAGGGGGGGGGGGAGGGGAGGGGGGTGCTGGGTTAGGATATATATATCGAGCGTCGTTTCGCCCAGGGAGGTCCTTACGACGTGGATCGAGTTTCCTGTTCGCGAATTTTCGAGTGCCGTTCACATCCGTAATCAAGATCCGTTTTTATCTTGTTTGCAGATTGTCTTCTGATTATTTTTTTTTTTTTCATTATATTTTTGTTTCCCCAACTCGATCAAAAAAACATGTCGTTCTCTCGTTATCGGGGTGATCATCGATTTTCTCACTGTGACTCCGTATAGGATTTTTCGCGATTGGAACTGTGAACATCGAGGTAAGGGTAATTACATTGGAGTATGCTGAGAAATAATTAAATGGATTGAGACTGAAGCTTCATATTAATAATTATAAATTGAAACGAGAATGATATGTATATATATGTATATATGTATATACGTATATTTATGGTACGCTTTATAACCAACGCTGCGATTAATCCGAGGATAACAATATTTAGGATTAACACGAATATAATATTAGTTATGTACGATTATAAATGTGAATACGTTAAGTTTCAATCTTTTTTTTTGCTGAATTGCATTTAAAAACAAAGAAAAAAGAAAATTCACCCGCTTATTGGCTGGCACTAACGAGGAGTAATAAATAATTCACTATGCGAAATAATAACGAGCTTTCATTTTCTGTCACGACCCTGTTTAACGTACGTACCTAATTCCGTTTTTTTTTTTAATTCCTTCATTCGCTTGTCGCTCTCTCGCACTCGACGAGGAAAATAAAATGATTTTATTTGATTCGACGTAACGCAATATTTATTCGTACGTGTACGAATATCGATTCTTTACGATTTATTGAAAATATCGAAATTCAATAAATCCAACTTTTTATCGTATTTTTATTTTCAATTTTTCTTTTCTTCTTTATTTTTGTGTATTTTTTGCGTCGTGAAACGGCTGATGTCTCGATGCGTAAATGAAGAAAATAAAAATGTAACGATAAAGTTCGCACGCGTATCTACGGTCCATTTGATCGACGCCGTGCCAATGCCGGACAATTTTCCTACGTACGCTACGGGGTACCTACGCTCTCGCGTTTTGTGTACCGTATAACGATCGATAGAACAAAGTGAACGCACACGTACATAACGGCGTATGGGTAAAACGGACGTGGTGGCGTAGTCAAAAGCAAGCCGAGAGTGCGGCACGGCACTCGTACGCACACGATCGCGCAAACTGCGAGTCGTGTCCACTCTGCGCTGCGAGCGCTCGAGTATCCTGGAAAAAGGGAGAAAACATGGCCACCTTCGTACCCTCTATTCGTTTCATCACTCAAAATATCCTCTTAATATCCTCCCGTAGAGGCCGTAGAGAGTAGACTGTCGTTCGAAAATCGCGACAATCGACCCGCAACGAATAACCCGTAAATAAGGGACTTAAGTCAAGGGGTCTTCGTTATTTTTGAACTTTATAACGCAATATCGAAAAGTTTAGAAAAATTCTAAATTTGAATTTATGTCAAAAATTCTGACGATTATTTTGGGAAAAATGGGAAGAGAATTGAGTCGGCGAAATAATTTTATTATTGTGGAGAATATTCGAAGTGAAAATCATCCCCTTGGCTCAAGAAGAACCGGTAATTGTGCGTCTGTAAGCCTGAAACAAACAAAAAATATATATAATTTCCAGATCTGGGCCTTGTCGTGAATTTGTCGCTTCTAGTTTCTCACTGTCCAGCTGCGAAGACGTTTCATGGGAACCCAAGACGGCTTTCTCCTCATCTAGACACACCTAGCCGCGACGGCTATCGAAATCGTCGGGGGTCCGCCAGACGTACCATTGCGGGGCCTTAGAAGATAAAAACGAAAGCGAAAAAATCTTTTTGCAACTATCGCAAGGGTCTTTGAAGACGTGTACTTAGTCTCAGTTTTTTGCGTTATAACATTGCCACAAGAGGAGATTCCTGACGCGGGGCCCTGCGTCCGAAAAGAAGACGCGTTTCATCCCCTCATCTTTCCTTTCACTCTTTCACACAACGTGGAGAGTAACATCCCCAAGCTCGTTTCGCCCCTCGAATTAATTCCTCGTACTTCACCCCTCGCACTGTCGGTATTCCCTCGGGGGGCCCAAAAAAGATTTGACAACCTACCTGAATGATCCGACGATGATTGGAAGACCGGAAAGGGTGGGGGCCCTACGATCCCATTTTCCCGAACCATTTAGTCGCTCGTTGCGGACAACGAAAGGATACTCGGGTCACAATGAGTCTGGAAACAAAAAAAGCGTACTCGTAACGAGAGATAAAATTTTTTGGGCCTGAATCGCAATACGGCCCTCGCAACGTCCCCCCTTCGCCGTCGAGCATGGACTTTAGGGCTCGTCCCTCGCACGCGGTCGAGCTCCGCAA
The DNA here is from genome assembly GCA_964017225.1 of Netelia inedita. Lineage (NCBI taxonomy): Eukaryota > Metazoa > Arthropoda > Insecta > Hymenoptera > Ichneumonidae > Netelia > Netelia inedita. The sequence goes on from OZ024923.1 coordinate 5,274,048, forward strand.
CATACACGCGGTCACCCCACTCTTTGGCCACTCCGTAGGCCCACTCCGTAGACCGTCCCGACCACGTGAGGCCCCGCGAGCCCGTGTATCGTTCTCTCGCTCGCGTACGAGGGGCCCCTGGCTGCACGGACACGGGTCAGTTTTCGACGGGCGCGCAGCGTACTAAGATGCTACGCACAAAATTACACTCGTACGAGGTCAAATACAAAAAGGCGATTGACATCGTGAACGCGAGGGTGGGAGCTTTGATTTTCTTCGTATTAATGGGCCTCATGGCAATTTTGGCACAGTGATTCGAGTTTTAGCAGTGACAATGACCGCGTGATGGATAATTCGTGGAGGATCGGTAGGCAATTCTTCACTTTATTGACTTTAATTATAAACTGAATTTATAAGTTTTTTCGATTCTTTTTATTTTGTTTTTTATTAAACTACAATCTTCGACGTCCGGCCATAACTGTCTAAAAGGGAAAATTCATCCTGAATTCACGGCTGTCAAACCTGGTGCGACGACCACTGCTCGAATTTAATAATTTTTCTTTTTTCTTTTTTCGGTGAATATTCTTCTTTCTTTTTTATTTTTATTCGTTTTCGCGAATTTTAATTCCAAGCAACGAAAGAAAACAAGACTATCGCTGTTATACGCTGTTTATGAATATACATACTTTGATCAATGTTTGATGCGAACACGATTGGTCGCGACCAGATTCAATCTCGACCCCTCACCCACTCTTCGCGTCCAGCCACTACCCCCCTCCCCCGCGCCCCCCTTTCACGCTCGCTTCAACCAAGCTCGACGCCCCCTCTACCATTCGTTTTGCCGAACCTACCCCTACAAACTACCCAACCCTCCCCTTCCTATACAACCTCCCACCCCCAAGCCCCACCTCACCCCTCATCCCCATCACCCCATAGATCGGAATAATTAATTGCAAGCAGGCGTGGGCTCTGCGCGCATTTTCGTCAAAGTGCCGCTGAACTCGTACCGATTTTACATTTCGCGAAATGGAAAACCAAATTAGCTAATTTCACCGATTTTATCCTACATTTTCGGCACCCTTTCTACATGTTTTAATAGGTCGCCGGAGGGCGGGTTGTTTATGAGATAATCCACGTTTGGTTTGCAATTTTTGGGTTTATTTTACAAACCGCGAACAGCTTCATCGGGATTTAACGAAAAAAATTCAGTCTCCACGGAATAATTTATCGTTTTCGGATCGAAAAAGAGGGGGGGGGGGTTGAGAAAGGAAAGGGTTATAAGATTTGAAGGGGTTTTGTTTATGTAACAACGGTGCATAGGCTCGACTCGAGGTCGTCCCCGAATGATCAGAGAAAGTGGCTCGGAACGTGACGCGAAATATCGAAAGGGTCTTCTCGTTCTTTTTTTGCTTCTTCTTCTTCTTCGCGAAACCCACCCTCTTTACGAATCTTCAACCCCCCCGTTGGCCTCGGCTGTCGCTTCTTCTCTCGTTCTTTATGTACGTCTTTGGGGCGAAGGGAGCGTGAGTTTTGACGGAAGAGGCAAGCAAGGGGTTACACCACGAGCGAACTTCCTCCTGTGCGCGCCACCCCTTGAAAATAAGGGTTGAAAGACGAGACAAGCTCTTGGGTCGTGAAAGAGAGAAAGAGCGAGAGAGGGGTGGATCGCTCTCGTTTTTCTTCTACTCTCGCCTCTCTATCTCACAAGGAGGAACGCAACGGACGAAGAACTGAAAAATTTTCTCGCTCCGACCTCTTTATCTCTCGCAGCGAAAAGGGGGCTGGCAAGCAGAACGAGACGAAAAAAAGGGGCGGTAGGTACGAAGGACAGATCTCGCCCGGGAGAAACGCGGAGCGAGAAAAAATAATTACTCTCGGTGAGACCGCGAAACGACATCGGTGAACCGAGAGGGGCGAATGAAAAAATAAATTGGACAAATACTTTTTCTGATATTTGCACAAACGTTTTCGAACGAACGAAATAAATTTTCGCGTTATTAACAAAATTCTACGATGTGAATGTTTTGTCAAATTAAAAAGAAAAAGAATAAAAAAAGTACAACATTGCGGATTTACGACGAAGAAATTAAATATTGTTAAGGTATAAAACGAAAATAAGTTTAGCCTACGGTTTTCCTTCGATTCCTATAGTCACGGGGTACAAGTACCTACAGACGCAGATCAATCGACAGATTCAATCGGGGCTAGGCATCACCACCACCACCAGCACCGGAAATCAATTCCCGGAAATTAAGTCTACGAATTTTTTTTTTACCCACTTCCTATATAGCTCTGCTCTTTTGCCGTCTCGGATTTTTTCCCGCCTCTCTCCCCCGTCCGTAATCTCGACCGCAACGAGATTACGGAAGAGGCGTGAATTTTGAGGCGATAAAAGAGAAAAAAAGACGATTAACCGGAAAAAATCGCGGCTCGACAAAATTTTCGGGTCGGGGAGAAATATTGAAAAACGTACAAACGACGAAACGCAGTGAAAACGAAGTGTGATTTCATCGTTGGACAAAACGTTGAAAGAAATTAATCCGGACTGAAAAAAAATAAAGGGTTGAAAATTGAAACGCGAAAGGTAACGATACAAAAAAAAAAGAAAAAAAAGATCCAAGTTCACCCAGGTATGCAATGTTAGGGGTAGGGGTGAGGAGAGGAGGGGGGTGGAAAAACGAAAATAGAGAGCCCTTACGCTCGACCAGCCCAATCTGCGTTTATTGATCAAAACGATCGAATCGCCCTGTCGAGTGGGTCGAGGGTGATGTACGAGGGATGGTGTTCGAGTCCGGGGGTTGGTCGAGGGGTTGGGGGTGTGCTCCAGGCTGACGGCAGATAGCGTAAAAATGGAGGGTGAAAAATGTTTCGTTCCCGATGCCCGTTGGACGAGGAAAAAGGGTTCAAGAACCCCTTCTCGGCACAAACACACGCATACACCCCCACCCCCCACTCGCGCACATATACACAGACCATCTCAGTTTAGCAACCCTTTTGCTTTTTCTTCGCTTCTTGTCTGTTCTGACAGCACCCTCCGGTACTTTTTCCGACTGTCCATAGATTTCTTTGTCTTCCTTCCACCATCTCTTGGGACTATTTTGAAATTTTACATTTTCTCGAAACCCCCTGCGGGTTTTGGCACGTCGAAGCTTTTAGAACGTCCATTAGCCGTTCCATGACTCCTGGGAATAATTACAGCTCATTTTTTCTTCCGCATTAAACACAATTTTTCATTTCTATTTATTATTTTATATATATTTTATTAAATAATTCGCGAAACATCGTTATTTTGGACGACGAAAAAAAATTTTTTTTCTTTTTTATTCACCATTTTGCATGTTTAAAAAACGATACGATATTGTTTCCGTCATTTTGAGGAAAAATACCGAAACGAGGATACTCGACAGATTCGAAATAGAACAATCGTAAGACGGATCGTTTCTTTTCTCTCTCTCTCTCTTTTTTTTCTTTTTTCTCAAGAATAGAAAATCGTCGATGCACAAATGTTAATTTGGTGCCAAGTTTTTCGTACGCGAGCTAGAAGAATTTCACGAGGCGAAAGCCGAGCGTCATAGACGCCGCGGGATAAGGACGAAGTCTTCGCGAGCGAGAAAGTCTAATTTTACAAATTTTCACATTCCAAGTAATTCAAGGCTGGATAGAAGTGCGATCGGTGTGCGGTTCGGCGGATTTTGCGGTGCGAGAAGGTGGCGGCCGAGGGGCGAGGAGGTATGAACCCGAACGCCGTGTTAAAACAAACATTTTTGCGCTTCGGCTTCTCCGTATATATCCGACATGCGGGATATACTTTTCCGTTGGCGAAATGCACAAATGCATTGGCCGGCGAACGGTATAGTTGCGTAACACTCGAGAATAGATTCTAGAACGGCGAAACTTTTCTGCGGCATTAAAAGAGCCGGCGTCTCGAACGCACAACCAAAAATAGCACCGAACCTTGATTCACTAGAAGAAGGAAAAAAAAGAAAAGAAAAAAAAACAGCAAACACGAGGAAAATCTTCGAAAATGGATGAAAAATAAAGTTTGACTACGGATTTTTTGTACTTTTTTTTTGCGATGATTTTTTTGGAGTTTTTTTTTGCCTATTTTCGAACGGGAAAAAATTGTTTCGCCATAATCGATGAAAAAAATGTTGGATTTGTGGCGTGAAAGGGCGCGAGGCGCAGTGTGTCGGTCCATGCCAAATATAAATTCGTGTGTTGTCCCGTTGCTTGCGCAACGCTCTAGCAATAGCATTTCAAAATGGTGGATTTTTTGGATCGGCCGCTAAACAGAGTCACCCGGCTTCGAAATTAATACGGCCCATTCGAGCCAAATATAATGAATGTTAACGCAGACGTATACATGTGCGTGTGTATTTCTTTTTACGGATCATCATCGAACTCGGGACAGTGAAATAAAATACGAAAATTCGAGCTGATGTTACGGAAAATATTTCATTTATCAATTCGAAAACAAGAAAATATTTAAATATTTAAAAATAGTCATGAATATTTCAACTCGTTTGAATTAAATACGACGCCGATGGAACGAAATGAAAATATAAAAAGCAGACTCGTGGAAGAGAATCAAATTTAATGGAGCAAAAATAAGAATTTAACGATTTCGAAAAAAAACAATATTATTTTTGACAAATATTCGATAAAAAAATCGTGCCGAAGCTAAGAATATCGTCGAATATGTAAATAAGTTGGACAATAAAATTTAAAAAAAGAGAGAAAACAATGAAAGAGGGGTTGTATTTATATGGAAATTGAATCTGCGAATGAAACCGGAGAAGGACGAGTTTCGTCTGAAAAACCGTACCGATGCCCTGGATCCGATTAAAATCTAATTTTTCGCGGATACACTCTTAATTAAAACATTAAATTGATTGCGGGGTCGGACGGGAGGCTCTTCTTCAGTTTCGTTATAAGGAGGGAGACATCGCGGGAGACGAGAGGCGAAGAGAGAGAGAGAGAGTGAGAAAGAGGCGCGTCGAGGCGAGAGTTAAAATAAATGAAAATGAAATCAATTATAAAACTGTTTGAGGAGGCTGAATAGGCGTCGCCTGGCAAGCCAGGGAAAGAGGGTCCTCCGATGCAATTTCTCGTCGATAGGTGGACGTGTACCAAAACGCGAACGAACGAACGAACGACGCGAAAAACGGAGGTCGCGATCTTGAATTTTCCTTAATTAAAAATCCACAGACTTTGCTTTCAATTAAATAGGAAGTAGCCGGATAACGAGGTCGTCGCTATCGTCTCCGTTCTCCTGGACCTTCTCTCCCTTCCACCCCCTCCCCTCCTTCCATGGTCGAATTTTCTTCCTTCAATTTTCCATGTCTCAACGAAAGATACAAATATTTAATGACAAATATAAATATATAAATATATATTTATCAAATTTATCGATGAATAAATAATTATAAATATATAATTTTGTTTCTTAATCATGAAACAACGGAAAAAACAAAATATTTAAAGATCGTCGAGATGGCCGAAAATCTTGGGATTTATTATCCTCCTAAATCTCTCGGTAAAAACCATTCTCATTTCTTCCTCTCCCCCTCCTCCACTCTTAACGTTGAGTGCCACAGAGCCTCGAGGGACCATCGCGGAAAATCTTTTGTCCCTTTTCTCGCGTCTACTTTTCGCACTCTTAAAACTTTGCCAACGCCGAGGCCGCAGTCAGGAAATTTCATTATGAAGCCCCGAAAGGCAGCCGGGCGCGATGCAAGCCACAGGTCTTGCAAGGGCCGGAGACAAGACGCGAAGATAAGACGTCGCTTCTTTCGCTTTCTTGACTTTTCTCGGGAAAAGCGCAGTTCCACTAACGCAGATGATGCATGGCGACTTTCTTTTCTCTCTCTCTCTCTCTCTCTCTCTCTCTCTCTCTCTCTTCGAGATAAAGAGATATTACAAAGCGTTCGAGAATTACTAAGGGTCGAAATAGTGCCCCAGGCTCATTTTTCTGAACACGTGTATATTTTTTTTGTATTTTTTATTTTACATAATTTAATCGAATAAAGAATATACATTTTTTGCTTTCGTAATGAAAAAAACAATCTCATCTCTTGAAACTAGGTACACTTTTGGATCGAACCTCCGTCGATACTCACCCCTCCCCCTTTTCGTCATTATCGAGTCGTTTTCGAGAGTTTATTATTTATTTTACAATGTTTGGTTATTTGTTTTGATTCGACGCTTGTTCGGTTTTATTAAGATTGGCTTTGGATATATTGAGAGGGAGAGAGTGCAGAGCCCGCACCATCATATTCCGTTAATTACATATATATGTATGTTTATACATATCTATAGAGCGTTGGCCGAACAATCGATTGATTCTCTTTTCCCTCCTCTTCCTCCGTAATGATCATATTTACGAACGTCCGTCCAATGGACTGTAATCACTTGTTCCATGCACAAAATAGAATGAAGCTCGACTCAATGAGCATCACCGATGCGACCTCGAGCGAAAAGGGAAAACTCGTTGCTAGCGTACACGCGAAATAAAAAGTGACTGAATGTCAGAGAGGAGTGAAACCGCAAAAAAAAATGTATCTCTCCAATACGCAATGTTTACGAATTTTTTCATTTCGAAAAAAAACAACAACAACAACTGTATAAAACAACCCCTATTTCCAATATTACCAATATTTGTTTTAACGCACCAGCTAAAAATGAAAACAATTTTCTCTCCGTGAAACAACGAGCGACGAGACCATTATTTCAAAATTTAATTATAAAAATAAGGGGTCGCACAACGTTCCTCCCCTTTTAACCGAAGAGCGTACCGAGTGATCCATTTAACCCATATTTTCAACCTTCCATTTTTGTTTTACAACAACATCAACGTCGTTCCGAACGACGTAAAAGCAAAGTGGGCGTTCGCTCGCGATATATATAATAATAATGAGAATAATTGGAAAAAATATCAAAAATAATAATTAATAGTCAATACGAAAAAAAAAAATTCAAAGACCACTCGAACAACGCGACGCATCGAGTATCGTTTCGTATCGTGAAGTACCTACCTCGATGTAATAGCAACATATTACATTATGTTACACGTGTACGATACATATAGTTATATCAAAGATCGAGAATCACCTGAATGCCCAAGAGCTGACGTACGAACGCGATATTCTGGTTGTGACGGCAGCTGCTTCGATTTCGGATGGGAGTCCGGTGGATGGGCCTCCCCGCTTTCTCCTCACTCGCAACTTTCCTGCGTCCGTTCATCTTCGATCCGTGGGCCCTACCTAGCCCGTTCGGTCGGGTCACATCGCTGATCCCCCATATGTTATCTCGCATACGCGCATGCGCACACATACCCATACTCAGGCGCCTGCGCGCACACGCTCATACGCGCATGCGCGCACATACCCATACACAGGCGCCTGCGCGCACACGCTCATACGCGCATGCGCGTATACTCGCAGTCCCGCACACACTCACGCGCATGCGCGCGCGCGACCCGAATCACAAAGTGTTTGCACGAGGAACTCTAGGCTTCGGTCGGACATCTGGTTATGTGGCGAGGCCTCTCGACGACGCGGCAACGCGCACCGGCTTGTTACGTTGCTTTCGATGTCTTGCGAGAGGCTCAAGGCGAGCGAGGGCAAGTAGAGTACCCAATCCCCGATCCAACCCCTCCGACTCGAGTCAAAGTGCCCAAATTGTTGGTTCGCCTTCAGCTTTCGATCACGCGAAACCACCTCTCGACCCATGCGCGAATATATACACGCTGGGCCCGTACGTCCGTGTGGCCACCGAACAGCATGGTCTCTCGCTCGGCTCGATTTCACGAACGTTCTTTTTTTCCTTTTTTTCTCTCTTTTCGCTTCTCTTTTTTCCTTTTTTCTCGCTCTCGACGAGAGAGGATGGACAGTTACCGCTACCGCTGCTCTTTATATGCAACCGGGACGAAACTCCCACGTTCGGGGACAATTGAACGCTGGGCACAATGGGATCTTTTGGTCGTTGCATTCGTATGGATGATCACGCTATTCTGCTACTTGGTTGACAATTATACCGTCAAGGATAACCAGTGGCCCATTCCGGTAGAGAATTCGTGCTTTGATTTCGTAGCGCACATTCTTTTTTTTCACTTTTTCTTTTTTTTGGGAAGAACTCGCGTGTCGTTGAAATCGTTGACAGAGGGTCGTGCCACAATTCGAATGGGGCAAGCTCGATCCAACCGAGAATGATTAGGCATCCCACGTGGGAAAATTAATCGTGCTCGATAGAAATCGGAGTAAAAAAATAGCGTAATGTCGTAAAAAAAAGAAACTATCGCGCTAAAATCAAATTCATACAATTGACTCGAACGTTTCGAATTCCTTTTTTTATAAACGCTACACTTTATTCACTCATTCCCAAAGTGATACGGTCTCTTACGTAAAAACAAGAGAATATTAAAAAAAAATTAAACTCTCATCTCGAGGTTGGGAGGAGAGCAAGAATATTCTCAATTTTCACGGCTGAATTGGCTGCAGATTGCGGTTCGGAAAGAAACGAAGGAGAAAAAAAGAAAAGAAAAGACAAGCGAAAAAAGGAATAAAAATAATTCAACGGAAGGGAGGCAAACTTTCTTGGACTTCGTTTGGTCCGTACCGAGTGGAATTTTTGTTTTCATTCGATTAACACACGAAACCTCGTCGGTGAGAGGGAACTTCTGGCGCAGAGAGGGGGCCGCTTTTAGCAGAATAATTTTACATCTTTGCTCTCTCTCTCTCTCTCTCTCTCTCTCTCTCTCTGTCCCCCTCTCTCTCTTTCTCGCTCGTCCGACGAAGGTAAATTTTCATCGGATAGCGGAAACTAACAGGGACGATAGGGACCAGAGTTATTTTGATATAACCCTCTCTCGGTGGGAGAATCGATAACGGGACGATGGAAGATGTACGGAACGCGAAATCGCGTTGTCCGAGGACCCCTCGGGCTGGCCGGCTGATTGGGTTAGTAGTAGTTGGGTAAGGCTAGGCGTGTTCTATCCTACTGATGTGGTGGTTTCCTCGTCCTTGTGTCACACGCGCTTCGAATCGAGCGATACATGACACGGGCCAGTCATGCCACTGGGATTGGCTAAGCACACCAATGTTTTGTACCGATCACAAAAATATTGCAATTTTTGTTTTGTTCCAATTTCAATTATTCTGTCAAACTTATCGAAAATAATAATTTCATGTCGAATTTATCTTATGTTTATTCGATAACGACATTTTTTGTAAAAAAAAAACATAAATTCGAAAATTTGTTTAATTTGTACGATTCATTTTTCTTCTTTTAACCAAAGTATTTTATGCAAAAATAATTCTATTCGTTTACCTGCCGGATGTGACGTAAGGGGGTAGGGTACCCCCCCCCCCCCCTGAGAGCTTTGATATCTTGCGAGCAAACTGTCTGGAGAAGGAACGACGTGGTCGGTGAGACGATGGGATGTAATTTTTTTAGGAGATATTAATTCGATAAAGCGTACGTAATTGGCTCCCTACTGTAGCCGATCGGTTCTTTTGAAGTTTATTACAGAGCGGAACGAGACCTTTTAAAAATTATGACCGACATACGAAAGAGGGAGGGGGGGGGGGGGGGTTAGAACGCGTGGACCCCTAGGACTCGATGCACGGGGATGTTGCGGAGAAACAAACAACTCCTATCGAGACCCTGCGAGCATAACTCGATTTAGTTCGTGCCAAATAACAAAATGACTATAAAAAAAAATTATTTTTTTCATTCTTAAATTCTCTGCTCGTTCCGTGCAAAAATTCGTTCAGCGTCGAAGGTAATAAAAAGGGATGAATTCCTTTCACTTTCCTCTTTCCACTGTCCATCAGTCTGTCTATATTTTCGTTAATTCTCGGAGTCGGTAAGATTACTTTCCCATTTAGATTTTATCGTCCAGGAGTCTAAGGGCGCGAGTCGCTCGCGCGGCTTCTTCGTTTCCTCTTTCTATCGCCGCTGCCCCCTCCTCCAGCGAGGACCCGGCCATTTCGCGATTCCTTTGGTCGCTTTGTGACGCGAGGGAAAGGACCGAATGGTCCTCGTTGAAGGTTCTTTGTTTTTACTAATTACCCTAGGACGTTTTCGTGGCGACCCGTCTCAGCTCTCACTCCTGGTCCACCCCCGCGAAAATGTCACCATCTCCGAAGTCGAGCGAGCGAGTCTCTCTCCCGGTCATTAGGCGACTAGCCAAGAGGGTGTCACGAGGTGGGCGATGAGACACCACTGATTTTCTTAGGCCACTCGTCGCACCGGCTCAACTCACCGATCGTTCATTCAGGATTATGAAAGAGTTTTCCGACCATGGCGAGCAACTACACGAGTACCAACGTCCGCGTTACTACCCTCCAGGGCCAGATATAAGCAAGAAAAAAGAGGTCGAAGAGAGGTTAAAATTGTTAAATGAAAAAGCTGTGAGATTCGTCAACGGTTCGAAAACAAAATGGGATCTATAATACGTCCATGGTCGGATAATAAAAAAGACGAAGGGTTATTTCTGCGAAAAACTACCCTTAAGTGATTTTTCCACTTGAACGACTTTTTTGAAGTTAACGACCGAATCGCGTTCCAAAAATGATTTTGATGGAAGGTACATACTAACTGACGAAAAATAAATAGAATTTTCAATGTCGAAAGCACCCTTAACACAAATACCAATTAAAAAATTCCGTTGCTACTTATTTGATTTTTGTTTGATCTTTGAACGAATTAAGTTCTAAAGTATAATGAGTTAAAAATGCGTTTTTCTTTTTGCTCGCATAAACGATACAAATTTCATATTCGCGACAAATTTAATTCATCGTTCACGTCATCGTAATTCGAAGCTAAATCGCCACACAGATCGGACGCATCTGCCATGATGAACGAGCTGAAATTTTCGAAGGGGTCTGTCATAGACTCACGAGGCCAGGCACACCTTTCCCCCCCTCGCGGTTGGCCTACTACGACCCATACGAGGCCGATGATCGTCATAATCGCAATCATGATAATAATAAGAGATGGGACAGGGATCAAAAACTCACCCCATGTCCATCCCCGGGTCCGTGAATTCTCCGATGAAACGTCCTCGGATGTGCGCAGCTGCTGGAACGACCCAAAAAAACGAGAGTATTCACTAACCACCTATTGTTTTATCATAGCACCCTAAAATTGGTCGAACACCGAAGGAATGTTGGGTCTTGCGTGCGTTGCAACCCCTTAGCTACACTTAGAGATGGTCAACTTGATATCCCAATATTTATTAAAACAAAACCCTCTTTCACCCATTCCAATCCCATTTCCATCGTTTCGAACTTCGTAATGAACAAAATCATCAAAAATAAACTAAACGAAATTTCTTCCAGAGGTGATTCCAAGGTGACACGAGCCTCCTAAAAAACATCATGACGAAATTCCCGTACTCGTCGCGAAGCTGCGATTTTCAAAACAAGCTCGCGACGAATGTTGAAACAGTCGTGAATTTCGGCCACGGTCAACGATATGCAAATGAGCACCTTTTGAAAAACAGCACCCGGTTCCCCAGCGTTACCTTGGGAAGCAACCCCCTTTCCTCGCTCAATGTCATACGGACCCTGCCTACGTCGAAAACAAAAAATCCAGGTCAAACTCTCATCCGGTGTTACAGGAATTTTTCTTTTTTACGTCTGGATCGGTGCGGTGTCGGGACAGCGGGTCATTGCGAAGTATCGAAGGGCACACACGTAGACCTGAAATAACAAAAGGGGTCACCCCGTCGTTAGTGACGAGTTTCACGTGAGCGTCGGTAGAGAGAGAGAGAGAGAGAGAGAGAAGGAGAGAAGGAGAGAGATATAGAGAGCTCGAGGGTTAAGGGAGAGAGTCCAGAGCGACGAGATGAGGGACCACGGTGACTCGCGTTGAAGGGTAGCGGGGTAGGGGTGGGTGCCGGAGGAGTTGGGGTCGGGGGGGGGGGGGAGGAAGAGGGTGTGGACGCCATTCAGGACGTCGTGAACGCGTAACGGTCGGGCGCTGTTACCGCTGTTGGGGTCTCCAGTGTGCCAACCCTAAGACAATCGATACAATTACGAGAGAAACCAAAATGTTCGCCTCGTGGCGAAGTGAATAAGGGTTGCCTCATATCTCGAACGCGAGGAATCGTGACGAGAGACGCGTCGTGATGCTGCGACATACTTATTTTTTGTCTCTCGAATCTTCACAGCATCCTTTTTATACCGGAGACCATACCTTCGTGGGTTTCTACGACGTAGCGTTCGTACGAAAGAGGGTTCCAACCCTTGTTTGCTGTACGTGGCAGGTCAAAGTTATGTACGAGAAATTTTCTAATATGATGTTTTATCTATAAATAATCGTCGCTGAAAGTTAAGGGTTGTTTTATTTTATTTCTGCAACGGGATCGTGCGAGGAATGATATTTCGGTGTTTCGGACTGGAATCGTGGAAAAACTACTCCTAAAAAATAAGGAATAAAAGTGCGAGCGTATGGAAAAATTTGTCGATAAGAATTATACCTGGTCCAAGAATGGAGGGAAACAGAATTGAGTGATTCGGACAATCGAATATAACCGGCAGTGTACGACGAATCCCTTCGACGTCCAATCAACGAATATCCCGTCTGCCCAGAATCACCGAGGGTGTAATCTGACGCGGTGATATCGTCGAAATGTCGATTGCCTCGTTAAAGCCTTTGACCACGCATGGAATACCTACCCAACGATCTCGAGCAACCCCTAATACGTTCAATGACACTTGTTCCATCGTCCGGTAAAAAACCATCCCTATTTCTTCAATATTTGTACCCTCGAACTTGAATAAAAAATCGTCGTTATTTATATCCTGTCGATAAGTGAAAAACCCTCAAATTCGATCGTGGGCGAAAGAATTTGTCGAAAGTTCGTAGGTCGTTCCATTCAACCCCCAATCTCGAATATCCTACTGCCTCGACAACCCTTATCGATAACCATGTCCGATACACCGAATCCCGACGACCCAAGGACATCGAGAAATACTCGTACCATCTTGATTTCAATCGTACGAATGATGTACCAACGAACTACCCTCTCCCATTCTAGAAACATTTTCATGGCCAACCCCTATTCGCAACTCCTTATACCTCCAAAAAATAATTTTTTTTTTTTTTCAAATTAAAGAAAATTTATATTAATCAACGATCGATGACTCCCGATTATATTCCAATCGGAATCAACCCTTGGCGAGGCAAAGGGTCGATACGAAGTATTTCTGTTATTTCCGTCTCTACCTTGTATCGCGCGTTTCTCAGGCAAAGGATATAAGCTCAACGGCGAACCCAAACGGACATGACGATGTAACAACGTGGCGCGTTCGTAGCATTCGTACGTTCTGTTATATGCGATTCCGCTACATCTCGTACATAGTAATGTAGCGCGGTAACGGAGCCAGCGTCGACGTTCACAGATACAACGTGTCTCAGCGATATTGTAGAGGACGGAGCGAAGGAAAGGCTGTCCTGAGTGAGGGATGAAGGGGTGAGAGTGAGCGAGAGAGTTAGAGAGTGAGAGGGGGGTTAGGGGGTTCCGAAGGGAGAGGGAAGGAAGGAATCCAGGCGCAGAATTTCCCAGCAACGACAAAGCACGCCGCCCTTCTCGAGCCTGGAGGCGCGACGAGCGAGTTGTGGTCAGCGCTACGATTCGAAATACGAGGGCTGCCACGTCACCGAGTGCACTGCAACGGCAACCGACGGGCATAGGGGCCTACGATGATTGCGAACCTTCGATGATCACCACTGTACCCGGCGCGGTGCGGGTTCTCACTAAATCTCGTCCCTGCGCGACGTCCTATACTTTCTTACGATTTACAATATTTTTTTTCATGACATTTTCAAATAAATAAAAAAAAATAAAAATAAATATATTTAAAAAAAACAACGACCCACCCCTCGTCGAGGTATCGAGAAATTCGTGGAAAGCACGTGACTTTCTCCTAGTAAATACGTTCGTAAATTTGTCCCAACGTGTTATTTATATTTATTCTCATAACGATTTTACATTGAAAATATTTAAAAAAAATAACTACCCCTAGCCCTAGTGACAGGAAATTGGCGCGAGAGCGGGCTTTCGTAAAATTCGTCAAACCTTTTTATTCCCATTTTTTTCGTCGAGCGTGTAAAAAGAAAGCGCAAACCCTCCACCTCCCTCTTTCTAGTACAAACGGTTGCCACCTCGTCGCTTCGTCGATACGTCGAGCGAGAGAAAAAATGCATCGGTAAAAGGATCGCGAGGGCGAATGTGCGTGCGCGAAAGTATGTAAAAGCGTGGTAGAAAACGGGCGCTAGATGGTCGAGCCGTCCATGCTCCTGGTCTGCATCCTCGTGCACAGGCGCGCGCACACACACACAGGGGCAAACTTAAGCCTAAATGTAAACGGATCCATGACTGTACAGACGCACTAGCTTCGTATCACGTGAAATCCTTCGTGGCGTACACCCACGAATGCAATTTCCAACACACACACACCCACACACACATACACTCAAGTAAATAACGTTTGCTCGTGTGTCGAATGGTTCCATCTCGCTCGAACGATATTGCACATAGCCAGGGAAAGCCGGATCGTGCTGGTGCCAAGCACGCTCTTGCTCCATGTATATGTGTGTCTATATACACATGTGTGTATCGATGTAAGTGTATGTGTGTATTGGGGAAGCTTTTGAATTCGACGAGGTACGTATAGCGTACCAACCGGCCGAAGAGCGTCAGGACGATGCCGAGCGCGCTCCTCCCCGCTCGATCGGGGCAGTGGCCACTCAGCACGTTCGCATCATCGCTCGGACTCTCTCTCGGACCGTACGTTAAAGCGAGAGATACCGATATTGGGAACATTCGAGTGAGACGAAACTACTACGGATAGAGAGAACGAAGGGATGATAGGGGATGAACCTGGGTGAAAGGGACTACGAATGAGAGAGGGAGAGAGAGAGAGAGAGAGAGAGAGAGAACGTGAATGTCCAGGGGGAAAGCGCCACTAGCACGCACACACCCCCACACACACATACACATACGCAAGCGCGAGCGCGCGGACTCGCACTTACACATGCGCGCGCACACACGTAGAGAGAAACTCGTACATACACAGACAGACGGACAGACGCACACGTACACATGGACAGCAGCATGACCGGCCCGCGCGCGGTCCGAGAGGGTTGGTACGGGTTTGGATGGTTTTGGTGAGGTGGCCGCGAGGCGCGCGGTGTGTGGCCAGAGGCGAATGACGAGGTGAGGTGGGGACGCCCGGCACGGGGCAACGGCGCAGTTGCTACTGAGACACGGGGATGCTCGCAATGCCTCTATCTAAGGTTTATAAACCAAAATTTACGCGTTAATTCGTGCTATTTTGTTGTTTTTATTTACTTTTATTTTTTCATTAACTCTCAACGAAAGAGAGAAAAAAAATACGCGCGATCGAATTACAAAGAGAAGAAAGAGAGAGAGAGCGAGAGAGAGAGAGAGAGAGAGAGGGAGGATTTAAAACAAGAAGCTAAAAAATAAAATAAAACAACTAGTTCGCGTATAACATGGGGGTGCAATTAGACGAACGGGGGGAGAGAGAGAGGGGCGACGATAAGGGGTAGAAGGAGGAAAGATCATCGAGAAAGGCCTACGGCCGATTTCTGGATAAAGCTGAAGGACCCTCGAGGATCGAAGGCCGAGACGTTTTTCTTAAATTAATTTTTCGTTCCCTTCGTCGCATGGTTTGAACTCGTTCGTTCGCGAATCGTGTGAATCTACGTCGAGGTTATGGTTCGAATTGTGAAGTTTCGGCTCGTGTGAGAGACAACGAGGAAGGTTTAACGAAGGTTACGACGGTCGTGGTTCTTCGTGCGACGGTGAAAAACGCGAGAACGGGGATACTCGACTAACTCGCGTATGCGACGATCGCCCGATCGTTGCTAATTTCCTTCGTCTTAAAAAAACATTCAGACGGGGATTCGAGCGAACGCGTGTCCAAGAAGCTCGAAGAAACTTCGCGAACGGTTGCCCGTGGTTCTCGCGACGGAAAATCCGACGTTAAGGCGTCGCACGTGGTTCGCGAGGAGACGCTCAGCGTGGAAGAAAAGTTTCGAGAAAAGTGACGGCGGGAACTCGACGATGCCACGAGGAAGGCTCGCGTTAAGGGTAGTGCGGGAAGATGTAGGAAGGGGTGAGGTGGGGGCGGCGCGGGCTGAGTCGCGGGGGAGGGAGTAGAGAAGCACGAACGCGTCTTAGGTTGCCGCGAAGCAAAGGAGGTTCGCACGACTCGACGACGAACCGACGGGGGGACGCGCGCGCGAGACCGTGGAGAGATAGCATCGCGGGGGTTGGTGAGACGTTACCAACGTAAGGGGCGCGAGAGTGCAAGGGAGAAAGAGCGCGTGAGAGTGAGCGAGGGGGGGGGGGTAGAGTCGAAGTAAGGCTTTTGGTGGGAGACGACGTATCAAAGACGCTCATTCGTTCAGACGGTCACGTGGACCGTCCCTTCTTACCGGGCTTTTTCAAACGACACGCGGGACTTTCGAAACGAACGAGCGAGAGATCGCACGTTCCGTTACGAACGAAACCCGGAAGCCATGATCGTTTTCGCGACTCTCTTCATGGCGTGTCTGTCGTCATGAGTTTCGCATGATTTTTATGATTCGTCGTCGCGAGGATTGGATGATTCGATGATAATCATCGATGATTTTTTTTTGTTTTCGAATTTTTTTTTCGTTTTTTCGTCGATTTGAAAGCGATACTTTTAGGGGGTAGGACAGCAGGGGTGAAAGGAAGGATTTTCGGGAAATTTCGTATGGGCGTGGACGTTCCACGCGGTCGCTGACTCCAATGACTTTGAAGTCATCGAGGCTTTCGCGACTCGATAAAGGCGTAGATTCGTGACGATTTCGTTTTTAGTCGATTTCCTTTGACGACATGGTTTTTATTTGGTTTTTGTTTGAAAATTTTGATTCGATGGGTAGGATTTTAGTTTTGCGTTCGTGGATCACGATCACGCCTTCGATCCTTGTAACTACGTGGTCCGAGGGCAACTTTGTCGTGGAATATTCTCGATGACGATCCTTGGCCTTGACTAAAATTCACCGACCGACCGGTCGTACGGTTTCGGTACTTTATCTGTTTCAGACGCGTCGCACTGTGTTGTTATGTGTTACAATAGTAATTATTTCATTGAAAAATTAATTTCCACCGTTTGTAAAGGAACATTAACCAAAAAACCACAACAAAAAAGTAAAACCATAAACAAAATAAATAACAGTACCATACCATATAAACGCACACACAAATGAAATATCGAATTTTTGTCTGTGTAATAAAACAAAAAGTCTGATAAAAAAAGCAAACAAACAACTCAAATTCTCAAACATTTTAAACCACAAAAAACCAAAAAATCGATACGAAAACAAAAATAAAAACAAAACCAAAAACCAAAAAATCGCGCGCCAAATATCTTTATAATTGACCATCGTTGATTTGCCGGAACTTTTGTCTGATTTCGAAATTTTTTCAAAAACTAAAGAAAAAATCCAAAAAAACGAAAAAAAACGTTAAACGACGAGTGATAAGAAAATACTTAAAAACAAAGAAACAAAAAATCCAAAAAAAATCGAAGCCAAAAAGTGAGTGAGGAAAAAAGCGAGGACGAGCGAACGAAGGAAGAAACAAAATTATACACAAGAGCGAAAAATAGAAAAAAAACGAAAAAAAAGAAGAAAAGCATTGCCTTAGAAGAAAAAATACAAACCTACACGCACGGTCAAGGAACAAAGGGAGGAAACAACAAAGCTACAAACAAACAAAAAACTAACTCTTTAGACGAATAAAATTGTAAAGATATGACTAAAGTATATTTTTAACAAGTTTTGAGAAAAATCTTTAGATTTAAAAAAAAGCGGGTGGTAAATTTAACGAAAAAAAAGAAGTTACGAGAGAGGAATCCAAGAGGAAGAATACGGAAATCTCATCGAGGAAAAAAACAGAGGAAAAAAGGGAACTGGAGAAAATTCAAAAAAAGGAAGAAAAAAAAATCGATAAAATTCTTAATAACTAAAAATGTGATCTAAAAAAAGTCGTTGCTACCAAGAGAGCCTTATGTCCTTGTTTCAGTTAGTTCGGTTTAAAACGTAAGTACAACAACAACAAACAACAAAAAAATTACATTAACAATAAGAAACTCGACTGCATGGCATGTTGATCTAAAATCGATCGATGCGATTGATCCCTATATATTATATCGCCCAAAATGATTCGACCCGAAAATAAATGCTACTACCGATCCAATTACGTAAGCTTCGGTCATTATTTGCCATTGGGTGCGAAAATTCGCGTTCATGAATGTATAAAATCGTATTTTTCCCGTATCACTAAATATCCGATAAATCTCTCGTACCATCGCCTCTATGCAAAAAAAAACAAGTTTTACCCCCCTGGCCCCTCGGTGCCCCCTCGTTGCCACAGAATTCGAAAGCTTCGCGAGATATTCCGATTTCCGATAATCACCCATTAGGATTTTTGTTTTTTCAAAAGGACTGTCATATTCGACTGACGATGTATCGTTTCAGTCCCTCCTCCAACCCCTCATCAACAATATATATTTTATCAGTTGTATACAGCGCAACTGACGCATTTCCAAATTCTCAACGACTCGTTAATCACGTTTGGGATACTTCGATGATGACGATTCATGGCAACACCGAAAACCCGTAAAAGCATTTTCGTATTACCGTCATCAAACTCCCCATCGGACGACCCCCTTTTCGGGCTCTCTTAATGGATCATTAAAAATCCATGAATTCTATGTATAATTCCGTAAACAGGGAATCTTCCTCATTTTGCATATAAGCATCGACGTGAATAAATTTCTCATGAATATTCCGAAACGAAACCCCTGCAACCCCGAACTACCCCCCGCCCCCACCCCTTCAGTTCGACTGCACCCCAACCACCCCTTGAGCTATTTCACCATACGCATCGACGCCATGAATAAAGCGAACGAGACTTTCCTCTCATGGCGCCCGAATGCGTTGGTGGACCCCCACAAACGATGAACAACGCAGCGACGCGATGACGATGATTCCCCACCATTTTGAAATTCGAGGCCCCCTGTATTGATCCCCTCGAAACACCGGACCGTCGAGTTTCTCTACGGCCACTCTCACTTCGCGCGTGTATGCATAGGTATATATATACGTACATAGATACATGCACACACTCGTTTCGCAATTATACTCGAAAATATATATGGCAGAGGCAAAATCATTCGGGAACTCGGAATAACGGAACCGTGGTAGGGGTAGAATGATTGCGTTTCGGTACAAACGTATACCTGTATAAAGTGGATACGTGTATGTTGTATATACGTTTATATTTGCGGATATTGCAAAAAGGGAGCGCTGTTCAGTCGCTGGAACGGAAGAGAGAAACCCGATTTCGCAGACATTTTGAGATTGTCGGATTTCACCGCAGATGGCGTTAATGTTTTACCATGTTTTGCTAAACGTTGCATCGTTTGTCTCATTATATTTCTTAACAAAATTTGAAATTTTGGCGGGGTTCGATTCTTTCATAAAAGTAGACGGGCAGGGGGGAGAAAATATCGACGTAATATGAGGATAGATAGGGAGAGGGATGAATTTTCAAAAAATTTCATGAATGTACACGAGGTTAGGTTGAAACGTAGAGACCCCATGGCGCGTTATATTCTTCGGTTGGCAATGGCAACAACGCCCTGGTGACGATGCTATCGGTCTCGATCGTTGAAAATTTTTGCAACGATGACTTTCACCCTCCCACCTAGAAGCCCGGCGAGCGCTCTTGCGGAAGCTACAAAATGATGACGGTGGTGGTGGTAGTGGACGAACGAAGTTGATGGTGTTGGGGAGGAGTGGATGCGAATATATTCAGCCTCAAGCCCGATAGAGAGAGGGAGAGCGATATATATATATATATCGAAACCATCCCTAGTCACTTGGACGAGGGCGCGATGTTTTGGTGCTTTGCACCGTTTCTTTCCATACGCGATCGGGTCTCGTATACCTACGTTGGTGTGCGCGTCGATGACGATGATGCTGGTAGCGCGCATGCAGAGAATTGTGCAAGCCTCCATTCGTGTACGAGTATACGTGCGAGAGAAGAGCGAACACATTTTTGGAGGGAGAGGCTGGACGTCGGTAGTCGAGAGAGAGAGAGAGCGTGAGGGAGGAGGGGATAGAGGAATAGCACAAAGGGGGTTGTGCAGAGTCATGAACAAGGGGTGCATCGGGTTGGGCCTGCGGGGGCCACGAGGAACGAAGGGAGTGGTGAGAGGCAAGGAAGAGAGAGAGAGAGAGAGAGAGAGAGGCATCGCACACACCAAGGGGGTAGTTTTCGAGATAGAGCGAGCGAGAGAGAGAGGGTGGTAGAGGGGTCCGATGGCGAACCGCACCAGCCAGGGTGCAACACGCGGCAACGCAAAGGCTGCCCTGGACTTTTATTTTCCGCACACCACGCGTATTGATCCCGGAGTCATTCAAAATGGCGGCCGTGCCGAGTCAGCCAATGACTGCCTGAATCGATGACTGCAGCATGGAGAGCCTCCCTCTTGCACCGCTGCCACCACCACTACCACCACCACCGACGACAACACCACCACCACACCCCCGGTCACCGTGAGAGACTGGACGATGCGAACAGGACGGGGCGGGGGGCCAATGGGAGAACGCCAGTTCCCTCCGAACTATATAATGCGTTCTCAACACACTCGGGCTTCCAGGCTCGCGTTCACTCTAGACTCGGCTCCGACACACTCTACCACCCCCTCCCCCTTCGCCCTGTGCAAAATTCTCAACACGCACATAACCTCAACGATGTATATTCCGCAACGCGGGATGCATCCTCCATTCTCTCTCTCTCTCTCTCTCTCTCACTCTCTTACTGTCTCTATCTCTATGCAGGCACATATATCACGAAAGAGGATGGAGATAGCGAACGTGCCCGGTGTGGACACCTTACGAACACAGATAGAAATAGATACCACGATACGGAGAGAGCGAATCCAGACCTAGACCATAATCATCATGATGCTCTCGGCGCGTATACGTATACGAGCGGCTACTTTCGTACGATCGCGGTCCTTGAACATACACACACACACCTACCTACCTTGTACTATCGTTACATTCGAGGCATGAGCGTGTGCTTTCGTTTCGTCGTACACACGAGTCTCGATCATGTAGATGCACTTTCCGAAGATATCCCTTGTCCCCGCGAGCCAACTCGCTCTCGTCACTCTTGCATCCCTTGCAACCCTCCCTCGCCCCTCCGTAAAGCCTCACACCTAACCGTCTTTGCGTATAGACCGATTCGGTATGAAGAGAGAGAGAGAGAGAGAGTTTCGGGGCTGTTCGATGCTGGTTGGATTCGAAGAGAGGGAGAAGAGCACGTCGATGACCCGGACGCCCGGATGATTCGGTTCGTTCGGCTGGGACGCGAGGCTATATAACCGGGGGGGGTAGTATAGCCGATAGGGGATGAAACCGGCCAGCCCATCGAGAGACAGAAAGAGACAGAAAGAGACAGATAAAGAAACAAAAAACCCGAATCATGAAAATAAAACAAAAAAGAGTATTCCACTCTTTCCACCAGTCGATGATGCCATACCCCCTCTCTACCACTCTCAATGCGCGTGCAACCTAACCCCCTGCGCTCCTCCATCATCGACTATATGGGGCAGTTTGCACACGCTGAAATTACCTCGTATTTTCTATCCTCCGATCTCCCTGGACCTTCTCATTCTCTCTCTTTCTGTCTCTCTCTTTCTCTCTCGTTGTATGCCCGTTGCAGCGAGTGTGAGCAACCCTCTGCAATCCCGAACTCGACGCAAACCCCTGGGACATTCCTCTCGATTCCCCGATGGGGAAAGTGGAAACCCTGCTGCCGCCTGCACCCCCCCCCCCCTCCCACTGCCCCTCTCACTCCTTCCTCTTCGGCGAACCCGCGTTATGTGCCCTCCCAATGGCAATGGCTATCGGCTGCACACTCGATGATTTAGCTCTCGATGGAATTGGCGAATTTCTCGTCGGCGTACCATCGAATGATTGCATTTTTCCCCCTCTTTTTTTGTTCTTTTTCGCTTCGTTTCATTTTGTTTTTCTTCCGTTTGCTTTTCTCTCTCTCTCTCTCGCTCTCTCTCCCACTCTGTTTTTCTGTTAATTCTTTTGTTTCGTTCGTTTTATCTCTTCGATACGCGTGTGTATGTGTTTTTTTCACGTTTGTTTATCGTTTCGTCGGGACGAACGTTGTTGTTATTTTCCCCGATTGTTTTCGTTGGCCTTTCTCGATTTTCTTTTTTTTTCTCATTATTTTCGCGTTCACGAAGTACCGTCGACATTTCACGTTACGATTCTTACATTTTTCATAAGTTCGATGGATGAAAAAAAATCTTTGTTATTGTCCTCTTTGATTTTTACCGAAAAACAAAAAAAAACATTCGCTGAATATTCGTTGAATATTTTTCTTTTATTTCTTTTCTCGTTTATTTTTTTTTTTTCACGAACTTCGCAATTTAGTTTATGAATTTTAACGAATTTGCAAACTTTCGAACGAGTAGCCGAATGACCGATGGAAAAACATTTGTTCGAGTGCGCCGATGAGGAGGAGGAGGAGAAGGGGAGGGGGTTTGTTGGATCAAGTCGCATCGAGGCTTCTGTAAACTTACATCCGCAAATATGTTCGTCCCGTGTGGACCGATTCACATCGATTATTCGTAACGACCTTCTCGCCAATGATCACAACGATTTTATTCGAATTTTCCAAACGTTCTCATCGCCCCCCCCCCCACCCTCCCCCACCCTGTCACCATCGACGCGCCTGTCAATCCTCCAGTCATTGAAAGAGAGACAGAGAGAGGGAGAGAGATAGAGGTTTACGCGTCGATTGTTTCTTTCGAAAATCATTGAACACGTTTGCCAGACGCCATTTCATTCGAAATTCTCTGTGGCTACGACATTTCGAGCCGTGACACGACACAATCCCGACTATTTCGACGAGAACTTTGTCACATGACTTCGGCCGATACGAATCGCGCGCGCACGCCAACTCGTATTTCAATTCACTTCGTCGCGGTACCAAATCGAATTACGCCAGTTGTCATTCTTTTTTCATGAAATACGATTCGTTTGATGACTACGAAATGGCTTTTGACCCTTTCGTCCTTCCGTTCGTCCCGCTTCGATCATGGACCATCTTTCGTCAACTCGTCGCGAACTTTCGAAACGAGTTTGAGGTCGTTATACAAATCGCGATCTTATAATTCAACGTCATCGAACCCTCGAGCTTGGCTGGATCTTCATTCTTTTTATTTTTATTTTGCTTTTCATAGGTTTTTTTTCGCGAATTTATTGAAAATTTTCTTCGTTCGCTTCGATTTTTTGAAATTGTGGCCATTTTTAATTTTTCGTAATGACGAATGGAATAAAAGAACAGATTAATTGAAACGAGTATAAAATTTAGAAAAATTACTGACTATACGGTTTACAATGTTCTATCAATTCTTTTATAGCGTCGTTTTGTCGAGTACGTTCGAGAAATTTTATAGTTTCAATAGCTGAACTGCGAGACGTTAAAGAATGCAAGTTTTCCGAGCTTGATAGAGGATCGCTGATAAGATCCGACAGTTTGCCCATAGAGATAATGAAAATAGCGAAGAGCGCGTAGATTAAAATAGACTCGTCATTTTGTACGGGCCAAAAGCATATATATATATATATATATGGATATCTATATATATGTACGGTAGCCTCGAGATTCAAGAGTCTCTAACGCACAAAGTGTCATCGCGTCGCTATCTTGGTCACCTTGATCCTGGATCCGAGAGTGAAGAGCGCGAGCGTCTTATCTTATCACGCACCACCGTACCACGACCGATTTTCTCTCGCATCGAATCTTTCGATTCCGCGAAAAATACGAAAAATCGGTACGAATGAAAAAAAAAGAAATTAAAAAAAAAACAAAAAGAAGAAAAAAAACTACAAATTGAAAATCGTAAAAAGAAATCGATGTTCCTAAATCCCCCGCGTCTATCCTTCTCGCTTTCGTCGATGACAAAAAAGAAAAAAATTGTCGCGCACTGAAAGTCAATAATGTGCACGGTTCTCTTACGCAATCGAATAATAAAATAATTCTAATATTGCATAATACTCGAGAGAGAGAAAAAAAGTTCTTTTCTAATCGAGTGGAAATTATTTTAACGATATTTACGATTAACGAGTTTCGAGCTCGCTTTTCGTTGTTATAACTTCACGAATTTCGTTTCGATCGACGTTGAAATTAATTTGTGAAAATTTTACAAAATTCACCTATGCGATTTTTTTTAAATTCATTTTCTTCTTTTTCTTTTTCTTCTTTTTTATTGAAGACGAAAACGTCGAGACACACGTGGCGAGCGATAAGAACGTTACGCCTTGGCGTTTTTCAGAGTGTCTTTATTCTTGTACCGTGCGATCGAGTGTGGTTCCACACTCTCGATTCTCACTACATTTATCTGTCTCACTCACTTCTATTCGTGTGTGCATATGTACTTAGATTGGCTTCTATTGACACACAGTGAGCCAGACCCGATGCGTATTGCAGTGCCGTGTGCGGTTGCAACTGTACAGTCGGGAAAAATTTGCAACGCGAGGTTTTGACGGGTGACATATTCTTTTTTCCTTATTTTTTTGTTGTTGCAAAATTGCACATTCGCTCCGAAACTCGCATAATTACGTTCGAATTCACTTCTATTTTTTAATAAATATTTCTCATTTTGTTAAAATCGAATATTTTTCATCTAATTCAATATTTGCGTTTCGTTAACGATTCGTCGATTTTTATTCATAAAAGATACAAATTCAAATTATCTCAGATAATATTTTTGATCGATTTCGGCTCGTTTTTCAATCCTATAATTTATTTTTCACGTTTCAACGAAAATTCGGATGGTTCTATTTCAGGAGAATCGTTTACAGCTCCATTGCACGTATTCGCGATCTTTCGATAAATAAAATTCGTGAAAACGGGAGGAAGCGTAGTAGTTGAAGAGAGGGAGAGAGAAAGAAATTGATTGAAAAGTCTATTTCGTCTGAATAAATGATATCGATCGATGGACGAAATATTGATACATCGAATCGTGATTCTGGCAACGAGTTCGTCGCGAGGAAAAATTTACTACGAATCGTCGTCTCGAGGGCTCGAACGTTTTCGACGTATCTCATGAATAATCACGATCGAATCGTCGATCGCGATTAAACATCGAAATGCTTTCAAGAGGCGTTGCGTATCGCTCGTTTAAATCGCGACGGTAAAAATTTCATAACGTAACACTTTTCTTACTCGTCTGTACTTTGCGGAGTCGTTTCAGCGAGGCTTTTTCTAGCTCAGGCAGTTTTTCTATTAAGCTTCATTTGTTTCTTTCATTGCGTAATGCGAGAGCGCGAGCCGGACGCGTCGCTCATTTCATCCTACTGCCGCTACAGCTCTCTGATGCATTACTGCGATATACATATATCGCGCACACTGTCCATTGTGTTGAAATTCTTTATCCGGAGTATTCTAAAAGGACCGTAATCTCTCTCACTCCCTACCTCTCTCTCACTATGTATAAATGGCAGATTCGTAATCAGCGAAAAAAAAATACTCGTAGAGAGTTTCAAACAGATTTTTAAAAAAATACATTTTTTTTTATATTTTGTTCGAACAATTCTTTAATTATTAAAATTAATGAAATTTTATCACTCGATTGAGCCGAGGTGTTATTTTTCATTTATGTAATTTGCACCGGTTCGAACTCCGAAATAATCTCGTTCGATTTTTTTCTCTACTTTTTTTCAGGTGTTTTTTATTTCAAGGTTGCATTGATGGTTTGCAAAATAGATAAATTTTTATTTTCTGTCGCATAAAATGACACCGTGAAAATTATTCTTGTTTTAATATTGCTTTTTGCATTAAAACAGAGAGTTTTTGTTAAAAATAATAAATCAACGAGAATGTTTTTAATTATAAAATTTGTTTCAATTACTAAACAAAAATAAAATATAAAAATGAGCAACGTCGAAGCGTCAGTTTGTTTTCGCGAGAGTCCAATAGAAAGTTACGAATACCTTGCAGAATTCGCCGCTAGGCGTCACCTCGCTCCGGGACAACCTTCTATCCGCAGTCTCGTAGGGGTTGATTTTAGCGAGGCGACTTCACAAGCTCAGCACTACACCCTTGGTGGCCAGAGCGCGGGCGCGCGCGATTCTCCCGGTTCAATCTCTCGTGCACGAAACATTGTATTCCTCACGGACAACTCGATATTTTCTCTCGTATCAAGAAAAAACCCCAAAAAATCGTTTCAACGTTGCACATGGACAAAATCCACCTTCACGAATGTCGAGTCCATCGATTCACAAAATAATCTCTCGATCGACGATAAACGTCGCCCCTCCTTTCGAGTGACAATATTTTTCTCAACCCTTTTTCTACCCAACTGGGCCTTACGTAAAAACAAAAAAAAAACACACACACAGAGCGAAAGAAAAAAAACCAAAGGCTTAACCCACCCCCGAGGCTACCGGACCGCATCCAAGACGGATGCCTTCCTATTTTTTACTCAAAGGGTCGGGTAGGTTTTATCAGCGGGGCCCGATCTGGCAGCAACCTGGTCCCCAACTCCTGTGAATTCACATCGGACAGTGGGCCCTACGTGCGTTCTTTATTGCCATTACACTTGCCGGTCAATTCATTCGCTTACGTATATCGCCATGGCCCTAAGTACGCGAAGGTGGGTGTTCCCAGCGAGGCCCACCGTCTCTCGAGAAAGGGCCTTGCGATGTAAGAGAGAGAGAGAGAGATCGAGTGTGAAAGAGAAGAAAAGGGAGCGAAAGTCCAGCTGCCGATCGGTCAGCTATCGCGAGGGCAAAACTCCGCGATCGGGATTCCGGATCTCGGCTGTCTCTCTCGATCGTTTTCTCCAAACGCCACGAGTCCCATTCCACCCACGATCAACGGGCCCCAACGGGCATCCATCCCCTCCACAACTAGCCATCACTCCGACTCGATTCTCACCTGTTTTTTTCGCAGGCATACCGTGACCGGTAAGATCTCTCCGTACACACCCGCGCACCTTTTTATCATTTGTAATTTAAAATAAGGGCCCCGCAAAAACTCCCGTGGAAAGAATACAAAAAAACATACACGTACACGTTTATTTCGTGAGCTAAGCGAGCCACCCGCGCTCGTTCCTCGGGCAATTTTGCTACCTCGTTGTACAAACCCGACCGGAAGTACGTACGTTTACCCTATTTACTCCCCGATCACGATTCGATCGGTTAGGACACCAGAGGAAATAAGAGTTTGGGTTTTTTCTCTTGCCCCCACCTTCCCTGCCCCTTCACGAGGAAGGAAACGAGGGACCCTAAAAGAGGTCACGTTAACTTTCTGACGTACATCCTACACAGTGGCAAGGTGGTACGATCGACCTGACTTCAAAGACGATAATGTTTTGTTCGTCGATGTTGTTTTTCTTTTATTTTTTTTCAACCCTTTTTGGAACGTACGCCTCACCCTCTTTGAGAAGGTAAATCCCGGTATCTCTGCTGTGGGATAGAGCTTATTAAAACGACGATAGATGTTTGCCCGTTAATCATGCGTTTCACCGCTGACTCGATTATATCCTTTGGATCGTTTGACCGGAAGAGAGGAAAAATCCGAGAGCAGCTGTTTTGCCACGTGGAGATGTGACAGACCGCGTGTATCGACACGCGAGATAGAAGTCGTAAGACTCGATAGAGGGTCGACGAAGAATATGTTCACATGACAACATTTTTTTTTTAGTTCTTCAGCGTGCTGGTTCATTTTTCATCCCCGTTGCGTTTCTCATCCCCTTGTAAAAAAGGAAAAAGTATAGGAATTTAAAAAAAATTCCCGAAAAAACCACCCCTCGACGACAAAACGTTTTATCCAACTAAAAAAATAGGAAACGAATAATTTCGCGTATTAGAAACAAAAAGGACGATAATCTCTCAAGTAGAACAACAAAAACGTGAAACGACACAAAACGCGTCTTGGAGTGTCCGCGACTTAAATCCTGTCTCTCGCTGGCTTAACAAAAAAAAACCTACCCCTTCTGCCCCCCCCCCCCGCCATTCCGTCAGGACACACGTGTCAGCCACGTGGAAAAAAGGACGAGTCGGAGAAGGAGAGCGATGAAAAAAAAGCGCGAGGTGGCGCGCTCGAGGGAGTAAAGCGTTTGGGGTGGGGGATTTTCGTCGCGCAGGGAAGGGTCGCCGGTAGGGAGTTTTCGTGAGCGAGGAGAGAAAAAGAGAGAGAGAGAGAGAGCGTCGAGAGTCGGAAGGAGGAAAAGGAGCGAGGGTAGAAGCCGAGGGAAGAAAGTTGGTGGGGATACGGAAGGGTGAAAAGGCTTCGGGCATCGCGAGGAAAGGCGGCGTGGGTCGAACGGAAATGTAGATAGATTTTAGAATCGTCCCAAGGTGGGAGCGAGCGAAGGGGTAAAGACGTTTCGGGGGGGAAGTGAGTGCGATGGTGGGGGCGAGAAGGCGGGGGTGGTTTCGAATTCGTACTGGGGGAAATAGAGCGACGTAGTGGGGCGATACCACCGGTTACGTTAGACGTTGCTGAGCCTCGAGCGAGGGTAGGAGAGAGTTTCATGGAGTCAAGAAGAGAGGGGTTGCTTCGCTCACCCCGATGGTTATATCCTCGATGGGTCCATTCGCACCAGCGGTAGGCTCCACGATTGCACAGCCACTGACCACTGGCTACTGTCCGGCTAATGCGATCACGTTGCTCGGATACCGCCAAGTACGATGACACTGATGTGCCGTCCTCTCGACGTGAAATGATGCGATCGAGGACGGATTTCAAACGGGAAATGCGAGGAACGATTAAACAAATGTCAATTTTTTGATTCGTTAATTTAAACATTTTTTCATCTGTTAATTATTTTTTCTTTTTATTAGCAATGTTAATTCGAAGAAACGAAAGGAGGTTCGAGGCGATCGATGACTTTAGTGGTGGGAATTAATTTGTATACAGGGGTGGAAGCTGAAGTTTTTGTTACGTTGGTGTCGATTTTTTCGATTGAGAATTTTTTTAGATTTTTTTCCAATCGATCGTCGATGATTGAAATGATAAAAGAGGTTAAGATTTATCTTGTATTTAGAGAGAGAGAAATAAAAAAGTGAGAGGGGGCAGTAGAGTTTCTGGGCGGGGGAACCCTTCGTCTTTCGTGCGTATCTCTCCCTCACATCGCGCTTAGTCACGCATGTGTGTCGATCGGGGCCACCTACACACACAAACGCGTATCACACGTTACGCAGCCATTTTTCTATCCCCTTTCACTTTTTTTTTCTCCCGCCCTCGTTCCATCGCCCTACTTCTTTTTTATTCTAACCTACTGTACACTACCGTAACACCCCCTTAGGCCTCGCTGTAAAACTCCGGCAGGGCCCCCTTCGTTCAAACTCCGTTGCCACACTCTTTCGTCCACCCGAAACAACTTTTTTCGCCAGTCGAAACTTAACATTCGTGAGAAGCGCACGGCTTAACGTACGGTTTTCTAGTCATTCGATATTTCGAACGGAAAATAAATTCGAACGAAAGAGAAAAGAAACACAATAATCGAATTACGCGAAATAGTGGGAACGAGAAAATATATTCTACGATCGATATTTATCGAGGTGCGGTTGGTTCAAATTTCGTTAACCCCCTCCCCCCTTGCCGTGTACAACGTGTCATAAGAAACATGAAAGAAATTTAATTTCCCTTCAAGACTCGTTGACCGGGTGAAAAAGTCAGTTTTTCTAAGTTCTTTCGTTCGTCCGAACGAACTTCGGAATAGTTTCTAATCATTTTCTGGAATCATGTGGAAAAAAATCATCGCGTGATAAAAAGAAAAGTCGTAAGAATCTAGGGGCAGCTCAAAGACCCCCCTTCGTCAACCCCCCCCCCCTCCTGCGAAAAATTTAATCGCGTTTTCCCACCCCGCGTAATTTCCACGCTCTTTCTCAATTTCCACCCTCCAACCCCTCGAGTGCTTCTTCCTCGGTATACAATACAGAAAATCGTGCGAAGCATCGTAGGACGATACTCGCTGTCATCCCCACTTTTTCCTTTTACGCGTGCATCCCCTTAGACATTCTCCTACGGTTGTATGCTCGGCGTCGGCGTCGGCAAGCGAAGCCCCCACTTTCCTCTCGTATACAAAAGAGAGAGAGAGAGCTGGAAGCAGCGCGCGCGGCTCGCCTCTTCGCGACGCTTTGCATCACTCGCCTTCAATCCCCCCTCGAAAGGGGATGGTGGGGAGGCCCACATGGCAAGCTACCACCAACGCGGTGTGCTTTTCGGTGAAAATAAGGAGCGAGAGAGACGCCGACTATGTAGAAACGAGATTGCGTGTACGTGCGCAGAAAGAGTGAAAGAGAGAGAGAGAGAGAGAGAGAAAGCAGATTGGGGTTGAAAAGCCCGAGGCTTCGGGTGTCCTCCAGGCTGCTGGCCACTGCTAGCGGTCCTCAGTTTTTACCCTTCCTCAGTGACGAAGGTGGACTCCGGTACCGGCCGACCGGGGTGGATTATTTTCCATCCCAAGTTGGAGGATGTACAAGCCCGGAGGAGGACCTCTCGTACCCTACGTATGGACGAAAGATACGTTATCAACGTCCACGATGGGACGAGAGATCCTCCTTTGGCCGTGTTGCACGAGCCCACTCGCGTTCTCGAGAACATCCTCCCTTAAACGTAAACCGGGTTAGGTACTCGGTTTTGGTAACCATCGACGTCGACGGGGTTGACCAAAGTCTCGGTAGTTTCGTCGCGAAACAAGCGTCCCGCGTACATCCACGATGAAAGTCCAACGGAGTGTGAATCGAAAAATTCGTTTCTTTCGGAAAGCAGCCCCTACGAGTAAGGGGCTGGAGGGAGGATGAGGAGGATAGGAACTTGAGGCAACGTCCCATCTACCCGAGGAGCCAAGGCGGGGTGGGTTTGGTTGGTCGCGACCAAAGAAGCACCGTAAGAGAGAGATACGTGGGGGGGCTAGGGTGGCGCGGAATCCCCCCAGCTCACCCCTAGAGTCGAGGGGTCGCGCGCGGTATATTGAGGGAGGGGGGCAAGGAAAGGGAAGGCGCCGTTCGAGGAGAGAGGAAAGGAATGGAACGGCAGTCGAGAGGAGACGCGCCGGCCAGAAATTTTGCGACCGCGCACCCACCTAAGACAACGCCCCTACCACCCTACCGACCGCGGCACACTCGCCGCCACCGCCACCGCCGCCGTCGACGTACATTCGAGGAGGGGGGAGTCTTTCTCACCGATGTTCCAGGGCCCAGAGGGTCGCGAGCGCGGGTGCGAGCGAGAAATCAAAACCCCCGGCACAGGCTCGACGACGACGACGCTGCGCACACACATTCTCCGTGCTTGCTTCTTTAAGGCAGCTTTCGCGCGCGCGACGGCGGTTGAGGGTGAGGTGGGTGAGGAGGGGGTTGCGAACACCAACGTCGCACGCTACCGTGCACTACGGTAGGGGTGGGCTCGGGGGGGGAAGGAGGGGGTGAGTTTACGGAGGGTGGCTTTGAGTCAGACGCACGCGGTCTGAGACGCTCCGCGCCACCACCGGCTTCACGGCGAAGGACTTAGAGCGACGACTCGCGATTTCCTCCTCGCGAGGCGACGATACTCTCTCTTCTGTGTGCCACCCCCGTCCGCCTCGAGGCCCCCCTCGCGGGATACGGAACGCAAGAGTCTCTCTCTCTCTCTCTCTCTCTTTCGGTCTCTCTCTCTCTCTCTCTCGCTCTTCCTTCACTCGGGCCGACGGAGAAACTCTAACCCCCGAACCCATCATAGCGGAGACGACGAGCCAGCCCGAAGCACACCAGTCAGTTCGCTTCCTCGAGCTCCGTCAAGGAGCTTGGCCTCGCTTGTCTCGACTCCTACGGAATCGCAATTCTGGAACCGGACTTTTCCTTATATCGTCGTCGTCGTCGTCGCGCGCGCGTGTGTCACCCACAAGGACTTCTTCGCAGAATCTCACTCGTCGACGAAGAGGTGAACGAGACTCACGCTTTACAACGACGTTTTGCATCGTTTGCGTTTCAACCCCCTCGTGACCAACACCCCCATACGAAATACGCAAACAGCACTTTTAGAGATCGAGGATCGTACGAATTATAAACGAAAAACAAAATTTACGCGTTCGACGAACTCGCTCGTGTCGAGACGGGGGAGAGAGATCAAACGGGCCGACAAGTTTGAAAGACGACTCGTGTTGTTTTGTAAAAAAAAAACAAAAACAAAAAACGTGTGTTGATGTTTTGTGACACGGGGGTTGAAAGTGAGATCGGTGATGTAACTAAGAGACAACGACCATCGACGTCACGGTGTTGAACGGTTTCGTACGAGACCACTGTTTTGGATTTACTACGGAAATCTGCAACGAACGACGTCAGGAACGTCACATCTTGGATTTTTCTTCCTCATTTCGGGGAATCACGAAAAATTGTTGGACACAAGATTTCGAGGAATCTGTTATTCAATCGTAAGATCGTCCTTGTCAGCGGTAAACCGATTCGCGGGAACTCACTTTCTCACCTCGCGGGCATCATACACGAAACGTTCTCGGGTTTCGAGAATATTTCGGAAAAGAGAATATTTGTTCGAGGGATTCGAGTGACACTCGGCTGGTTCGTCGTCGTCGTTCGAGGACCTCGGAACAAGCTGTCGTACAGGAATTTAAATCATCTTACGACATTGGAAAATTCGTACCAAGATTTTGTTTCAAACCTTGATGTCGATCGAGGGGAGGAAAATTGTCCGCGAGTGAGAATTTTTGGGGAGCGAAAATAATGAGGGTGGAAAAAAATATCTAAGGGTGGAAAAGTGAACGTGTCTCGACATCCTCGTGCGCTTTGCTGAGTGTGATAAAAAAGAATCCAAAATTTTCGTCGTTAAGTGAATTTCTCGAAGTGTGCCGGAATTCGCGATCATGTCAATTTCCTCATATACTTTTTAATCACCCCCCCCCCCCCCCCCCCAGATCGTCCTTCTCACTCTCATATTTTTTATCTCAAGATATTTCGTTTTGTCTTTTTCTTTTCTTTTTCGCTGATTTCAAGGTCGTCCCGGTTTTTCGGTGACGACCAACCACCGACTAGCGAGACTTGCACATTGCCCCACCACGGCACCTCGCCGTATACCACGTCGTACACCTCCACTGTCAGAATACATTGCCACTGCCTGTTTAACCGCTAGTAAAATTCAACCTCGCGTGCACGAATGTTTTTTTTCGAATCAGTCACATATTTGTTTTCTAACGTTCGGCGTCATTTGAATTTTGTTTCTACCAATATTTCATTATTCTGTCACAAGCTCACGAAACGCAAAATAAACCGAAATCACGCGATTGTGACAAGTGCCGGATTAAACGGATATTCGAAATTTTCGAAATTTCCAAAATCTTTGGAAATGTTTAACTGACTCGATCGCGAATTGAAAGATTGTCTATCGTTCGAGCTAAAAAAAGAATCGAAGTTCGATAGTTCAATGTCCCCAATATTTATCGACAGATCAAAAATTGAACAAATTCCAAAAAATTCGGTGACTCGATATTTGAAATAATTTTTTGTTTCATTGAAAAATCATGGTTTCTTAAATTTTTCGTTTCACATCACAAACATTTCT
Source organism: Netelia inedita (assembly GCA_964017225.1). NCBI lineage: Eukaryota > Metazoa > Arthropoda > Insecta > Hymenoptera > Ichneumonidae > Netelia > Netelia inedita. The sequence continues at coordinate 5,307,688 of OZ024923.1, forward strand.
TTATGTTTCATAGACCCTGAAAAATTCTGTAACAATAAAAAAAAATTATAACTATTTTAATAGTGAAATTTTTGACTATTCAACCCCCAAACAGTTACCCCTAATTTTTATTACAATATCGCGAAAGTCTGTCATGCACGTTGTCCAAGGGAATTAAAAGCAATGATTTTTCGGTCTCGCTTTTATTCTCGAAATGATAAAAATAATGTTCTTGTTCTTTTTTCCATCCCGAGTGTCTCGTGTCGTTCGTCCGATCGCTCGTCGAACGCGTCCAATTGACAGGTGCTCCAAACTCTTCGTGTTTTTTTTATCATTGTTTTCTTCTTTCGCTCCATTTCCACCCTTCGCGCGTTACATCCCTTTTTTTCCTTCAACCGCCCACTCTGATTCGTTAAGCGACGGTAGAGCCACCGACTTCCCGCCAGCGCTCTTTGCTTGATTTCCGCCTTTTTCTATTCGATCACTTGTTTCGAAGTCCCCCTTTCAACTACCCTCTCGCGTTACTTTCCTTCATTTTTTTCTTCCTCTTTTCCCTTCCATCCTCGTTCGCACATCGTTGCGCGCTTTTCGCGTCCCTTTGAGTGACGAGGGAGATACTTTTTTTTTCTACCCCTACCGTGAGTGCACAGTTGCGACGGCCAATGCGTATGAAAAATTCTCACACCCCCGCTCCATCTCCCTCTCGTGCGTCGCGCACCAGGAAATTATTGCCCGCGAGATACCGATGGACGGGAATTAAAAAAAAAAAAGAAAAAAATCGCCAATCTACAATATCGAGGAAAATAAATAAATGAACCCCCTTAGTCTCAAGTTACACTCTCGTTAATGAACCGAGATGAATTAAATCAAGCGATTCAAGTGCGGCGATTGGATTGTGCGTGTCCAAGAAAATATATTTTTTTTATTCAAAAACGTTTCAGTGAAAATTGCATGTGCGCGATAATTAGTTTTTGGTTTTCCATCCCTTCGAAAAGTGATCCTAGTTACAAAGTCTATTTTTTTCCTCCCCCGAGTCAAGGGTGTAAAATCACGTTCGAAAACGCGTCGAACCCGACGGACGAAATTTAATCCTACTTCCCGTTAAATATTTTCTTCTCTCACGAAAGTGTCGTGTGTCCGCGTTGTGATGTTTTTTTGTTCGTTTCGCGTTTTCTCCGATGAACGTGTAAAGCAAAAAATTAAAAGGAAAATAATTCGTGAAAATAACACGGCAAAGTCGTCGAGGTGTCGAGTGTTTGTAAAAAAATAAAGTTAAGAAAACTTTATTTAGCGACGCTTTTCCATACTCGGAGTTTTCTCACCCTCGTAATATAAGACGAGTGTTTTCAACCCTTTCGTTCACTTTCACCGCGCGCTCGAACAGTTCGACGCTCGTTTTTCTCCGATCGGGAGAATATTATTTTTATTCGGCTCACGGCTATGTGACGTCAAGGCAGGAAATGTCATTCGACGACCGAGAAGTTGCGACAAGTCGAACGTGGGGGAAGGACGAGGGTTGAAAAATAAAACGATCGAGAGTGACACGAGTCGCGTTTCGCAATATCCCGTTAACTCGTTTCGACAGTCCGAGTTTCCCCTGAAATGATGTCTTTACGTGCAACGAAGAATTCGCTTCGTCGAAAAATTTATCCCCTTAAATTCAAACTCACCCCCGTGTGTATTTGTCGCAAATCTTCGATCTATCGTTGACACGGTGAACAAAAATAAAGTCCCCCTAGGCGAATGTTTTTTCTCGAACGTCCTTCGTACCGTTTCACCGTTCGACGACCCTGAAACATCCCCTAAATCGGAAGTAGAAACGATTTACGATTAAATTTAAGAAGAAACGAAAATTCGGTTAAGATGACAAAAAAAAATGTTCAACTTTGGAATTGTGTCGTTTCAGCTTCGAGCGGGAGACGCGTTGCAGCGAGAGATTCCCGCGCAGGAGAGGAAGACTGGACAAAGCGGAAGAAGCAGAATAAGACGAGAGATAGAGCGGATTAAATAGAAGATTCGTGAGAGAGGAAGATAGCGCGAAAGAAGGAAACACGCGAGAGAAGCCACGCGAGGGATTTCAAGAAGAAGTGGAAGAAGCGAATAAAAAATTTACAAAAAAAAGAAGAAACAACATATTGAATGCGGAGTGGAAAGATTGATCGCGAAGTGATCTCGAGAACAGCGAAGGAAAGTCGAAGTGCGTCGATCGGTATCGGTGGAAAAGAATTGAATCGGGCCGAGGAAGAGAAGTAAGAGAACGCGATCGCGAGGTCGACCAGGACGAAGAAAACCGCGAGTGAAGCCAAGTTGGTGAGCGGAAGTGGAAGACGAAGAAGAACGAAAGAAAGAATGAGAGATCGAAGATCGTGAATACGAGATCCCGCACCGCATACATATATATTTCAGTGTGTTCAAAAAAAAAACGAGTGTACCTAAGTGCAATATTAATTAAACAGAAAAAAAAATCGTACTCTTAAAGAAGAAAGAAAAGAACATAAGGGCGTGGATTGAGAAAGAGTGAAAGAAAGAAGAGCACGAGAAGAAGAAGAAGAAGAAGAAGAAGAAGAAGAAGAAGGAGAAAAAAAACGACAGACGATAATAACGAGGGGAAGACCGAACGAGGAACTTCTTGAAGGGATAATTGATAAGAGTCTAAGACAGAGTCGCATTTTTTTCCAATTTCGAGGAGGAGTCGTCGACGGACTTATTGTGTAGTGTTGATAAAAAAGAAATAAAAAAGAGGAAGCGAAATGCGAAAATAAAAAATCTTAAATAAAAGAGAATACATACGGCTTGGTTCGCGCGCGAGGTTTACGAAGCAGCGAAGCTCACTCTCGACCAAGAAAAATTCTTAACGGCGAAGGATTAAATTGAATTTGAAACGACTCAGACGAGCAATCGCAAGACGTGATTCGCATGAAGACGTTACACCGATCGATTCTCACTCTCGTCCCGCTAAATAACGACACACGATTATCGATCATCGATAATAAACACACACACGCACACAACTGAGAGATTCGTAAATAAATCGTAAAACGAATGAACGTGGCAATTACCAACGTACAACGTTGATATCTCTCTCACGCACACGCGAACAACATAAACAACGCAAACAACAAACGGGGCTTATTAACTCAGGGCAAAACGGGACGAGCAGCTGGAGTCGAAGTAATAATAAAAAAAGAAAACAAATTTAAAAACTATAAACGAAATCATAATTAGTGCGAAGTCAAAAATACGTCTACGTGAGTCGACGAAGAGTAAGAAGGAGAAAATCGGAGAGAAAGAGAGCGAGAAGATAATAAAACAATAACGAAGGAGGAATAAAGCTTCGTACCTCCGTGTACACAAGTCGTGTCCGTGGACCTCCGTCTCGTTCACACCGTCCGGGCTGGGCAATCCTGAATTTTAACCTGAACTTAAGTGTAACGCTAGACGTTTAAGTAGTTAGAAGAGTGTGAAAGAGGAGAGAGCGAGAGAGAGAGAGACGCAGGAGAAGAATAAAATAGGTGAAGAAGAGATAATAGGCTGTCCTGACGCCGAGGGACACCCGTTAGCGCGCATATAACGTAATAAAAAATATATAAACAACACGCAAACACACACACACACACACTCACACACATTCACGAAGAAAAAAAATCCCAGAACATTCCCTACAACGAAAAAAGAAACAAAACCCAACCCTCCATCCCTAGCCCCATCCGCGTAAACGAAAAAGCCGAGAAACGTACTCGGTACCAAAGAAGGGGTTGATCCGCTAGATCCGTCGTTGTACTCTCTGCCCGAAGAGACAAAGACAGATTTGATGCACCAGAAAGACGACAAGGAGAAAAAGAATAATTGGAGGAGCATCGACGCGAGATCGTCGGGAAGTGGTATAAAGTGACGTACGAAAAACTAGGGTGGTTTGAATCATCGTAAGGTAGAGGTCCTAGGTGACGATAGGACGAATTAAGAAGGGCGCAACGACGACTAAAACGGTGCAGGAAGCAACGAGAAGGCAACGTAGGAAACGGCGAAGAAGACGAAGAAGAAGTGGCGAGGAGTCGAAGAAGACGAAGAAGACAGGTGGTGGAGAGGTGAGAGATCGCACAGTTGCAAGCACCTACGAGGGATAAGGACACCTTACGTGGATCGGAGAAGTACGAGCGAGCTAAGAACTCAAAAAGGAAATTTAGGGTTGAAAGAAGCAGAAGCTAGGATAGATAATACGCGTAAACCGCAGCAGTCAGCAACGAGAAAACAATAATACGACAACGGAAGAAGAAAGAATTCCTCGATAAAAACGAGGAAGCCAGGGTGGCTGCTGTTACATACGTAGGATCATCGTTGAGTAACGGCGGGGCCGCGTGTCGTGACGCGCCGCCGCTGCCGCTCCTCGACGACGAGCTGCTGCTGCAAATTAACGTGCAAAGGGGTGAGAAAAAGCGGGCAAGCTGCGCCGGAAGGGGGTAGCCCGGGCTTCGCGCGAAGGCCTCAAGATTTCGGACGCGACGGCGGCCCTGGACCTGCGCGCCCAGACAACACAAGTACCGCCGCCAGATTTTGGTGGTGGCCTGGTGGTGGAGCAACAGCATCACCACCACCAGCAGCATCAGCAACATACCCAGCAGCATCAGCAGCAGCAGGAAGAGGAACAACAGCAACAGCAGCAACAGCAACAACAGCAGCAGCAGCAACAACAGCAACAACAACAGCAGCAGCAACAGCAGCAGCAACAACAACAACAACAGCAGCAACAACATCAGCTGCAACAACAGCACCAACAACAGGAGCATCATCAGAACCAAAATCCAGAGGGTCAGCAGCAGCCCCGACCGCACCCGCTGCATCTGCATCATCATCCGCATCATCCACCGTTACCGCCAGGTGGCCCCAATACCCAACTTCACTCTGGCGATTCGGGGGGTGGGGTAGCTGGTGGTGGAGGTGGTGGTGGTGGCGGAGGAAGCGTCATAGGAAATCCAGTGACGGGAAGTGGTCAAGGTCCAGGGTCGAATGGCGCGAGTCCATTGACCTCGGAACAACAGCAGCAGCAACAACAACAACTGCATCATCATCATCAGCAACAGCTGCAGCAACAACAGGAGCAAGCAAGCGGTGTGATCGGTGGTGGGGGCTTGGCGAATTCGAACGAGGCCGTGAGAACGGCGGTGAGGATTCACGAGGACGAGGAAGACATCACGGAGAGGGAGGAAGAGGACGAAGAGGACGAGGAGCCGAGCTCGCCCGAGCCGGACCTCGAACCCGATACCGGGCCGATGGAGGTTCAAGCATCGGCCGTCTCCGCGGCCGCGGCTAATCTTCACGCTCTCCGTCAACACGTGTTCAAAATGTCCGACTACTGGCAACAACCCCAGCGTGGACCACCTCAACACTCACCCGGGCTCCAACAACACAACAGCCCGCTGACCAACGCGGTCGTCGCTGCCCAGCAACAGCAGCAACAACAACAGCAACAGCAACAACAACAACAGACGCAGCAGCAAGCTGCTCAGCCACAGCACAATCAGCAGACTTCCATGCACAGTCCGATCGGACAACAACAACAGGTTAACGCTGCGCAACAACAGCAACAACAACAACAGAATTCAAATACCGCGATGAGTCAGAACGTCGCGTCGCAAATGCAACAACATCAGCAGCAGCAACACGCGATGACGCTGACACAACAGAATTCGCACGGGCACCAGTCGTCACCAGCGCCGACGACGCCCTCGCCTCATCAACAGACGGATCATCAGGGTAGTATTAGCTCGAGCATGGCTCAGAGCCTTCACAGTCTTGCTCAGGTACAACAGTCCATGTCGCAAGCCTCGAGTCCGTCACTCGCCGTACAGGCGGCCCAGGCGGCTCAGGCCCTCAATCAGAATCTTGGACAGGCGCTTACCCAAGCTCTGACCCAGAACATGCAGCAAAACCTTGGACAAACGTTACAGCACAATCTCGCTCAGAGCCTAACGCCAAGCCTGTCGCCGCATCAACAACAACAGTTGCTCAATCAACCGCAAAATCTGAGCCAGGCTGGCGCCGCTCAGGCCGCTGCTTTGCAACAAAATCTTCAGAATCAAGCGCAGAATCTGTCACAGACGTTGCAACAACAGGCACAGAATCTTAGCCAGAATATTGGTCAGAGCTTGAATCAACAGACCATGCAACAACAGGCGCAGAATTTGAGTCAAAATTTGCAACAACAGGCGCAAAATTTGACGCAAAATCTGCAACAGCAGGCGCTCAATATGGCCGGAAGCATGGGACAGAATGGTGGACTCGGGGGGATGACCGTTGGTGGTCCCATGCCGCAACAAAATTCGCAGAACTCGATGCTCAGCCCTGGCGCTGGAAGTCAGGACTCTCATGACGCGACACTCACCGAGAAACTCGTCAATGAGCTACAGGTGAGCTTTTTTCACGATCATTTGGTAACGATACAATAATATCGACAGTTCCTCGATACTTTATCAAATATCGATTTTTTCGCGTCGTATCGATAATTTTTCGGTGTTCCCCCTTTGAGACTCCTCGATTCGAAATCGAAAAAATTTAAGGATATGAGTGCACCTCCTGTTCCTCGAATTCAGAGTTATCAAATCTGTCGAACTATCGCAGAACAAGAAAATCCAAACAAATTCGATACGCCGTGAAAAATTGACAGCGACTCATAACTGTTCTCATAATAACACGGGCCGGTGTAGGATTTCCATTTGATTGTTCATTAACTTTAAGCCCTCTGTGGCTTGATATACTTCAGCCTGGTAAAAAAATTACTGCAATTCTCACAAAATTACCAAATTGGAAAGAAATTCAGCAAAAAAAAAGAATCGGAACAATTTGACGTCACATTACAAAAAAAGTTTAATGTCATAAAAAACGTAATTTCTTTTCAACAAACATAACAAATAGGATGTTCCAAGCCTGAAAAATCATGCCTACAGTCCTAAAAACCACGATAATACATTTTTTCATAAACCAAAAAAACACTACGAAAATCAACGAATTTCGAATTCGAGAGGAAATCGTTGAAAACGCCGTGGCGAAAGTCCGATTGACAAAATACGTTGGGACTCGACGTTGCGTCCTTCCGTCTTACGAATAGTTTTGCGAAAGTGCTTACGGAGCGGAGTAAGAGAGTGCGGGAGGCGGTTAGCGTTAGAGAATGAACGAGGGGTATATAGGAACAGATACGAGGCAGAAGCAGCGAGCGGCAGCAGCAGCAGCACGCGGCGACCACGGACCGCGGACTCGGGCACGCACACCCGCGCGCGCGCCACCAAGGGAGCGCGCATCTCGCGTATGTGAACACGAGGCTCTTCTCGTACACAACACGAGGCGCTTCGTACCAACACGCGCGACGTAGGAGCGCCTCGACGTCCGAGAGATGCAGATACGTCTGCCCGGGGTTCTTGACCCGCGCAACACAGATAGTATAACCATACGCGTGTGTACATGTACTCGGGTATATACGTCATCGGAAAGCGGAGTCAGCCTCGCTTTTGCACCGAGATTCAGAGACTCGCAACATATATATATATATATATATATATATGGGTGTGTGTATGTGTATGTACACATACACGCACAAGCAAAGATGGAGGCGAACGAGAAGATGTTACCGAGAAAATATAACGTAGTGGCACAGTTCGCAGCATTGCCCCGGCTTATACAACAAGTACGACGGATTTTGCCGTTCGATCTACATTGTTGAAAAATCATTTTAGAATAAAAGATAAGAATCCATGGGTTCGGACCATTTTTTTATAGATTGTGAATAATTTATCAAGGAGATAGAGAATTTTTTAATCGTTTTTCGGGAGATGATTCTAGTTCGAATTTGAGACGATTTTTTGGAGATTTTTTCAAAATATAGAAAGTGGATCGTTGCAATTTTTGATTAGATGGATGAATTTGAATGGCTAATTTATTTTGTATTGTCTATTAAAATGGGAAATTTTTTAGGAACGTGGATTGATAAAGATAAATAAATAAAAGGGTTGTATAAAATTTTCATAGAATCGACTAGAATAATCAAGATCTTCCATAGACAATCGTCGGTTAATTTGACAAGAGGTGCCAGAGCCTGATAATGACGTCTTGTAAAATCCAGGACAATTGTCGTACGACAAAAGACTTTGTGGCAGACGCTCTCTCTCTCTCTCTCGTCACGTAAAAGTTCCAAGAGCCGTACGTTTGGCGAATTGTTTGCAACGAATCTACGTGAGAAGTTTTTTTTTTAAACTCGAATCTATTTAACAAAAAAACAGGAAAAATTAGCGAGAATTTGAGTTTTTTTGAAAACTTTAATCTCGCTTCAACCGTTTGCTGCTGCTGCTGCTCGCTCGATGTAAACGACAAAAATGTCGATAGAAAAACAAATCAACCGGTAGAAAAAGAAAAGAAAAGTAAACGGCCGTTAGCGAAAGAAAAAGGGACACGTTAGGGTGGAACGAAATCACAGAATCGTGGATTCGTCGATCCCCTTGACTAATACGTCGAATCTTCTACTCTTGCCCCGACCAGTCTCGCGCCTCTGCTGCGGTAGCCGGTCTTAGCGGTGCCGGTGGTGGTGGCGGCGGAGGAATGGGCAACATCAACGAGCGCACCCTCGAGGAATGCTGGTCGACTCTGCAGCGAGTGAGTTGAACACTCAGACCGTTTTCACGCAACCTCGTTAATTCGCCACATTGTCGTTGTTGTCGTTGCTGTTGTTTCTTTCTTTCTATTATCATTTTTTTTCTCTTTTTTGTCAATGTCAATTTTCCTTCCTTCTTACTTTGTCATTATTTTTTTCCTCTGCTTATTTTCCATCGAAGTTTGCGCAATACGCGAAACGAAATAAGACGAAAAAAAACAAAAAAGATTTTTCTATTTTCTGTTCGTTTTCCACCCCTCTTTTTGCTAGCTTGACGCACGAGCTTTTCGAGCTTCGGTGCCGAGCATGCCGTTACGAATCTTCGATTATTATTTCCACTTTTCTTATCGTTTCGATCATTCGTGTTTATTTCACATTGCACGATTCGCCTCTCTCTCTCACACACACACACTTAGACCTCGGTGAAAATTCCAGCTCATACGTGGTCGGCTGGATCTCGTTATCCATTTATTTTTCATTATTTTTTTTCAGTGCAATTCTTGGCTTCTTATCGTTCTTCTTCCCCACGTCACTTCGATTAATTTCGTGGAATTTTTAATTTGTCAATGTTTTTCTAATTCTACTTGTAATTATAAGTACGAGTCGACGCGATCGATCATTCATTATTCGATCGATTCGACGTCGAAACGATCGCCAAAGAAACGATCCTAGTGCATCTTGGCATGATTAAACGTCTTTACTTTTTCATTGTTGTCTCGTCATGTGTTATCGATCGATGTTACTTTGTTTTATTTTCTTGATATTTACGATTTGAAACAACTCTCGAAGAATTTCACACAAACACTATTTTCACTGTCGAATTCGACAGGAAATATACAACGGTAAGGATAACTGGACGTAACTTAAGAACACAAACACAAAATTCGATCTGATTATTCGGATCGACGAAAATTTTTCTCAACTTTGGCCGAATTCGCGACGAGAAAATGAGACGAAAAAATGAAGGAAAAATTGTTTTTTTTCCTCTCGCGTCCAGACTGAGAAACGTAGACGTCGATGACGAGGTCCTCCAGGCGAGTGCGCACTTGGAGGACGAAAATCTGAAGTGGCTGTCGCGTGAGAGAGACGATGAAAACGGATTCGAAAGAAAGCGTCGCTAACGAGCGTTGAATTGTGTTAGGTTAGGTTGTACGCGAATGGAAAGAAAATGGTGAGTGAGGGTGGGGGGAGGGGCTAGAGGATGAAGGGTAGAAGAGTGGTTCGAGTGCAGGTGGCGCGAGGTTGAGAGAAACTGAGGAGATTGGGACTATGTATCCCCCTACCCCGAGTGAAAATAAAGGTGGTTGTGAAAAAGGGATAAAGCAAGGTGGAGGAAGGGCAAAAGAGGATGGGAAAGTCCGACGTCGAGAGGGTGGAGAAGCGCAAACTTTTAAATTCTCCGTCCAACGAACGAAGCAACAATTTGTTTCGTTAAGTAGCCGGCGCTCTTTTGTTTTTGCGGTCTCTTTAAAGATTTGTCTCCTTCTTTTTTTCTTTATTTTTTTTTTTTATTTACTTCTCTTTACCCAACCCCTTCGCAACGTGGAAACGCGCGACGGGGTGTTCGCGCGAGAGGGTGAGAAGCTGCGCCGGACCGACCGCAGAGACGAGGGGTTGCTTTTACACCCCGTTTTTCTTTTTCCTACCCTCAAACTCGTCTCTTTATTTCCCATCTTTTTCTTCGACTCGAGAACGAGACGAAGAAACTCGTTGGAAAATACGCTGAAAAAAAATAGGAAAAGGGAAAAAAAGAATCGCGGAAGAAGGAAAAACGTTCGTGGAAGCCAACGAGTTGGCCAAAAGTTTTCGTGTTTCACGGAGATTTAATTAAAACATTAGCTTACTTTTGCTTTTACGCGTCGGAGGGTTGTTGCGGATTTGCGGAAGCATTTTTTTCTCCTCTTCTTTCGCGTTCTTGTAAACATCGGGGGGGGGGGGGGGGGGGAAGAACGAGGTTTATCGCGTTTAAAAACGATTTTCGATCGTTCGGCATTTTGTCACGATCGAGGAAGATTCTTTCTTTAGTTTGCGATCGGCGATCGCTTTATTTTTATTAAAAAAATTTCTTACGAAGAATCTACCGCAGAATTTTATTTCTCATTCCCTTCGTTGTAACGAGCTCGAACAGCCCCCCCCCCCCCTCGACGAAGAGTGTGAAAATGACGTATCCCCCTCGAAGGCAAAAGTCGTTGGTTATTATCGAGGGATGACTGACGTCCGATACAGGGAGCAACCCTCCACCTTTGCGAATGACCAATTTTTCAAGTTTCATCCCCCGTTACAACACCCCCTCTTTCACCCCCCGGTGCGTTGGCACAGCGCGTCCCGATCAAGTGGGCGTCAAAATACGAATAAAGCCCGCGACGACATCGAGCGAAAGCTCGTCGTCTGCCCAATAGAAAATTGTAAAAATCGATACAAAATGGCGATCGTATCAACCCCCTACCCCTCGGTAGAGTCAAAAATTGAATAAAATGAGAACGAGGACTACGTACCCCTTTCGAAAAATGCATTATCGGCACGTGGCAATATTCATACCACCGCGTGAGAAAATATGAGAAGCCGACGACCAAAAAGAAGAAAGGAAGAAAGAAAGAAAGACGAAAAAAAAGTGGAAAAAAATTCCCCAACGAAAATATCACGTCGAGTAGAGTGTTTCCTTTGTTCGCGGTCACGTTCGTAAAACAAACCGCCCAATGAACGAGTTAAGCTCTCGACGACGGTGCGAGAAGTTGATACACTTTTTTTGTTTCTTTTTATTTCTTCCTCATCACTCGACGATTTTGTAGCGAGCCTTTTGCCCCGCGCCCGAGAGAGAAAGAAAGAGAGATAGAGAAAGGGGGGTGGAAGAACGTAGGGAAAAAGGGGGTACGCGTAAATTAAAATCCAATTATTTCGTCGCCTCGCCCTCGAGCCCCTCTCGTTCTCTCGTACGCTTTTATGGGATTCAAATGAATTTTTTTTGCTCACTCTCTCTCTCACTTCACTCTCCTTCCGCCACCACTCCTTTTCTCATCTTCCGAATCTCATCTCGTTCTACACACCCCAATGTAGTATTACGCGATATCTTTTACACGAAATTTTTTTTTTCTTCCCTTTCACTCGTTTCTCACACCCCCTGCACTTTTCAACACGTCGGTACGGTTCCACGAGCCGTTCGAAAGATCTCGCTGACAGCTGCTTGCCAAAATGCTCAACCCCCCCCCCCCCTCGCACCCCCCAAATCCACCCTTGTTTCTTTTACAATGAAAACCGGATCGGAAATTACGATTTCAAAGAAACCCTAGATAGGAAAAAAAAGCTCAGCGAGGAAGAGAAAGATCGCTTAATGAAAGGGGATAAGGGTTAAGGGTGTGTAAGAGAAAGAGCGAGAGAGAGAGAGAAAGTGAGAGAGACAGAGGGGGTTGGAAAAGAACAATGCAAATTGGATAGGTGCGCTTTGGTTATTGTCTCAGGTCGAGAACAAAATAATTTTCAATGGGAACACCCCGAAGGGTTTGAGAATCTAGCCAAGAAAACGAGAAGGAGACCCTCCGCGATGCTTTCTCACGTTGCCCCCTCCTCCCCCCGTCTCTTCATCCCTTACCGCTATTCTTGCTTCCTCGACCCTTTGGAAATGCCATTTTTTTTACTCTCCTCTCACCCGTCTTCTGTGTTCTCCCCGAACGATCGACCTCTCGGTGAATCCGCGCGGAGATTTGAATAACGGTTCGCGTCTCCGGAAGAATGAGGGTAGTGCGCGAAAGGGCCGAAAGGGTTTGGTGGTGAATTTTTCTTTTTTACTCTCGTTTAATTATGTTCGCGTCGAACACGAACGTGGCGAAAGACAAAAATTTCTCCCTCTCTTCCCTTTCTTCTTTCTCGGGTCTTTGTCTCTTGACCCCTCACGTGTCCATCGACCAACCCCCCCCCCCCCAATACTCCAACCCCATCTCTCTCTCTCTCTATCTTTCTCTTTATACCTCTTTTTGCGTTTAGCGATTGAAAGCGAGCTTTTCCGTTTCGAGACGAAGAAATCGTACGACTTACGTGCCACGAAGCCGTTACGATCTGCCTGAGACAAAATTATAACGTCTCGATATACAGCCCTTGATATAGACGAATCTCCGACGAATCAACCCCTTCTTTAAACCCCCTCTCCCCCGCCCCTCTCTCGCCTCCTCATCGCCTGGCTCCTTACCCTTCCCCCACCTATATTACCACCCGGAGAATGGCGTTCAGCGTTTCTTCGGGTTTTCAGTAATTTTCTATGATTTCAAGATCGCATGATCGGTAACAGTAATGTATAACTACGGACCGCGTTTCAGAATTCGTCGTAAAACTCGAGATATTCCTATTTTCGTGAAAGGGTTGCGATCGCACGCTATATTAAACGCCTGCACATATATAAGTATAAATGTACCGAGCGTGTCGCATATATATATATAGAGACGTTTAATTTATCATCGGAGGGTAAATATAATTATTTTGTTTTATTTCGTCAATTGAATTTCGAAAGATTCCTGAATTTCGAGGAAAAGTTTGAATATTCGTCAAGTTTTTACGCCTGACAAATACGCGCAAGGCCATTGTTGTCGAACGATCGGGCGTGTCGCGACATTTTTTTTTTACAGAATCCACCACTCTGCCTAGAATTTCGTTTGAAATTGAAATTTGTTTGAAAAAATCGACTCGACCGCCGTTTTTTTTTCTTTCTTTTTACTTTGAGAATTTTTCGAATTAAAAACAAAAAAGAATATTGATCCCGCGTACGCGACTTTTTCAAGTCGCGATTCGGTCGAGCTCTTCACGCCGGTCGCAAATGGCACGACAATCTTATCGGTTGCTCTCTCGTTGTTGCAGCGAGAAGCGTCGGAGAAACGAAAAGTGAGAATGCGCGACGCGTATACGGGAGAGAGTAAGAGAGAAAGAATGGAGAATATGGACGGGGTAAGGAGGGTGATGCGTTAGGGACGCACTCTCGAGTCGGGGCGACGATTCCCTCTTCCCACCCCCTCATCACCCTCGCCGACTCTCTTGGTTGGACCTAAAGAGTGTGAGCCACACACAGAATACTTTGGAGTCAACGAACGATAAAAAAAACATGTATACACACGCGAGAGGGCGCGCGCGAGGTCTCGCGCCCGGACACAAAGAATAAACTCGCCTTCCACACGTCGCGCACTCGTACGCGTCTCTCTGTCTCGCTCTCTCTCTCTCACTCTCTCCCTCTCGCTCTCTCTTTCTCTCTCTCTCTCTCTCTCTCACACACACACACACACACACACTGGTGGTCTTTTCGCGCTCCGCACGTTGCGAAACGACGCACACGCCTGTGCACGGTGTGGGCGAGAGCTACCGCTTCCTGGGGTAGGTCATGGTGCGGATAACTCGCGCGAACGAGATACAACGTCGAAGTTTAAAAAGAAAAACACTTGTTGTCAAAGTTTACGTTCTGGGACTTGGGCGAGACGAGAGCGAGATGGGAAATTAATCAAAAAAAATTATTATATGCTTTTTTTATATATTCCGGAAAAATAAAAAATTTACAATATAGTTCACAATTTTTTGATACTTTTACGGTTAATTTTGGATTTTTGTCGTCGAGATTTTTTCCGGTCGATTCTTCGTCAATGTTGTCATTGCTATGTGACAATATTTTTGAAAAAATGGACGATTTCTTTTTTTTCTTGTCGTTCCAAAAATTTTTAATCTCTTATAACTATTTAAAAAAAATTGTTTTCTTTTTTCTCCTCCGTATAAATTATTGAAAACGATACGAACAATAAAAAATACAAAGTTACGATGTAAAGCGAAGAGACGAATGAATTTTCATTGAGTTCGAAGAAACGAGTTGCAATTTTATCCCTTGAAAATCATAAAAATAAATTTCTCTCGTACGAAAGAGGGAGTGAGAAAGAAGTCAGAACGTGGTGGGCTTGGATAACAGTGCCAGCGCAACTCTTAGAAAATCTTTGATGGCGTATGCGTGCGTGTGCCACGGGGCACTCTCGGGTGGCACGAATTAGCGGGATAAAGAGCGCGCGCGCGGGAACTCTGCGTCTTCGTCGTCGTCGTCGTCGTCGCCGTCGTCGTCTCGGCAAAAGATCGTTGCCCTTCTAAATATAAGTTTGCAAAATCGAATAGCAAAACTGCGTGAGCGGAGTTTTACCCGCTCTGCCGCGCTTCTTCGCGTGTATATTGCCGTGGATCGACGCTATCCCCCTCCCCTCGCCCACCCCCACTGCCCCATTCCGGCTCTCTACCGACCCTCCCCACCACCATCTCCATCAACTCTCATTTTTTTCTCATTCTCTCTGTCTCATTCTTCTTGCACACACACACACACACACACACACACACACACACACAAACACAAACACACACGCTATATTCGTTACCCGCTGACAGAAACAAAAACAAAATATTTAAACCGCGCGTAAAACACGATTCTTGGGCGTTAGTCGTGTTCTGAAATAATCTTGAAGGAAAAAAAATGATAAGTGCAAAAGGGGCTGGGGGATAGGAGGTCGCCGTCAATCACGAACTATGAAACAAAATATTGGCATCCATTTTATTAAATTACCGTCGATCGTTGGCGGAAAATCAAGGATTAATGAAAAATACAATTCAAGTTCGAAGAATAAATCTACGTAATTCGAGTCGTCTCTTAATTAATAAAAAATGATAAGTAAATTCGTTCACGATCATAACCCCAAAATCTCAAAGACGCGAGAACACGTGGATACGAGAAGCGGACGAGGTGGGAGATGGAGGATGAGGAGGAGGTGGAGGAGAAGGAGGCGGAGGGGGGAGCGAGAAGCGAATGCAGCCGAAATTCGTGAAGTCCGCTCAAACGTAGTCGTAGGTCAGGATCCAGTAGGGAGGGGGGCGACGAGAGCGACAGTGGAGAAGGGGAGAAGTACGAGCGTGTAAGAGAGAGAACGATAAGCGGCCGTCGTTGGTGGGGAAAGGGACGCCGCGTGGAGCGCAAAGTGGTGGGGGGAGGGCTCGGGGCGAAGAAGTGGGGGAAAAGTAGCGTGCGGCGGCGGTAGTGGGGGAGAGGGGGAGAGAGAGAGAGCGAGAGCCGCGGTTGAGAAGCCACGAGTAGTCCGCGGGGTGGGGAAATGTGTCAGCTCGGCGGGGGCGACGCGGGTTCGAGCGTGTATGGCCGAGGAGGGGGGAGAAGTGCAACGGCGTCGTCAGCAAGCGTGGAGACGCGGGAGAGTGGTGGGGAGGTGGCGGCAGTCAGCACGACGGAGAAAAGAAGTCGCGGTCAGGGGTGGGAGGAGGGGGAAGACGGAGTGCGCGCGCGAGAGAGAGAGAGAGAGCACGAAGGAGAAGATAAAAAAGGCAGTACGGGTGGAAAAAAAAGAATAGCGCCAATTCGGAATCTGGGTCACGGGAGATGCACATGCACGGGTATAAATATATGTATATACATATGTACGAGCTCGGAACACAGACGCGAAACCGGGAATTCGCGGGTAACGTTAAAAAGCAGCCGAACGCCGTGGCTTAAAAAAATAAATTACGACGCAAGAAAAAAGATAGAAAAAATGGGGTTAAAGAAAAAAGACGAAAACGAAGTCGCAATCGATCGGACCAGGGCCGAGATTCTTTCATCCTCGAGGTTTCCCACCCAGCGCCTTCGTCGAGACTCTGTTTTCTTTGTTCTCACTCCACGGATTCGCGGACACCGGTATCGTTTCTCTTTTATTTTATCCCCGTCTCGCTTACTCCCCTCGCCCGTCGCTACGTAGTTCGAGCCAAGGGCAACGAAAAGAGGATAAATAAAAAATAAAATAAAAAATAAAAAATAAGGCCAGACAACGATTTTTTTCGTGCGATCTTTCGCAAATCCATCGCGGTATTATTTATTTTTCGCGTCGTTCCGGTTTATCCGGGAAAATTGAAAAATTCGACCTAGTTCATTTAGATTGCATGTAAGATTCGTTAGGATAAGGGTAAGCTGGATGAGGGGAAAGGGCGGGGGGAGTAGAGGTACGTGGTAGAGTCAGGAATCGTCGTCATCTCGTGTGGCATGCGTGGGTGAATAGCCTGGACAGCGTCTCTGCGTGAAAGCCGATTGTGTGTATGTGTGCAACCGAGGAGCGGAGGAGGGGGAGGGGGTGGACAGATGCCGACGCACTATGAGCGCGCGAGAAGGGGCAGAGCGGAGAGCAGTGCACAGAGACCGGTGAGTGAGTACGAGAGAGTGCACGAAACGTTGCACTATCATCGTACGCCGTGGCTTAAACTGCGCGCAACATCGTCAGTAAGAACGAACGGGAATAACACACGCGACGCATCTGTTATACTCCATCTTTATTCTCGAGGAAACGAGCCACGAGGTGGGCTACCGTGGAGACCCGTGGGTTTCGCGCTGGCCACGCTTTCCAGCCTAGACTCCCGCCTAGACTGTCGGACTCGACCGGGGAGCCCGTAGTCGCTCCGTCTCGCTCGACGCGCATCAGCCTCGACGCATGCCCCTCCCTCGCAGTCAGCCTGGCCCAAATTTTCCGCGCGCTCATTGGCTCGACACCCCACTCCTCCCACTATCTAGCGCCTAGCCGATGGGTCGCAAGACACTCCACTCCCTACAACTATGACTTTGGGCCCGCGATCGACAACCCCGAACAATGTAAACGTTTGGGTGGAAAATATTATCGATACGCGAGTCGCGTTGATCTAACGGGCCGTGATATTGTGGATAGGGCCCATTGGGCCCTACGTAGTTGGGGCCTTACGGGGCCCAAAGTATCAATTATTTTCTCTTCGACTACCTAGATCTCTAATTATTTCCGACCTTTGGGCGCGATTGTCCCGTCGCTGCGGAGGGAAGGGGATCCCTCGGAAGGCCCAACGGACGCTCCCCTCCACTTCGTCCCGGCGAGTCGAGCCCCCCACCACTTCTTGCTCGAGGGGTTTCTTTTTTTTGTTCATTACTCCTCTCATTTCGTTTCGTACCGATGAAACTCCGTGTTGATACTTCGAGTGCGCTGTTCTATCTGACGCTATGACTGTTAGACTCTCCGGCTGCTGCACCTTCAGACCTTCGCGCCAGTTCTCCCACCACCGTTTTTTTACCGACCAATCGGTCCCGAGGACGGTCTCCACGCTCGCGGTGCCTGCGACGCAACTCTTCATCTCGCCCCGTTCGTTGTGTGCGTACGTGTACATGACTGTGTGTATGCTGGTGTGTGTGTGTTTTTTAGTTCTTTCCTTCGAGTTTTTTGTTTGCTTCTTCTTTCAACTATATCCTTCTCTGTCCTCGGGTAAGTGCGTCTATGTGTGCGTACGTGTGTGTGCGCGCGCGGGACGATGCGCGGGATTCTCTCCGCGGCACCCCAGCATTTTATACGGAAAAGAGTCTTTAACGAAGTAAGGTGCGCACGCAACTCACACCGGGAATAATACCAACCACGGGATCATCTCGCGATTTTTCTTTTTTTTTCGGTTATCGTTGTCATCGTTGACTTTTCTCCGAAGTTCGGGACCGACGGGACCTTTCTCCCCCTCTCACTCTCTCACTCGCTCGGATATTACCCCGATCTTACCCCCTCGTAAACTCCTAACGGTAAATTGACGAATCGAGTACAATAATTTTCTTATTTTTATTCTCGACAGTCGTCGAGACATTTTTTTTATTCAAAATTTTTTAATTCAAACCAATTTCGCGGGATCTCAATTTTCTTTCCTCTCGTTCAATCCGTTATAAACGTCTCGAACGGGTGAATAATCGTAAATATTTCTTTTTTTTGCTTTTTGGTCATTATTTCGTTCGGCACCGAACGAAAAATTAAATATCGCTCGTTCGCATCGAGGAGACGGTGCTAAGGGAGTAACTCTTTTCGTGGTCACGCTCGCGCTCTCGCGTGTAACTACTACTGCCGATCGTGCCGATGACGGGCGTCGTTGGGGCGGTCCGCGGCGCTGCCTCGATACCGTCTCTACTCGCGTACTTGGCCTCACACCGAGTTGTCGTCCCGTAAACGCCGACGGAGGTGCCCCGAGCCGTCTGGGCTGCTGCTGCGGTTTTCGCGCGCCGCGTTTCTTTGACAGCTGACATCGACGAGGCTCGAGTGTGCGCGGCTCTTTATCGAAGACGAGAAATAAAGATCGAGAGGAAAACGCAACGAAAAAAAAAAAGAAAAAGAAAACAAATCTTCTCAACGTTTTTTTTTACTCGCGTTGATCGACCTCGACCAGTGCAAAATCGTTATCGCGACCTTAATGTAATCGGTGATTTTTTTTGGTTTTCGACGAATTCGACTGCGAACTTTTTTTATTTTTTTTTTAAATTTTTTTATTTTGTTTTTCGAAAAAAAAGGATTTGCCGAAGTGCCGAGAAAAAAGAGAGAGAACACAAAGAAGAACAAAATAGAAAACAAAATAAAGAAAAATACGATGAACACGAGGAAAAGTGTGCCATACATTGTGATCAGTTTTTTAAATCAGTTTCGTATTTGTTTATCGAAGTACGAACACTACTACTATTACTACTATTATCGTTACGGCTACCACTAGTAAATATAAATATATACCGCGTTGCTTCGATATTTCATCGCCTACAGCGAGTTACTGTGATTTGAGACCACCAGACCACCCAACAAAATAACCATTGAGGTAAGACCTTGATCGTGAATGATTCCCGGCTCTTATCACTAATAATAATAATAACTATTATTATTATTATTATTATTATTATTATTATTGTTTTCACGCAAAGCTAAAGATAACCAAGTCGAGCATTTTTTCAAATACAACAGAACCAATATCTCGCGCTATCGAGGTCACCGAAATAAGGTCGAATAAATATCGTCCAATACAATAAATTAATCGATCGAATTATTTAATCGACAAATCGTTAATTCTCGCTCGACTCTTCGTCGTATACGTCGAAAGAGGTCGTGTCGATGACCTCGGTATCGTCATCGTGACCTTGTTGGCAGTTCGAGGTCGGGGAGATTTTCGAAGACCGTGATTTCGTTCACGTCGTGACGAAAAAATCCGTACGATCGATCATTCGTATATTCGTATCTATACGAGTGAGGCGAGGTCGCGCGAGGTTCGCGCCAAATGTCCTCCCCGTTGAGGATCGTGCGCGCATGCGTGCATTCTGGAACGAGGACGACGCGCTCCTTCGAGCGCGAACCCCGCTCGAAAACGAAATCGAGATCTGTCCAACGCTATAAAATTTCACGTACCTCCGCTCTATCCACTACTACTCGACATTCGCACAACCGGAAATGTCTTTACGTACGCCTCGGAGGTGACATTACTCTTTTTTTTCTTCTTATTATTATTATCATTATGATTTTTATATTCGTCCCGAGACGCAGACGTAAGACCGAATCGAGGTGAAGAAAAAAAAAACAATCTCGCTAATCATATCTGCGCGTATGTGGTGATCGAAGCTTTTTGCTCTCTGTCTGTCTCTCTCTCTCTCTCTCTCCCGTTGTTTCGGTGGCGCCGAGTGTCCCGACCTACGACAAGGCGCGAGTTACGAATTGCTTCGCAGCGAGACCGAGCGTGCTCTCTGTCGAGTGTACGCGCAAGCTTTCTCTCTCTCTCTCTCTCTCTCTCTCTCCCCCCCCCCTCTTTCTTTCTTTCTTTGTCAGTTTTTCTCTCTATCTCTCGCTCGCGTTCTCTGTCTCTCTCTCGCGCGCGTTGAAAGATATACGCGCGACCTCGTGGCGTTCGCCCAACCGAGAAGCCCCAAAACGTCGCCCACCATTTTGCCTCGAAAAGATAAAAATATCGCGAACACGCTTAAGCCATCAAGACCGCGAAACCAAGCGCGTGTCCGTGTGTGTGTTTGTCTTTTTCACACTATCGCGCGAGATGCTGGATGAAGAGAGAGAGAAGAAATAAAAGAAAAAAAAAGAAGAAGGACGCGTAAAATATTCACCCCGCACGTACGGATGGCAAAAAAAAAGCGATCGATGAGTTCGCAAATCGGCTGACGAGATAAATCTTAAATAACGCGAAATTGAAAAGAAGCCTCGTCGCTTTTCTCATCGATTTTCACCGTCGATAATTAATTCCCGTGAAAATATAAGTTATACTTTTCGTCACGGAATCATCGACGATATTTCACTCGATTCGACGAGTATTAATTTATAAATATGAGTTTATTTTGATCTCGTTAGTTTTTAAACCGCACCAGGCTTCTCGTGTCGAGTCGACAATTTGTTTCCAAACAATATTTGCAATTAATGGAAAAATTCAATTTCCAAAATTGAATCTCGAATTATTTCAAAAACGTGAATTTTATCCTATAAACAATTATATAACGATCCGTGATTTTTTTTGTTCGTACTTACGACGCTTCGATAAAATACAATTTTTTTAATACTAAAAAAAAAATGTTATTTCATCCACGTGACACACCGAGCGCTAGCTAAATGCAGTCGAACTAAAAAAAAAAGAAAGAAAAGAAGACGTTCAATTTTTCCCGAGGTCATTGAAAACTTCGACCCTCGCGAAGAATCGTATGTTCGTAAAAGCCTCGAAAGCTCTCGATCCACCGTGAGAAAATAAAAGAAATCCGGCTATGAATAAATGGCGTTGAGGTTAGGTGAGGTCAGGACGCGTGCGGTCGTGTGTTGAATCTCATAGGCCAATAGAAGTGCTTTTTACCCCGCCACCCACAACACGCGCAAACACACACACACACACACACACACAAACACACACGCGGCAAGCCTCGGGCAAAATCTCGCGGTCCGCCATCTTTTTTTTTCTACCTCCTCCTACTTCCACGCGGCTTCTTCGGCCATCTTCTCCCTGACTTCTTTCGCATCTCGGACCTTCTTTTTTTCCCTCGTTCCTTTTTCTTCTCCTTCTTCGTCTCTTTTTTTCTTCTCTTTTCTTTTTTTTTTTCCTACTCTCCTCGACCGAGTTCAATGACTCCGCGTCGGCGCTAGGGGCTTTGAGAAATATGTCGCGAGTGTGTGTCTGTGTCTGTGTGTGTGTGTGTGTGTGTGTTTGTGTGTGTGCGTGCTCGTGTGTGGGAGGGAGGACGGCGCGGGTTGTTGGGCGGGGGAGGAGGGAGGGGGGGGGGGAGGAGGAGGAGGAGGCATCACGGGATATATAGAAAGAAATGAAAGAACGAAGAGGGAGAAGAGAATAAGTAATGCGAAACGAGAAAGAAGAAGGAGAAGAAGAACGAGAGAAGAGAATTTATATATACATATAAATATGTGTGTATGTGTGGATATAAAAAGATGAGGAAAGAAAGAAGAGGATAAAAGATCGGGTCAGACGTGGCAACGGCGCAAATGCAGAATGCACGCTCTGACATAAAACATACATATATGCAAGATGCACGGAGAGAGAGAAAGAGAGAGAGAGAGAGAGAGAGAGAGAGAGCGAGTGGGGGAGAGCGGTGCAGCATCCAACGCTCGTTTTCTCGCGGGGTACCCAAGTGCTGCGCTGCATCAGCGGCCTCACCGGCCGGCTTTTGTCGATATATATATATATATATGTATAGTAAGTTTTCCGCGCGCCGCGCAAAGTCAACGAAGAAATCGAGAAGAAGGCAAAAGGCGCGAACGCGCTCGCCGCGACCGTGACGCCGCCCTCGTACGTTCGTAACTCTCGGCCAACCTCTCTGTACGATCTTCGCGCGAGAGCAGACCGAGCCGAGCGAAAAGAAAATAATAAGACCCAGGAGTGACGAGAGAAAGAGAGAGAGAGAGGAAAAAGAATTTGGTTAATATAGGGAAAAAAATTAACAACGCCTCGTTGATTGACTCTCTCGAATATTTCATGATTTATTCGAATTTTCGTTATTTCAATTTGATACAACGTTAAAAATTCGCAAAGCACGGAAATTTGGTGAAAGAGAAAAAAAAATCCAAAATTTTTATCTTAAGTCGATTTTTTCGATTAATTAATCACGATAAACTCCCTTTTTCTCGATTCGATCGATTTAAAAAATTGATTACTAAAATATAGCCCAATTTTTGGAGATATAAATCAATTCCGTATTCATACGTTTTTTTTCTTCTTTTTTATCGAAATTCTCATTTTTATATTTCGATCGGTCTCTTGATTTTTTTTCGGCACGATGAACGAGGATGCAAAAAAACGTTCTCGCTCTTTGGCTTCTTCCCTCTCTCTCACTCTTTCTCTCTCATTCTGATGGAGCGAAACGCAAGTGAATGCGCACTGCCGGTGAACCTGACCTCCGACAACGCGCACGCTGCCACACATTCACCGCTGCCCGGCTATTGCATCGAAGGAATCCCCCTTGTCCTCTCTCTCGCTCCATCACTCTCTCTCTCTCTCTCTCTCTTTCTCTCATTCCCTCTTTCTTTCGCTCTCCATCGTCGCCTCGCGCCACTTCAATCGTCGTCTGCTTCGTCGCAGAATTGCAATATACCGACTTTACCAGAGAGAAGACAGAGCAAGAGAGAGAGAGAGAGATAGACGGACGAGTCACGCCTCGGCGTCATTAAAATAAATTAAAGATTATCAGGTCGTCTCCCCTCCTCCCCTGCCATCACCAACCCCCTTTCTACCCGCTAGCCATCGGCACCGCTGCCCAATCGTCATTGGAATTTGCTCGGCCTTACATCTTTTTTTCTTCATCTCTCTCTTCCCTCCAACCCCTCTGCCGCCCCCTCCCCCCCCCCGGCCGCTGGAACATTTCTTTTTATAAAACCTCACCGTTCATTCCCCCCGTTGATGGCGTTTATCGCAACGACAATATAATCGCGATTTATTATTGGTATCCCGCCCCCCTACCCGCTCCACTACCCACCCACCGCCGCCATCTCTTTCTCTCTTTCTTTCTCTCGAGCCACCGCGTTACTCACCGTACCGAGCGCGTGCTGTAAAAATAAAACGCGAACTAACCTCAACGACTCTCGCAAGATATCGAAGCGTCCAAAACTTTATTATTGCAAAAATTATTTGCTTCGTTATTTCCCGGGACGATATTGCATTATTCATCGGGATTTCGAACATAATTAAAGCCGATCAATTTTTATAGCCATTGTGTGCAATTTTATTTTCGCACGTTTTTTTTTCTTTTTTTTTGTATTTCTCTCTCTTTTTTTTTCTTCGTCGTAATCAAAATTTGAAATCAGCGACAATTCGATGGAAAATATTTCACACGGCGTGGAATTCATTCGTCTCGTGAATACGATTTTAAAGTTCGCGCGAGTTTCCTTCTTTTCGCTTTATATAGAAGCGACTACGATTGTTTTTTTTCCATTCTTTTTATACGTATTTTTCCATTCCGTATCTAGTCTCGGTAAAAAAAAAAAAATTCAACGCAACATTAGCAAAAAAACAAGAAATAAAAATCGAACAAAAATAAATTTTTTTCCAACGAAAATAAACGAGCGCGAAAGGAGAAACTTAATAAATAAATAAATAAATAAATACGCAGTTGTGATTTTCTAGCGAAGCGACGCGTCGAATTTCACGAATGCGAAGAGATCAATCGTTACGCGAGGAATTTCTTTGAACGTCGCACGAGAAGAAGAGAACGACGAGAAAAGAAAAAGAAGAAAAAAAAAAAACGTCACGTAGCAATGCGCCGACGATAAAAACCACTTGACCCAGAAGGAAAAGATAAAGTCGTCTCAATGAATTTATCGGTGGACTGTACTGCGTTGTTTCGTGACTGACCACCGACAAACCCGTTCGCATTGTCTTACCTAAGGGGGTGGGGGTGGGGGGGGGGGCGAGAGGACGTTGAGGAACCCGGTGAAGGCGAGATGAGGAGGGGGGTGGGGCAGCAGAGAGTCAGGTCCATGAGATGCTGGAGGGGGAGGAGGGGGAGTATCATCGATGTCTCCTCGTACTTTCCTCCATCCACCATCTTCGTCGAACGCGATTTCACCGCCTTCGTACGTTCGTCGTAGTCGGACGACTTACGTACGACTGTTTGCATACGCTCGATACGATAAAACGAATCGCGACGGAGGCACGAGGAGAGGTAATGAAAAGAAAATAAAAGATGAAAAAAACGTGAAGAATCAGCTCGCGTACGTGTGCGACGCGATTCACAAGGTTACTGGCCACAAGGCGAGAGAGCGTACCGGTGAACGAGCGAGAAAGAATCGAGCCCGAGAGAAAGAAGAGGGAGAATCGACTCTCTCTCTTTCTCTGTCTCGCGTACGCACCGGTGCGAAGGCAGTGCCCCCTGGCGAGACTCTGGCCTTCTAGGCTTCTGTCCGGGCGGGGGCCCGATAATACGGGCCCGTGGGTCCTCGAAAGAGACCAACGAGTGGTAGTCAGGAGAGAGGGCAAGTAAGACGGGTTTGTCGACCCGACGAATTCGACGACGATCGTCGCGAGGGACGATTTTACGGTCGATTCGAGGATGAATTTACGAATTTCGAGGCGTTAAGAAAAAATGCAAACGCGCTCGGGAGATTCGAGCTTCGAAGATGAAGTAAAAGCCAAGGCTTTCACTTTAAAAATCACTCGTGACTACAGTCGAGAGATAAACACGATGATAACGCCACCTATCGGCAACTCGGGGAAGCGATTAGCCACCTGACGGTAGATTTGGTAAGCTAGACTCACTTTTTAAGGTTAGGAGAGACGTTAACGTGACTCGACGTACTATATCCGTTCAACTACTCTTAAACGTATAACTAGACACGTTTACGATCCGTCAATTAGACGCGAATAGATCGAGAATAGGTCTCCCGACCCTAAATTAAATCACTCTATCCAAGTAAGTAATCCTCGTAGCGTTCTAAACTCACCAACGGAATTATGGGATATCGCGAAACTATGCCGAGACTCTCGGGTAACTCAAGGAAGGTAATTATCGCTCGAAATTATGGGTCTTCGACGCGTGGAACGTCCGGGGACCGTTATCGTCGTCTCCGTTTCAACTCGTCATCGGTACCTATGACATTGTAGCATTGACAAGTTGGAAACGAACGAGATAAGGGCCAAGAGGGAAAGAGGGGAAGGGGAGGGAGATGAAGCGTGCTGAGAATGGGCGGGGAAAAGTAGTCGCGAGCGGTAATCCGACACGTTCTTACACGCGGATGTAATGCGCAGCTGGATCGCACCGGATCCGCATAGTCGAGTCGTTGATCGTCTCGTCCCTCGTCTTCGAGGCATTTTCTTGTTTATTTTGTTGTTTATTTTCATTATTTCTTATTTATTGTTTTTAATCCTCTTTCTCCTCGTTTTCCTCGTAGCTATCGACTCTCGCGTCTCGACGAAGACTCGACGTAACGTCGCAGTAACGTTTGCGTAAAAATGATGTTTCGAACGTTCGGTTTCTTTTGATGATTACGCTTCGTCGTTATACGACGCGTCGTTCGTTATATTTATGGAACGAAGTAAGAAGATCGAGTATGGATCGAACGTAAATCTGGGAAACAGAAGCGAGGGATTCTGGGAGAGGCGGAGGATTCCCCGTTGTAAACGACGTTGGGTTATTCGATTCGTGAACGACGACGGGAATGCGGAAACCGTTGGGGTCGCGTGCGCGCACGCGCCAATCGGATTTATCGGAGGACCGTTGCAATTTGAAAGAAAAAAAAAGAAAAATTGAAAGGTATTTCGCGTCGACTCTACATTTACTGGTTTCGCGAGAATTTGGAGCTTTTTTTTTAAATTTTAACTTGCCCTCTCGCGACTTCCATTCGACCAACCCAGACCCGATAAAACCTCGTTACATCCTGATCAATTTCTACTCGAGGAATGGCTCGATCTTAAAACAAACAAATAAAAAAAAACAGCAAGAAGAGAAAGAAGAAATATCGTATTTAAAAAAGGGGGGACGGGGGTCGAGATACTTCGAGTGGACGCACGCATACGTGGCATCGTTGGGGTACGTGCTCGAAGGCAGATGTATACGTATGCCCATAAATATGAATATTGGCTCTATAAACGTGCAACCATACGCGAGATATTCGAACGAGTTTAATGTCGACTAGTCACGTGAGATTCCGGATTAGCGATGGTCTATCTTTCAGCAACAGCGTTGGGCCAGTCGCGCGAGGTTCGCGTATTATACATTCGCGTCTTAAAGACTGAAAGTGAGTAAGAGAGAGAGATAGAAGAGAGAGAGGAGGGGGGGGGGTCATTCTCAACTCGTACGACACATTGTCTTAAACATACGTACGAAACGTTGCATTCGGGTCAGTCGGGTCAGTGTTAGCGTTGGGTTGTCGCGATTATTAATAAAACTCGTGCAACGATACGATAGCCGCGAAGGTTTATTTGAATATAATGCGGTTATTCCTGGTGATAGCGCGGTGGGTAAATCGTACGTACGGCCTAGCCGGGAGAGGCGCGCTCGGGCGCTATTGCATACGATGACTCAGAAACGAGTCGCGAGGAAAGGCGAGAAGCCCCCTTGGCCGCAGCGTCTTTTCTCGGTTTCTTTGCGCGTCCGGCGGCTACGATGCGAGCCATGCCCGTGTGCAAATAAAACAACAATAAGAAAATTTAAAAAACAAAAAAAAACGTCAAACTTAATTAATTTCTTTGTCCGCGAAACGTTAATTCATTACCTCTATTTTACTTTTATCGGCGCCGATCGTACCGTGGGAAAATTTCGATCTACGTTCTACGAATAAAATTCTCGTTCTCTTCGTTTTAAAGAACGATCGACGATAAAATCTTTCTCGAAATTGTCAAAATCTCGTGAACGAAAAAAACGTAAATGAAAATTAAATTTTTGTTACAATTTTTGTTCGTTCGAAATTTAATTCGAATGGGAATTTTCAAAAATTTGTATCATTTGCCTCTTAGCAATTGAAAACTAATTCGGATCGTTATGATAATTTAGTAAATTTCTAAAAAAAAAAAAAAACACACACATAAAAACAAAATCTTTTTATCGAAAATCCATTTCTTTTTTGTTTTTGACATTAGAATTTTTTTAATTTTTTACTTTTCCGTAACTCGGTCCACGCGTAACGTCCGAGCCGTTCGCGGGGAGATCTCCTCTCGTAGCTTCGCGATAAACAAATGAGACTTGGCAACGCGGCCTCGACAACTGCAGCAGCCAAGGCCTGCCGGACTTTTATTTTTTTTATCCTCCTCTCGCGGCGTTGGCCTCCTCCTCCTCCTCCTCCTCCACCACCCCCGGTTCCCTCTTTCCTCACGCCCCCGTCTACCGCTTTCCTCCTCCTCCTCCTCCTCCTCCCTCTCGCCCCCTGTTGGCCAGCTTCTTCTCGCTCGTTGCTTCTTTCGAGCACTCGGTACATTCTGACTCTCGTTTTTTTTCTCCCTCTGTCTCTCTCACTCTTCCTCCTCCCCCCCCCCCTCCTGCACCTCCTTCTTTCTTTCTTTCTTCCTCCAACGGGCTCTTCTTTCTTCCTTTCTTTCTTTCTTTCTCTCGCTCATTCTTTCTCCCGATCCGGACTCTTATTCCGTACTCCGCAACCCCGCGGCTTGTCTGGCACGTCGCGCGAACTAAACGACGGCCCGAACGCCGATGCGAGAAAGAACGCGTGTGCACGAGGGAGAGAGAGAAAGAGAGAGACACAGAGAGAGAAAACCACTCTTATTTGCTTCTTTCATTATTCGCTTATTTTCCCCGAGAGCCAGCCACCGCGCCTTGTTCTTTTATTGCCCTTCTTGCTACTCCGTCGTGGCCGGTGGAGTCGTTTGCCCCGCTTTCCTCTCCACCCTCTCTCGGGCACGGTACGCAGCTTCTCGCTCGTGGACCGACGCTCGGAGCGAAGAGTGAGGGAGAGAGAAAAACGAAGACGAAGAAAAAAATCGCGTCTTCACCCTGGTCAGTTATTTCGTAAAGAGATTCGCGCTACCGAGAACGACCGACACGAGCGACCGTAAATATTACATTTTCTTTATCCATGGAAAAAGTAACATACGCGTGCGCGCACGCTTATATTAATTATTTGTAAACTGATAAATACACAAATATACTCATAAAACGTATTTAATTTTAATTCCAAGTGCCCGAGTATCTATTCTCGAATTTTTATATTAAATAATCATTTTTTTTCACATTCTCACCGACAAATTCAAACAAATCGGCATTATAATTATGATAATTCTCGTTACGCGGCGAATGCGTCCAATTCCGTAAAGTCCCTAAAGAATCTTTTTGGATTAAAAAAATGTTGACTCCCCCCCCCCCCCCCCCCCCCCCCCCCCCCCGCCCCACTCACTCACGAATCAAGGCTCGCGTCGAAACCATTGAATGAAAAAACGCGATTGCTTTTTGGCAAAATCGTTACAAATATATATTCGTACGTTGATTCGGATGAGTATTATCCCGCGATGAGAAAAAGCATCTTGGACGAGAGAGAGAGAGAGAGAGAGAGAGAGAGAGAGAGAGATCCACGCGACCGTTGGAAAGCCGCGGGTTTTGCACTCGGATGCCCCTTTTCTCGTTTCTTCTTATCTCACGCTTCCGACGTCACTGATAAGAAAAACGGAGCCGGCTATGCCTAGACTCGTTCGCGGATAGGGAAGCGTCTTGTTCCACCTAGCCTCCCCTCGGCCATCTCGACCCAACTCGATAGACTCCACCCATTTTTCCTTCTCTATCCCTTGCCCTCCTCCTCTCCCCCTTGCCCCCTTCCCATAGAACCCACACTCGAAGATTTTACTCATAGAAGAATACACACGGTCTCTCCTCGCTCGTTTCTTATCAGCGTTTATAACGTGCCGCAATGTCGTGCGTGCGTTTTCTATCCGATAAAACAAACACTAGAGAGAGAGAGAGAGAGAGAGGGTGAGGGGAATTGGGGAAGCGAGAAAGAAAGCAAAAAAAAAATGGCGCTACCAAATCGACCGTAAAAACCGGATCGAATTGGATCAGTCAGATACGACGATGCGAAATCTTACTTTTAGTTTTTTCTATGCAATCGTCTATTATCATTATCGAGCGTCGCAATTTTCATCGAAACGCTTCGAACGAGACTTCGCGTCGGTGACACGATTCGTCGACGAATTTTATCTGTACGTTTATCGGCAGGGGGGGGGGGGGATACGACTTACCCCACGTGACGGATTCGGACATTTTTTTTCTTCGCTCGCTCAATGCAAAAACTCGAAAGAAAATCAACTGTCTTTGAACGAAAAATAATTTCTTTTATTTATCGAAATAAATGATTAAGAGAATTACTTAGGAAAAATATTTCGAACTAAAGCACGTATAATAATTCGCAAGAGAGGCGTAATTTTTTTTAAGTATTCAAGTCTGATCGAATCGATTGGTCCGAATCGTCATTTAATCATCGGACGATCAATGATTCAGCGTAATTCTCATAAAGGAATCAAGGGTATAACGGTGTCCTTACGGCGCTACGAGTTCGCCACCTAGAAGACAGCGTCGAATCTCTCGAGCTTCTTCGTCGATCGCGGTGTGCGCGACTCTCGAACGCCTCCGCTCGGTAGGTCTCGTTGGACCCGTATGTCTGGTTCGTGTCTGAAAGAGGGGACTTTTGCCGATCGTAATCGACACTCTCTCTCTCTCTCTCTCTCTCTCGCTCTTTTCACCTCTCTCTCTCTCGTTCTCGTGTCTCGAGTCTTACCGCTGCATTCTCGTGCCAATAAGTTGTAGCACCGGTCATGTAGTAGTGGCGATTTCTATATCGCTACACTTTATCGTATGGAAAAATTTTCGGATGACTACCGAGTCTAGTTCGCGTCAGCTTCAGGCCCCTGAACCAGATAGCCCCGATATACTTCTTTCTCTCTTGCTCTCTCTCTCTCTCTCTCTCTCTCTCTCCCTCTTTCTTAAATAGCGGAACTTCTTCTATGCGAATCCCGGGAGTGCGCCAACCGGACAGTTAGCGAACGAATCAAGAAAGATACGAGAGTAGAAAGAGTTAGAACGAAGGGGTGGGGGTTTTGTCGAGAGTCGAAAGAGCGCGGGAAGGAAAGCGCGGAGATAGCGAGAAAAACGTTTTATGGGGGATAACGTTTTGTATTGGCTGATTCCGCGACTACGACCGATCATCATTGGCCGGCAAACGAGGAATCTCTGTTATTTCAATCGATATCTGCGCACCGTGGTCTACCGATTTAGCGCGAAAGAAAGAATAAAAAAACAAGAAAAAAATATATATTCGCTCTTATCAGAAACACCACCACCGCCACCACCACCACCACCACCACCACCACAACCACCACCACCACCACCGTCGTCATCGGACTCGCTCGCTACTCGAGGAACGATCATCGTTCCCGAGCTTTAGTCGTTGCTCTTCGCACTCGATCGTTCACACGCAACCCCCACCCCCTCTCGCGCCACCGATACACACCGCCCCTCTTGCTCGCTCTCGTCGCGTTTTTACCATTTTTCTTCGGGGTTTTTTAATTCTTTATACTTCGTTCTATTCTTCTTTTTTTTTAAATGTTTTTTACGTTCCTTTCTTCTCTCATTACCCTCGCCCTCGTCGTCGCACGAGCAACGTTACGGACTATCCGAGAAATTCTCATCGCGTGCCCCCTCTTTTAGTTCGCTACGCCACTCGCTGGCGCACGGCGCTGCGCGACCACGCGACTGAGACGCGAGATTTTTTTTTGGGTTTTTGGTTTTTTTTGCTTCTTCGATGCTCCCTCCCGATCGTACGTCGAACGCGAGAAAAGTTTGGGGAAAAAATACGTCGCTGTTTGAAAGGGGGTGCCAAAGGGGAAAAAA